>ML681994.1:41385122-41426827 GCA_007922195.1 Podocnemis expansa
GGGAGCAGGCCCGCGGGGGGGGCGGCTGAGAGTGGGAGGGCTGCCGGGAACGGGGGTGGGGGAGCTGCCGGGAGTGGGCCTGTGGGGGCGGGGGGGCTGCCAGGGGCAGGGAGTGGGCCCGTGGGGGCCGCTGGGAGTGGGGGGGCAGCTGGGAGCAGGCCTGTGGGGGCGTGGGGGCCACCGGGAGTGGGCCTGTGGGGGAGGGGGGGTCGCTGGGAGTGGGAGGGCCACTGGGGGCGGGGAGTGTGGGGGGCAGCCAGGAGCAGGCCCGTGGGGGCTGCTGGGAGTGGGGGGGGGTCGGAGCAGGCCTGCAGGAGCGGGGGGGCAGCTGGGGGGGCCAGAAGCAGGCCCGTGGGGGGCCACTGCAGCAAGCCCCCAGGGGGAGGTGCCAGCGCAGCGAGCAACATGAGTTGCTCAGCTGCCAGCGCCTCTTAGAGGGAACATTGTCTTAAACCTAGCTCCACCTTCGGCCCAGCCAGCAGAGAGCTGGGGGAGGCTGGGAGTGTGTGAATCTCCACCTGCAGAGTGGAGCAGCTCCTGTCAGCCAGCCTGCAAACAGCCCAGGTAAGGGCTTTGGGGGGAGGGCTGCTGGAGGTTGTGTGGGGCAAGTGTGCGTGTGTAACTGAGGTAGGTGTGAATGGCTGTATAGCAGAGGGTGTGTACCTGGGGTTGTGGGGTGGCTGGTTGGTTGGGGGGATATGTGTAGCTGGGGGTTGGGGTGGCTGTGTGGGGGGGGTGTAGCTGGGGGCTGGAGGCCTGGTTCTGGCCCCTGCAGTGATGGGAGGGTCCATCGCAGGCAGAAGGGGACTGGTGGGGAGAAGGATGAGACCCACTGGGGTGGGAGGGAGCAGCATGGGGTGAGGATTTGCCCTGGGTGGCAGGGAGCCACTGTGGAGAAGGGGGAAGTGGGTGCTGCGCCATGCTCTCCTGCCCGACCTTCTCACTCCCCAGGTTCCCCCCTGCCCCCTCCACAAAGCCACTCTTGTTCTCCCTTCCTCTCTCCTCTCTTGCCACCTTTGTGCTGTTCCCCACAAGGCTGCCCTTGTCCTCTTTTGCCCCCCTGCCCTGCTCTGCTCCCCACACTCACTCCTGCCATTGCACATGACTCCTGATCGCCCCTGCTTTGCCACCCCTGCTCTGCTACCCCTTCTATCCCATATAGCAGCATTTCTGAAACTCTGTGCCATGGTTCATGAATATTCATAAGTAATTTAAGTTAATTTGAATATTCATGGGTTTTTAAATGGTGGTGTGCCTCGAAAAATTTGAAGGTCTCAAGGTGTGCCATGGCAGAGAAAAGGTTGAGAACCACTGTCCTAGGGGGTAAATTTTTCTTTTTCTGAAAGGCTCACATCATTTGTGGAAATCTCTTTTTAAAATAAGTAAATAAATAAAAATACCTCTGACCCTTACAATGTAGGGAAATTAAGTGTAGCCCCTTGAAAATGTCAGTAAGGATAGGGAGGTGCTCATATTCCAGTAGTGTACAGACTGTGGCAGTGGCATCCCAAAGGTCTCCAGTGCCCAGGGGCCAAGTCTACGCTTGCATCCCCCTCATACCTCACACCCCACCTCATGCAGGGCAGGATGTGTCCTGGCACAGCCCCCCCATCTGCCCAGGGGAAGGGGCTCTGTATCTGCAGAGTGGGGGGGGGAGAGGCTTGGGGGTGCAAATGCTGGCTTGGGTCCACTGCCCGCCCACTCTTACGTACTGCATGGTGCCCGCCTCTCCTCCTGCAACTACTTGCTGACACTGATGGGGCAGAGTCATCCCCTAGCAGGGATGGAGGGGTGGCTAGCCAGTCTTTCAGAATGGGCAGGGGGGGCTAAAGGCCACCTCAGTGCCTCCTGTGTCCCTGCCCCCAGGAATGCCAGCATGGACAGTCCCCACCCATTCACTTACCTGATGCTCCAGCCCCACAGCCCAGTGCCTCCCAGCATCCCCCTCAGATATGACTTAAAACTCTGGAATCAACATCAGTTTGGCCTTGCCATTGTGGAGGCTGATCCCCTAAGTTATGTCTACACTTAAAGCTCAATTCAAATTGATTGTCATCAATTCAAATTCAGTTAAGTGCATGGACACACTGGCTCTCCTCAATTTGAACTGAGGACCTCCTCACGGCCATCTTGCCACACTTCCCACGGTGCCACCCTCCAATTCGAATTGGCAAGTCCAGTCCATGGACATGCCTATTCTGATAGGATTTTCTAGTGTGGTCCTGTCATTTCAAATTTACTGAATTTGAATTAATATTTATTAATTTGAATTGAAACTAAGTGTAGACATAGCCCTAGAGAGGGCACATGATAACTCTCTGGCTTTTGGGGTGGGGGGCAGTTCCATGGGACTCTTGGTGGGTGGGAGGAGTCAGGACTACACTGGACTGAGGCTCATACTGAGAAGTGCTGTAACAGAGGATGGGGGGGGTGGGAGGTTGGAGAAATGGAGGCTGCACTGATTTGTTATTTCTCTTCCTTGCTGAGCAGCACTGGCCATTTCCATTGCATGCCGCAAGCAGTAGCAGAGCAGCTGCAGGTTTGCTCACAGCCCCCACCTGGGCAGGGTCCATCCAGCCCTTAGCCTGAACCCTCCCAGCCCCAGGAGTCTCCCTCCCTTACTTAGCACATTGAAAATCTGAGGGAAAACACCCACCCCGGCTAGGTTTGCCAAGGAACTTGGAAGCCTTGGCTGCAGCTGGGCTTGGGTCCCCATGTGCAGCTCCAGGAGGCTGATCGGGGTAAAGATGTAGCCCCCAGCCTTGCCTTCCCCAGCTCCTTCAGGGCTGGAGGCAGCTATTCAGCCTGAGCCCTGTAGAGGGAAACCTGTGAGGCAGACCTCTCCTACTCCTTCCCGGTGAATCCAGTTCAGCTCTTATCTCTTGCCATCTCCTGCTCAGCTGTGAGTGCACTGGAACAGGGATTGGCAGCCCTGTGCCACTTCCCAGGCCTTGCCCAGGGGCATGGCCTTCCATATACCCCTTCTCAGGCCACCATTGAACTGCGGTCTGCACAGCACTCTGACCCATACACCACCTTCTCCCAAAATGGCCAAAAACAGATGCAGCTTATCAAGAAGTGTTAGACGTAGTCAAATAAAAGACAAAACAAAATAACCTCTAGGCACCCTGTGTATCTGCTTTGTCTTTTGTATCTGTAAATACTGCTGCAATCAGTTCTGTGGATAACACTGAATATGATAGGGGTAGCACCTGCAGAGGAGAAGAGGACCAAGCTACTAAATGTCCTCATGTGAGAATACTGGAAGTTACAGGTAAATGAGAGGAGAATAAATATCAAATAGTTAATAAAGTCTTCCACACAGAGAGCAGAAATACATAGCACACATGTAACAAGGGGAGGAAATTCAATGAGCGCAGTCACCTCATTAAAACAGGTTTACTTTCCTCTTAGGTGTTTGACAGTGTCCTGTGATGTTATGGACTCGTCCTCTGCTGTCTCTACAAAGAGTAGAATACTGAAGTTTCATAAAGGGGTTGCTCCGTAAGTGGCTGTGTTTTAAGAAAAGGTCCAAAAACCAAACTGGGACTTATTGTCCATTTCATGCTTGTAAAGTGAGCTTGGTTAGGGGGCTGGCATATGTGTGCAGGACTTTTCTTTGATCTAGGCAAAACAATATCCTACAAGTACTTCCTCAGTATTTATCTTCTGAGGACTTTGTTCATGGAAGCTGGCCATGCTGGAATGTGTGGTGGAGAAGGAGTTAAAAAACTCACTTGAGTATTCCTTGATCCTGGGTCTGACATGAGGCCAGCACCTAGAAAAATAAAAAGTAATCGTTCTGCTTTATATTTAGTTGCCTGTGGCTACTATCAGATATTCCAGCAGCCAGAGACCACACACAGATTGTGAGTACATAAACATGTACCCTTTTTCCTCAGTATGCATCCCACAGCATGCAGGGGTTCTCTCCACACCAAGAAAACTACAGGAAGCCAATTAAATCACTTTTCCAGCCTGTTGTGCTTTACAGGAAACATAAAATAGCTATGCTCAGACCAGTATCTAACCTAGCAATATTTCTTAATATCAGATAGACCATTTGAAAGAAGCTCTTCAGGGAGAGGTGTCTTGTGTATCTCCAGGAGAATATCTTTTGTAGGAAAGTTTTAGAGTCTGAAATTGTGAGGATGACAATTTGTTGGTGTTTGTGTGTGTGAACTTAGTGCCTCAGACTGGTGGAGTTGCTTTCCCTCTAGTTCCTCAGATTGCAGGAGGTCTACTCAATAGAAAACCTGGTTCTCAGAGTCACAAACAGCTTTTAAAGGATTTCTTGGCATCTTAAATCGTGAGGTGTGCTTTTTTAATCCTGCACCATATTTTTGTTGTCAAGGAATTACAGGTATGAGATTTGTGAATATTTTGAGTTTTTTCAGCCCATCTCCCACACAATATCTTGGAAGCTCTCTTTCTACAATATTACATAGCAAACAAAACAACTTTACTACAAAAATAGTTAAGATTGTTAAATGAACACAGCAAGCTGGAGCTAGAGCAGATCATAAAATGTTTGGATCTTTTTTCCTTTTGAAAATTATAATGAAAATGGGGGAGAAACATTTTTTGTTGAAGTATTCCATGGGAAATGTTAACTTTTGACAAAAGATCAAAACCACACAGCTTTACTAGAAGTCTGAAAACTGAACTTTTCAGTTTACCAGTGCTATCACAGTTTGTCATGAGAGATGTAGTTCAGGTTCTTCATGCCTACATTCTCCTTTATATATTCCCTAGTCGTACTCGCTCTCATGATGAACTATCATGAAAATCTCTCGCATGATGCCTTCTCTCATTGCTGAGCTGCCATGTTCTCTATTGGAGACCCTGGGTACAGTCATCAAGGGAAATGGAACTTGATGGAAAAACCCACCCTAAAAGGAGGAAAAGGGGAGTAGGCCTAATTCCAAGTGCTGAGGTAGCATGACTACTTTTGCAAATTGAAACACTTTCAGTTTATCATTAAATAACTTTTCAGTTTTCAGGTGTTTGGGTTTTGACAATGTCAATTGCAGGTAGTGTAGTGGCTAACACCTCTGCTTAACATGCAGAAGGTCCTGGGTTCAATTCCCAGGGGGTTGGACTCGATGATCTCACGAGGTCCCTTCCAGCCCTATGATTTGATTTGAAATGTCTATGGAATGCAAACAATTGCCATGCAGAGTATTGTTTCATTGAAAACCCAACTTCTATTTAAAAAAAATATTGACAGGAAATTTTCAACCAGCTCTAATATATACCTATTGCCTCATTAATAAAACATAGAAAGATCTGTATGACCTTGTAAACTGGAGTATCAGGAATAGGATGGCATTTAATAACAGGAAGTGCAAGGTCATGCATTTAGGGACAAATAGCAAGTATTTTGTCTGTAAGCTGGGGGCACATCTGTTGAAAGGGACTGAGGAAGAGAAGGATCTGGGAGTACTGTCTGATCACAGGATGACTATGAATCGATAATGTGATGTAGCTGTGAAAAAGGCTAATGTGGTCCTAGGATGCATCTGAAGAGGTGTTTAAAGTAGAGACAGGGAGGTGTTAGTGCCGCTACACAAGGCTGGAATACTGTGTGCAGTTTTGGTCCCCCATGTTTAAAAACAAACAAACAAACAAAAAACCTCACATTGGAACAGAAAAGGGCTACAAGGATGGTCTGGAGTGGAAAACCTGCCTTATGAGAGGAGACTTAAGGAGCTTGACTTGTTTAGCCCAACCAAAAGAAGATTGAGGGGTGATATAATTGGTCTCTATACATCAGCAGGGTAAATATCCAGGATGAGGAAGAATTGTTTGAGTATACCACCAATGCAGACACAAGAACAAATAGATACAAACTGTCCATCAGGAAATTTAGGCTTAAAATTAGATGCAGGTTTCTAACCATTAGAGGAGCAAAGTTCTGGAATAACCTCCTGTAACAGGATAGACACACTAGCACAGCACTTGCTGGGTTATATAAGGGAGAAGCCCCACCCCTAGAGCCCTGCCGGGCATGCTCAGATGCCTGGGCGGGGACAAACGGCTGCAGCGCAGCTCAGCTAGGGCTGGCTAGAGAAGGGCAGGGAAGTGCTTGGAAGACTCCAGCCCCAGAACCCCACCAGCCTGTTCCCGAGGAGGTGAACCAGCCAGTAGAGGCCTTGGAGGAATGGTGAACTGGAGGAAGCTCTGCACCAGAGCAACAAGACCCAGAAGAAGATTGATCCCTGTCATACCAGGACCCAGAGAAAAGGCAGCTTGCCATTAAGGGGACCTCCCAACTACCCCAGGTAGGAAACAGCCCAGGGGTCTGGTAAGGGAAGGACCAGAGGAGGAGGGGACACCAAGTCTGTGTGTTGCTGTCTGGAGCCCTGATGATTGGGTGGCGTACCCCCTAGGGCCTTGGGCTGGGGCTCAGAGAGTTGAGTGGGACTGAGCCCCCTACCTGGGGTCCTGGGGCAGATAGAGACTGATTGCTTGTGGACTGTGGCTGCTAGGCCATGCTGCCCTGACCGGACGGCTGCCTAGGAGCATAAAACCCCATGACACCTTCCAAGGGGCTCTGTAGGGGCAAAAACATAACTGCCTTGAAAACTGAGCTTGATAAGTTTATGGAAGGGATGGTATGATGGGACAGCCTACACTGGAAATAGACTGATTTTTGATCTTTACTGCTGGTGGACATGCAAGTGGCCTAAGAAGGGAGGTTAGATGGAGTGAGTTCTGAGTTATTACAGAGAAGTCTTTTTTGGGTGACTGGCTGGTGAGGCTTCCTCACATGCTCAGGGTTTAACTAATCACCATATTTGGGGTCAGGAAGGAATTTTTTCTCAGGCTGACTAGCTAGGACTCGGGGTGAGGGGGGAGGTTTACCTTCCTCTGTAGTATAGAGCATGGCTCACCTGCTGGTGAGTTCTCTGTATCTTAAAGTCCTTAAATCATGATTTGGGGACTTAAATAACTCAGTTACAAGTTAGAAGCTTATTGCTGGAGTGGGTGGGTAAGGTTTTTGAGGTCTGCATTGTGCAGGAGGTCAGACTAGATGATCATACTGGTCCCTTCTGACCTTAGAGTCTGAGTCTATTAGTGGTCTAAAATCCATTGAAATGAACAGTTAAGAATATCAGAGCCTTTGATTTACTTATGAAATAAATACAATGGGCAAAACCATTCCAACTGTTGTTAAAAATCACAAGAGCGGTCTCTGGAGGAAAAAACTTCCACACAAAGATTTGGCAAAGTGTTCCTCTGAAGGAAAGGGATTTGCCCCCTTCCCCTAGAAGGGGAAACAAGGCCTAATTTAAAACTAGGTGGCCTTATGACTTCAATGGGAATACATGATATACCTTGGACTGCACTGATAAAACTCCAGCAGGTCTGAAGGAAGGGAAGATAGTCCAAATGAGGCAACTCAGCCCCTTTCTGAAAATCATCAGAGCCACATGTGGAGGTGTCCTTCATTCTTAGATCAGATTTGTAGCATTTAAATATTTAGTGTCAGTTAATTTTTTTATCTGGACAACTACATTTTTTTCAGGGTTGTTAGAGGGTTTGTTACAAGGGGGATAATGAGTGAAGAAAGGCTGGCATCCTTGATTCATTGGTTAGAAGAATGCACCACTTTTTTTTTTTAGCGTCCATCTCAGAATTTCCTAGATCTGTGCTCATTCAGGACTTCATTTCTTCCACCTCCATAATTATATTTTCCAAAATAACCTCACTGAATTTGCCTTTCAATTGCCTCCAGTATCCATGATGCAGCTACTAACATATGAACTGGATTATTTAAAATTTATATTCAATTATAAATATATAATATATTCTCTATTGATATGTGGGTGAGTAGAGAGGAATGGATAATCCCTCTTCACCCAAAGCAGTAGTTCTCAACTAGGAGTACATGTACCCCTGAGGCTACATAAAAGCACTAGTGAAATCAAAACAAACTAAAAAATTATAAAAAATTGGAAAGTAACCAGTTTTTCAGTATGATTGTGTTATGACATTTATTTTTATGTCTGATTTTTGTAAGAAAGTAGCTTTTAAATGAGGTGAAACTTGTAATATGTACACTAGACAAATCAGACTCCTGGAAGGGATATAGTAACCTGGAAAGGTTGAGAACCAGTGCCCTATTCTACCTGTTCAGTTATACATGCATTCCTGCCCCCAGCCATGAAGTGATACTATTTATTTAACTGAAACTGTTCCAGAATGTGAAATTTTGCCTTAACAGAACCCTCAAATGATTGCTTGACTGACTAGAAGAGAATGATCCCCTACAGCTTTTCAGAGAAAGAAATGAAATCTGACTGAACTCATCTGAACAAATTCTACTTTCTTCCATGGTGTGCAGATATGCATATAGTTTTACCTCAATTTTCCTTCACATTTGATAATTGTAGGTAACATGCACTATAATCATATAGCATTGGTTAAATTGTATCACTTCAGAAGGAACTGGATTGCATATTGTAAAAATTGAATACACCATACTTTTGTCTTTCTTGCTATCTTCATAAGTCTCTCCAATAATTGTGCTGTTATTTTCTTTACATCAGAGACAATTTCACTTCAACTACATATTTAAACACCAGAGAGCTGTGGAAAGATTTTTGAGCTAAAAATACTGAGGAATATTTTGTCTGTGCAGAAGAGCAACATGTCTGTATTGCTGGAAAGAAATGTTCTCAGATTAGTGAGCTTATGTGCACATTTTCAGTTTAGACAGACCACTAGATTCTCACAGGGATGATCACTGCTGGGGCTGGATTAATTGGTTTCAGGTGTGGGCTGCCCCACAACTCCAGGGCCAGATTAATGCAGGGGGTATAAGGACTGCAGTCAGGGACTGACCTGAAAAGGGACCCCAGGCTGTATGGCCCCAGCTACATCTGCCACCTTCCTGCTGCTCCACTATGCTCCATCAGTGCTGGGGGCAGGGGGCAGAGAGCCCGTGGCTTGTTGGTGTTGGGCGGCGGGGCCCAGGGCCAGAGGCACTCCTGCCCTGTTCCTGGACTGGTTGGGCTGCCCCTAGTCCTGTTCTCTCCACACGTTCTGGGGGTGAGGGCAGGGCTGACTGTGCTCATGTGGCCTCTGGAGCTGCCCCCAGCAAGTAGGCACCTCCTCAGCCCCTAGGTGCATTGGCTGCAGCACCCCATCTTGCCTTCTGGTCTATCCTGACCATGGGCTCCCTGCAGCCTAGCAGTCCCCCAGACCTCTAAGCAGTGCCGCCCATGGGCCCCTTGTGCAATGCCACTGGTAGACCTCTTCCCCAGCCTGAACCACACCAATTGAAGGCTCCCCCACATCCCTGATGTCCCTCCTGAGCCCTCTGAGCAGTACCAGCTGAAGCCCTTGTCCCCAGCACCAGCAGGCTGGGCACCTTGCCTCCCAGCTAGGATGCTACTGCAATGAGGGGGCCACAGTGAAGTGGGCAACCCTGGGCCCCCCAGACCTTGATCCAGCGCTGCCCACCATGGTCCCCTGCAGCCTGGGTCCCTATTCCCCCATTGCAGGGACCCCAGCTGGGTCCCCAGCCCCTCCCCAGCATGGTGACCTGCAGGCAGGCTGCCATTGGGGGAAGCCCTGAGGCACAGGGTGCTCCCATCTCAGCTGCACTCCAGCCCGTCCCTCCCTGGAGGGGTGACTGGTGCATCACGCAAAGCTGGCCCTGCCTTGGAGCTGACTGGCCAGAGTCGGACCAGGGTGGGAGTGCCCTCTGTCCCAGGGCTCCCTCAATGGCATCTTGAAATGCGATGAAGAGGGCCAGATCAGGCAGGAGCCTTAAGGCTAAAGCTCAGGGCCCTACTTTAGGCAGGTACCTGGGGCTTCAGCCCTTATGGCCCTGAATTAATCCAGCTCTCATTGTCACATTTCAGGAGGCCTAAATCATGACCCTTTCTTTAAAAGGGATAAATGGATAAACTTGGGAACCACTGATTTAATTTAGTTAAGATTTTTTTCTTTGTTTACTAGTTCTTTTTTTATGATTATTCTTTTTTGTAGTCACCTGACTTAGCAGGCAGAAGCATTAGTTTTATTTAAATTCATGTTGCATAAGCAATAAGTTTGGCTTGGGCATTTATGGTTGAATCATTTGTGGTGCCAATTAGCATGATTTTGTCATGAGTCCCATGAAAATTGTTTTCTTTAAAGCTCCAGCTCCTAGAGTCAAGTGGATGTGTGGTGATTTCATCCTTCGTTCTCAGGAAAAGCCCTTGTGATTGTGGAGAAAGCTTCAAAATGTGACCCAAGAATAACTAAAGGCTAAAAAGTAGAAGACAATGTCTATTATTTTTACATAATCTCATAATTCTAAAGATGATCCATTGATTGTTGGGGAGTTTGACTCACGATTTTTGAACAGTGGGGGTTGGCAACACTGCATTTGAAAATCATTGTTAAGCCTAATGACTAGATCTGCATCTTTCAGTATGCTTAGAAGTTCTTTTCATATGCAAAATAAGATTTAATAGAGTTGTCTTTACCACTGTGTGAACACATGATGACATTCCAAATAGATTCTATGGCCACCCAGAAACTTCCATACCTTTTACCTAAAAGGAATGAAAAGAAAATTAAAATCTGTGCACTGCATATCTGTATGGTGAGACGTGCATAAATGTATAGCGTTCAAGAAAATCCTTAGGGATTAAAAAGCAAACATTACAATAGAGACAGTGTAGTAATAGGACATGCGAATAAAAACTCAGTCATTTACAACATAGATAATTTAAGGAGAAATACAATGGGCAAAGAAATAAAAGCATCACTTTTGAAAACAGAATGTTTTGCATAATAATCATATTTTGCATTTACATAGAACCCTTCAGTGAAAGATTTCAGTGCGCTTTACAAACATTAATTACTCAAAAAAAAAGAGTCCTATGGCACTTAAAGACTAACAAATTTATTAACATCTTCAAAGCATCTGACAATGTGGGATTTTCTCCCATGAAAATTCATGCAACAAATATGTTTGTTAGTCTTTAAGTGCCACCGCACTCCTCGATTGTTTTACTGAACTAGAGTGACATAGCTGCCCCTTTGGAAATTAATCAATTAAGGTCATATTGTCATCAAGAGCACCTTACCAGCATAGGAATACCAGTATATACTATGCTGGCAAACTACTCCTAGTATGGACAAAGCTTATACTGGAAAAGCTTTTACTTGAGTAGCTTATTCCAGTGGTTCTCAACCTTTTGCAAGTCACGACGCGCTTGGTGGCATATCATGACTGACAGGGCACACTAGTCCACCACCACCTCTGGCCAAATCCAGCCATCTCCTCGGCTCTCCATGACCAACTTACCACTGTGTGGCAACACAGTAATATGTCCTGACACACTGAGAACCACTGGCTTATTCTAAACACAGGATTGCTCCTGAGCATTTCAATAGGAATACTCAAATGCTTAACATGAAGCATAGCTGTATGTGCTTGTAGGACTGATGCAAACTATTGAATATCATCATTTCATATATTACAAAGGACATTTATCAGTGTTATGGTGTTGCTGTTGGTGTCTGGCTAAGTATTAGCTGAAGTATTCATTATGAGAATTGTATATGAAAACTTAGTGTGTCTGTGGTTTATGAACCATTTGCAAATTGATCCAGATTTCTCTGAATGTTATTTGTATACGTAGTGTTGTAACCACATTGTTCCCAGGGTATGCAAGACACAATATGGGTGAGATAGCATCTTTTCTTGGACTTCTTTTATTGTCTCTCTTAGTGAGAGAGACAGCTTCTGAGCTTCCTCAGGACATGAAGAAGAGCTCAATGTAAACTCAAAATCTTGTCTTTTTTTTTTACCAACAAAAATTAGTTCCATAAAAGATTGTCACCACCTTTATCTGTTATTTATAAGTATTCACTAAACAGCTTTTATAAACAAGTGTTCACACACTTAACTTTCAGGTTTCATGGTAGGCGATTAGTCATCTAATTTATGAAATATTTTCTACTCCTGGCTAAGATACATGATTTTTTTTATTGTTGTTTTTCAGTGCAAGGGAATACCAAATGACTAATAATGAACCTCTGACTTTCAGTCAATAAATTATTCTTACCAAATCTGTTGTAATGTTGTGATTTACAAACATTTTCCCAAATAAACTGGTGGCTGTCCACATGCTTTATAATTAACAGATCAGAAAGTTCTGTTGAAACTTTTTTCAGCTAAAAAAAAAAGTTTTTCAACCAGTTCTGTTTGGATATTATGACACAGTGAATAACAGCAACATTTATTATGTCCAATTCTATCCTATTTTTCTCATACCATGCGAATCACTAAAATGAGTTCCCCCAGTGCTGCACTCAGCACCATTACTAACATTTGTCATACGTACTTGTGAAAATATTTGCATGATTTTGTGCTATTTGGTCAGTGGTGGCATACCATGGGTCTATGGTGCCCAGGAGCTAATATATGCATTTGTGCTGTGTGGCAGTGGGTGTGTCTTGGACTGCCTAGTGGCAGGGATGTGACACTGGTTGGATCAGGGGGACCATTTATGAAATGACTGAACAACAATATTAAAATTCATATGAGATGCCATATCAGGTACCATTGGAACAGTTATAATTTGCTGAGAGTGATGATATTGTTTATGTTCATGGTCATATTTATATTGGAAATGTTTGGTCTATCTGCATTTCAACTTGTGCTGTGTTTCTCGGTGACCCTACTGACAGGATGGCAGCAAAAATAAGCCGCTTAGTGGCCCATTAGGAAAACTCAGGTACAGTGGGCCCAGGGAAAGAGAAAGGACTACATCTGAAGAGTCACCAGGACTTATTCATGGGACCCTGAACTCCATGTTATACCTGTACATTTCCACAAGCAACATAGCAAAGTCCAAGGGACATAAAACCACAACCATTTTGTCTTTAGTCTTCAGTCATCAGTCTTCACTCTTTGCCTACCTCTGGATCAACTCATCTAATGTTGAAGTTGTGAATCAAAGGACTTAGGCCCCTCTGGGTACTGGATGAACACTACAGGGACTATACAAGTCTGCAACTCCACAATTCTACCAGAAACTTCATATATATGGACCTTCAAATAATTTTTATTTATGTGATTCTTGGCTTCTTTAACATTTCTCTTATAGGGTATGTCTCCACTGAAAAGTCTCCTTATTCTGAAGAAAAACTTATCCTGAAAAATACTTTTCTGTCCGGGCAGGCATTTTGCTTTTTTGAAAAAAAAATCACTTCTGTAGTTTGAAAAAACTAAGCGCCTTTTGAAAAATCACTAAACCTGATTTAATTTTGAAAGAGCAAATCTTTCGAAATAATTATTTCAAAAGAAGTCATTCCAGGCTGTGGAACTGTCTTTTTTTTTTTTCAAAATAATTATCAGGGATTCCCCTGGGAAGGGCTGCATTTTGCTGGGGGTCCGTTCCCTGGCAGGGCAGGATTCCCCCGGTGGCTCTGTTCCCTGAGGGAGATAAAGTCCCCTGGCAGGATTGCGGTCCCCAGCGGGACACCCAGGGAACCCCAGCAGGGCTGCATTCCCCTCCAGGGCAGCCAGGAACCCCGGTGGGGCAGCAGTCCCCACTGAGCAGCCGGGGGGGGTTGTTGCTTTCCCACCCAAGCATGACAATCTGTTTAGGCTGGGGCAGGGGGGCTAGCAGACAGCTACGAGACTGATCAGCTGTGAAATTGACCAGGCTGGGAACTGCTTGCAGGGCGCCACAAGCAGCTTCAAGGCCAATCAGTCTCCTATCCCCCTGCTAGCCACCCTCCCAGCCTGAAGAAGGGAGCTAGGGGGCAGATCAGCATGCCTGGGGGTTGGGGGGAGCAACACCCCTGTTCCCTAGCCGCCCAGTGGGAAGCGCTGCCTCGCTGGACTTCCTGGCTGCCATGGTAGGGAGCACAGCCTCGCTGGGGTTCCCTGGCTGCCCCAATGGGGAATGCAGCCCCACTGGGGTTCCCTGGCTACCCTGGTTGGAGCATCTCTCCCTAGGTGGGGAAAACCGGTCTAGGAGGTGATCCATTTTGAATGAGAGAGTCCAATGTAGGCTCTCTAAGTCAAAATACTAATTCCTACTTTATTTCAAAAAAGGAGTCTTGTGTAGACTCTTTTCCAAAATCATTGTTTAGAATTAAAATCAGCATAGCTATTTCAAAATAACTTTGTCACTGTAGACATAGCCATAGATTGTTTCTTCCCTTTATAATAAATTTCTAGTTGTTACTGAAGGAGTGGTTGGAAGTGTGGTATTTTTGGGTAAGATCCAAACTTACATTGATCCAGTAAAATGTGGCTGATTTGTTGGGGTCAGGAAAATCTTTTTGGTAAAGAGCATGAAGTTTCAGATAACTTTTCTCTTGGACCTAGTGGCCTATTGGGAGCCAGAGATTCAGACGCAATAAAGGGGCTGTTTATAGTTTCTTTTGGCTTCTTGCCGAGTAGTCTAGAGGGTCAAAAGCACTATTTATGGTTGGCTGGGAAGTCTGACTTTAGTGTCACCAGTGCTGGGAGAATTTGCTTTTCTTCTGCAGGCTGCTCTGACTTTGGCATTTTCAGGTGGCTACCCTAAGAATGGATGGGTGACAGATGTGCACGTGTGAGTGATACACTCTGGTCCCGGCTGTTCCCTTGTTGCATCCAACATGGGGATGGAGGAGCTGGGAGCACACTTGCTACTCCTGCAGCAGGAGCCCTTGACTGCTGGCAGGCCTGACCTAGGCTTTTTGTTGCCGCTGGGGATCTCAAACCATGGTGAAGCCTGGCTGCCTGAAACTGGGGGCAGCTTTTCCAAGGAGGACCCAGCGAGCACCCCCGCCCCAGGAGTGTCTGGGAGCATAGCCTCATCCCACCTGCCCCCCTCATTACATCACCATAGAACAGCTATAGTCTAAATGAAAATTGCACAAGATCATCTTGAAGAAATGGACAATTCTGTCAACAAACTAGAAAAGCTTCATAAATGACTGACAAACTATTTGGGCTGAGTTGTGGCTGTTGATCGCATGAATATACTTCTGGAGCAAGCTGAGGCCTGATGTTGCATTAAAATTTAGTGCAATGAAGTGTGCCTAAAAGCATCTCAGGCAGAGGCCCGTGTTTCCATCATGCTATTTTCTTCAAGATTTTTAACCATTCTGTTGGAGCATAGCCTTCTATTTGATCATTAGCATCTCACAAGCAGAATATCTTTATACACAGGAAATTAATGCATCATAAAAATACATTAAATTCAAACCCTTTTTAAATTCACAAAGGAAGAAAATCCCACATTGAGGAAGTTACTATCTCCTTCTCTTACTTTATTTTACACAAAAATAGGAGAGGTTTCTCCACAGCTCATGAATCTACATATGATGTAATATCTGGACACAAATTCACATGTAGTGTGCATTTCTGCATCTTTTTTCATTGATTTGTGTCTGAGCAAGTAGTGAACAATCAAGGCTTTTATATACATGTGAATGACTGTACATAAATTAGAAAATCTGACTTCCAATGCAGTGACTCAGTAGTGTTTTGACTCTACTGTTATAAAAGTTTCAAGGTCAGTTGATAACAGGACAGCCAAGGCATTTCTGTTTCTCAATATAGCTGGCAAGTGGATTCCTCATATGGAATCTCTGACTTTTAGTAGAGGATAAAGCATATTGTATAGCACTGCATACAACTCAAACACAGAAATCAGAGGTTGGCAAGACTGAATAGATCATCTCTAGTCCATCTTCCTATCAGTGCAGGATTCAATCATGCAATACATTTTCTAGTGAGCTAAGTGGAGGTCTGCATTTAAAACACTGCAGTGGTGCAGCTGTACCATTATAGTGCATCAGAGAAGACACTATTATGCCATTGAGAGAACTTATCCTGTAGGCATAGAAATCTACCTCCACAACAAGTGCTAGCTATGTTGATAGTAGTTGCTCCCCCATAACATCACCTCAGATGTTAAAAAGTCACACCGTGGAGGAACACAGCTTTACAAAACTAAGACCCATGGATTTTCCTTGGGATTTAGGCTCTTAAATGATTTTGAAAGTTTCATCTTTCATGTCTTAGGCAGTAGACCACCCTCTGCCACTGCCTTTGAAAGAACTAAAAGTGCATAACTCTACAAAAGCAGAGGCCCAGATCTCCAAAAGAATTTTAGCACTTATCTCCCTTTGATTTTAGTGGTATCTCAGTACCAAATATCTTTGAGGATCTGGCCCTTATTGCTGGGTGCAGTGCTTATTACAATGGGCAGCTATATTAAACTTAATGGGAGATTACATTCATGGAAGTTTATTTTTTCTCTGTAAACATCTTCAATTCTCCTTCTCCTAACTTCAGTAAACTGCTCCTAGCTGTATTTCTTTCCTTCCCAGGTTCCAAAGGGGCAGCTGTGTTAGTCTAGTTCAGTAAAACAAACAAGGAGTCCTGTGGCACTTAAAGACTAACAAATTTATTTACTGCAGGAACTTTCATAGGAGAAAATCCCACTTATTCAGATGCTTTGAAGACAGGGAACTTACAGCATGGGAGGAAATAAATGCAGGGAAGTGTAAGATATGGGAACAGCTCACACTGTAACAGCAAATCAAAACAGTTGTAAAGATTCAAACACTGAGGAACGGCATACACAGGAAGATGAGGTCAAATCACCTGTTGCAATGAGAGAGAAATCCAAAGTCCCTATTAAGTCCTGAAGCAATGCAATCAAATTTGCAAATAAATTCAATTTCAGCAGCTTCTTTGATCTGGTATTCATCTGTCTGAGCACAACAATTGGTAGATCATCAATGCAGTGATCAGGAAGATTGAAATGGTGACCCCCTGGTTTTATAATGTTGTGATTGCTGAGGTCAGGTTTGTGCCCATTTACCCTTTCATGCAGGGACTGTCCTGTTTGTCCAATGCATAAGGCACAGGGGCATTTCTGGCACATGGCAGCATATAAACAACATTGGTGGATGAGGAGGTGAATGAGCCTTTGATAGAGTAACTGGTTTTATTAGGTCCTGTAATAGTGTCTTTTGTGCAGCTATGTGGGCAATATTGGCAGCATGGTTTGTTGCAGGGATATGTGCCTGCTTTAGTGCCTCTGTCATTAGGTCTGTAGTTGCTGGTAAGTATCTGCTTAAGTTTGGGGTCTGTCTGTAAGTGAGGAGAGGTCTGTTGCCCAGGGGGTCAGCATTTCAATCCCTGATCAATCCATTAACAATTTGCTAACTGTGGTGCTCAGACAGAGGAATACCAGATCAAGGCTTCAAATAGAGCTGCTGAGATTGATTTATTTGCATATTTGATTTCTTTGCTTCAGGACTTAATAGGGACTTTGGATTTTTCTCTCATTGCAACAGGTGATTTGACCTCATCTTCCTGTGTATGCCGTTCCTCAGTGTTTGAATCTTTACAACTGTTTTGATTTGCTGTTACAGTGTGAGCTGTTCCCATATCTTACACTTCCCTGCATTTATTTCCTCCCATGCTGTAAGTTTCCCCCATCTTCAAAGCATGTGATGAAGGAGATTTTCTCCCATGAAAGCTCATGCAACAAATAAATGTGTTAGTCTTTAAGTGCCACAGGACTACTTGTGTCCCGCCCCCTCTTCTCAGGTGTTTAGTCTTCAAATATTCACAGATGGCTAAATCTAATGTTTAGCTAATTTACACAGACTGTTGACAAGCAATGCAGTTGAGTATAGAATGCTGTTCGAGCTCTCCCCCCAAAAAACAAACAAACAAAACACCAAAAACAAACAAATGAAAACCAACTAGAACAGCCTCCTAAAGCATTCTGGCAAGACTCAATCACTGTACACTTATGTAGCTTATTTTTATCTTTCCTCATCTGGCAATTCTTCTAATCATATTACAGTCATAGAGCTTATGGCCAGATAGGACCCCTAGACCATTGAACCTGACCTTTTGTATGTCACGTGCCACCAGCACCCTAAACCTATTAACTGAACTGTTCATGCTTTTTTTTGGGGACACCACACAGGAATCATGTGCAACACTTTTCCAAAATGTTTTTATAGAGGATTTTGCCCCCATCTCTTCATATAGGATAGAAAGTAGGCATATAGAGAAAATTTAATGAAAACAGGGCCCTATCCTGCTTGAAACAGAACTTAGACTGAGCCCCCTTGTCATCTGTGTATTTAAATTGTAAACTTGCAAGGCAAGGACTGAATCTCAGTATGCATGGTGCAAAGTCTAGAATGATTGGGTTCTGGTCCTTGTTGGCATATCAAGGCACTAGTGCCCTTATTAATACTAATTATGAAATGTTTTTCTTCTGAGGATTTGAAAGCGCTCTGCAAAGGAGAGCATTATGATCTCCCCTTCACAAGTAGGGAAGCAGATACAAGAGAAGTTAACCCTGGCTTCCCCAAAAATCACAAAAGTACTACATGGCAGAGATGGGAATAGAACCCACATGTCCTGACAACTTTCCTTCGATAACTGTGCTGTAGCTACTCCTCATTGCTTTCAGTTGAGGCTTTCATTCACTGCATGCAAACTTTTAACAGGTGTAAGAGAAGGAATGATCAAGGACACAGGGAATGCCATATTATATCAGACTAGTGGTCCATGTGGGCCAGTACCCTCTCTCTTGACAATGCCCAGTGTCAGCTGCTTTAGTGCAGGGTACTAGATACCTTGACGTAGTCAGTCATGAACTAACATGCCCCCTACCTTTCCAGAAAGTTTGCCATCCCTCAAAGTTAGAGGTTGGTTTATTCTCCAGAACATAAGCATTTGTATCCCTTTCAAAACTCTTTACAAAAATGTTATAATTCTAAATAGTCAGCTGTAAAATGGGGACAGTAACTCCATCTTTCATAAAGTTCCAAACAGGTAGCCATGTCAGTCTAGTTCAGCAAACCAAACAAGGAGTCCTGTGGAACTTTTGAAGACTAACAAATTTATTTGTCCCCCATGAAAGCTCTTGTGATAATCTTCAAAGCATCTCAAAAAGTGGGATTTTTGCCCACAAAAGTTCATGTGATAAATAATTCTTTTAGACTTTAAAAGTGCCACAGGACTCCTTTGTTTGTTCCATTTTTTGTAAAGTATTTTGAGAACCCCCTGAAGAAAAGCACTATACAAGAGCTAAGTTTTATTATTATTGATATAAAGGCTCATTTATAAAAAAATGTTTTATAACTCTAAGATTTTTGGCTTTAGTAATATTTTGTGATAATGGGTCCCATGGGTTATTGTACATTGTGAGAAAATGTTTCCATTTCTCAACCTGAAATTAGTTTCCTTTTATTTTCATTGTGTGTTCCATTCTTCTTGCATTATCGAACTAGAATATTGTCTCATTTGATACTTTGTATATTTATCAGGACCTCTTTTACTTGCCTCCTCGCTAAAGTAAACTAGGCAAATGTTTTCAATCTCATTCCTAAGAGTGTGGAATGGATAAGATACTTTGTTTCAAACTTGGATGCAAATGTACTGTTATTGCAGGAGTCCTTCCAAAAATTCATGCCACTAATATACTGAAAATGGAATCTTTAGAGCAGGGGTGTCAAATATACAGTCACGAACCTCCATCCAGCCCATGACTGTACTCTGTAGGACTATTCTCTTCACCTAACAGAGAGAGACAGTGTGGTCTCATGGTATCGTGGAGCACAGTCTCGCATAACCAGCGCTCCGTGATGCCACAAGAGTGTACCGGTCTCAGGGCATTACAGAGAGCTAGATGTGAGACTGTGCTCTGACATACCACTCTCTCTCACTAATAGAGAGAGAGAGAGAGTGGTCCCATGGTATCGTAGAGCACAGTCTCACGTATGAAGGGCTCTGTAATGCCATGAGAGTGTAGGCTCCAGTATTTCAATTTATGGTATGTACCACCCGCTTGAAGTACATTTGAGTCAAATCTGGCCTACCACAACAAATGACATGACATCCCTGCTTTGGAAGCTTGCACAATAAATTTTGCAATATTTACCTTATACGTTTCTAAAAATCTGCTTTGTGATTTACTTGCATGATAGTATTAAGTTTACCAAGGCCAAGCCATATGATTGAATTTGTCTGGCATCTGCAGTTAAAAAAGGAAGGAACAGGCCTCTGCATCACAAGGCATTTTAATATTTATGATCAGTTAATACTGTGAATTAATTTTAGCTGATTAATTTGGACATGTAAGAACAGCTGGGGAGGTTGCCCAGTTCCCATTTATTTTTGTAATGAGGTAAAAAGTAAATGAACAATATTAGAATGTGTTACAGTGTAACATGTGGCCAATCAGATACGTTACCTTTGCCAACAAAGGAAGAGAAAATCCAGCACTTTACTTTAAAACCTATTTTACTCTGAAAAATACACAGCAGTAGAAAAGAAGTTCTTTGCCTGTAAACATCTCAGGGGGTTGGAAATATTTGCCACCATTTAAATGTCAGGAGAAACCCTCCTACAGCATATAAACCATGATCCTAAGTCAGTGGCAAAACTGCCATTGATTTCAGCAGATTTTGGATCAGACACACAATACCCAAAGGCATGCTTCATAGAACCACCCTTGGCAGTAGCCTCAGGAATCTGAGGGTTTTGTTTTCCTACTTGTGTGTTAATTTAACCATCCAAACAAGCTGTTCCTGTAAGTGACTCCAGTTCCTCCCTTTGCAGTCACAGCTCAGGGAGTTTACAGAGGTGGGATTGAATTGAAAGTATGTGGGCATTTCCAGAGCTGCCCGGAACAGGGAATCCATGGAATGGACTCTGACTGTTCATTTTCATAGGCTGATGTGATCATCTCCCCTTATGAAAAGGCAATATTTTAGCCTATTGTTAAAAAAGATAAAGCCCCTTCTAGATAAACCCATCACCTGTCTGATTAGCATTATTGTTAATGAAACCACAGAAGAGATGGGAAGAGGCTAAATGCAGGATACCCGATTTACCACTACACCTGCAGCTTTGTGTAGTGATTTGCGCTAGTATGAAGTGAGTGTGAAATGCAATGAAATCAGAATGGAAACATTCTACTCCTAGTCGTAGGGGTGTAAATAAGTGTACAAGCTACAGGACAAAGGTTCATTCTCCCCTGCTTCCAAACACCCTCTACGACTGGTTCTCTATCTCCTTTCTACTTTAATGGATCTACCTTTATGCAGGGTAATCCTGAGCCAAACTCTGCTGAAGTCAGTGGGACCCCTTCTTTCCCTATAAAACCTTTATTATCGAATCTTCTTTATGCCTGGGTTTTGGAAGAAACCAAAACTTTAACACATGCTCACTTCTCCTTTAATAAAGCCAGCCAAAAAGCTGCACCACGTTAGAGAGTGTGGTGATATATTTTGCACTGTCCCATTCTAGCCTCCTTGGTTATGTCTATGCTAGCCAATTAGTTTGTGTCTACACCAGGCTTTTCCTAGTTCAAACAAATTTTCATCCAAACTAATAAGTTCACCTGGTTACTCAGGACTAAGTGCTTAGTTCAAACTGTAGCAAGGTAGACGTGGACCATGACTTAACTAAGCCATTAGTTTGAACTAGCCACACATCCTAGTTTGAACAAAAAAGTTAGTATGAACTAGGATGTGTGGCCAGTTCAAACTAAAAAGCTGCGGTTAGTGGCTAGTTCGAACTAAAATGCTGTGGTTAGTCCAAACTAACCCGTGCTTAGTTTGAACTAACTGGGAAAAGCTTAGTTCAGACTAAGGAAGTCCAAACTAGCTTTGTAATGCAGATGTAGCTCTTGCCACACTCTCTTTCTAGTGCAGGCCCTTTTTATGGTCTGATTTTCCAAGCTGTTGCACGCCTACCATTTTCACTGGCTTTAACAGGTATGGAAGTGCTCAGCATTTTGGAAAATCAGTCCCTTGGGAAGTATTAGGAAGCCATGCTGAATGAGTTTTACAGACCAGTGTGTGGAAAAGTGGAAATGGCCTAGCAAAGTATGAAACGTTTACCTAAAAGTGCAGAGAGGTAGGTAGCTGTGATTTTCTTCCATGCTTCAGCTCCCTGCTGTTGTCCCACAGCCTGCAAAGAGAAGCAGCTCCAGACTGATCTATGAGGCAGCTCATTGTTATTTGCTAAAACTGGTGGAACAACTGCTGCCTGCCCTTCATTAAGGCTTGCATTTCGTTCCTAGGCTTGACCTTAATTAGCTGCAACCTCACGGAGAAAGTTGTAATCCTGTTGTGCATTCTTGCGTAGTTCCCCACCGGAGTCAAGTCCCCTTTTCCCCCGGCTGATCAGTGCCTTGCGGGCTGGCAAGGCGGAAAGTTTAGCAAGTTCTGCAAATGCCTTCACATCACAATTGAGAGTGTTTTTTCTTTTTTTTTTCCTGCTTATAAACGCCTCCGTGAAGCTGGGCAGGACTCCAAAGGCGCAGCAGCAGTAACAACAACAAGCCGGTGGAGTTCAAAGTTAGCAGCAAATTGCACAACTTCCAGCTCTTTGCTACGCTCGGGGACTATTAACAAGCTGGCAAGAGGCGAGGGGAAAGACGGGGAGAAGGGAGCACCCTTGCAGTCTCTGAGGGCTTGATGGTGGGGTTTGGCCATGGCTCCCTTTGGAAGGACTCTGTTAAAGACCCGGCACAAAAACAGGTAAAGGGGGGGGGGGTGCAATGGTGCAGAGGCACTTGATGTTTTGTTGTCAGCTTACTTCTAGGAGGCTGGAGAAAGATGATACCCCCCGCCCCAGGACTTGAAATTAGGGGGGTGTTCAGTCATTTGGTATAGCACTGTTGTTAGCTGACAACTGGGGGAGGTGTTGGGCAATTCCTGCCACCCCTTCTTTTCCCCCCAGCTGTGACTTTAAAATTTACCCTGGGAGTTGGGTGAGTTTGGTGTGTTTCAGGGATATTGATCAGAGCTCTGTTGCTTCTCTTTCCTCTGCTCTGGGGCTCCCTAGTCCTTTGTGCCCACCACCCAGCCAGGTTGTTGCTAATCTCAATGCCCTTGTTTGCAGCAGGCAGAAAAGACAAACAGGAGTGCAAAGGCATGATTGAGATCCGGATGTTAATGCTCTCCTGCGGGGTGGTAACTAATTGCTGCCAAGGTTATAGCGCCCCTTGTCAAAGCTGAAAAAAAGTCTTCGCTCCCTCTCAGTCGGGGCTTTCTGGCTACAACTTCAGTGGGAGCTGATGAATTGAAAGTCGTGTGTTGCTTCCCACTGGGGATCTGGCTCCCCTGAGCTTTACCTGGCTGTAGGAACTGCGCCCTGAAAACTTGCAAGAATCCCCCTCTCCCTGTTTCTTGACATCTTCCTTCAATTGTAAGTTTGGGGCTGGGCGGCGGGTTGCATGTTGAATCCAATCTGTTATGTGCGGAATTGGTGTGTTTATTATTCGGCACCCTCTTTTTGCCAGGACAAATGTTTTGCTGAGGAGCTGGGATCGCTCAGTGTGGCCCTGGGTGGTGCCACCACCTGCACAAACTAGAAGGGGAACAAAAATTGCAAGGAATGAAACTATCTAATTAATTATTTTTACCTGCTGGTAAACATATTAACTGGAAGTTTCCATGGAGGGAGCATGCTATTTTCAGTCTAGCATCTAATAAAATTCAACAAGTCTAACTAGTGCTATGCACAGCTGGGTCACTGAAAGATTGGCTGGGAAAGCCTTTTCTGTTATCATTATAGGTACTTCATGTGATCCTGGTTTAAAATGTGCTTGATAAATAAGGGGCCTGGTCCAGACGCCCCATCCCTTTTCTGGTGGGTAGGATTGGGACATAAAATGCACCCCTCCTTGTAAGTTCCTTAACTTTATCTGAAGTAAGTGTATGGAGTTTATTTTGGTTTTCAATCCTTCCATGCACAGTTACAGCAAGATTTATACTGAGATTGTAATCGTTTCAATTTATTATTCATTCAGCAAATTAATTATGGAAAGCCAGTCAATACATCAGTTTGGGCCACCTTTAACGTGTTTTAAATCACTAGTGGTGTGGGATACTGCCTACATAAATGTTTGGGAACGGGACAGTATAGTACTCTAAAAGTACTTTTTTCAGAAGTTGTTTGCACTTTTAGACCTTCGGGAAAAGTCAATATACTAATTTTAGACAAAACAAAAGGTAGATAAAACTAATGTATTTTTCTGCTGTTTAAAAAAGGATTGTATTGTATTGACATCAATTGGATGAATAAATACATAGATCCAGGAATATGCTTCCAGTCAACTCTTACTCTTTCTCGTTTAAAATACAACACAGGCTCTCACACTAATTACCTTAATCTCACAAAGGCTGTTGGTGCAAACCTCCAATTTTTCTGGCAAAAAAGGTCAATATACAAAGCTTTTTAGTATGAATGAAAAGGAGAGGGGAACCTCCAAAAAGCTGAGACAAACTTTTTTCTAGTTTTTGTCTGAAAATGTCAAATCAATTTTTCACTGTCACTGATGTCATGTTTTAGAGAGGGTGGTGGGGATAAGGGAATATGGAAGCCCAGTGCATACATAAAAAGGGTGGAGAGAGAGGAAAAAGCAATTCCTTTAAAAACTTTCCTAACTGCACATTCAAACAGGGAAAGCTAAGTGTATATGTTTAAACTTTTCCCATACGACAAATTTTTAGTTGAAACAAGGTCTGTTTATAGAAGTGGTAAGTGGGTCTGTTAAACTTGATGGGACACAATGACCTAAAAAAGTTATTTTTGCATAGCACTTACCATCTCTGTTAGCATGCTTTAAACCTTGCATTTAGTGGAAAGTAACATTCAGACTCAACGTTGGGAGGCAGTGTCATCTGGAAGTTAGAGCAGCAGACGGAATCAAGACTTCTGGGTCTTAACCCAGCTAACCTCAGTTTACATATCTATTAAAATGGGATATTATATTTTTCTTCCAGCAGTATTGTGAGACTTAATGGTTGTACAAATCTTGGAAAAACTCAGATCAAAGTATTGTTATGTGAAAATAATCTATAAAAATGAGCATTTTCCCATTTTTGTGTACAGCATGCTTATAATCATGTTAGTCTCAGATATTAGAGACAAGACGGGCAAGGTAATATCTTTTATTGGATCCACTTCTGTTGGTGATAGAGACAAGCTTTTGAGCCCACAGAGTGGCTTATGTCTCTCATTAACGAAACTGGATCCAATAAAAGATATCGCCCTTCACTCACTTTGTCTCTCCATTTAATATTTCTCATTTTCTATGTATTTCATGACCATTGATCTAACCTTGAAATACTTTGCAAAAATGAGCAAGTGAGGAGAATTATTGATATTTTACAGATGGAGGAAGTGAAGAGAGGTTAATGACTTAGCCAAGGCTAGACAGACAGTTAGGAAAAGCACCAGAATTAGAATGAATGTTATAACCAGGTGTCCAGGCAAACAAGACTACCCCTCTGGGGTGACTGTTGCTATTACTGGTTTTGCAGCAGTGCTTAGAGACTCTAGTTAGGGGCTCAGGACCCTGTTTTGAACTTGACACTTCATTCATGTATAATAAAAAAGCAATCCTTTAGTTGATTTTAATTGCAGTTGGTCTGTATTTGAGTAAGAGGGACTATGTGCCTGCCTGAGGCCCCCTCCAGCCCTAATCTTCTATGATTCTATGAATCCCGACTCAAAGAGCTTTGGTCTAGCTAGTCTCTGTGTGAGCTACTCAGGGCAAGAAGATGGCTTCTGCGCCACAGACCTTCAGGGGCCAGAGTGGAGGCTCACAGCTGAGACTGTTCCTCAGGTAGACAAGGGAGCATAACTCACTTATTCCATGTTGCCCTCTGTGACGCAAGACATCCAGCAGTCAGACATCTCAATAGGAACATTCTGCACCCTATAAAGGAATGAAGAAGAAATGCTCCCCCATCGCCTGAGCCTAAATGGCATGATGGAGCCCCAAAAGGTTTTTCAGTTTTTAGCCAGACCTCTTAGATATGCTGACCTCTGCAGTTAACAATGCTCAGTGCTGTGAAGAAGTGTTTGGCCACATAATCGATTGTATGCAGTCAGAAGAGAATATTCAGCAGCTAATCGAACAATGTGCCTTTCACAAGCTGCAAGGACAAAACAACTTCCTCTATTAGCAACTTCTTCAGAGTAGGCTATGTACTGTATGTGGGCAGAGCTAGTCCAGGCTACAATTTCCAAAAGCACCTATGTGATTTAGGAACCAAAACCCAATTTTGAATTTCAATGAGACTAAGGCTGCTAAGTGCATACAGGTTGTATTTTAAAACTTAAAGATAAGTGCCTAGTAGGATTTGCAAGAGCCCTTAGACGTTCATACCTTGAAATCATTAGGTGCCTAACTACCTTTAAAATCTGGCCTTAAGTGACTATTGAAGTTAAGTGATTTATGAGCTCAGGTGCTTTTGAAAATTGATGGCTCCATGACTACCATGTTCATCATTCCAGAATTCCCTGCTCACCTGACACCAAAAAGATTGTCACATTTTTTCTTTCATAAAGGCAAGTCCCCTTGATTTTTTGCTCAAACTGCAACCTACCCCATAGGTATAACATCCTATCTAATGTCACAAATTGTTTATTTTTAGGCCAGGCAACAAGGTGATGGAGATGGGCTCAGGACCCCTCACTCATATGCAGATTTCCCCTGAGTGCCAGATCAATATCTTTAGAGCAGCCAGCTTAACTCTATCATCATGGCCTTAAATTCACTGCAATCACTTGTGTATTTTATTTACATACAATACATACACACACTGTGGTGCTTCCTTGTCGCTGTTACAAATCCGTTATTTACATTTATTGCTTTTGCTCTTCCTCCCTGAGCATTTGCACATCTATCACACATGTTTTAGCCCTGCACCAGTAGCCACTGGATTCATACAGGTAAAGCAAACTTGCTGATCAGACTTAGCCTCTGAGCAATAATTGGTTATTTAGCATTTGGCCCTGTTGTGGGGATGGAGGCAAGCCAAGCATGCAATCCATTAGAGTGTCCCTGCAGTTAGGGAAGGGAGTGGACAGTACTGACTCAGAGTTTCCTTCCCAATTAAGTTAATACCCAACTGTCCCCTGAGGATGCATTGAAGAACACGGTAGTCAGTTGGGTCAAAATCCAAGGAGGCACCCGTGTTAGTCTAGTTCAGTAAAACAAACAAACAAGGAGTCCTGTTGGGTCAAAGGCTCGGTGTTGGCAATACTTCTTTGGTATTGACCCTACATCCCGCCTCCTCTTCCTCTGCTTCCCACTGAGCCTGCTCAGTTCCAGATAGCAATTGCACATATTCTTCCCAGGTCTATATGACAGAATGATACAGTATATATTAAGTTTTGGTGCAGGGAAACTCAAAATGCTCAGCATTTGGGTATGGATTCCATAAGACCTCAGTTCCAATCTGGGTTATTGGTGGCTTTGGGGTAATAGGGTCTGTCTCTGTCCCCCAAAAGTTTTGCCCTAAACTCTAGTAGACTTTGCACCTGCATTTAAATACAGGGGGATATTGAGTACTCTCTCTGTTAAGTGCTCACACATGCTGGGAGCTGGGGGTGGGGTGTTCTTAAATCCCCTGCCCAGATGGGAACTTAAAAAATGACTTGCAAAAAAGTAAAATGTTAACAGGGGTTAGCAACCTTTGCTGACACCTGTCCTGGCCCCTCCTTCTCGACTGTTAGCCAGTGCCAGTGGCTCCTTCCACATAAGTAAAAGCTGCGGCTGCCTGAAAATCTGGTGGCAGCCATGGCTGGAGGTTTGAGGGCAGGCAGGGGGTGCTTCCCTGGCAAGCCGCTGAAAGAAGCCACTCGTGGAAAGAAGCTGTTGTGGCTCCTCTTGGCAGCATGCCTGGGGACAGGCCCAGGGATGCCATGGAAAGAAGTCTCCTGGAGCAACTCCTGTTGGGTGGGTCCACAGGTATGCTGAGGAAAGAAGTTATTACCCTGACATCTGCTGGAAGGCCAATACAGCAGTGCACAGGCAATCCAGGAAGTTTCTGGAGAGTGTTGAGGACAACTTCCTGGTACAAATGCTGGAGCAACCAACTAGGGGCCTTGCGCCTCTCGATCTGCTGCTCACAAATAGAGAAGAATTTATCAGGGAAGTAGAGGTCAATGGCAGCCTGGGTAGCAGTGACCATGAAATGATTGAGTTCAAGTTGATGATTAAAGGAAAGAAGGAAAGAAGCAAAACACAGACCCTGGACTTCAGAAAAGCAGATTTTGTCTCCCTCAGGGAACTGATGGGCAGGATCCCTTGGGAGGCTGATCTGAAGGGGAAAGGTGTCCAAGAGAGTTGGGTGCATTTTAAAGAAACCCTGCTAAGGGCACAGCAAGATACAATTCCGATAAGGAGAAAGCACAGCAAATGTGGAAGGCGCCCACTGTGGCTTAACAGAGAGCTCTGCACTGAGCTGAAGCATAAAAAGGACGCTTACAGGAAGTGGAAGCTAGGACAGATGACTAAGGAGGCATATAAAGACATTGCTCGGGACTGCAGGGATAAAATCAGAAAGGCCAAAGGACAAATGGAGTTGCGACTAGCAAGGGATGTGAAGGATAACAGGAAGGGGTTCTACAAGTATATCAATAACAAGAAGAGGATCAGGGATGGTGTAGGTCCCTTACTGAATGGGGCAGGCATCCTCGTGACAGAGGATGAGGAAAAAGCTGAAGTGCTCAATGCTTTTTTTACTTCAGTTTTCACAAGCAAGGTCAGCTCCCAGCCCACTACACTAGGTACGGGGGACTGGGGAGAAGAAGAGAGGCCCTTGGTGACAGAAGGTCAGGTTAGGGACTGCTTAAAGAAACTAAATGTGCACAAGTCCATGGGGCCGGATGAACTGCATCCGAGGGTGCTGAGGGAGCTGGCTGATGAGATAGCGGTACCGTTGGCCATTATCTTTGAAAACTCGTGGCAAACGGGGGAGGTGCCAGAGGACTGGAAAAAAGCAAATATAGTACCTATCTTCAAGAAAGGCAAAAAGGACGATCCAGGGAATTACAGACCTGTCAGCCTCACCTCAATCCCTGGAAAAATCATGGAGCAGCTTCTCAAAGAATCCATCCTGAAACACTTGGAGGAAAATAGAGTAATCAGGAATAGTCAGCATGGATTTACCAAGGGTAAATCATGCCTGACCAACCTCATCGCCTTCTATGATGAGATGACTGGATTTGTGGATGCGGGAAGAGCCGTTGATGTCATATACCTTGACTTTAGCAAGGCTTTTGATACGGTTTCCCACAGCATTCTCATTGGCAAATTAAGGAAGTATGGGTTAGATGCATGGACTGTAAGGTGGATAGAAAACTGGCTAGAACAACGGTTTCAGCGAGTAGGAATCAATGGCTCCATGTCAAGTTGGCAGGCAGTAACGAGTGGTGTGCCCCAGGGGTCGGTCCTGGGGCCAGTTCTGTTCAATGTTTTCATTAATGATCTGGATGATGGGATAGATTGCACACTTAGTAAGTTTGCAGATGATACCAAACTGGGGGGAACGGTAGACACCCTAGAGGGCAGAGACAGGATTCAGGGAGACCTAGACAAACTGGAGCAGTGGGCCAAGAGGAATCTCATGAGGTTCAACAAGGATAAGTGTAAAATCCTGCACTTGGGACGAAAAAACCCCATGTACTGCTACAGGCTGGGGAGTGATCAGCTAAATAGCAGCACTGGAGAAAAGGACCTGGGAGTCGTGGTGGATGGGAAGCTGGATATGAGTCAGCAGTGTGCTCTTGCTGCCAAAAAGGCCAATGGCATACTGGGCTGCATCAAAAGAAGTGTTACCAGCAGATCGAGGGATGTGATCATTCCCCTCTATTCTGCACTAGTGAGGCCACATCTGGAATACTGTGTCCAGTTTTGGGCTCCCCACTACAAAAAGGACATGGACAAATTAGAGAGAGTCCAGAGGAGGGCAACCAAAATGATCAAAGGGCTGGAGCACAAGCCCTATGAAGAAAGACTGAAGGAACTAGGCTTATTTAGCCTGCAGAAGAGAAGACTGAGGGGGGATTTGATAGCAACCTTCAACTACTTGAAGGGTTGCTCCAAGGAGGAGGGAGCTCGACTGTTCTCGGTAGTAACAGAGGGCAGAACGAGAAGCAATGGTTTCAAGTTACAGCTGGGGCGGTCCAGGCTGGATATTAGGAAAAACTTCCTTACTAGGCGAGTGGTGAAGCAGTGGAATAAGTTGCCTAGGGAGGTGGTGGAATCTCCATCTCTGGAGGTGTTTAAGTCCCAGCTGGACAAAACACTGACTGGGATGATCTAATGGGAGTGGTCCTGCTTTTTTTGGCAGGGGGTTGGACTAGATGACCTTGTGGGGTCCCTTCCAACCCTATGATTCTATGATTCTATGATTCTAAGTTCCCCCGAGTGGCTCCTTGGTGGCTGCAGACCATGGAAAGAAGCCATTCCAGGCATCTTCTTTTCACACCATGCCTGGAACATGGGTATGGTGAGGACCCTCCATGTCCCAGCTGCCCTTTGAAAGAAGCTGCCCAGAGTGGCTTTCAGTGGCAGGATCCACAATTTCTTTGGCATTGCAGAGGGTGCCATACGCTGCTCTGAATGGGCCCTCATGCCCCTGTTGGGCACATGCCAGGAGTTGCCTACCCCTGTGTTAAGTGTTGCAGATAGAAATGACTTGCAAAATAGGTAAGTCTGTGTACTGAGTATACTTTAACCCTTTCCTACCTAACCTGCCTGAATTTCTATGGGAGGCAGGAGTGGGGAGGCTTTTACCATTTTCAGGAGGGAGCAGTGTCTGAGCAGTAAACCGTAGCAGGGACAATGTTCAGTGGGTCCTTCTGTGCTCCCTGGGGTGCAGCCAAAGTCTCTTTTTGTACCTGGAGTCCCTGGGCCCCAATCCTGCCTGTAGTAGTGTTCCTATCACTCCCTGGTCTTCCCCATCTCTCCGCGCTGTGCATCCAAAAGGGTGACATTAAAATATAATGATGTTATTATATTGTTTATATTGTTTTTAGTGATGTCAGTAAAAAGTTTACCATGTCAATTAAAAAATCAGCTTCATCACTTTGTATTGGTAAAAACTAAAATGAAAGGTTGGCAACCTGGGCCACCATTTCCAATGTGGAAATGTTGGGCTGACCAAAGAATGGGGGTACTTTGGGGGACGGATGGACAGAGGGGGGATGGTGATGTGGGGATGGCCTTTCCAGAGAATGGGGTAGCTGAAGGAAGGGAGCAGGGTAACAGGCAAATGGGGGAGGAATGGGAGGGTTTAATTTGGGGTCTCTGGGGGAAGATGGGGAGGGGGCTTTTACAGAGGAACCTGATGGGAGGGCAATGTTGATGATTAGCAAATAGAACTATGAGAGGAAACTTGGAGGCTGGGGTTAGGGTAGGGTTAAAATATGTGCTTACCTATGTCATACATAGGGGTCAGTGCGGGAGGGAGTAAATGAGAAGTGGGGGATGGCCAGAACTGGGAGTGAGGGGTTTCATCTAGGGCGAGAGGGAAGTAGAACTCAGTAGAAATACTTAGGCTGTGGGTTGCGGCTGGACCTGATTCAAATGGGCTCGGCTGTGCGGGGACGTTTCTAGGGTATCCATGGTGGCTGATGAGGTGTTCCATACAAGCAGGAGTGTATGTGGAAAGTCTGGATGACTGGGATTTGTCAGGGAGTATAAGGGGAAGATATATGAGTTGTAGGTTAGGGGGATCTATGACAGGGTGTCTGCTGTGCATCTAAGTAACTTGGAAATGAAATGGGGGCAGGAGTGTTTGGGGATTGCTGTGGCATCCATTCCTGGGGGGATTGCCCAGTCCAGGGGGTGTTGGGGGTGTGCTGGAATCAGGAGCCTAGCATGGGCTTTGGGTGGCATGTGGCAGCCCTCTCTGCCTTGCCTTCACATGGTGGAAAAGGTGGGAGGGGGCAGCCTTGGGCTTGCACAAAAGCTGGGGTGGGGTGGGGTGGGGTCTTGAAGCTTGGCAAGATGGAGGAAATAGCAGCAGGGGGGTCGTAAGCTGAATGAGGCTGGGGGTGGGGGATGGCTTTGGGGCCCATGCCCCAGATCCTTTTCCTATGGAGCAATGCTCCTGGTTCCAACACTTTTCTGAATTATCTTAACTTCATGTAAACTGGGCTGGAATTCTCATGAGGAACGTACGCCATGTCTGAAACTTTCTTCTTGGATGCAATAATGAAGAGAAAAGACTCTCTTGTGCCTTTTTGGCACTTCTTGTTCCCATTCCATCTGGAAGCTAGATGGTTGCGGAAGACTTATACAGAGACTGAGACTGAATTCAAGTTCCATTTTAGAACTGGAAAAATATTAAGGGTGACCATACAGTGTTTTCCAAATTATTTTTGTCCATTCCTGCATGTTAGGTATTTGAAACAAGGGCTGTCTTTTTGTTAAATGGTGGTGCAGCACCTTGCTCAGTGCATTCCTGATCTATGTGTAGAGCTCCTGGGCATTATGGTAATACAGATTATTAATGATGTCGTTCCACCATCAGAGAAAGGAGCCTCTTTTGGACTCCAAACTCACATATAATTTGTTTCTGGTCCAATTTGACTGCTTTGTGGCAAGAACCATTCTGGTTGCAAATGTGTTTTAGTAATCTTTTTACATATTCGCTTGCTTCACATTCTGGAAGAGCTATATGTCTGGCAAAACACTAGCCCTATTTCTAAAGAGTTAATTATCTACTATCCTAGGAGGGTAGACAGCAATTTCACTGCAGTGAGTAAATGGAATGACTAATAGACTTGTGTGTAATTCTATACCACCTGGAGAAGGAGCAATACTTAGGCAAAGTTGAAGCTAACATGAAATACTAATATAGTGTTCTTTGGGGCTGAGAAAACACACTGCAAATAAAGAAAAATATTTTCAATGGAACAGAAGACATCTTATTGATAAGTGATATTTTTACTGATCTACTGTGAAATTAGGATTTCATGTGTATGAATAGGAAAAGGGTATTAACTATGCGGCTGAACATGAAATAATTACAGAATAGGGACGATTTTAAGTGGTGGGATGGATTTCTACTTCTGTAGGCTCCATTCAAGTCATATTAATGACAGGGCTGACATCCATAGGGATAGCTGAAAATGTGTCGCTAGAATTTTTTGCACTACCTCAGCAATTCTTAGGTTTTGTTTTTTAGTTATACACTGAATGTTGTATTATATTATACTAATAATAAATTAATTAATTAATACACAAGATAGATGGAAGACCTTCGCTAACTTTACTATTTTAAACATAATAACCACTGCAAACAAAGTAATAAGTGTGATACAAACATTTATTAATTCTTACAACATCCTTGTGTAGCAAATGAATGCTAATTTATGTTGGCATTTAACTTAGGAGGAGTCGGAGGCAAAAGACTGCATGATTTGCTCTAGACCAGGGCTTTTTAACTTGTGGGTCATGACCCAAAAATGTGTTGCCATGCCATTTAGGGTTGGTTGCCACGATCTTCTTTAGTAAGTTGGAAGAAGAAATATATTATTAATTCAAAACTGAACCATGGGTCAGGAAGCTGACTCGCAAAGTTAATCTGGGCCCTGGTTGAAAAAAGTTAAGAACCCCTACTCTAGAGCATGCCACAAATTAATAACTATTTTGAAGTGTAAGACTTTTGTTCTCAGTCCAGGTTGAAATGGCTGGACTATTGTCACTATTGTTGTGATGGTAGTTCTTAGGAATCAATCAGTCATTGAATGAACAGGGGCCATTGTGCTAGAATCTACTCAATAGACACATAATAAAGAAGACCATCCTTGCCACAGAAATTTTACAGTCAGATGAAATGCAACAGTTGGACAAAACAGATAAAAGGGTTTGGAATGAATGAGTAGGCAAATGAATATAGTTTAGTTTTAAAAAAAAAAAAAAAAAAAAAAACCTAGAAGAATCAGTTTAATATTAGTTCAACCAAGACCAGACCATCCTCTCTTGGAATAAGTGTAGTGTAAAAACAATGCTCAAATCTTGGTTGGGTACGCAGTTGCAATACAGACAAATTCAGTACAACATTCTCATTGAAGCCTGGTCTGCACAACTCCTTTCTGTCCTTATTTGTCCCTGCTATTCTAATCTTACGTATCTGATGAGCAAAAAACTCACAAATAGGGAAACTTCTTGTCACAAAGTGCAGTTGATGATATCTGCATTTCATCTTTTGGAAAACTTCTGAATTTCTGCATTTGTAAATCTCTAGGGAATTTTCATACAATAGTTTCTGCTTTTGTGTGTGTGATGCAGAAATTAAAGCCAAGAAATGACTAGTGAATTTGGCAGCTCAACTTTTTGTTTGTCCAATCTGAGACCATTTAAAGGGGATTGATTTTCAGAAAATGCTACATGTCTTCTGAAACTAGTCCCCTTTAGAGTGTCTCTAGCTGGGTTCTTACAATCATCAGTCACTTTCAAGTAGCTTGCCTAGACTTCCTATAGGGCATTGCTGGCTAAAGCAGGGGTTCCCAAGCTTCCTGCTATCACAGTCTGTTTAAATGTAATCTTTCCTGCAGGGACCCAACAGCAGGAGAGTGCCATTTTGCTCTATAAAATGGTGTCCTCTGCATAGTATGATACATATAGTGTGTGTGAGTTCATGCTGTGCAGAGAATGCTAGTTAGTAGAGTAAAATGGTGCCCACTGTGCATTGTGACCTCACATGCTTTGAACCTTCAAGTTTGTACATTGCAAGCAAAATGATGTCTCTTCAAAGAAAGGATTGCCATGACCACATCTGCTGATAGTGCAACCACATTTGGAGTCACAACCTACACTTCAGGAGCCATTGGGCTAGGCAGTAAGACAGGAAGTCAGGAGGCTTGTATTGTAATCCTGGTAATATCATTGACTTGCTTTGTGCCCTTCAGCAGCTGACAACCTCCATCAGCTTCACTGTCCTTCCTTCTGAATTGGAGCTGTGGTGTGTGCCTGATTGAGAGGGATATCATTAGACCATATTTCATCTGTAGAAGTGCAAGGGTAAAAGCCACACAGTGGAGATGGAGAAATCCAGAAATTGATGTTCTTTGTTCTCTGAGCCACGTAGTCGGTCCACCGCAGCATGCTGCCAGCAGGACATCCCAAAACACACGTGAAAATTCACAACTCACTGTTTTGATTTCTCATCTGCTTCAATGAGAATTTTTCAGCTTTCTGAAATTCCACCCAACATTAACACTGGGGGTTGGGGAAGAGCTGCAAAGTCGCTCAAAAGGAAGCAATTAAAATTGCTGCAGAGTTGAAATGGATTGAGTGGCACTTGCATAAACAGAACATATGGACGAAAAATGAACTCGGAGCCAGTTGTGCTTAAATCAAAATGTAAAGGCCTTAATTTTCAATCACGGATATCTTCAGTAATGACTTCCTCACATAATAAAACTAAAACCCTAGAGGCACAGAAACCGCACCCAGCTGTGGGACTGATAGGTGCTTTTTTCTTTTCTTTTTTTCCATTATGCGCTTTGGCATGTCTCTCAAAAGCTCCACATTTCAAGAGTTCCAAAGGGGCAGCTGTTTTAGTCTAGTAAAGCATAAAAAAAAAAAAAAAAAAAAAAGTCTTGTTGCACTTAAAGACTAACAGATTTATTTATCACATGAGCTTTTGTGGGAAAATATCCCACTTCATCAAACACTTTGAAGAGGGAGAACTTAGAGAATTGCACGAAAATAAATGTGTGGGGGGGAGGTCTAAGACATGGGATCAGTTCATACTGCACCAGCAAATCAGAGCATTTATAAGGATTCAAACTCTAGGAAACAGCACACAAAGGGAGGGTGAAGTCAAATTACCTGTATAATGTGAAAAGAATCCATAGTTACAATTCAGCCCTGCTTTCACACAATTTAATTTGCATATTAGTTTGATTTCAGCTGTTTCTCTTTGAAGTCTTGATGTCCCATTGATTTTTCAAGAGATGGCTCATTTTATTCCTAGTTACTTATGCACCACATATACTCTAAGTCAACTCATTCTACTGTTGAAAGATGCATCAGAAGGCAGAAATCATTTAATTGGGATTTCAGAAAGCATTTTTAGTGTTAAAGGGATGAACCCTCCTGCATTTTAAGGTGTTTGCATGAATATATTTCAAGTGTCCTGTGGACTCTTGGGATATGTCTACATGGCAACGGAAAGTATAATTCCCAGCCCAGGGCGAGGTACTCATACTAGCTGTCACTGAGTTGACATGCTAAAAATAGCAATGTAATCAGGGTGGTGCAGGCAGGGACACAGGCAAGTTGTCAGAGCTACTTACAGGAGGCCTTAAATAGGATTGTCCTCTGGGGCTAGCCCAGGCTGCCATATGAGCCACTGTAGTTACACAGCTATTGTTAGCTGACTAGCTCACTCAAAGTTAGCACGTATATCTACTTGAACTGGCAGTTGCACTTTCAGCTGTAATGTAGCCATCCCCTTTGAAACGTGGGCTTTGGATTGATAAGAGAAATTATCTTTGGAGCTTACTTATCTTGGGGCTGTCAGCATAACTTCTGACATTCAGGGGTGTGAATATGCAACCCCTGAGCAACATAAGTCACACCGACCTAAGCATCCCTGTGGACAGATCTCTGTTATGAGGACAGCTTCTGCCGCTGACATAATTACTGCCTGTTGTGGATGTGGTTTTGTTATGCCTCTCCTGTTGGCATAGTGTCTTCACCAGGCGTGCTGCAGTGGGGAGTGCAGTGAGACAGCCATGCTGCTGTAGTGGATCTAGTATAGACCAGCCCTTATGTAGGAAGGGAGACTACCAGTTTATGCTTGTACTTGTAACCATAGGTAGAATTGAAATCCCCAGTGTGATGGTCTCTGCCACATTTGCTGTAGGAGTCAGTTGCATTATTAAGATTGTCAGAAGCAAGATGAATTTTCACAGAGCTGTGAACTTTGCCATGAATGGATAGCGATGTTAATATATTAATTTGGTTCAGATCTATTTTGGGATGCAGAGTCTAGAATCTGCTTTATTTGAGGTCTTTCTTCTCTACCTATAACCCCACCCCCCCGTATATGCCTAAAAATCTGAATTATGGATTTCCTACTCATAGAAAAATGTAATCACCTTCTGTGACAGGTATTGTATATCTATTTTGCTCCCTTTTAAGAAAACAAAGTCAACGTAAGAATTGTATTAAATAAGATAAAATGTAACATTTTTTGTTCAGGCATGAAATCAAGGTTTACAAAATTTAATAATTGGTTAGCTGCCAAACCGTTATGTGAAAATTTGGTCTAGTAGTATGTTTACTCCCTTTTACTCTTTAAGGGTCCAATGACTTCATGAGAGTAAAGGTTTGCAGAATCTGCTCTTAGGGCCTGCACCTGTGGAGAGAAAAATCTTCACTCGTGTGGAACAAATTGTAGGATTGTTACCTTAATTTGTTTTTGACAGCCTCATTGAAGTCCACCATACAACTGTTTTGGTTTAGTGGTAGTTTCCACCAATGTAAGCACTTTAAAGTTCAAAAGGATTCAAAACTATGTGTGAGACACTGACTTGATGGTGAATTTCATGCCTCATTTATCACAGGAAGTGATCAGATTCTGTCTGATTAAAAAAAAAAGGCTTATTTATAAGTAAAGGGCCATATTATATTAGATTTTTAAAAAAATTATTCTTGTTTCTCTATTTGTAGGCTGGTGTGCTGACGTTTTGAAGAACTATTCATTACTTGGACAATATGTGTCAGCAGGCTTTCTGTATGCTGATAATTAAGCTAATAGATAGACATAATTGTTTAATTTGCAGCAGAAGGTTGTCTCCTCCTGTTAGGGCAGTTCCACAATTAGAATCTTGTCCAAAGACCACAGATGTGAGATCTAGCCAAGTTCCAAAGGGGCAGCCGTGTTAATCTAGTAAAGCAAAAAAAGCAAGGAGTCTTGTGGTACTTCGTTGTAGTCTCCCAGGCTTTAGTTTTGGGAGATTTCAAACTCCTTACTCTGCAGAGGTCATCTTTATTAACTTGTGAGCAGAGGCAGCCTTAGGCAATTGGGGGCCCTAGGTAAAGACCCTTTATGGGGCCCCCTGTAGGCCCCCAATGCTGCCCTCACCAGGGCCCCACCCCTGAAAGTCCCAGCTCCAAAGGGGGGCACGGACTTCCCAGGCCAGAGGCTGTGCCACTCGCCTGGTCTCTCTGTGCTGACGGTGCAGCAGCGCTCCCCGCATACACCCAGCTGGCCGCTCCTCCCCAGGCTTGCCCTGCGTGGGGCCTCCTACAGTGGCCCACTCTGGAGAGTTTGGGCTGCTTCGCTCCTGGCCACCCCAGGCCTGAATAGAGGCTGCCTGGCCCCCAGGCCTGTTCAGGCCTGGGGTGACTGGGGATAAAGTGGCCCAAACTCCTCAGAGCTGGCCACTCCAGGGGGTCCTACTCCCAGCAAGCCACAGCGCCACACCGGCCTCCCTCCCCCTGGGGAAGCACAGCCGGCTGGGTGTCCACGGGGAGTGCTGCTCTGCCCCTGCTATAGAGATGCCAGCCGGGCAGGCAGGTAGCACAGCCGCTGGCCCTGGCAGTCCACAGCCCCCTGCTCCCCCACCACCCTGCAGCACGAGCACTAGAGTAAGTGAAGCAGGCAACTGCTACGTGGCCCCCTCACTGCTTGGGGCCCTAGGCAACCTCCTGCTTTGCTTACCCCAAAAGCCACCTCTGCTTGTGAGTTCATGGATGTTAACATCATCATGCATGTTTCTTAAGTTATTACAGGGAATAGGCAGAGAGTAATATGTTTGACCTAGCTTTGGGACTAGAATGGAATTATGGAACTTTTTTTTCTCCCCCACTGTCTTATCATCATCTTATGCAGTTGACTACTGAAGCAACAAAACATTTTTCAAAAAGGAAGCTTTGGTCCAACCTCAGGGCTGACCAGTCACGGACAAAGACGGACAAAGTTTCTGTACTCACTGTTGCAGGTCAGAGCAACTGCAATAGTATTTTCCCTCTACAATTTAGCAAGGGCTCAAACCCTAAGGTTTCTAGATCTCCAGCTATCACTTCTTTCAAACAGAGACTCCTGCTTCTCTCCCTGTGATTGGCATATTTCAGATTACATGATACTTGCAGGTTCACTGTCTATACACTGAATTTCTCAGGAAGGCAGATTGCATCACTGGGCCTGCTTTTCCATCCTTTCTCAGAGCATGGAAACAGCGTAATTGCCACAGCTAAGTTACTATGTGGCTCTTTCTAAGCAAGCACTCTTAAAGTGAAAGTATGCAGAGTGAGCATATTAAAAACAATAAAAGAACCCACATTCATGCTGATGAGCTTATCTCCACAGTAGCTCTGGTCAGTGTCAGTCCTTCCAATGCTTCCCATCAGAATGAAGGCCCAGTTTAAACTCAGATTGTTTGTTTATCCAAAATTCCTTTCTGTGCCAGTTGATCTCTAGAGTTTGAACAACTGCGTAAAAGCTGCTCATGAGTTAGTGCCTCTTTGGAGTTGTTGCAGCATGAATGAATTTGCTACTCCTCACTGAACTTAATCTTCAAAGGGACTGTGGATACCTTCCCCAGGGAATTAAGTGCAGTCTCTGATCCAAAATGATACATAAACTTAGCAGAGTAAGCTCTTAAAAGATATTGACAGATATGACAATTTCTTGCACACTTACTATGTTATCATTCTTATGAATTTGTGATAAGACAATATCTTTATTTTCATTCTACCACCATTGATGAGATGGTGTATCCATGACATTCTCATAGAACTCATTGGTCATTCCTCAGAAGATTAGAGGATGCAGGAGTCAGGTTACAGCCCTACTGTTTAGAATCTATGCAAGCAGATTTAGACCTTATGTCTTCTCTGGCCTCCTATGTCCTGAGGGGAAAGAACTGAGCAAAGGACGTTGTCTCAAGCTGTGTGTGATATGGTTAATATTGATGAGAATGATTTCACTCTAGCAAATTTTAACATTCTTTAATGTGAATTCTTCGTAGATGAGCATGTGGTTGACTCTACTGTTCTAAAATATCAGAAAGAAGAATATGGCAAACGACCAGCTTCTCTTAGGTAAAATTCAGGTTGTTACACTTTCTAAGTTCCAGGAAATCCTAGATGAGCTCATCTATATTTGAGATTCATCCATTTATTTCCTGATTGGTAGAAGCTTTTGGTGAGGTCCTAATCCAGTCTTGATGGAGATGGGTAATGCCTTATTTTGGAAGGTCAGCATACTCCCACCTTTTAAGGCACAAAGTCTCTATAGCTTAGTATGATGTCAACATATGGGTTAGTTTATAACAACAGCCATAGTGAATCATACCACTGGCCAATCTGGCCCAGTATTCTGTCTTCTGACAGTGGCCAGTGCCACGTGCTTCAGAAGGAATGCACAGAACAGGCAACCATTACACAATGTATACAAACACTCATTCTCAGCTTCTGGCAAGCAGAGGAGGAGGGCAACCAAAATGATTAAAGGGCTGGAGCACAAGCCCTATGAGGAAAGACTGAAAGCATTAGGCTTATTTAGTCTGCAGAAGAGAAGATTGAGGGGGGATTTGATAGCAACCTTCAACTACTTGAAGGGATGCTTTAAGAAAGATGGAGCTCGACTGTTCTCGGTAATAACGGAGGACAGAACGAGGAGCAATGGTCTCAAGTTGTGGTTAGGGAGGTCGAGGCTGGATATTAGAAAAAACTTTTTTACTAGGAGAGTGGTGAAGTCTTGGAATGAGCTGCCGAGGGAGGTGGTGGAGTCTTCATCTTTGGAGGTGTTTAAGGCCCAGCTGGACAAAACCATGACTGGAATGGTTTAGTGGGAGTGGTCCTGCCTCTGGCAGGGAGTTGGACTAGATGATCTAAGAGGTCCCTTCCAACCCTATGATTCTATGGTATTCCTCACCAGTTTCTTTTTTAGAGGGAGTTTTTGAACAAGAGTTGAATTTATTGTATAACATTAGACATTTAGTTGTTAGAAATTCTCATGCATGGCACTGAAACATGTGGTCCCTCTCTGAGGCTGCTGAAGTATCTACAATGTGGGTGATCCTCAGTCTATTGAAGAGGTTCAGTGCCTCTCCCTGTCTGATAAATCCAACATGGGCTGTTCCTTTGCTATCTGAATGTTTAGATAGCACTTCTCTTTGGACTACAGTTGCTTAATGCTCTGAAAAATTGAAGGGGTGTTCATGTCACAGGAGAAATGTTTTGATGACTTGCTGGAAGTTTGTTCATGCCCACTCTTTTGTAGAATATGGTTGCTGCTTGAGAGACTTGTTGTGGACCTTGCTTATCCTTTGAGAATAGAGGCTTAACTCCAAATAATGCAGTTTGCTCAGAAGCTTACTACAGTGCCTCATGTCTCTAGCTCATCTGGAGTAGAACACTACCATGCACTTGTAAACACAGTAGACTTTGAGATGGAACTGCTTAGAGAGCATGTACTTAGAGACCATGGCTCCTTGCTTGTTCCTTAAGGAGTGATTTTTAAGAGATTTACTCAAAGCCTGTGGAAGTCAATGTAAAATTCTAAAAGATTTCAGTGGACTTCGAATCAGGCTATACTATGGGAGAGGAGGAAACAGTTATAATGTCTTCAACAAACACAATTTTACTAGAAAACCAAGTATAAAATTGAGTCACATCTTTACCAAAACATTTGTTTCTGGAATGTGGTTTAATAAGCTAGCTGACCTTGTTTGTTTTGCTGAACTAGACTAACATGGCTGCCCCTTTGGAACAAAATAAAAATAAAGGAGTCCTGTTGATACTTAAAGACTAACAGATTTATTTTTCTCCCATGAAAGCTCATGCAGTAAATAAATCTTAGTTGCTAAGTACCACAGGACTCCTTTCTTTCTTTCTTTCTTTCTTTCTTTCTTTCTTTCTTTCTTTCTT
>ML681994.1:41426837-41488685 GCA_007922195.1 Podocnemis expansa
CTTTCTTTCTTTCTTTCTTTCTTTCTTTCTTTCTTTCTTTCTTTCTTTCTTTCTTTAATTGCTTAATAGAGCCAGTCCCATCTACAGTGAGTACACACACGTATCTGGTTGTACTGTATATATTCTCCACAAGAGTAAATCATAGCTTCATTGCTGAAGAGATGTCACATGTTGTGTAGCTGAGGGATTGACCCAAGATGCATACACAAGTGTGGGTATTGGAGTACTTGACTTTGCAGACTTGATGTTCTTTTAGCATAGTTTTTGTGAGTGATAACATGAATACATGCCATTTATATATGTGGGGTGTGTGTGTGTGTATGTACAAATAAAATCAATACCAGAAGTGCCCAAACTGTGACTTGTGAGCTGCCTACTAAACGTACGCAGTTAAAGTGCCATTTGTGGAGTGCCATATTCACCCCATGCATTTTCCCCTTACCACGCTGGGCAGGGTAGGGGACTAGAGGATTCTGCCCAGTGGGGAGGCAGGTCTTGAGAAGTCAGTAAGTTTGGAAACCCCAATATATAAAATGATAGTGAAGAGTATAAAGTGTGTGTGTATCCTCTTCATTGCCTATTAGTTATAAAGATGGGAATATGTAATTGTTCTTTTAAAGTCATAGGGAAAAGATATAGTACTGACAGCTGACATAAGGACATATTTTGCAAAAGGATTCTAAATATGTGTGTTCCTGGAAATATCAGAGCACTCTTCATATGACAGGTGGGAAATGTGCTCATTTAGCCGCTGCTGTTTCACTCATTCAGCTGATTACCCTGTCTTATTAAAGTAAGCTTTCTTGTTATTCTCCCTTTGTGAATTTGACACTTGAATTATACAGGTGCCTAACTGACTGGATTAAAAGGATCTTCAGCTGCTACAGCGCAAAGACATTTGTATATTCAAAAATGTTGAACCATTAACTATGTATTTTAAATGTTAACTCAAGCAGACTTAGTGTGAACTAAACGAGCCCTTATAACTGATTTTTTAGTTTGCTTAATTGCCTTTAATTTACAACATACATACCTAGCAAACACTTTTCATAGCTGATAGACAGATCATGTAATTGCCAGTCTCTCTTAATTAACTAAAAACCTCTTAGTCTGTCATTATAATAAAATGATACATACTCTTCATATTGTAGCAAATTTAACCAAAATGTGTATTTTTTTTCTTACTAGCAATTCTCTCCTAGAATGAAATAGAAAGGATTAGGGTGATAGTTTAAAACTTCAGAAATATGAGTTCAAACACCTGCTCTTGTCACAAACTTTCTCTATGACCAGGGGCAATTCACCTAGCCTCTCTGTGTCTCAGTTCCCCAGCTGTAAACTCACACATTCTTAGCTCCTGTGCATGTTATGAGGAGAAATGCATTAGTGACTGTGAGGTATTCAGATACTATGCTAAAAGGGGCCATATAAATACCTAAGAGACACAGATTTTCTACTCAGAATCAGTGGCAAAGATTAAAAATTGTAACCTAGTTATTTTGTTACTATGGCTCTTTATCTCAGTACTCAGCTTGTCTGTATCAACAAAGCAATTAAGGACTGCAAGATACTACAGACCCATTACTATTACACAGTGGGAGCAGACTGTTGAGCATTACCATGGCTCCATTTGGGAGTTGTGTATGTGTACATAGGCACTCTAAGTTTAGGCTATAAATTGGCTTAGATTTCTTTTGTTTGTTTAATACTCAGTATAACTATTAAGTCTGATATGAGACTGTGCTCCATTTTTCTTTGTTTGTTTTTTTTTTAATCCTCCTGGCTCTTCAAATACTAGTGGTAAGTAATGGAACAAATTTGACATTGAATTATCATTCAGAAAGTTCCAAAGAGAAATAGATTTGAAAAGGAAAATGGTTGGAAATGAGTTTTAATAAAAATTTCTTTGGAGATCACATTTTCAACACACCGTAATGAAGGCAAGAGAGAGAGAGGAAATTAGATGGTGTAATGTGAAAACTGGGTGGTTCACTGGCTGGAAAATTGATTAATAAATGTAATACATAGACAAAGTAAAACCCATTGAACACTCACGCTGCTGTTCCTACTCAGCCCATGCTCCTAAGTACTGCATAACTTAGCTTTCTATTACATACAACAGAACTAAATTCAAAGAATATTAAAGATCCAAAACAAAGTGTTTGAAGGTTAGGGCAGTGTTTCCTAAGTAGTGTGCCAGGGCACATGGGTGTGCCATCAGGCCTTAGCAGGTGTGCCATGGACTTTTCTGAAAACTACATGAATGGCTCTGGATTTCTCATGAATATTCATGAGTTCATTTGGAGACTATATAGTGATGTACCTCAAAATAATTAAAGGTATCAAGGTGTGCCATGGCAGGGAAAAGGTTGGGAACCACTGCGTTAGGAGACACCAGCATTAGGATTGTTTCTGCAATAGTAATCCAGTTGCCTTGGTGTCAGGGTCCCTGTGGAAAAAAGATACTCAATCAATCAATCAAATCATAGGGCTGGAAGGGACCTCATGAGATCATCGAGTCCAACCCCCTGGGAATTGAACCCAGGACCTTCTGCATGTTAAGGGTGCTACACGCATAGAGCTAAGACTGTGAGGGCGACTTTGTGTCTGGCAATTCCTAACTTTCAGTGCTTGACTTTGGAAACTAACTAATCTGTTAATATAGTGGATAGGCAATCTGTTTGTGGGACCATGTGCTTGGAGTAGGGAGGTTTGACTGTGGGTTGGAAGAGCCCAACTTAGCTCAGCAACTGCCCTATGTGTTAGCCACAGAGGGGATCCTGTGCCAACCATATCTAAGGAGGGGGGAGCCCTGTTCGTCACTCCTCCCCCACCAGCACAGCTGTTCTAGCAGCTCCCTATACAGTTGGTGCTGTTTGGCAGAGGAATGAGCTGAACCTTAACGTGTTCTATGGTTGGTTAGTCTTTTGGCAGACTGTCAAGATTTTCCAGCAGGATACAAGCTAGAGGAAGGAAGGGGAGATTTCTGATAGTTTATATCTTGGCGCAAGCTGAACAGAATTTCACGGGACAATGAAAAGGCAGCTGTGCAGTCTGAGGGCTTTCCCCCTGCTTACAATCAAAAGTCTGCAGCAAATAATTGATGGGTGGGAGATTTCTTTAAAAAAAAAATAAAATAAATAAATCCTGATCTTTTATAATGGGCAATGCTAGGCAACATAAGTATAGGCAATTATCAGCTCCCCTTATTGCAGGGATCTTAAACACATGGCCTGCGAGCAACATGCGACCCCTAAACCTATTTCCTGTGGCCCACAATGACACTATTGTTACTGATATTTGCAATATCATTGTATGAAAAGGTTTCAGTGGTGTGGCCCTAGGGCTAACGTACCGGTCCTTATGTGGCCCTCTTGGTGATTTTGAGTTTGAGACCCTTGCCTTATTGATACCAATATTGTGATGTTTAGGCTCCATAACCCTATGCAGGTTATGGAATCTCCATCACTGGAAATGTTTAAGAGCAGGTTAGACAAACACCTGTCAGGGATTGTTTAAGAGGCTACTTGGTCCTGCCACGAGTGCAGGGGATTGGACTTGATGACCTCTCATGGTCCCTTCTAGTTTCTATGATTCTATAATAAACTTATGCTATAAACTCTTCTCCTTTCTTTATCAGGAAGAGGGCTGGGGAGAAATGATTTCAGCCACATCCAGCAAACAAGCCATAGCAGAACAAGGCTCAAGGAGTGCATGGTTCTTTATATGGGTAAATTTATTCAGTGGTACTTTGGTGGCAGAAAAGCTGGGCAGCACCTTCATTTGCTATTGAGTGGATATAGGCTATGGAACATGCTTGCTACCAAGCTCAGAGGGAGAGTCTGCCAAGCTGGGGTGTCTAAACTTCGTATGTTGTGCACAAACACTGAACAGTTTGAAAATGGCTCTTTTCCCACACCTACCATGCTGCTGAAAATTACTGTAACTTGATGCATCAGTGTTGGTTTCAAATAGGGAGGGAGCTACTGCTGCTCTGCTGCTGGGAATACGGTACCACAGTTGGCTCTCCAACAGCAGTCACATGATCTACATCAAAGAATTTTTTCCAGTGGATCAAGTTGCTAATGTTACTTTTGCTCATCCTGGAAAGCACTTCTAAAACAATAATCTTGGCTCCTTCTTTGTTCTCAAAACCTCCTTTCTGCCAGCCCGCCATAATATAGTCCTGACGCAACTTATTTGCCTTGGCATTGTACCTTCTAAGCAAAGTTGCTCATGGTTACTCACAAAAGTTTCCAGATATTTTTGGACTGGTAGCCAAGACCTTAAGCATTTAATAGAGATTTTTGTTGAGAGACATGTTACACAAAACATTTTGTGTAGTAGTCACCATGTGGGTCTGAAGAAGAGCTCTGTGTGGCTTGAATGCTGCTTGTCTCTCTCACCAACAGAAGTTAGTCCAGTAAAAGATATTACCACAAATACCTTGCTGCTTTGTCTGACAGACAGACAGATTTAAGGTGTGGATACAAGTTATAGAGAATGTGTACCCTGGGGGAAAGCATGCTATAAATCATTTCATAGTCAAGGCAGATAAAGAAGAGAAAAATTAGCAATGCCATCATTTGAAGGGCAGACAACCATGCAATTGCTGTATCATCATTATACTGAGGACTGGATCAAGGCCCCAGGGTAATCAGGGATGCCCACTCCTGTGGCATCCAGCCTAGGGGTGGGGTGGCCTGGCCCAACTGGCACTACAAGGAGAGCTGCAGGGCCCATGGCCATGTTGGCACACCTGCCTGGGCCTTGGTCTGGCTGATTTGGAGCAGCTCAGCCAGCTTGGGGGCAGGGAGGACAGGCTGATGGTGAGTGGTGGCAGCACATTGCTCAGCTTAGGCTGGATTTTTATGAGGCAGCGGGGTCTCCCTTTGGGCCAGGGCCTGGGGCTGCAGTTCCTGAAGCTCCTACCTTTACTTGGCCCTGATTACACTTTCACTTTATATCAGTTTTCCAAAAGTATTCCTAGGGTGGAAAGTTTCTCTTACACTGACTATTACCTATTAGTTCATATCAGTCTAACATATCAAAATAGACATGTATAACCTTTTGCCTTAGCATTTTTATGGTTTGCATTTTCCCAAGTGTAATCTGTGCCACCCATCTGCCTAGCAACGCAGGTCATGGACTTCTCAAGGGTTCCATCTGACCATGGGTTGGGGTGTTGGGTTTTTTGGTTCATTGTTTTTAAAAGAAGCTTCTGTTTCCTCTTCTTTGTTGCAGTGCAAATATAAGACCTGATTCAACCACTGTTGTCTATGCTGTGGGAAAGGCAGGGCAAAAGAATCAGGTCTGTGGTCTTGACGCTTCTGCCTTCATTAATCCAATAAGCCATAATTTTGTGATGGACATGTTTCCAATATGCATTTTCCCCTCTACAGCACATATATTCATCAGCCATCTTTTAGTGGTCTTAAAGTATTTTGTGATGTAATTAGATTGTTTTATCTGTTCAATTACTATATTGAGTATGGGAATGTAGTTTACAGCTACATTAATGAGCAAGTGACAAGATATTGGAATCTGGGAAGGATATTAATATAGATGAGTTGTATCATTGTTTCATTTTATTGTTTATAAAGCTGTTTTTTCAGATCATTATTGTACTCTGCAACAGGAGAGATGTAGAACTGGTTATTGTTTCAAGAAGGAAAGCAATAATCAATATAAAACATGATTGCTGACAGATGGTACTAATTGAAATACTACATAAAAGGCTCTCTAGAAGTATAAGATTCATGCAAGGAGGAGAATCACTGCAGCTAAAGGGAATAACAAAATGTAGATGAAATGATAGTAAGATATATTTTAAGATGATATATAGAACTAGCTAAAACAAGCTTTCTTTTAACCGAGGATTGCAATGTCCCTGAAATATTTAGAATTTTTTTTAAAAATCCCCTCTTTTTTGTAAATATTACAAGACTAGACATATACTTAGTGCTTTCTTTTGTTTTCAGTAACATAACTAAACTTGTTAAATTTAATAGGCAGCAGGTTTAAAATGAACAAAAGAAGTGTTTCTTCACACAATACAGGATCAACCTGCGGAGCTTTTTGCCAAAGGATGTTGTGAAGGACAAGATTATGATAGGGTTAAAGGACGAAAACTACAGATAGATCAGTTCAGGCAGGATGGGTCTACCAATGGCTATGAGCTAGGATGGGCATAAATGAATAATTATGCTCTGAAGTGTCTCCATCTTTCATTTGCCAGTAGTTGGTAATGGGCAACAGGAGATGGATCACTTGGTGATAGCCAGTTCTGTTCAATCCCTCTTAAGCACCTGACATAAGTCATTGTTAGAAGGGAGGATATTGGCGGGATCAGGGGGTCTGACTCCAGAGCTGCATGTGGCCCTTTGGCTTCCCACCGGCAGCTCCAGGCTCTGGGCTTCCTCATATACCACTTTGGGAACTTGTGGGGAGCCCACTGCTGGTTCCAGGCTCTCTTCCCACCCCTCACCATTAGGCTACATGCATTGTCTCTCAAAAGACTTGGTTATTGACAGAATTTTAAAAAATAGCTCCTCTTATCTTTTGGCTTGCTGACCTCTGAGCTAGGTGGACCATTGGTGTCACAGAGTATGACCTTTCTTATGTCCTTGTAATCCTAAGCAAGGGTGACATGATACTTAGATATTTCAAGAGGGAACAAGGAGTCTGGTGGCACTTCTGAAGACTAACAAATTTATTTACTGCACGAGCTTTTGTGGAAGAAAAATCCCAATTTGTCACACACTTTGAAGATGGTGGAACTTACAGAATGGAAGGAAATAAATTCAGGGAAGTGTAAGTCCTGGGAACAGGTCACACTGTAAAATCAAATCAAAGCATTTGTAAAGATTCAAACACTGGGGAACAACGTATAAAGGAAGATGAGGTCAAATCACCTATTGTAATGAGAGAAAAATCCAAAATCCCTGTTAAGTCCTGAAGCAATGCAATCAAATTTGCAAATAAATTCCATCCCAGCAGCTTGTCTTTGAAGTCTTTCTCTGGTATTTGTCTGTCTGAGCACTGCAATTAGTAAATCATCAGTGGAGTGATTAGGAAGATTGAAGTACTTAGCAACTAGGTTTTGAGTGTTGTGATTTCTGATGTCAGTTTTGTACCCATTTATTCTTTTGTGCAGACACTGTTATATGTTGGACAAATAGAAGGCAGAGAGACATTTCTGGTACATGATGGCACAAATCACATTGGAGAATAAGCAGGTGAATGAACCTTTGATGGAGTAAGTGGATTTATTAGGTCCTGTAATAGCATCTTTTGTGCAGATATGTGGGCAAAGTTTGTAGTGTGGTTTGTTGCAGTGGTATGTGCTTGCTTTAATGGTTCTGTTGTTAGGTCTGTAGTTGCTGGTAAGTATCTGCTTAAGGTTGGAGGCTGCCTCGTAGAGGGGGGAACCCATCTTCAAAGCTTCTGACGAAGTGAGATTTTTCTCCCACAAAAGCTCATGTGATAAGTTTGTTAGTCTTTAAAAGTGCCACCAGAATACTTGTTTGTTTTGCTGGAGTAGACTAACACAGCTACCATGTTGGATCTTCTATAATAATTTTTATGCTCTGACTGTGAAGCAGAAACCATGCTCTTAGCATTCTTGTTCATTATTAATCAGATTAATTACAACTGAGCAATTGTATAATTTTTTTTCTGTAAGGCCCATGTGATGTGTTAGACTGTATCGACACACTATTAAAAAGGAATATGGAGACAAAGATTTCCATTTTTTTAAACTCGTTTAAATGTAGGTGTACAAACATATAATATAAAAATAGTGTTTTCTGGAATTACAAGGTCAGATGTGATGTGTATTTATCTTTAAATTAAAATGTGAAAGTAGAAATAATAGTGAATCTAATGGAAAAAAATGATACCAAATGCACATTGTTGTCATAACAAATGAAACTATTCAGCAATCAATCTACAATATAGTTTTGATGCAAGAATTGTATCCAAGCCTATGATTTTTATTTAAAGGGTCATATTCTTGTTTGTTTGTTTATTTGTTTGTTTGTATTTTTGCTGTGGTATATAGGACTCCTAGTGGTGGACTGGGATCCCAGTGTGCTAGGCACTGTATAAACAGAACCAAAAGACTGTCGCTGCCCCCCAAAGAATGTATAATTAAAATGTTGGTGGATGGGATGAAAACACAGGAAATATAGATAAATTCAAGGGGACCTGATTTTTGCATTCTTAATGTTTTGTTTTCTGAGTCATAAAAGCTAATCATAGTTTACCCTGGGTTTCTGTTGGGATTTTCTATAGTCAGCAATTTCTTTCCACTGGACTGCTTGTTGAAGTTCTGCTGAAACCAGTAGGTGTCCTGTGGGGAAAAAAAGTTAATGGTAAGATACAGCTTTAAGAGTCTACTGGTACATCAGTATTGTATTGTAGACATTACAAGGTTACTTGAAGTTTTGCTAACCTCTTAGGCTCACACCTGCCAAGACTTGCTAGGCAAGCTTTAAAGTAGTTGTGGGGAGGGGAAAAGAGGAAACAGTGTTTTCTTAGTTTTCATATTCTGACATATACTTCCAGCATACCCAGTAAGATCCAACTAACCTTTTACTGTAACAAAAAGATGAAGACCAAAAAGAGTATCTATCCCAAAGAGTATAAAGACCTAAAGAGAAGGGAGAAAAAAGGCAAGAATAATTAAAACAAACTGGAGAATAGCTGGCAAGACAGTACTACTGCAAAGAGGACTTCCAGCAATATGGGAGTTACAGTGCAGCACAAACTGAATATGAGCAAATGATGCAACGTATCTGCAAGAAGGCTAATATTCTGCTGGCATGTGTACAGGGGAGCATTGCATGAAACATACTGGTATGTGAACAATTGGATAAAGTATAGAGGAGAATAAGCAGAAGGATAAAAAATTTAGAAAATCTGACCTGTAGAAAAGGTTGAAAGAAGTGGGTATGTTTTGTCTAACCTAGGGGTCTGCAACCTGAGACTTTGGTTGGTTGCCCCTTTGTGGCTACAGACCTCCACCCCCCAACCACAGGACCCTTCAGGTAGCCCACTCCTGGATCTGGGCTCCCTGCTCTTCCCTTCTCCAAAGGACCCTGCAGCAGGTGCCTTGGCCCAGCTCCCCTCATCCCTCCCCCCCCCCCCCCGAGGCTACATCCATCGTGGCTCTCAAATTATTTGGTTATTTAAAGAGAGTTTTTTTTAAAATGGCTCTTCTTATCTTTTGGGTTGCCAGCCCCTGGTCTAGAGCAATGAACACTGAGGGGAGACCTCATAAGTCTTCAAATATGTTATCGGGTGTTGCAGAGAGGACCATGATGAAATGTTCTCTGTGTTGACTGGAGGTAGAAGAAGAAGTAATCCACTTAATCTGTGGCAAAGGAGATTAGGTGAAATGTTTAGAAAAGTTTCTAACTCTAAGAATAGTTAAGTGCTGTAATAGGCTTCCAAGGGAGATCGTGAATTACCCTCACTGGTGTTTTTTAGAACAAATTAGACAAAAACCTGCAAGACATGCTTTAGGTTTACTTGATCCTGCCTTAGAACAATGGGATGAGCCACATGATCTTGGGTCCCTTCCAGTTCTACATTTCTATGATTCTGTAAGTACAGCTAAATGATGAGTTATCTAAGGATAAGATTATGTCATGGAAGTCACAGGAGGTCACATGGATTCCTTGACTTTCAGAGACTTCCATGACATTTTCCATTTCAGCTCTGGGACAATGGGTCAATAGTTGTCAGCTGGAGGGCCCTGCACCTCCCAGCTGACCCTGCCAGCAGGTTTGAAAATTTGAGGATCTTGGGGAGGCAATTACTGCACAAGTGGGGTACACTTTAATCTTTATTAAAACGGGGTGTTAATGTAAAGTGAGCTGTGGAGCATATGTGTATGACATTTGTCATGGTTTTTCGATGAGGTGTGGTGAGGTGCTTAACTTTGTGGAGTGGGACAGGTTGGGGAAGAATGAGAATTCTCAACTAACCTAACCTACAGTTATAAACCTACCGACAGTAACTTAGAAGATGTTCCAATACCGTATAGGGAAAGAGGGGGTACCACACAACTCAGTATGCCACAGTGGCAGAGAAGAGTAAAGACAAGCGGGGGAGCAGGAGTCTCGAGGTTGGAGGGACTCAAGGAAGAAGAGAGGCAAGTGGGGGGGGTAGGGACAGTGGGATGGGGATGCACAAGGTTTGAGAGGGAGGCGGGGGGGCTGAGTGGCAGGGAGGAGGGCTGTGAAAATGGCAGGAAGACAAAGAAACAAAGAAAGAAAGAAGAGGAGAGAAAAAAAGGGGGAGCGAGAGCCTGCAGCAGTGGCTGGGGAGAGCCGGAGCCGCGGGAAGCGGCAGCACAGGGGGGTGCCGCAGGAAGTGGGGAGCCGGCAGCAGTGGCTGGGGGGAGCTGGAGCCGCAGGAAGCGGCGGCATGGGGGGGTGCCCCAGGAAACGAGGTGACCATGGGGAGAGGAGCTGGGTGCAGCGGCGAGAGGGGGGCTACAGGGAAAGGAGGGACTGTGGGGAAAGGAGCTGGGTGCAGCGGGAAAAATTGGGGCACACGGGGGTGTTGGAAGATAAAGGGGGGACAAGGAAGATTTGGGTAGGAAAAGTTTATTTAGCTCAGGGGAATCACAGGGGGGAACAAAACAACTTAGCAAAACAGCTCTAAGGATTACAAACCAAAGGGAACAACCTTACAATCTAACTTAACACTTCTAAGGCTTACCAATTAAACTAACAACAATGTTACAACTCACAATGATACTTCTAAGACAAGTTCAAATGATTTAGAGGGGAAGAGCTACAACGAGTAATACAGAGCGGCGGCAAAGAATTAGAGACACGGGAGCTCCTTTTAAACAGCACAGAGTGAAGCAGCGAGTAAAGAAAAAGGAGAAAGTGAAGGATGCAAACAAGCCTGTAGAGCTAGGAGAGAACAGTGTCAAAAACAGCAGCAAAAGGTGGGAGAACTTTATTTCAAAGAGAGCTGCAGGGGCAGGCTCTTACCAATCCCAGCAGCAGCAGCAGCATTACAGGCAGGAGAGAGAGACTCGTTACTCGGCCGGCAGTTTCAATCGTGGTACGCTCGGGGAAGAACTCATGAGCAGATGAGGTCAGCGTCTGGGTGATCAGGCCAGGCAGGATGTCAGGAACCATCCTGCCTGATCACCCCAAACTCTGTGTTTTTAAGCTGTTTTTCCTGCCAGTTCTCTGATTACAGGGAATGTGGGGAACAAAGGTGATGTGAGTCATATCTTCAGTGTTACAAAGGACCTTGCAGTTAGGCAGTGTCCACCTACGCCAAGCCCAATGGAGACAATGGGGTGACAACAGCCACCTAGTTAAGTTTAAGGGGCCATCTAGTTAAGATGAGGGGGCCATCTGCTCCCCTTACATTCTTTACTTACCTAAGTGATGGCCCAGGAGGGGCGGCCATCAAATTAATTCAGTGAGTCACGAACACCAGCTACAACAGATGGCATGTGCTGAACCTCACTCATCACACTTCGGAACTCTGATTCTCTTCCATCCTCCATCATCCCCCATCTTCTGATCAGGTGTCAGTCATCCCTCTGTCAGCTCTGTAGCACAGTTATTTTTAATAAAAGTCAAGGACAGGTCCTAGACCTCCATGAATTTTTGTTTATAGCCTGTGACCTGTCCCTCACTTTCATTAAAACTAACCACTAAAAACTCTTAACCTTAGACTGATTGTGCATTTCTGAAATCTGATGTTTATTATAAAACAATTACCTTTGCCAAGGATCTTCACAGAATACCAGTATGTCGTTTCTTACAATTATATGTATTGCATGTATTTCACTTTTGTTTTCACCTTTTTTCCACTGTTGAAAATCATAGACTGATAAGTTACACTTGATTTTGTCTTTACCTTATTTCTTTATTAGCTGTTGGTGTACTTATTTGAGAAATTATCAGATATGTTTGATAACAGTTATATTCATTTGTATAATCTTTACTTGACACCTAGCTCTTACAGGACTCTGTACTCCAGTCCGGAATTTTCCTTTGTGCATACCTTAGCTTAAAGCAAACATTGCCTTTTAACCATCGTACCTGAACTCTGTTGCAATAGTCCATTCCTGTTACTTTCATTTAACTACCAATCTATCATCAAGTAAAAACATTTTTATGGTTTTCTGTGCTCTGTAAACTTACTAAAAGGTGACAGATATTGATTTTGTGGCATGTGACGCATTCAATAGTAATGTCAACTGGTCTAACGTTTTCTTATTGCGTTAGGTTTTTTGGCTTTTACTACAGATGCATACCTTAATGCAGTGGCTCCCACCCGTTTTTCAGGCTGGGGACCCCTTTTTAATAAAAATAATCTTTGTGGGGCCCCCCAGCTGATTATGTAATCTGGCTTGCACAGGCAGACTCTGGCCCGTGGCACTGCTGGGACAGCCAGCGAGAGGCACCACTGCCACCACGACCCACACCACTGGGGAGCCAAGCCACGATGACTATGGTCCCCTGCCCTTGCTGGGGAGCCACTGCAGCCTCATCCCCCTGCCAGGATTCGGCTATGAGTGTGGAGAGGTAGCCCTGATGAGGAGCATTGGGGCTGCAGCTGGGTTCCGGCCCTGCTAGGAAGAGGCTCCACTGACCCCCTGCAACATGTCTGCGGGACCCCAGGCTGGGAACCACTGCCTTTGTGATTTCTTGATTTTTTTTTGCTGTCTGGGATTTTTAGTGCTAGCCACATACTTAAGTAATCTGTTGAAAACTCTGATTTGTTTAACTTAACTACAGGATATCACTGGTCTTTTACATGGAATTTGTAGAAATAAGAAGCTGTGAAGTTACTGCATGAACTTGTTTAGAAAAGCATGAATTGTACATAGGAATGCTCCAAAGGAAAGATAACAATGGAAGGAACAGAGAAACAAACAAGGAGTCCTATTGCACTTTTAAAGGCTAACTTTTATTTTAAATCACATGAGCTTTTGCAGGAGAGTTTTACTGTACAGTATAACATTAATTAGCTATATACTGTATTACATTAGTTGTCTACCTCTGACTTCAGTGTGTTGAGAATCTTGCCTCTATAGAAAACTGAGTGAATCATAGTTCAATTTTTTATTGCATCCAAAACAGGATAATAATTAAAAAATGAAGCTAGCAGAAATGTTTTAACAAGCAGTATGTAACATTAATGAATCCAGATTAGGCTCTAATTCTGCTTTGGCACAGCAGTTTAGAAAATTATTGTGACTCAGTCTCAGATTCTATAGAAACAAATATCTTTATAATATAGAGTGTATGTATTGACCACATTTCCATTACCCCTTCAGTTTTTTCAAGTTTCCTGTGTTGTGCAAAAGAAGCACTGGAGATCTTTTCACAGGGAAAAGGCAATACTCTGCATTTATTGAAAAGACAAGATATTAAACAATTCAGCGCACAAACGTGTGCGCATGCATGCACAGACACACACAGGTGCGTGCGCGCACGCACGCGCACACACACACACACACACACACACACACAGTCCTGCTATGATGTTATGGTTCTCCATCTGTGGCTCACCCCAGTCCAATGGTCAGTTGGACCAGCTGTGAGACATGGAGTTGGGGTCCCAGTTGGTTGTGATTCCAAGACTCCAGGGCTGAGGCAGGATGAACCCAGAGCTTATTGGCAAGAGCATCCCCTTTTTATGATAAATGCTGTACATACAACTTTGTAGGTTTTAAACTGTCATTGTTTAGTCATTCATAGGTATTAACTTCCTGATAGCACCCATCACTGCTGCTTCCTGAAGCACAATCATCCTTTTGGTAATGACCCTTGCAGCAGGTGGTTCCAGAAGTTGTCTCTCAGGTTTTAACATAGTTTTGTTATCTCAGCAAAACAAACAAGGAGTCCTATGGCACTTAAAGACTAACAAATTTATTTATTACATGAGTTTTTGTGGGAGAAAATCCCGCTTCGTCAGACACTTTGAAGAGGGGGGGGAAACTTACAGAATGGGAAGAAAATAAGTGCAGAAACGTGTAAGTAATGAGATCAGGTCGTACTGAAATAGGAAATCAAAGCAATTGTTGATTCAGACACGGAAACAGCACAAAGAAGAAGGTGAGGTTAAATCACCTGTTGTAATGGGAGAAGAATCCATAGTCATGATTTAATCCTGCTTTCACACAATCAAATCTGCATATCAGTTCCAATTCTGCTGTTTCTATTTGAAGTCTGTCTAAACTACTATGCACCACAAAGGACAACAAGATTGACACCTTCAGCCCAGCCAACAACATGGTTAATCTTTTGAGCTACATGCTCACTCCAGCAGATGAATCTGTGCTATCTCAAGGACTTTCCTTCTGCCTATCACCCCCACATGTGAGACAAAATTCTGCAGTGACCTGGAAGACTACTTTTGCTGTCTAAGACTCAAAGAATATTTCCATCACACCAGCAATCAAGACAGTGACCTACAGATACCTTTCTCCCAACACTGCAAGAAATATTCTTCATGGACTCCTCCTGACGGTCAGAACTACAGAGTGGATTTCTACATTGATAGTTTCTGCCACCATGCAAAAGCTGAAATCATAGACATACAACATTTGTTACATCATAACCTTAGCCATGCAGAGCACAATGCCATCCACAGCCTCAGAAACAAATTTGATGTTGTTATTAAGGAGACTGACAAAGGAGGTGCTGTCATCATCATGAGTAAATTGGATTATGATCAGGAGGCTTCTAAACAACTTTCCAACACAAAATTTTACAAACCACTTTTCTCTGACCCCCCCACCCCACCCCCAGGAATAACAGAAGGCACTACACCACCTACTCAAGAAACTTCCCAAGGCAACACAGGAACTAATAAAAACAGAAACACCAGCAGTACCGCAACCAGGAGTATTCTATCTACTACCAAAAATCTATAAAAAAGGAAACTCCAGATGCCCCATCATCTCAGGCAATGACACTCTTACAGCAGGCTTATCTGGCTGTGTGGACTTCCTCCTCAGACACTATGTTATCAATACCCCTAGCTATCCTCAAGACACCACAGACTTCCTGAGGAAAATCCAATCCATTAATGAGCTTCCAGAAAACACCAAACTGGCCACTATGGACATAGAAGCTCTTTACACCAACATCCCACACAAGGATGGATTACAACCTATTAGAAGAACCATCCCGAATGATGCCACAGCACACGTAGTGGCTGAACTTTGTGACTTTGTGCTCACCCACAACCATTTCAGATTTGAGGATTGTTTATAACTCCAAGTCAGCATGGCCCTACAACATGCCAGCATTTTTATGGGCATTTCTCAAGTCTCATCCCAAAGCACCCCTCCTCTACTTACACTACATTGATGACATCTTCATCATCTGGATCCGTGGTAGGGATGCCCTTGAAGATTTCCAGAGAGATTTCAACAATTTCCACTCCACAATCACTTAACCTGGAACGCTTCACACAGGAGACCCACTTTCTGGACACTACAGTACAAATTAAGGATGGACACATCAACACCACTTTATAACAAAAACCTATTGATCAGTATAGTTACCTGCATCCGTCGAGCTTTCATCCAAAACACACCACACGATTCTTTGTCTATGGCCAAGCCGTAAGATATAGACTGCATTTTCTCTGATCCCTCTGATAGTGACAGCCATCTATCAAGCATTCTTAAAACTACAGTACCCACCGGGGGAGTAAGAAAACAGATTGACAGAGCTAGGCAGGTACCCCAACATCAACTAGTACAGGAGAAGTCCAAGAAAGAAAACAACAGAACACCACTGGTCATCACATACAACCCACTGCACAACAGATCATTAAGGACCTATAGCCTTTTCTAAAAGATGATCCCTCACTCTCTCAAGTCTTGGGAGACAGACCTTTCCTCACCTACAGACAGGCCCCAACCTTAAACAGATACTCACCAGTAATTACAGACCAAACAACAGAAACATTAAAGCAGAACATGCCTTGCAACAAACCATATTGCCAACTTTTGCCCACGTATCTGCACAAAAGACATCATAGGATGCAATCAAGCCAGCTACTCTATCAAGGCCTCATTTACCTGCTCATCCACTAACATGATTTACTCCATCATGTGTCAGAAATGCCCTTCTGCCTTAAATATTGGACAAACAGGACTGTCTCTGTGCAAATGAATAAATGGGCACAAAACTGACATCAGAAATCACAACTATCAAAAACCACTTGCTGAGCACTTCAATCTTCCTAATCACTCTGTTTAACAACTATGCTTGAGCAAGTTAGTAGGACATCAAAGCTTCAAAGAAAAGCTGCAGAACTGGAATTGATATTCAAATTTAATTGTGTGAAAGCAGGATTCAGTTGTGACTATGGATTCTTCTCCCATTACAACAGGTGATTTGACCTCGCCTTCCTCTATGTGCAATGTGTACACAGCCATCCTTTTGCTGGTGGAGTGTGTCCTCACTAGGACCGCTTCCAGTGAGAAAAGAGGCACTGTGGAGGAGCTGAGAAGTTAACTACCCTGCTGTCCCCTACCTTTGCTGGGGATCTTGACACTATGCCTGGGGCCCCCACCAGCAGTACTTGTGCAACCACTGGGTCTCCCGGGATCTTGGTAAGAGCTCAGCAGAGGCTCTTTCTTACTGTGACAGCCCACCCACCACTGGGGACTGAAGAGCCCCAGCAGCTGCCCACCCCTATTGCCTGGGACCCAGGAGCTCTGGAGTCTGCTTCCTATGCTGACAGGGACCTGGAAGTCATGGTGACTGCCTCCATTCCCTCATGGTGGGGGCGGGGAGCAGATGTTGGGGCTTCCTGGAACCCAGCGTCAGTGTGGGTTGAAGGTGCTGAGGATGGAGTAGCCCCAGCAGTGGTAGGCTGAAGCCACTGGGAATGGAGGAACACCAGCAGCAGGGGGTTGAAGCCATGGGCGTCCTCGGTGCCTGGCAGCTTCAGCCTCCAGCTACTGAGGCTCCTCTATCCCTGGCAGTGCGGAGGGTTTAGCTGGGGCTCTGCAGTCTGCTGTGCAGCTCCCATCCAGGACCCTAGGGAGGCCGAGGAAGCTGAAACCCTGCTACTGGGGGTCATCCTGCCGTGTCAATTTCACTGCTCTAACAAATCAGTGACATTGACAAGTACGCTTACTCATCAGTTTTACTGCTGACAGATGTGACAGCTCCCCACCCCTAAAGGAGGTACAGTGTCCACACTGACACCGTACTGCATTAACTTTGCTGACAAAAGCCCTCTGTTTGTTGTTTTGGTGGTGGTATTTTGTCCACAAAAAAAGGCAGTTTTGTCACCAAAGGGGGGCCTGTCATGTGTATGCTAGGACTGTTTTGCTGGCAAAAGTTGACTTCCATCAACAAACCTTCTTAGTGCTGAGAATGCCTAATACAATTAGAATAGCATTTATATGAATCTACACTTCTGCTCTTTCACTGAATTGAACCCAGGAGTCCAGAGAAAAGGGGAGGACAGGCTTTTAAACTTAATGTATATGGCTTAAAAAAGAGGTTTAGATTTGTAGTTTGGGCTAAAATTCAGGAACATTTGTAATATTTTTCCCTTTTTTCCTCCAGTGACAGAGAGAGAGGGGCGAGCATTCTTTCTATAGTGTGTGTGTGTGTGTGTGTGTGTTTGTTTGTTTGTTTGTTTATTTATTTATTTATTTATTTATTTATTTTTAGGACTGATTTTTTTTTTGTGGGGTTGTTTGGTTAAAAGCATTAGAGGTTGACCACCATTTGGCAGATTATTTCTAGAATAAAAGCATCATCATTTTGATTCACACACTGCATGCCACTGATATGTAACTCATATTTGATGTTTCCTTCTCCTAGATCTCCAGCCAAGAAGATGGCTTCTGATGAAAGAGAGATAGTGGTTTGGGTATGCCAGGAGGAAAAGATTGTGTGCGGACTGACAAAGCGTACAACCTGTGCTGAAGTGATCCAAGCTCTATTAGAGGAACATCAAGCTACATTTGGAGAAAAAAGGTTTCTCTTTGGACAGTATACTGATTATTGTATCATAGAAAAATGGAGAGGCTCTGAGCGGGTCCTTCCCCCCCTGACAAAAATGTTGAAACTTTGGAAGGCCTGGGGGGAAGAGCAATCCAATTTGCACTTTGTTCTGGTGAAGTCAGATGCTTTTCTCCCACTTCCATTGTGGAGAATAGCTGAAGCAAAGATCATACAAAACCTAGAAAGACAATGGGAACTCAGCCCAGCAAATTACATGAAGATGTTGCCAATGGATAAACAAAAGAGGATTGTCAGAAAGACTTTCCGGAAACTGGCCAAACTTAAACAAGACCATGTTCTGCAAGAGAGAGACAGTATGGAGACATTGATTCATCTGATCATTTCCCAAGATCATACCATCCATCAACAACTCAAAAGAATGAAGGAACTGGATATGGAAATTGAAAAATGTGAAGCTAAATTTCACCTAGTTCAGGCAGAAAATGATGGAGAAAATTATGTACAGGACTTTTATTTAACAGCGATGCCACATGATGCTGAACAACAAACAAATGTGCCAAATGGTCAAAATCAGATTCATGAATTCTTGAGCAAAAGTGATGGAGTTTTGCAGGTAGAAGAAGGACTGAAACATCACAAACTGCTAATTGAAAAGCTTTGTGCTGAAATTGAAAAAGAGATTCAAGATGTATGCCCTGAAACAGATGAAGATGACAAGTGCATAGAAGGGGCTTTTAATGGCAAACTGGAAACCTCAGATTTAGAAAGTGTCAAAAGTGAGTTGGAAAAAAGTATGAGAGATGGCTTGAGAATCCACTCACATTTGAGCTGCATTCAGAAAGAGCTTACCTATAGGGACTTGCTGCTGCAAAAGAAGGAAAAAGAATATGAACTCCTTGCAGAAGAGTTCAATTCACTGCATATCAAAGCCAAAATTGAATCCAGGTGTCCAGCTAATGAAGAACAAGCAAGGGATGGTGAGGTCACCAACAAGAGCAATGCAGTGCCAGACTTTGTTCGTAAAATGACTAATTTAGACATAAATGATACAGACTCTGACACTGGAATCAGTTCCACTCACAGTCAGGATTCTGAAACAGCTTTAGGAGACACAATACTATTGTCAACATAGCTGGGGATAGTTATGCACATAACAAAGAGCAATAGAGGAATTATAATCGTTGGGGGATATTTATGCTTTTAATTCTCCTGCAATCACAGGGATACACTGCAGTTGGAAGTGAGTCTTCCAGCCTGGGTAGACAGACTTGTGCTATCAGGGCCTGAGCAGGACAAAACCTGCAGTTTGGGCTCTGAAACCTGCCTGACCCGCTAGGCTTGAGAGCCTGAGCTGTAGCCCAAAGGGCAACACCCACACTGCTCTCTCTAGTCTGCTAGCTTGAGCTGTGCTAGAGCAAGGGAGGCTCATTCTGAGCTGGGGTGTAGATGTTCCCATAGCGTCTCAATCTGACAAGGGCTGGAGACAGTCCAACAAAGCAATTCAGCAAGTGCATAACTGTGAACACACAGGAGTACCTATGCTCAAATTCACACAAATACTTTAGCATATAAGTAATCTCATGTGCTTGCACTTCACACACGCTGAAGTGCTTTACTGGATTGCTGCCAGATAGCTCAGTGTTTCGTAAGACTGAGCTTTACTGAGACAAGAATGTTCTGGGGGGAGACCATCTTCAACCAAAACTGCAACTATGAACCCCCTAGTCTTTGAGTCCATCTCTGCGTCTGACTAACCTTTTAGCAATGTGTGATAAGACCAAATTAGACAGTTTGATTCTGTGCTGTTACACTAGCTTTATTCAACTAAAGTAACAGGATGTAAACTAAAGCACATAGTCAGTTAAAATATGTTTTCAAGAGATTGTAGAGCAAATATTTTTATAGTGTATATTTAAATTTCATTACCTCAGATTACAAAGGGTAAAATTTTTCAAAAGCACTTAAGTTCCATTTTCAAAAGGGACGTCAGAACCTAGGGGTATGTTTTCCCAGCTGCTCTGTGTCAGCTAAGGTGCTGTTTAATTGTGACTGTAGACGTTCAGGTTTGGGCTCAGGTTAGAACCCCAGGCTCTGGGACCCTGTAAATGGGGAGGACCCAGAGCTCAGGCTCCAGCCTAAGATCAAATGTCTACACTGCAGTTAAACAGCACATTAGCCTGAGCCCACAAGCCCAGCTCAGCTGACTTGGGCCCATGGCATGTATTTAATTTCATAGAGGTCCCATTGACTTGACTTCCAGCAAGATTTTGGGTTGAAGGTAAATCTGGCGTATGGCAGGTGAGAATTTAAAGTGAATTGTTCCTATTAACTCCATGTTTTGGAATTTCTTAATCCAGAATGAAAGCATCCACATATGGAATTAATCAGGAATAGTTAAATAGAAATATCTATTTGGAATATCTCTCTATGTAGACAAGCCGTTGGGTTCTTAAGCCCAGATCTACACAGGTATTTAAGCATTGAACTGCCATCAAAATTGATGGTAGTTATATGCTTCATACCTTTGGAGGATCTGGACCCTATGTGACTTTGGAATATTTGAAAATTTACCCTAAAATCTGAATAAATATATTTAATGGGAACAATTTTATAGTACTAGCTAAGCAAAACGAAGTTCAGTCAGATCCTGAACTTAAGTCTTAGATGACGAATGAAAAGACAGTATTTAGATGGTATAAATCTAAAAGAATTTTGATTACATGCTTTTTATTTCCTATGTTTTGGCATTCATTTGATTCCCCCACATCTCTCAAGTGTCTGCCAGTCATCCAGTTTTCAAAATGAGCAGATTTCAAAATGAAATGACTGTGGTGATAACCCTGTAAATATGACTTGGAGAAACACATCTCCTAACACCAGCAACTGTTCGTTTTAAAGACTTCCAAACTCTGAACATTATGAATAGAGTTTGTGTTTGCAGATACCTGTCTTGACTGCCTTAATATATTTTATCACTCAAAGTCCTGTGGAGTGCTTCAAGATTAACAGGTGACACTCAGATACAATGAGTTCTTTGTGGAAACTCAGATCTATGGCAAATAAGACATCTTAACTTTGTAATAATTTATTAACAAAACTTAGCATCTTTTGTACTCTGTTATGTACTAGTATTGGACATTGCGTGCATTTGTCAGGTCAGAGCTTTGAATGTTGAGTGTAGGCTAATGTACTTCATAAATTCTTGCACAGTTAGAGGTTATGTCTAATGTGTCAGCAGTTTTTATAACAGTTTCTAGTCTGTCAATTCCTTCTGAAATTCTCTTTTGTGCAAAAAGCCAGCACAACACCCATGTACAGTTCAAATCCCACATATAATCTCCATCAAAACAGGGATTTTATGTAGAGTTGGGTGAGTAACAGATTTTTTCAATTTGGTGGCAGTCCTCAAGAATTAACTTATTCATTAGGTTCGGATAGAACCGAATCTGAAAATATTCAGAATTTTCAACAAATGGAAAAGGTCTGTTTAAGCTGTGTTCCAGAGTGGGGGACTTGAACCTGTGTTTCCCACATCCCAGGTGAGTGCTATAACTACTGAGGTAAAGGTTAAAAATAAAGAAAAGAAACAGTAGCATCTTCACTGCCACCACCATCCTATGGCTGCTTTGTGAGTTGTTCAAACTATTTGTGCCAAATCTGTGGACAGTTTTGGATTGACTAAAAGTACATTTCCCATTCTATAAGCTATTAATCTTTAAAACAAATAAATAAATCCACTTGTCTTTATATAATCCACAGGCCTTGTGCTGGTTTTTCACTAAGAAGTGAATTTCACCCAGACTGCATATTTGCCAAGGTCCAAAGGGACAGCTGTGTCAGTCTAGTTCAGCAGAACAAGCAAGGGGTCCGGTGGTACTTAAAGACTAACATTTTTATTGCATGAGCTTTCGTCTTCAAAGCATCTGACAAAGTGGGATTTTTCTCCCATGACTGCATATTTGTTTGCTCATCCTCTGTAGTGTAAAGATTTGAACAGTATTGGTCTCTTTTGAGGAGAAAATAAGCAAAATAAACCTGGATACAATGTTTCTTAAAAAAAAAAAAATTCTACAATGGTCTGGTCTACTATTTAGCCTCGCTGTCTACATCAGGGGTCTCAAACGTGGCCTATGTGCCACATGCAGCCCCCTAAAGCTATTTCCTGCAGCCTGAAATGACACTATAGTTACCAATATTTGCAATATTGTTGTATGAAAAGGTTTCAGTGGTGCGGCCATCGGGCTAACGTACTAGTCTTCATGTAGCCCTTGTGGTGATTTGAGTTTGAGACCCCCTGGTCTACATCAAACCTGTATTCCCTAGATGGGCTTAAATAAGCAATGGAATACTGTGCATGCTCCCTTTTAGCTTCCTTTTGTCCCTAAATCCCATTACTAATTCCAGTCTAGAATACCATCAAAATATTTTGTAAACAGCACTTCCCCAATTTTATCCATTTTTGCCTTCTTACTCCACAGAACTAAAGAATGGCAGTCCTGGGTCAGACCAATGGTTCATTGTTCTAGCCAATATTTTGTCTCCCAACAATAGTTTGTACCAGGTACTTCAGAGGGAATGAACAGGGCCATTTTCCATCTGTTGTTCAGTCCCAACATCTGGCAGTCAAAGGCCTAGGGAAACTCAGAGCATGTATCTATCTTCTATTAACTTTGCTAATTCTCCTTTGAATCCAGTTATAGGTTTGGTCTACACAACATCCGTTGGGAAAAGTTCTACAGGAAATTGTCTTTCCTTTTTCTAGGCTCACTAAGATTTACTGTTTCTCTTGGGAACCGCAAAATATTAACTCCCTTATGTTCATTTCCTGTCTCTCAAATCATGTTTCTCTGCACCCTTGAATTCTGATATTATGAGTCATGGAATTCCACTGGGTGTGCAATACTTTCTAAATAAGGGAAGCACAAAAAAAGTACTGCATGTTGGTGCAAAAGCTCAGACTGGAGAGGGGAAAAAATAAACTCTTCAGCAGAGAATAAAGAGTATATATTCAAATAGAATATAGGAAAAGCCAGGACATTGGAGTCAGGTGGAGGAAGGGAGAAGTGTTTATTTGATGGTAGATTATCTGTAGTGGGTGGGGAAAACAGCCAAGTGGACATAGAACTGAGTCTGGATCACTGCTATTTTGAGGTAGGGTAATGTGAATCTATATATGAATCCAAGGCAAGAACCTCGTTTGTTTAAAATGAAAGCTGCACTGAACTCAACAGATTCTTATTTACAACAAATTAAAATTTGGTTCCAAACTGTTGAGAACTTTACTGAAAAATTCATGTCCTGGAAAGTTAGAATAACAAACTCTTGAATCTATACAATAACCAGTGTAGCCTCTGTTATTTTCCTGGTGCATAGTGGATATAATAATTTCATGTTTACACATGATTTAATGTGTAATTTTACAAATTTGATGGAACCAGATAAATCAAAATTTAATTACCTGTTTCAAGCTCTTGACAACTCTTTCATTTAGAAGACAAATAAAATAATTCTCACTTGATTATGTATAAGTGTACAATATTTACCATTTATTTGCCCAGTTAATAATTACAATATAATTGAAGAATAATTGTATGACTCTGTGTTCTGCAAAACAAAATGATACCCAAGAAATTTTATCGCTTTTAATCTAAGCACCAAATATGATCTTTCAATCCAAGTTAATCACGTGAAGAGAGTTGGGGAAGGGCTGTTGTCTTCTGAGTGTATTTATGGGCCCTAATACCTTGCATCCATATCAAACAAATAGATAGACAGAAGTTCAGAAATTGTAAACCTTTACTCTAATGCTTTAGGCGAGTGGTTCTCAACCTTTTGCTGATTGCGACAAACTTGGCAGTATATTGCAACTCTACAGGACATACTAAGTGTCCTTCTCCCCCCCCCCCCCGGACAAATCTAGCCATCTTCCTGCCTCTTTGCATATGTCTACACTAGCAAATTGGTTCAAATTAAGGAGATTTAATTCAAACTAATTTGAACCCTGTCTACATTAATGAGGCTTTGCCTCATTTGAACTAAAAAAATATTTAATTTACCAAAGCTTAGTTCAAACTAGTTAGTTCAGCTGGTTAGTTTGAACTAACTGCTTAGTTTGAACCAATTTGCATATTTAATTTGAACTAGCACAATGTAGACATGCTAGTTCAAACTAGTGGTTGAAGCGAACTAAAAGTTAGTTGAAACTAAAATAACACATTTAGTTCAAACTAACTTTCGAACTTAGTTCAGACTAACCAAGTCCGAACTAAGATTTTAGGTGCAGACATAGCTTTTGTGACACACTTACCACTGTGTGGTTACACAGTAATGTCTCTTGACACGGTGGTTGAGAACCACTGCTTTAGGCTACCAATGCACATTTTCTAACTGCATTATTGTTCATTTTTCTATATTTACACTTTTTAATGAAGCGGATTACTGGACCATTCATACTAGTATTGTCAGTGACTGAAAGTCAGATACTATAAATATTGCACTGTGTGACAAAAAGCATAGTCATTTTTATTAATATATTATTAGCTTTACTCAGCATAATTTATCCATTTCAAGGGTATATTTTGTACCATCATTTTAACATGGAAAATTGAAGACTAGAAACAGACTCTCTCTCTCTCTCTCTCAAATGCTTCTGAAAAGAATTTCACCCCAAACCAGGAAAGAATTTCAAAAATGATATATTTTGCCAAAAAATAGTCTTCAAGATAAATAGCAGTTTCAGGTAAACCTTTTTCTTTCCTAGTTGCCTGCTTAGGGAGGCTCTTGTCAAATTCACAAATCACAACCCCAGCTGCTATGACTCCTAATATCCTCACCCAAGCTCAAGGGCAGAGAATAGACTGGCAATTCTCAGATTCCTTGCTTTTTCCTTCGGCTCTACCAGTTCACTTCCTCTTCATTCTCAGAACTTGTGAGGGGTAGGGAACAGCTCACTACAGAAGCTTTTATTAGTTTCACTAGCAGAAAGTAAAGCAGGTGAGCAGCCAGGAACCCTGAAAATCAAGGGATGGGAGGATTGTTTATTTTGGCTCTTTTGTCAAAACTGAAAGTTTCTCACTGAAAATTTGTTTTGTGGAAAGGGCCTTGATTGTCAGAATATTATTCCCAATGAAAAACTTGTAGACCTTTCAGTGCAGTGTTCTAAGTATGTACTTACCTTTAAACAAGCAAGTAGTCCCAATGTGATGTCAATGATTTTATCTACTGATTGGATAAGCATATCATATTTTGCTCAGTAGTTATGTTAAGATGAAGGCATTATTTACATAAATACATAATTTGGAGTGATGAGAGAACAGCTGTGAATACTAGAACTCTCCTGAAAGCAAAAGACTCATAGAATCATAGGACTGGAAGGCTCCTAAGAAGTCTTTTAGTCCAATCTTTTGCACTCAAGGCAGGACCAAGGATTATCTAGGTGTCTGTCAAATCTGCTCTGAAAAATCTCCAATGACAGAGATTCCACCATTACTCTAGGCAATTTATTTCAGTGATTAACAACCTTGACAGTTAAGTTTTTCCTAATCTCCAACCTAAACCACCCTTGCTGCAATTTAAGCTTATTTCCATTTGTCCTATTATTAGAGGTTAACAAAAACAATCTTCTCCTCCTCCCTTGTAACAACACTTTATGTACTTGAAAACTATTATACTACCACCCCACCCCACAGTCTTCTCTTCTACAGAACAAATGCACTTTTTAAAAATCTTCCCTCATAGGTCATGCCTCTAGAATATCAGTCATTTTGGTTGCTCCTCCTTGGATCTTCAATTTTTCCATGATTTCCTGAAATGTGGCACCTCAAACTGGAAAAATTCTTCAGTTGAAGCACAGTAGAGTGGAAGAATTACTTCAAGTGTCTTGCTTACATTTCTGTTGTTTCTGTTAATACACCCCAAACTGATGTTTGCAGTTTTTGTGTGTGCTTGTACTGTTGACTCATATTTAGCTTGTGATGCACTATAATCCCCAAGATTCCTTTTGGCAATACTCCCTCCTAGGCAGTCATTTCCCATTTAATATGTGTGCAACATATTGTTCCTTCCTAAGGTGAGTACTTTGAATTTCTCTTTATTAATTTCATCCTATTTATTTCAAACCATTTCTCCTTTTTGTCCAGATCATTTTGAATTTTAATCCCAGCCTTCAAAGCACTTGCACTTGTTCCCAGTTTGGTATCGCCAACAGGGCTGTAACTACCACCAGACTGATGGAGCAGAGCCATGGGCGGCCTGAAGCGGCTCAATAGAGCTGTGCTATTAAAGGGGCAGCTCTGCAGCTCTGGCTGTAAGTGCCGCCAATGGGAAGGGGCGCGTTCCAATCAGAATGTGCCTCGGGTGGCAAAATGCCACATTACAGCTCTGATTGTCAACAAATTTTATAAGTGTACTCTCTGTGCCATCAGTTAAATCCTTTATGAAGACAAGACACAACAGGTCCCAGAACTGATTCCTGCAGGCCCCCACTTTATATACCTTTCCATCTTTCCTATGAATGACTAATAAATAATCTCTGGGAATGGTTTTCCAACCTGTTATGCACCCACCTTATGGAAGCTTGTAATAATGGTTGGGGAAGGAGGGGTTAACACACTGGTCAGTGAGTCCCAGGACAGCCAATAGAAACAAAGCACAGGTTTTTGAACTGGAGCAGCAGCCTTGAGTGTTCCTGTTTGGATGCAGCAGAGCTCCTGGAAGGATCAGGAGGAGGCCAGGTAGAAAGGCCTGAAGAATCCAGTAACATCCTTCCCAAAGATAAGTTCAGTTTGTTACTGACCAGGAGTGAGTAGAACAGGGAATGTTTACTTAGATGTGCTCAGTATATTTTCTTTGTTTTCAGTTTGTTTTTGGATTTCTCTGTGCTAAGCACATGTACCCCTCCCACTACCCTGTAACTACCTAAGTTAAATCCCAGAGAAGCAACTCTGTTTCTGTTCTTTCTGATTAATGATTTTACCTTTTAAGTAAGGCCTGGTTTTGTGTCCAGAAAAGCAAGAGGTTTGTGTGCATGTGCCTCAGACTGCACAGCCAACTACTAAGGGGGATTCTATTCCATTTCCAGCTGATATCCCAGCTAGGGTTCAGTCACTCTCCTGAGAGAGGAATAAAAGTGATTGAGGATACCTCACAGGAAGGAATTCCCAAGTGTGCCTTCCTAGGTTTCAAGAGGTTTTTGCATTTGGGTGGTGGGAGTGATACCACTCTAAGGCTAGGAAGTGGAGGCCTTGGAGAGTTTTAAGACCAGGTGTTAAGGCCAGTGGCTTTTAAGGTCTGTTGCAGGCCCTCACCTTCTGCAATCAGAGTGCCAGAGTGGGGAAACAGCCTTGACATGGTGGCATAGTGGTGTGGACTTTTTTGAACCAGAAACACAAACCTCAGGATTTTTAAAAGGATACTTTTTTTTTTTTTTTTTTTTTTTTTTTTTTTGCCTGTTGGGTAGTGGACATTTTGGGAGAATTTTTTTCCCCTTCTTGTCTTTCTTTTTCCTTTCTTTTGCTGCCTGGGAAAAAGGCATGCAAGGGGTTTGACTGACAAAGCCAGGGAGTCCAAAAACAAGCAGTTCATTTTTTTTTTCCCTAGCTTTCATGGCAATGGGATAGTACTGGAAGAAAGCAGCCAAGTGAGTGCATTTGCGGCAGGGCAGAGGATCCATGGAGACACTAGCCCCAGATCAGTCCCAGAAGTCCAACTCCAAGGCAGACATGTGGAGTAGGGACAAGGAAGGTGCTATTAAGCCCATGGAGGCAGGAGTGGATGGGGCAGCCATGTCCCTTCAGTACTACGAGAGCCAAGCTGGGAGGATGCCTTTAAGACAGGAAGATCTCTAACTAAGGGAAAGATGGAGTTCCTTCTAGAGATGAGACGCATAGAAGCAGAGGAGAAGGAAAAGCAGTGGCGCTTTGAGCTAGAGAAAGCTGAGAAACTGGGTGCTGCAGCTACACCAGCTTCTTCTACTGCCAATCCTACCCTGGCTTATGCTCTCCAACCCAAGAAATACCCAGTGTACCACCACGTAGGACATGATGCAGAGGCCTTCCTAGAAAATTTTGAAAGGGTCTGCCTTGGGTACAGCATCTCCACAGACCACTATATGGTGGAGTTGAGGCTACAACTCAGTGGGCCCTTAGCAGAAGTGGCAGCTGAAATGCTAAGAGAAACTATGAACAATTATGAGCTTTTTAAACAAAGGGCTAGGATTAGGATGGGGCTCACTCCTGAATATGCCTATTGTCAGTTCGGAGCCCTACAGTGGAAGACAGTTGTCGCATTCACCCCACATGCCTACCAAATTGATAAAAATTGGAATGCCTGGGTATCAGGGGCACAAGCTAAAACGGTGGAGGAGCTCTCTCTCCTAATAAGACTGGAAGAGTTCCTAGAGAGTGTCCCTGAAGAAATACAAAGATATATCCTGGATGGGAAGCCCAAATCTATATCAGAGGCAAGGGAAATTGGAGCCAGATAGGTGGAAGCGACAGAGAGGACCTGAACTGGTAGCAGTTTGTAGGAGTCCCAGAAAGGGTATCCAGAGACAGCATATTAACACTAGGGACAACCCAAGGGCCTACCTCACAGGGAGGAGCCCACTGCACCACAAGGGAGGCCTCAGGCACCTTCTCACCCCACAACCCCATTCTCCAGCAGCAAACCACATTCCAGTGACCAGCCAGCTGGACGGTGTTTTAAATGTAATGAGCTGGGGCATGTGAAGGCAAATTGCCCCAAGAACACACACAGTGCAGTTCCTTGCAATGGGATCACACCATGTGCCTGCAGGACCAGATGCCTCACAGATACTCCTAGAGCAAAGGAAGATTGTAAGTGTGGGCGGGAAAGAAATTGTTGCATGGAGAGACACTGGAGCACAGGTGTCAGCTGTCCAATCCTTAGTGGATCCCAAGACCATCAACGTAAAAGCCAAGTAATTGTTCAAGCCTTCAAGGCAGAATCTTTTGACCTGCCCACCATCGAGTTGCCCATTCAGTACAAAGGCTGGTCAGGGACCTGGACTTTTGCGGTCTATGATGATTATCCCATTCTCATGCTGGTGGGAGAGGACTCAGCAAACCACATGAAGCTAGCCAAAAGGCTGGGCACCATCACCCACAGCCGGGCTAAGCAGGTCTCCCCATCTAACCCTGTTACTGAGCCTTCTACCAGGGTCCAGTCTGTGTTTTCATTTACCACAGGGGCAGAGACCCAGACAGAGGTAGCAGACCCAGACCCCAACCCAGCATCTACAACAGCAGCAGTAGAGGCAGTCCTCGATACCCAGCCAGAACAAGAACCAGACCCAGCACTTGCAGCATCTTCAGTCATGGAAGCCAGCATTGGAAGGTGCCACCAGATCTGTACTTGTGGTAGCAGCTGATCCTTCACAAAAGACTGTCCTGGAATCTGCAACACAGCCCCATGCACCAGCAGAGAGTGTTTCACAACCAGAAGAGGCACCCACATCAATTCCAGAAGGACTGAGCCTGCATCCACAACCCAGGGATGAACTGAGGTCCCTAGCATCAAGGGAGCAGTTCCAAGCCAAGCAGGAGGCAAATGAGAGCCTCAAGGGAGCTTGGAGGTTGTCACAGAGTGGCTCACCACCTCTCAGCTCTTCATAAAGGTCCAGGCGTGGTACTGAAAGAGGACTGTTACACAGAGAGACTCTCTTAGGTGGGCACTAGGAGGACTGGGTTCCTCAGAGACAGTTGGTAGTTCCAACTGAGTACAGGGGAAGGCTCTTGTGCCATCAGTTAAATCCTTTATGAAGACAAGACACAACAGGACCCAAAATGATCCCTGCAAGCCCCCACTTTATATACCTTTCCATCTTTCCTATGAATGACTAATAAATAATCTCTGGGAATGGTTTTCCAACCAGTTATGCACCCACCTGATAGTAGCTCCATCTGGTTGTACTTCCTATGTTTGTTTATTAGGTATGCAGAACAGTATGAGAAGCCTTACTAAAATGAAGATGTATTTCACCTACCACTTTCCCCAACCCACAAGGATTTTCACCCTATTAAAGACAGCTTTTAGGTTGGTTTGACACAATTTGTTCTTGAAAAATGCATGCTGATTGTTACTTATTACCTTGTTATCTTCTAGGTGTTTGCAAATAGTTATGTGCTCCATTATCTTTCTGGGTATTGGAGTTAAACTCACAGGTCTGTGTTTCATCAGATCTTGAAGACATATAACTTATCTAAGCCCTGGTCTACACCACAGCATGATTTTGGCAGCAATTAAAAGGAGATGAATAAAGTTCTTAAAATACCTTGAATATCTTCCCCCTATTTGTGGTATCTTCAGTAGGCTGCATTGAAGGGAAACCCCTTTTCTCTGATTCAGCACTATGCTCTGTGTGAGGGTGGTCCTACTCAATTGACTTTTTGATCAGCTGGGCAGGTCTTCGTGGACCCACTCATTTGATCACGGAGATCAGTATGAAGGCTGCAAATTCACCACTATTAGTGAAGACGAGCTTTAAGTAATTTTTAATTTGTTCCTTCCCTATTTTAGCTTCTGACCCTACCTCATTTTCACTGGCATTCTTTAAGTTAGATATCCAGTTGCTACAAAACTTTTTGATGAAAACTGAAGCAAAAAAGTCATTTATCACTTCCACCATTTTCTGTCAGTGGTTTCCTCTTTCTTAACCGAGTACTATGCCTATCTTGTCCGCTGTCTTCCTCTTGCTTCTAAAGTATTTGTGGACTATTTCCTTGTTATCCTTTATGTCTCTAGCTAGTTTAACATCATTTCATGCCTTGGACTTTCTAATTTTCTCTCTACAGTCTTGTATTATTTCTTTATATTAATCCTTTGTAATTTGACCCCATTTCCACTGATTTGGCTCTCTCTTAAGATTCAGATCATTGAAGATCCCCTGATAAAGCCAGAGCGGTGATTTGCTATACTTCCTATCTTTGCTAAAGTTGCAAGAATGCTCTTTTTCCTCTCATATCCCCATCCAATCTCCTTAAGAAAAATATGCTTAGCAGATGAAAGCCTCTTTATTTTTTCATTAATTAAAAAAGCAAATCTTTACCCACTTTATTTTTCTAATAAATTAAAAGCCTTTTAAATGTGAAAAGTATATCAACCTGGCATTATTTAGAAACTGAACAAAGAAACTGAATAGACTGTTAAGAGTAGATCTGTAACTGGAATCGCAAAGCTTTTTTTTTTTAAAAAGTTATATTAAACCATCCCTTTCTTGCTGACTTGTGGTTGAATTAACCTAAATATAAATGTCTATTGTTTCCTCAATTTACAGCACTATAGCACTTACAAAATGATTAAGTGTATATTTTCTTTTCTTTCAGCTGTGTTGTTTCTCCTTCTGGATATTTTAGTGGTGAGCTTGAAAGCAAACTAGATCATTTAGCATTTTAGAATACACAAAAATAACAGACTGCTCAATATAGTCCTTGGGGCTCTATCTGAAAATACAGGACTAATCTGACTGAATTATTAGAGTCTTTAATATACAACTGAGTTTTCCTGTGAAGAGGGGGAAGAGGAGGGGAACCTTTATCCAGATGTGTGAATTTAAATGTTTAGAAGACACTTTCTTTTTGGTCCTGGTTTTAAATGATAATGCCCTCATAACAGAGCAAAACTAGAGCCTATTCAATAACATGACCATATCAGAGGATACTTATAATTCTTTTTACATTGTTAACAAATGACACACAGTACACTAAAATGGGCCAGATCTTGGAATCCTTTATTTTTTAATCTCCTTCTCCCTCTTTTCTGCAGAGATCATGCCATAAGCCAATTTCCAACTGAGCTCACAGTCCTTTATAAGGACCATCTGAGTCTTTCCAGCTTGGTCTCAAACAAGATTGTCTACCCAGGTTATGGAATTCAGCCTTCCAGCCCAGACTGACAGACTCAGACTAACAGGGCTCATGCTAATGCTCTAAAATTAGCTGTGATGGTAGAATTTTGAAGGTGCTGTTTGGGCTGCAGCTTTGGTTGTGCAGCCCATTCCACTTCCTAGACTTCATTCCAGGCACTAGAGAGGGTAGGAGCCAATCTGTGGGGTGAGTACAAGAACAGAATGAACTAACAGGCAGAAAGATAAAAAGGAAAGCAAAACCATATGGACTAGCAACATTATCTTCATAAAAAGTTATTAGAAAAAGAAAGCAAAAACAAAGGCAGACACACAAATGGGATGCAGCTATCTTGAACCCTGATCCATTTTGTGGACTCTAACATATTCAGGGTTCTGTATAGCTCTCATCAGTAGTACATTTCCAATTTTTTTTTGAGCTCGAATTGGAAATTAGGTATAATTGTTTAACATTGAAATTATTTACCCACTGGATCAGATAGTCCAAGGAAAGTGCTAAAATCATCCTCACCTGAGGTCCTTAGTCAGTCACTGGTTGTCTTTATGCTCCAATTCCACCACAAACTAGTACTCTTGATAGTATCCATTTACCTAGTGGGGACAGGGGTGGTCTTTGTGTTTTTGTGGCCCTGGGAAAAAGTCAAGAGTCCCGTCCTCCCCATATCGGGGATACCCATCCTTTACTTTTGCCCCAGCCTTGCTAACCCCATCTCCCCCTGAGGCCTCACCACTCTTCCCAGGCTTCTGCCTCCCCCCGATCTGCTTGCCACTGGTGCACAACACCTCAACTACGCCTTGCTGCTGGCCTCTGCCACCTCACCCTTCACCCTCTAGCCACCAGTTCCCACCACCTCCCCCCCTGCAACCTCCCCACCCTTGGCTGGTGCCTTGCCGCCTACTGTCCCCCCACCTCATATGTGCTGGGGCCCCCAACCCATGCTTTTCCCTGACACCCTCCCTCCCACCTCAGCCTCCCCATCTCACCTGGCTCACTGGAATCTGTGCTGCCCCAGCCCCAGTACAGGGACCCTCCCCCTAGCATCGGGCCTGGGCCACTTGCTCACTCTGTCCCCCAGCTAAGACTGCCTATGAGTAGAGAAAAATGATATGCAGTACTGCAGGAATCATTAGTGAAAGTCCATGGCTTATATTAAAGAGGAGATCAGAGCAAATGATCTTATGACAGTTCTGGTCAACCAGGAATAATTCTGAGGATAGCAACAATCAGTGTATATAGCAGTGAAGGACTCTTCACTCATGCTATAAGTTGAATGGCAGAGCCTTTATGCCAAGAAGTCCTCCCCCATCATGGGTAAAGAGAAGGGTTATTGCAGTCTTAAGTCACAGTAACTCCTAATGAGCTTCAGAAAGATGTTCGGGAGAGGGACAATACTAAAATTGCCTGAATCGGGAAATACCTTAATTTTTTCAGTGAGAGAGCATTTCCCAACCCCTACTTCAATCACCACATAGGTCATGTAATTCTACCTTCACTGGGATGATGGTTTTGTTTCAGAGTGCTCAACCAAGAGTGGTTTCATTTAGGTGTCATCCAAAATCAAAGCTCAACTGTGCAAACAAATACATTCCCTGCCCCCAAAAGCATACCATCTAACTAGCCAAAGGACATATTAGCATTCCTTCTGTATACTGGTGAGAGGAAAGGTGTCAGTTTTTGAAATGTGACCTGATATTTATCCTAGGCAACCTAATGGAGCAACTGATATAGAACGCCATTAAAAAAGAATTAAATAAAGGAAGGTGAAGGAATTAATGTAAATCAGCATAAATTTAGGGAAAATAAATACTGTCAAACTAATTTGATTTTTTTTAATGAGCTTCCAAATTTGATTGATAAATGTAATAGTATTAATGAACTATATTAGCTCTTGAGGTGCTTTCCAGCCATGTGGTGATGTACTATACTTATACCGCTATAAGGCATTTGACTTGTAACCACATAATATTTTGGTTAAAAACTAGAATGATATAACATTAACATGGTACACATTAAATGGATTAAAACCTGGCTAACTGATAGGCTTCAAAATACAACTTTAAACAGGGAATCTTCATCAGTGTAAGCCCATTAATTCTTGTCCTATCCTCAGAGGCTAAGTAGAACAATTTTTCACCCTCAACCTTTTATGTACTTATCATGTCTCTCCTCCCATTCCTGTCTTCTCTTCCCCCCAACTAACCCATTTTTATAGTCTTTCCTCACAGATCATGTTTTCTAGATCTTTAATCATTTTTATTGCTTTCCTCTGGACTTTGTCAACAACTTTCCAGAAATCTGGTGCCCAGAACCTGATACAGTACTACAAATGAGCCCTTATCAGTGTAGACTAGAGCAAATGAATCACATCATGTGTCTAGCTTATAGCACGCCTGCTTATATATTACAGAATGTTCTTTTTTTTCCCCAACAGTGTTAAACTGTTGACTCACATGTAATTTGTAATCCATTGTAACCCCCAGACCCCTTTCTTTAGTGTTTCTTCCTAGGCATTCTTTTCCATTTTGAATGTGTGCAATTGATTCCTCCTTCCTAAGTGGACTACTTTACATTTGTCTTTACTGAATTGTGTCTTACTGATGCCAAAGTAATTTCTCCAGTTTGTCTTGATAATTTTAAATTTTAATCCTACCCTCCAAAGCAATTGTAACCCCTCCCAGCATGGTGGCATCCACATACTTTATATATGTCTATCTAAGCCATTGAACAAAGAATTTATGTATATATTAACTCAAATCATATCCGGGACCAAACTCTGTAGGACTTCATTCGGTATGTCTTTAACTGTGAACCATTGATAACTATTCTTTGAGTGTGTTCCAACCAGTTGTGCAGCCATCTTATAATATTTTTTTTTCTAGATTATAATTCCCTAGTTTACTTATGAGAGAGTCATGTGAGACAATTTTAAAAGCCTTTCTAAAGCTTCATGTCTATCGACAAGGCTTGTTACCCTGTTCAAGAAAGCTCTTCGATTGGTTTGACATGATGGGTATGTCTACACAGCACTTTTATTTTGAAATAACACAGGTTATTTTGAAATAAAAGATATTTGGTCCACATGATGTTTTCTTATTTCGAAAGGACAGGTCCCGTCCCTTCGAAATAAGAACCATTGTTTCGAAATGGTTAAACCCCGATTGTTTCAAAGCGGCTGTTATTTCGAAATGGTTATTTCGAAATAAGGCCATTTGGACATGTTGGTTCGAAACAACAGCATTGTTTCGAAACAACTGTTTCGAAACAACATGTCCAAACAGATTTATTTTGAAATAACAATTTCGAAATAACAGCCATTTCGATAGCAGGCTTTCCCTTAATTTGAATTAACATTTTGTTCATTTGAATTACTTATTTCGAAATAAGGACTTTATTTCAAAATAACTCATTTTGAAATCCTTATTTTGAAATAACAATGTGTGTGTAGACATAATCGGTTTGTTTTTTGGTGAAATCCATATTGACAGTTACTTATCTTTTTATCTTTTATGTGTTTGAAAATTACTTTCTTGACTATTTGTTCCATTACCTTTCTGGATCCTGAAGTTAATCAGACTGGTCTGTTATTCCCTGGTTTATCCTTACTCCCTTTTTTTATAGATTTACCGGAAGTTGTGCAAGATTCTCCATTGATGAAATTCTTCAAAAATCAAGATTAGGTGCTTTTCTAAAAAACATACACTAAGAATTATTTTGCAGAAGTTCTATTGCCTATGTGATACAGAAGGCCTGACTAGATTATCACAATTGTCTGATCTAGCCTGAGCATCTATGAATAAACAGAGGCATTGAGACATCTCTGATGGAGCCAAAACCTGTGCACAGTTTAGACCAGCATCTTAGCTACAAAGGTATTCATCTGAACTAGACCCAACCTTCTTTGTCATGGAATGGATTCTGCCATTTTTATTCACTCTAAGTAGTAACTTATTCCTTGACTAGAACCAGTGTATGCACTGAATAAGGTACTAAATTGACACAGCCCTTACTTATAGAGTCCTGCAACCTTGCAGATATCCTCATTATACCCGTGGATATCTGCATGTGCAGATACAATGAGGATATCCATAAACCATTTTTTGCAGATGCAGATTAGATATGGGTCCACATATTTTTATCTGTGCAGGGCTAGAGTCCTGCAAATATGTGGATATTCATGGATATCTGCATTATATCCACATCCACAGATACAACACAGCTATCCGCAGACCATTTCTCGCAGGTGCAGATTGGATGCAGATCCACATATTTGTACCCACTCAGGGCGCTACTTACTTATTCACAGAGCACACTATGGTTAGTAAAGGTCCCCATTTATTCCCCTACTCATTCATGCTGAGATTACACCAGTCACAGAGCTGAAGCAGCCAGGGCTTATTGTGCTTGATACACTCCTCAGGAGAGGAGAACAGCAGTCAAGAGGAATGGGAAGAGGAGAAATCCCTTGCTCTGCTGCTTACCCCCAGCTCCCTGGTCTGGACAGGTGACATAAGTTTCTGCTCATCAGAGTAAAGTGGAAACAGGAGAGGAACTGTGGGTCTCTAAGGCTGTGTTCACACACAGGCATTATTTCGATACAAGTTGTGCCAAAACAACTTGTATCGAAATAATGCCTTATTTTGAAATAACTTAATTCAAATTAACAGTTTGTTAATTCGAATTAAGGAAAAAAGCTCAAAGCGAAATAGCAGTTTCAGGCAACAGTTATTTCAAAACAAGTCACTGTTGTTTCGAAACAACATTGTTTCATCCCCACATGGGGTTTAAGTTGTTTCGAAACAATGCCGTTGTTTCGAAACAATGGGTGCCATTGTTTCGAAACAACTGTGCGTTGTGTGAACAGGGTATTTCTTATTTCAAAACAACCTCTGTTGTTTCAAAATAAGAGTGCTGTGTGAACACAGCCTAAGACATAATTAATTCTCTGTGTTACCCTTATGGGTGGGTATCTACACACCACTACTTCCCTAGAGCTAACTGTAATGTTAAACTCTGGTTTCAGAGTTGTAATTCTCTCATCGATTTCAGAGGGGCTAGAATTTTGATCTGGCTCTTTGGCCTTAATATGTTATTGCTTATTCTCTGACCTAGTTAACTCTGACATAGGACAAGTCTATTGTGTATATATTGCTTTTTTTGTTTGTTTGGTTGGTTGGTTGGTTGGTTGGTTGGTTGTTTTTTTTTTAAAATCTCTCTGGGTTGTGGAGAGCACGGGTCAATGCCACAATCTGTTTAGATCTAAAGGGGCAGTCTTGTTAGTCTACTTCTGTAAAACAAACAAACAGGAAGTCCTGTGGCACTTAAAGACTAACAAATCTGTTTAGTCTGCTTGATCTTTCAGTCCACTTAAACAGCACAGGCAATGTAATCAGTATTCAGTTCTCCTTAATGGTTAATGTCATAAGACTGTAGCAACAATGAGGACTTATAAAAACTAGCTCCAAAGACCATCTTCATTATATATCCTTACAGACAAACACAAATCCCTCAATGATGTTATGAGGAACCTGCATGTTATGTAGTTTAGTGGATACACAGAAAAGTTGTTTATAGGATTCCAGTGCCAGAAGTCCATTAAATGTACTTAGAACAAATGTCAAAAGCATCAGAACATAATGCTGTGAGGCTTGATATTGACACATACCCTTTTAAATTGCCAGCTATTGATCTGCTGTCTGGTGCACACAGCACAAAAGAAATCTCATGTCAGCAGGGAAATGGAGTCATTTCATCCTTTTTAGCTAATGCTTCCACAATGCCACGCAGGAGGGTATGAAACCACCCTACCCCACAAAGCTGCAGGCGATATAAGTTCACTTCTTTCCCTCTCCCGTCCCATCCCACTTTCTTTCTCTTTTGATTTAAACTTACTGCATCTGGCTGCCTCTCTGCATCAAGAGCTTATGTGGTACTGTAGTAATTGGCCTTAAAATTTGCTTTAATTATAAGCTTATCTGATTAAAAAAATCTATGAAAGTTCTTAAGATGTTATAATAACCTATAACAACAATGTTGGCAGAAAATAGATCATTTTTAATAATGAATGTTATAAACAGGTCAGGTGCAAGAGAACCAAACCAAGACTAAATTAATTCAGACAAGGACCTACTGATGTGGTTCAAGGACTATGTTGCAGATATGCTTGATAAAATCAGACAATGTGAAAAAAAAAACCTAATGAACCAAAATTGGTATTACATTAGGCTTAATTGGTGGAAAAATAATGAGGATAAACTATGCTACCCATAATGTGGCCTTCCTACAGTTCCTAAAAGGGGATTTTGAAAAATCTTGACTGTTCTCATCTTATTGCATATCATTGTCCCTAACTTCAAAGACAGAGGAAACAAAATTTTCTTCATAAGCAGAAGACCAGCAGGCCTTATTCTTGCTTAAGGAACTCTCTTTTTTGTCTGTGAGTCCTGAAGGTCATCATACCATGACATCCAGGTCTCAGCCCATCAGTGGAGATATGTAATAGCCAGCATCACAGAGGCAAACAAAATCCTATTTTGCCTCCCTTCCTTTTTGAGTTATTTTCTGTCCTACAATTCTTGACTCCTACCTGATCTCTTACAATCTTAATTTTTTATCACATCCTGAAATCAACAGCACTGCATCAACACAAGAAAATGAGATATCCAGAACTTTGGCCTATATATAGAGGAATGACCCAACCAGATAATGTCCCTGATTGGAATGTGAGCCAAGGACCAAGCAATAGTTGGCATGGTCAGTCTGCCCACCAAAGCATCCATTTGTAACTCACCGTTCATCCAGGATGACAAAAACAGCAACAAAAGCTTTCCCTCTTGAAAATATGAGGCTAATATTTTGTCTCTAAAAGAACAGAAAATTTAATAGTTTTAATTGATTGTTTTGCATAATTACTCAATTTCAGTATAAATGCCTAGATTTGATTTCTTGTTCTTGCTTGTGTTTCATAAATAAGTTTTCAGCTGTAGAATGAGTGTTTTAAGTGTTTGCCAAAAAAAAAGAAAAGAAAAGATAACCTGAGTACTCTCAGATCTGTTTGTGTGGGTTTTTTTTTTAAATTTTTAATGCTTGTTACACTTTTTAAGTGTTGAAAACTGAAAGTGTTTGTAACAGCTTTCAAATCTTTTAGTGTTTAAAAATCAATACACTGGTGGCTGGAAATAATCTATATTAGTCTGTAAAATAATTCTACACAAAAGGGGTTAAAGTGTAGCACAGGACCCTTTATACAGATAATCCCACATCTGAGGGACAGAGCTCATCAAAAATTTGTGAAGGGCTGGGAATCATTGCGGAAATGTGATGTGTTTTCATTAACATTTGAAATGTTGGGCGTGGGGAGATCAAATTTTGAGAAATTTGGACCAGTCTTATTGATGGTGGAAATTAGGCCTTAATGAGAAAATCTGAGAGGTCCCAGGTCTTTTCCCTGTCTGCTTTTATATGAATGTGTTTCTTCTTTGGGTCAAAAAGTGCTTTATTTAGTTAATTTGTGTCACCATAATGTCTAGGAGGCCAAGTCATGAATTAAGATCCCATTATGCTAGGCACTGTACAAACATACAAGAAGATGGTCTCTGTGTCAAGGCTCTGACAACCTAAGGATAAACTAATCCAACAAATGGATACAGATAGAGGACACAAGGAAGCAATATTGGTTAGCATAATAGGCAGTAGTTTCAGCACTCCCGCAGTCTCATTATTGTCTGGGTTTTGTTTTTTGTTTGTTTTGTTTTTATAGGCATCACAATAAAGGAGATTTTAAGGAGGGATTTGAAGGTGGATAATGAGGTAGCTTTGTGGGTGTTTACAGAGAGCATCTCCCATGCTGCCCCACTTGGTTCAGAAGAATTACAAAAGTGTTTGTTTGAAAATCTAACGGCTAGACCATGCCAACAGGTTGGTTGAAGATGAGCAGCAATTCTTTGATGCTTTAGTTATTACTAGTTAATTAAGCATTGCTGCCATTTTTATACTTAATTGAGATCAACTAAAAATAAAATAGTCTTCCATTTGTCTCTCTGCCTGTAGCCTGGTATACATTTACTGGTAAATTTGGCAGCAGTCAAAAGGAGATACACAGAGAAACTACATAGAGTAGTATTCATATTCCCCAACGGCTTCCTAACTTTTACTAATGACAGCATTTTCACGACTCTGCACTATTAAGAAATGCCCTCCTATTGACTATATGTTGCTATTTTTCTGGGGTGGATATACTAAATTGATTTCTGGATCAATTCATTACCGGTAGGCTTCCACTTCTGCTCAGTCAAACTTAAGAATCAGTCTGACGGCAGCAAATTGGCCATCATCAGTGAAGACACATCTTCAGTCTACGCCATTGATTCTTCTGAAATCTAGAGTTAAATTTGTAATTTATCAGAAAAGAAAAGCAAATAAAGGTGTTCCTCATCCCAATATCTTTTTTTCAATTCAAATAATGGGCATAGACACAAGTTAGATTCAGCCATCCTTAAATTACCAGAAAAAATTCAGTGGGAAAAGAATATTTAACCGCCTCATGTTAGGCTTATGCATGAAATGTGAAGGTCGGCAACGTAGATGGGAATGAGCATCCAAGAATAGATAAACAGGCATCCAGTGAAGTTGTGATACTCAACAATGCCCTAAAAATATTGGTATGGATGTTGTGATACCAGGAGAGACTTGAGCTAGCCACATGAGTTCAAGTCCTGTAAACCTACATCCAAGCTTGGGTAGACAGCACCTTTGCTGGTGCTGCAATGTCCTTGCAGAGCCTTCTAGTATGCTAGTGTGAATCCCACTCGCACAAGTCTGACAACCCAGGCTAGGGGGCTCGCTCCCAGTTGCCTTGTGGACATCTTAAACCATTCATATTCCACTACAAAAAGAATTAAGTAGAAGCAGAATTCATTTTAAGAGATCTCCACTTTGTAATTACATTCAGCCAGAAGTGACAAAAACAAAATGAAAGATCTCATTTAGCGTGTGACCAAACTAAGCAGAAATGCTCCAGTGTATTCTTTTCTTCATTCCCAGCAAAGGAATCATCTAATAAAATTCAGATGGGCCCCACATGAGACATCATCTGATTGTCACACTCCATCTGCTGTGGTGGGAACTGGGTAATTGGTTATATAGCTGAGATGCTAGACTATTGGTGCAAATGTCATGTTCTGACAGCAGTCTGGAAAGTAATTTTTCAAATGTCCTGTTCTTAAATAAAGTTACTTGGAAAGAGTCCTTTTCTTCATAGAAGTATATCGATCTCTGAACACAAACTCCACTCCTGAATAAGGAATTATTTTTGCATGTGAAGGCATAAGAACATCTGCAATTTTAGGCTCAATTTACTTCTGGAGCTGCTTAGAGGAATGGCTTTGCCGTGTTGATTTTTATTGCCTTTCTTCCTAGTAAGCTAAAGATGGCTTATTTCACTTGACAAATTATACAGTGTTGTTGAGAAGAAACTGGTAATTATCATGCTCAAACTTGGATTTCTATAGTGCTAATCACTCTAAACCTACATGTCTATATATACTGTATCACACCACGAGACCCGAACAAGCCATGAAATGCAAAAATCAATCCGTCAGCAACCAGCTTGTCTCCCTTTAGGTGGTAACTCAGTGGAGACACTCAGATGGCATTTCAAACAGGAGTATATCATGCAGAATTTCAATTTGGAACCAACCACTGATAATGTCATAGAAGAATTGCTTGAGGAGCTGAGGCAGGAGAAAAGCAAGATCTGACTTTTTAGGTTTTGTGTACCTGGCACAAGATTTGCACACTTCTCTTTCATAGGCTGGGCAAAATCTCAAGCAAAGATCCTCCTGCATCCCAAAATGTTTCAGTAAATGTTACAATGTCTTCAGTAAAATGCTACAAAACCAAGATGCAATTATTAGAGTGTAAACTCATCAAGGCACTATACAATGCGTTTGGATGGTATCCAGCACAAAGATGTGCTGATCGGGATCATATCCCCAGGGCACTATCACCATACGAATAATTAATAGGGGTCATGGACACTTGGGTAACATATTAAAGCCAGGCTGCATGGAGGGCCTTTGCCTTGGTGTCTAATGCCTGAAATGGGAGATAGGGCCCCCACCCCCCCAAATAAGCAGTTATATACATTCTAAAAATTAATTCAAGTTTTTATATTCCAAAATTTTCAGTTTGAATTAATTCTTGTAACTATAGTTCAGGCATTCACAACTGGATAAATTAATGGTGCCCAAAGCAATTAGGGGAACATAACAAATTTTTGTAAATACACCACAGGGAGAAGCCACCAGCAAGTAAACAGATCCATAATAAAAAGAAGAAATTAAATTAAGTAAATCTGGCTAAGATATTACATATACTTTTTTAAAAAATATGTATTTCACAAAAATGATAAAGGGCAGTGGTTTGGGCAATCATGAAGGTAAGCAAGATCTATTTAAAAATAACTATGGATCGTTATTAAGAATATCTGAAAATGAAGAAATCATTCAGTCTCAGTGATATGCATTCTAGGGAATTATTTTTAAAATGCCAGTTTTGAGAACTAATCATTGATTGCTGTTGAGTGTTTACTCAGAATTGTTTAAAGTCTATCTTGCTCCCACAATCTCCTAGTCAATTTTAACTACTCACAATAGGCATATCTATCTGAGCTTTAAAAAAGCAAATTGTACTTTAATGACCAGAGCATCAAGATAGAAGCAGTCTGAGCCAGGAAGTTATTGTTATTCTTTTTTAGCAAAACCAGCTGAGCTCCCCAAACAAAAAGATCTATGATATTTTTATAGTTTGGTATTAGCAGAAGTCTTGATTTGTCTACTAAATGGATCTTATAAGATTTAGGACCTTTAGGCGGATTGACTAACTTCAGCTCATGGTAAAATGTTACTAAAAGATGTTTTTAATGTCAAATAGTTACAGTAAGGGATAGCTCCTTGTATTCAATGTATTATGACACAATAAAATCATTAATCAAATTCTTGGAATATTATATCAGCTATGCTTTAGCTTTTATATGTTGGAAACCCTCCTTTATTGCTTACGTGGATCATTACAGTGGAGATACCTGAAGGCCTAACTGAAGAGGTAGTATGTGACCTTGGTTGTGAATGTTTTCCTTCATGCTCCCCTATTAATGAGGAGTGGGTGTTAGAAGTGCAGTTGGTTTCACTTTTTTTATAGCAGGTGGGACCTTCAGTTTTACCAAACGCTGGCTTAACAGCATATACTGTTAAATAGTTTGTCTGAACCTAATAAAAATTAAACATGAAATGGAAAAGCACTCACTTTGTAACCTACACAGGGTCTGAAAGGATTTATGTAGGCCTGACTGGCTAATTACTTCATGTAACACCATGGGGAGGGTAGGTGGGCTTAACTAAAGATGAGTCCCAGCTGGGTAAGGATCTAGTTTAGGCAGGAACTCTCAAGTAGAAAGAGGCTATAGGTCTGACAGGACTGCTGAGAGCACTAGCTAAATAAGGTATGTTTAAAACAAAACAAAAAACTTTTCATGTATAGGACTTAGTGAAAGGATACTGATTTTTATTTGTGTGAAAATTGTAGTGGGTAACTGTCATAAGCTTGCATGCTAAGGCTGCTGTTCCATAAAATGAAAGGGAAGGAAAAAAGGGACCGTAGATAGGGAGTGAGAAACTATGTAATCAGTCTCTAGGATTAGTAAGTATGCCAGTTAGGAGGATCAAGGGGGGATGACAGGGAAAGAATAAATATGGGATGGTAGCCTGAGTAGAGAAGTCTGATAAGTAACCCCACTAGAAACTGCTCTGGCTCTACCCTGGAGCAAGTTCTAGTGCTATATCCTGCAGAAAAAAAGGGCAGGAACTTTGCTTTCAGGGAAAGGGAACTCTGACAGGTAACTGAACAGGGAATAGAACCAGAGAAACTAGAGAGCTTGCAAAGATCAAGTGTAAGAAAAGTAGAAGTGAGATTGTTTAATCTTAAAACTGTTTAAATGGGGGGGGGGCAATTCCAGGGGAGGGGCCTGAGTGTCCCAGCCCTGAGAGAGGGGGGTGAAACTGAAGATGTTCTGGGGAGAAGTCCTGATATATGCTGGGTAAGAAGTCCAGGGAGGCAGCAGCAAGAAAACTTGGGAGCAGACTTTGGCTGATATTTATAGTCCTTGGAGTGGAATCAGTTGTAGGGTCAGTTCCTGGTTTCCCTGCCACTCACTTGTGAGACTTATGAAGCCAGAAAAAGGGTAAAGGATGATGGAGGGCCCTGAGGGAAGGATGTGAAGAATACAGGCCCAAATTGGTGGCCAAAGACCTTTTTGTAAGGCTATCTGAATTGTTTATTTGTTGGACTTTGTTACCTTGGAAGTGGTGAACTACTTTCAAGGCCTGTAGGGAGAACTTTGGGAATCCTCTGTGATGTGATGTTAAATATGTCTGTAGAGAGCATTTTGGTTTTGGTCTAGGAAAAGTCTGGATTGATATATATGGGAGAACTCTTTGGTATGAGATACCTACAGTGAGGATGTGTTGTGGAAGGTTTGCTCTGGGGGTAGCAAGAGCTTTAGAGGGAAGGAGTGTCATAGTGTGGTACTGACCCTTTAAAAGGGAAGAGAGAGTGCGTGTGTGACTTCTCAGCAGATCCCAGGGGAGCTTAAAAGAGGGCATTTGGGTCCCCCTGATGAATCAAGGGTGCCTAAATTGGGCAGGAAAAGCACAGGTGACAGGTATGTGAGGAGAAGAAGAGGTCAGCATGTGGGAACAGAAAGACCCAAGAAACTATATGTGGTTCCTCAGGAAAGGCTGGAGATGAGTAAGAGACATTTCAGATTAGGGATGCTAGCCAGAGAGTCAGGCTGGAAGAATAAGGAGTAGGGAACTGCCAAGTGAATTCTAAGCTGGAGAGATACAATTGAGTGGCCGAGGGCAGGAGAATAGGAGAAGGGCTTATGAGCTGATATTTGTATACAGGAAAGCTAAACTAAGGGGAAGAGTTAAAGGGGGGGGGGGGGTGGGAGGGGATGAGAGGTGCTCCTGATATACCAAAAAAGGGCACCCAGGAGAGCACCCCCTAATAAAAAGAAAAGACTAGCAGGATCTTATTCAGGGGGACAAGGCAATATGCCACATTTATTGTAAATAAGTAAGAATAGCAAAATGCGCGCACACACAGAGTTCTGCAACCTGGTATGATATAATTACCAGTCCTTTCATATGTTGCTTGAGCTAACCTAGTGGCTGCTAGGCAGGGCACAAAGAGGGATCACGATCCAATGCTCCAAGATGACAGTTGCAGAATGAGATCCCAAAGTTTTCATGTTCTCACCCATCTTTTATACTTGCAGCCTTTCATGTAAATCTATGGGATTTGCTGTGTCATATTGCCTCAGGGTTCCTGTGAGATCATTGGTCACCAGTCACTTGTAGACTTGATTGTATTTTGTTCTTTTCTTTCTGGGGTGGCTCCTTCTATTTGCTTTAATCAGAGATGTCTGCATTGTTCAGCCAGTTAGATGGTACTTGTGCTTCATCAGGACGGCTGGCAGTTGAGACTGGCCTCTTCACGCACATACAACCCCTTCATTCACACACCTTGTTCACGCATTTAAAAGAACATATACAGCATACACCTAAACCAGATTTCACCAAGTATCCAAAGTGGTGTTCAGTGTTTAAGCAGGAGTTCCAAACTGACAATATGGAGTCCTGTTGGACATTGGTCACAATGTCTATTACACAGGGTTACAGAATTATTTTACTTATGATTAACTAACATATACTTTAAAGGTAAATGCAATGCATTATCTGTCTGTGCTCCACACTGCTTTGGGGTGGATGAACTCCAGCAGAGATGAAGGTGGGGGTGCCCAATGGGAAAAGTGGTGTTGCACTCTTTCTGGAAAGCCAAGGGTGGTTGTCCTGGTAAAAGGACAGGAAGAAATTGAAGAGTTTGGGTGTGGTAGAAGACACTGGAGTGTGGTAGGTGGGTGTGACAGACATTGAGCATGAGATGTGGCCTGTTAGAACTATATTTTTATAAGAAATTGACTTCAGAGAGAGTGTTGAGTCAAGAGAGACTGTCATGGAATCCTTGGGATCGCTGAGAACTGGGCATGTTTGTAGTGCCATGGTCTGTCATACAAGTGCACTCTTAGCCTGAGCTACCCTATGACATAGTTCTGCCGTAGATCATTCTTTATGGAAGAATAATGTATTTATTACCTGATTCTTTTTATTACCTACTGACAATTATCAGGAGCAACATCTGAGCCGCTGCTTAATTTGTGAAAGTTATGCATGGACCTCTTTAAATATTGCATCCTAAACACTGAAAACAATACATTGTGTGTAAGTTGGGAATTCTGTGTTAGTGTAAACTCTGAATTTTCAGACTTGGGGTGCATGATCTGGGGCACATGCTGGAGATTCATGTCAGTTTAGTGAATGAAAAGGGGACTGCCATGGCTACCAAAAATAAATAATACCAAAAAAAATTTGCAGCTTTTGTTGTCACTGGACAGGATCACATCTTTAAATAGCATCTTAGAAAAGTGAGAGACAAAGCTGCCAATGTTGTTCATCACTATGACTTAGTTCTATGGAGCAGAGGCTCTAGGGGGATATATATTTCAGACTATTGATCCCCCTATTCCATAATCTGAATAGACGATTCATGTTCCACAAGTGGCTGATCAGAAAACTACACTCAGAGCTGCATGGATGTATTTGAGTGAAATCCTGGTGTTCCTGAAATGGTTTGAGGATGCCCATAGATACAAATCAGTCCGTGCATTTTTTGTTATGTGGCGGAAGAGAAATGGAAAAGTGTCATTTTATTTAAAAAATTTTAAAAACTTGTTTTATATCTGACTGACTAATATCCATCTTATAGCACTTTTTCTCTTTATATCTCAATGTGCATTACAAAGGAGGTCCATATAGTTCCATTTTACATATGGGGGAAATAAGGCACAGGGTGGGAAGTGACATACTCAACATCACCAGAATGCTTGTGGCAAAACCAGAACCTTAACCCAGATTTCCTGAATCTCACTCCAGTGCCCCTATCCAGTAGATTAAACTGCCTCCCATTTAGATAAATAAAAAGCTCCACAAAATAATTATTTCTTGTATTGTAGGGTTTGTCATTAGAAGTCTTTACCCCTCCCAGTTCAGTCTCCCACAAGACCTAATGCATCATAACAATAATTCCTTTCTGGGCTTCTCAGGCTTACATAAAAAATATAAGAAACAGATACATGTGTAAAGACACTTAAATGATCAAATATAGAAAAATTATGCTTTTCCTCTATAAGTAAAATTCTATCATATGAAACTTCTTTCAGAAACAGCATATTTTAAGAGGCAACTTCTGGATCCCATTTTAAGGAAAAATCTTTAAGCATAATTGCAATAGTTTTTCCCTTTAAATATGCAGTGCTCTATTGCACTTGCATGACATTTATTAAAACTTTTGAGCTGAGTTTTAGTTTCCTTGAACAAGGAGTTCTGTTGATTTGTTGTTTGCTTTGTCCAAATGAGTATGCCGTTATAATTTGTCCCTTTCAATACCTCAGTTCAGTGAACTGGATGTTTGGAGGCATCTTGAATGTGGAAATGACTTTAAAGCACTAAAAATAACCTTAAGCACATAAATGTAATTAAAATATGATGCAAAAGATCTTGTTCTAGATGTGTAAATTCCAAGAATCAACCACCCTTTAAATAAAGTGACAAAGTATACTTAGTAAAAACATAGTTTTGTTTTATGTATCCAACTTACAGACTCTGTCCATACAAGTCTGTGCATACAAATGGTTTGCTAAATTTTCCATTCTTATGTTAGTCACACAATGGGTTGCTGATTCCTTTGGGATTATGTAACAGAATCTAACAACAGGGGATTAATTTTAAGAACATAAGAATTCCCACAGCTAGGGTAGTATGTGAGCAGTCCCGTTGACTATAAAGTGCTAAGTGTAGTCTGTGCCTATGATTTCATTGCATTTAGGAGCAAGCCTCCCAGCCTGGATACACAGACTTAAAACAGAGTAGATGTTATCTCTCAAGCTTACCTCTTTAAAGCCCCAAATCCAGTCTAAGATGCAATATCTATAAGGTATTCTTAGCACGCTAGCACAGGCCAGCTAATACAAATCAGCAGACCCAAGCTAAGAGGCTCTCTCTAAAAGAGATGTATGCATACCCCACAGGACCACTCACATATTTAGAGTTAAATTTTGTGCTTTGCTCAGCTACAGGACTTCACCTGTATAGAGTCTGCAAAATCAGGCTCCACATGTGTTTAATACATTATATACACACAAACTACATGGAAAGAACATTATTTTGATCAAACCCTGAAAAGTTAGATAATACCAGATTTAAGGTTATATCTGCAATTTTTTTAATCTCCTTGCACATATGTATTATGTGGCAGTCTGCACTCACATAATTACTTTTTGTCCCAGAGACCCCCTTCCTCATTCACTGCATAGAATAATATGTTTACTTAACATAATTCAACATTTTGTCCTCAATATTTATTCCTATGCCTTATTTAGTGTACAATATTCAAACCCGGCTCTAAAGACAGAATTATCAACATCTCCATTGTTTTCCACCCCCCCCCCCATGGAGCTCCTCACTATACTCACAGAGTGCTTCAAAAACATTAGCTTATTTTTATTAGCTCTCTGTGAGCTAATGTTATTCCAGTAATGGTGACCAGAGGGACAGAGATTAAAGGTCAAAAAGTCTCCACCAACTTTGAGTACCCAAACACAGATGGGTAGAGTGCATTTTTCAAAGTGTTTAGCATGACATAGCACTCCATGTATTCAAGCGCAGCCCCAAGTGACTTCAAGATGCATCTGCAGAACAGACCCCAGTATAGCCTCATTTTCTAATTGCTAGATTTGATAACTGTCTGAGACTCATCTGGTTTACGTGGATGACTCAGTGCCACGTAGAAACTTTCTGGCAGAGAGAGAGAGAGAATCTAGTTTCCCAGCACAGTAATCAACAGACTTAACTATGATGCCTTTTTTTTTTTTTCTGCAATTCCCACCTTACTCACTACACATCTGTTAAGTTTTGGAACAAAAATAGCAGAAGTCCTTCACTACACAATCCAGTACACCAGAGCAGATCCATCCAGTGCATTTAATGAGGCAGCGGTCTGCTGACCCCCCCCCCCCAAAAATGTGATCACATAATTAAAGATGGCATCATACTACGTAAGAGCAAGAGTGGGAGGGAATTGATTAAAATTGCTCAGGGAGCACAAATTATAGTCATGACTAACTTTTGAATTGTTGATGTGCAAATTTAATAATCTTTCAATGTATGTTTTTTTTTTTTTTTTAGTGTGTAACTTCCTAAGTTTTGGGGGGGAAAAAGCAAACAAAACAGAATGGAAATCCCATTATGTGATGACATTGACATTAACATTATGTATCACTATGTTAGGAACCTTTGGATTCCTCTGCCATGTGAGATAATTGAGTAACTGAAAGCAATAGTAGACTGTCATCCTCTACATGGATCAGCGCTAGCGGCGGATGAAGTACTTTGCCATTTAGTTTACTGGATACTGAATGACGATAGAAGAATGGGGAGAGTCTTGAATCTTGGGTTTCATTACAGTTGCTGGAGCAGAAAGTTATAGTCAGCACAGACTCATCTGTCTGGTCCTTCCTACATGTGACCCTTTCTTTTTCATTTTTTCTAAACTGTCCTCGTATTGAATCTTCCCCATCCCTGGCTTCACAGCCTGAATATTTTTCTCCTTGCCTTTCCACTCCTCAGGCTCCTCATCCCTGTCCTAGTCCCTTTCCCCAGCCAGTCCCAGTCTCCCCCTCTGGAGTTTGTGTTTCAATTTTCTCCTTAGAGTTTTTCTTCACCATTCACTGTCCTAATGTTCTTGCACTGTCAGTCCCAGTTCCTTTCTGGGTCCCCCGTTGACTACCAGGCACAGCGTCTCTCCCTTGGCTCCCTATCCAATCTGTGTTTACTCAGTTCTAGCTCCATGTCCCAATATCTGTGCCCAGACACTCCAAGTTCTCTCTTGAACTCTACTCCACATTAGAACTCACTTCCTGCTTCAGTCTACCTCAGTTCGACTCCCAGATTGTTTTCTTCCCCATCTCCATCCACCAGTCTCCAGCCTTAGCTTTCTTGACCACTGTCCTACCAAATTTGATGTCCCTGTTCTAAAGCATGGGGGAGCAAGAGCTATCTAAAGAAAAGGTTGTCAGAACTGCTTAAATGGGTAAAACAATATATTTTTCCTAACCTTGTTCTCAGAAAAAGCAAGAGCATTTTGGCAGAGGTTTTCCAAAAGAATTTAGTCTGAGACAGACATTAACATTTAAAATGTCAGCCCAAATGGTGAAAGTTTGGCAGTTATGAGCAAATAACACTCTTATAATAAGTGTCAAGCAACCTTAATAATTCCTGCCTGTAATAAATCTTTTTTCTAGCAATGGTAAAAATCTCAATGGAGCCCATGAAGTTAACATCTTTTAACATACAATATTGAAGCTAGGAGAACTGAAGCATGTGCTTTTAAAGTGCTTTTCAGATTCACGGCCCTAATTAAAAGTTAGCACAAAGTAAGATTGCTATAAAAAAGGAAGATGGGCTCTTGTTACTGAGATCCTTTTCAGGAGCTCAGAGAATGAAATATGTGGAAATCTCTTTGAAAATTACCACATGCAATAGGCACTGATAGCATGACTACTACAAACATAGAAAATGAAGAAAATTGTTAAAATCCTCATTTCTGTGCATAATGCTCTAAATGACTGTAGTGTACCTGATAATATCACCCAAAGCGGTTTCAGAGACAGGAACATGTTCTGCTAGTTTGGCTTTCATTTATAACTCCAAAATATACTGTGAAGTGTCTGGATCTCCCCCCCCCCCATATGCTTTTCCCCTGTTCTGTGATGCTTCTGAGGCACTCACATAGTGAGAGACTGGTACCAATCTACTAGCCTTTGGCACTGTGCTGAAATAACAAGCTCACACAAAATCTGTGAAGCTGGGATAACACAGATTGTTGTGGCAGCTTGTTGTAAGGTCATGACATCAAAGTACTCTTCAGTAGTTCACATGTGAAGGCAGGATTGGATTGCCATTATTGTGAGTTAGGTAAAGGGAATGTCACCACAGGCTCTACAGACGACCCTCTGGCCCCAGAATTCTCTTTAGCAATATTAATGCCCAAATGGCACCTCACAGGCCAAGAGAAAAGTCAAAATTTCCTGTTCACACTGTAGTGATGAAAGATCTGACTGCTATTACTGTATTCTGTACTCTGCTTATAACATTCGATGAGCATTATGCTTCAGGATTATTATGGAATTTTCAAACAGCAAAATCAGTAGCAAATTTATTCATTATAATTCTGTCAGATGCACTTGTGTTATATTTACTTAATGTCAGCAACTTGATGCGCCAGGCAAATTTACCAAGAGCTAGGAGCAATGCAAAAACAACCAAAACCATTTTAAACAGTAAACAAGATGCCCTATCTTTTCCACTGTTTCCTTTCCCAAGCCTTCCAGGATCTTCATTGATTCTCCTAAGTGTTCTTAGCTCTGCTTTGTCCTTTGTAAAGGGAATAAACCATCTCTTCTTCTCTGCTATTGCTCTATGTAGTATTGTGGCTTGAGTGCCCTGAGGATAGTAGAGGTATCATCTTTATTGGTCAACTTCTGTTGATGAAAGAGATGATCTTCTGAGTTTGGTCCAATAAAAGATATTGGATATTTGAAGCTGGTCCAATAAATGATATCTCACCCACCTTATCTCTTGTTGCTCACAGCTGGTGGCTTCCAGGTAGCTTTTGCAGTTGACTTGCTTTTGATCCACTAAATGCTAGGAACTCCTCTAATTGCAAGACAATAACTTTGTATTAACATGAATGTAAATATCAGAATCAGGCCTGAAACTTTCAGCTGTGGATTGTTTCACTTATCACACAGAATTCCTCAAGGTTCTCCCAACCCAGCAGATAGGTTTAAATAACAGGGGACAGCTGATACCTTTAAAGGGCAAGATACCTAGTGAATATGTGTAGGTAGGAGAGCCATTTTGTTTAAGTTGTTGTCAGTTGAGAAATAGGGGTAAAGAGATTAATTCACCAGTAGTCTAGTACATTTAGGGCAGTCACAACACAAACCAGTCTAACTCTAGCAGTCATCTTACATTAGTAGTAGTCAGAGGACAGTAAAGGACATAGATGGGTGTGTCAAATTCTATGAGACTTTTCCATAATTAGTTCCCTTCGTTTTATTTCCACTGATGATGCTTGTGCCCTGGAGCTGTTGCCGCAGAGCTGTCGCTCACCTCACATGCATCTCTTCATGCATAGTATTAGGGCTGCCTTTGTTGTGCCTTTCTGTTGGAGGGCTTGCATTGCCTTGTGATTATTATTCATGTGGGATGGAGGCATCATTCATTACAGCACATTGTACAAAATAACCTGGAATGCTTAATACACACTTTATAGAAAGCTTATAAAAAAGAACAACTTAAAGTGAACAGTGTACTTTTATGGAAATGATCAGTGGGCTTTACTTATTTTTTATCAGGTGGCTATCATGTCAGAAAGGAAGAAGCATTAAAGCATACTAACAAATACATTCCATACATAAGAACACATCTACAGTGCTGGTTATCCCAATCTGAAGCAAATTTTATTGAAGACCCATGAAGTAGAAAATGCATGGCATATTATAGTTGTTGGAAAGATGTATCTTCTGTATGTGCTGAGTACATAGGATGATTAAAACAATTGCTCTACTCTTGTTCCTTCTGAGATCAAGGAACATTTTGAAATTGACTTCAGCATTAACAAGATCAGGCCCAGCATGATTACATAGAACTTTTAAAAGATGGAAGCTACTGTTGTTCAGAAATGCTCATTATGCATTGTAAAGTCTATTTATACTAATCACTATTTATTGCCCTGTCAGAATAGGGAACTTGAAGGATTATGCCTTTTGCCCTAAAGGGATGGCAACAAAACTTGTAAAGCATTGGTGATGGAAGAGAGGGCCAGGTGAGTGGGGGAAGAATCTATGCTCATTGGATTAAATTTTCTAGGGTGCTAGGTGATGTTGGAGATGAAGCCCCACTTTCAAAATGGCTTAGGTATTTTAACCCAGATTCCCAAAGGTATTAATGCACTTTAAGACTCTTCAGCTTTCAGTGGGGCTCCTCAAGGCCAGATTTTTAAAGATAATTAAGATCACCTAATACTGCAAATCAAAAAGCAATATGTCTATGTAGAATATCCTTATGATGCACTCTTTGGCTGTGAAAAGCAGTTGGTCACTGTTTCTTGCTGTTGGCTGCTGTTCAGGCACAACATGATAAAGGCAATGTTGGTCCATTGAGATGAGTTGTCCTTTGAAGATCATCATTGTAATGGCTGTTCTAAGACAATTGATCATGCTAGTGGTGGCAGATGACAGAACAAGGAGCAATGATCTCCAGTTGCAATGGGGAAGTCAAGGTTGGCTAGCAAGAAAAGCTTTTCACTAGGAAAATAGTGACACACTGGAATGGGTTACCTAGGAAGGTGGTGTAATCTTCCTCCTTTAAAGGTTTTTAAATCCTAGGTTAACAAAACCCTGGCTGGGATAATTTAGTTGAAGTTTGTCCTGTTTTGAGCATGGAGTTGGAGTAGATGACCTCCTGAGGTCTCTTCCAACCTTAATTTTCTATGATTCTGTGTTAGGATGGTGTCCATTTCTCTTTCCCATCAATGAGAAAAGACATGTGCTTAAGTGATTTCCTGAAGAATAATGAATACTTCCTCGGTTCATCAAGATGCTTAAAAAGAGCACAAATTTAAGCACATAAGTTGAAGTATCTTCCTCAAGTAGGTCTCCAATATCTAGTACATCTTGGAACAGGATTCTCATGTGCAGAATTACCCAAAGCTCTGCTAAGCAGTATGGTTCATCTCTGTCAGACAGACATAAAATGAGAAAGATATTGGAAAAGAACTAGTACAGTAAAATAGACATAGGAAAAGCTGAAGAAGTAATACAGACTGGAAAAAAAAAGCAGGCTGTAAATGATACACTGAAGTAAGAACAGTTCACAGCTAACTTCTAGCCCCAGAGCCTTAGCTCTTACCTTCCTTCTGATCTTTTGTACTGCTTTCTTTCCCATTGGTCTTTGTTCAGCTCTCTTATCTCTTTCATGCTCAGGTCTTTTTTCCCCTGCTGATTCAGGAAACCAATTTGGTATAACATAAAGAAGTGTGTGTGTGTGTGTGTGTGTGTGTGTGTGTGTGTGTGTGTGTGTGTAATCTTGATTGATGATACAGAAATTAATAGAATATTTATTATGCAATATTGACTTGTTCTGGTGTTCAGTTGTTAGGTCACTGGCACACATGAAAGGAAGTTGGAGGGAAAGAACATACTGACCAAAATAACAATGAATTGATGAAAAAAATCACAGAAAATACAAAATTGCACAAAAGGAGAGAACAGCTTAAGAAGAACGAAATCTGTGACGGGGAACAAATGGAACTCAAAAAGAAATGACTGATGAACAAAATGTTCAAAAGACAACTGAGACTGGGAGAATGCATTTAAAGTGTGCAATAACTACTTCATTAGGCAAAGTGATCCACAGTCTGACAGTTATTTTTTTCCAGATATAGACGTTAATTTGTCCTCTTTAGCTTGGTGTTCTTTGTTTAACACTAATGTGCAGTGTAACTAATTTCTGACTGTTTCTCTTCTAATATTCTCAAAGTGATTGTATTTTCTGAAAGGATACACCATCAACCTTCTTAAAAAAAAAAAAGAAAAAGAAAAAGAAAAAACCAAACAAATAAACAAAAAACTTCTGCTTGATAATTTTTGAACTACTTTTGTCACAAGTTTTACCTACCATAGCTATAGCAGAAAGAGAAGTGAAAAAGAATTTGTTTACTGAGTCAGATCCTCAGCAGGTGTTAATTGGTATAACTCTCCTAAAGTTAATTAATCTAAACAGATTTACACTGACTGAGGATCTAGCCACATGAATTTGCATTCAAGAAGATTAGGTACCCTAAATTCTTTCCATTGCTCTTTGTGTGGGTTTTATATGTAGGAAGCAGGGGCACGAGAACACCTCACTGCAGGCCAGCTACTCATCTTCTGCAACAAATAAGAAAATAGTAAGCCGTGGGAGGTATGGAAGAAATCCTATCTCAGACACATTATTCCTGATTGGTCCACATAGCTAAAGGTTCTGCCTAAGGGCTCAGTCTAGCTCATTGAACTCAATATCAAATCTCCTACTGACTTAAAGTGCATTATTGCAGAGCAAGTGAGGTGGACTGCCTTTTCTGTCTACCTTACTAGAGAAAAAATAATTTTGTGGTAGCATTCATTTGAGGGGCTGAATGCACCTGTCTTTCCTCAGGCAAAACGCCTATTAAAGTCAGTCAACTTCGTTTACCTAAGATCCATGGGGAAATTAGTTTATCTTGATTTCAACAATGGGGCGAGTCTGCGTAGTCCGCAACATGACAGTAGTCTTTAATATCTGTATGTGCAGGTAGAAGATCTTGTTGTTGCTATTTAAACAGCATGATTGGATACTTTTCAATTGTGTTAGCATCTGAAACCCATTGAAAATATGTGCTTAGCAAAGAAGAGGAAAAAAATTTTGCTAGAAATGAATTGTGTGCAACTAGAGGCAGTGGGTAAAGTTTTGGCTTGAATTCTGCTTTCTTTCAAAATTATTTTTTCAGTGCAAAATATGGATGATTCTTGGTTACTGGATTCAAAATAGTGAATTAGTTAATGTTCATTAGAATTCCAATTAACTTTTAGTTTGAGATGGGCATTTGACTACCAAGACAACTTAGTTTGATACAAACTACATGTATTATCCAAAGGGATAGCCATGTTAGTCTAGTTCAGCAAAACAAACAAGGAGTCCTGTGACACTTTTAAAGCCTAATGGATTTATTTATCACATGAGCGTTTGTGGGAGAAAACCCACTCCGTCAGATGCTTTAAAAATGAGGGAAATTCTGTAATTTCCTTCATCTTCAAAGCATCTGATGAAGTGGGATTTTCTCCCACGAAAGCTCGTGTGATAAATAAATCCCTTAGTCTTTAAAAGTGTCACAGGACTCCTTGTTTGCTTTACATGTATTATTTACACCAAAATCTTTAGGACAGGCTTTCAGACATTGATAACATATACAGCTCTGAATCTTTTGAATGTGGTTGCATTATTCCTCCTGATTATGTTGGTTTACTTCCAAATTTATTATCAAATTTCAGGGCAATATTAAGTGTAGAAATCCTCCCTTCTGATTCTCAGATTGCCAGCAAGTATGAGTCAAGTGTCTCTGCTTTTGCAATTTTGATTGATTCCCTCTATATCATTCAAGTGATTTTTGGAGAGAGAAGACGATTGAATTTTTGAATTTAGTCAATTTCTTTTCTGGAGATTTTAGTAAGTATTGTGACACACCAAGAAGATCTCCAAATAACAGAAGTAGTAGAATGAGAGGGAGGTAAAACATATAGCCTGATTCTGAGCTTATCTACAATGAAGTAAATCAGGAGCAACTACACTGAAACTTGTCAAATAACTATGATGTAATATCTCTGTAAAAACTTAATTGAAACTTGTAGTATGTAGCCTTATTGGATGACACTCAAGCATGCCTTTTGCAGACCAGACACTGAGTAATATTGTAGAGGGGCTAACAAAAGAGTCCACCAATAAGTCTGATGAGACAAAGTTTTACTTAGGTTTGACAAAATAAAAAGCCATTGAAACAGCTAATAATAATTTTGGTATTTGAAGGGTTTTGAAGAAACTGTCTAGAGAAATTAAACAGAAGAGCATGTATGCCATGTTTTTATGTTGTTTTCCAGTGACTAGCATTTGAAAATACAAACCAGCATTTCCAACATTTACCTCACCTATTGGGCCTTAGGCACCCTCTGCAATGAGCCACATAAAAAGAGATGCTGTTCTGTCCCCTGGACTCAGTTGCTGGGGTGGGGGGAAGGAGGCAGAATTTGATAGTTTAGTGCTATGCTGCTCAAAAATGACAACAGTGTACAATGTAAATTGGATTTTAGATTAAAAGGTACAAAGCACAAACCAGCTTTGAAAGAACCATAATTAAACAGTGCCTCAAATTAGTAAACTGTTCTCTATTTTGATACCAGTTGCATAACCATTTTCATAGGGAAAATGGATCACCTCAGCTTAATGAAGGCACTTAACATGAAAATCCTTTAAAATGCCTTTAGGTTGGGATTTATGCTTAATATTAATTGGAAAGGGAGTGTTATGACTAGTCCCCAGTCAATACACAGAAAAGCTATGCTGGGGTTTAAGAATGGTCCAATTTGTCCATCTATAGTAAAGACAATGGATTAGATTAACTATGGTATACATGCATGATGGGACTGGTCATGTACCTGGCAACTCCCCGTAGTGTTTTTGTTCCTTCATTTGATCACACATCCAGGCTGAGTTCCTCTGGGCAGCATCTGCTGGCTCCCTAGACACCTTCCGGGTACAGTGGACACTGTTCAAATTCTCTGCTTGATGTCCCCTTCTAGTTCCCTCCTTTTGTATCTTTTACCCATCCTGATTGTATCTTTTGAAGTCCCTTATTATTAGTTAAATACAAAGCAAAGTGACTGCTTTTCTTGGGCTGAGGGAGGGACCTTTAGCAGAGGGTGGGCTTGTGCCCACGCACTTCCTGGCTTTCAAATAGTAACACCCTGTAGTGCAAACCCCATGAGGTAGTGGCCTGCTCCAAATGCCTAGAAAGGTCCTTTCATCCCCTGAACAGTCTCTTCTCTGTCCCTGCACAAGGGTGACTGGATAGCAAAGTGAAAAAATAGGAATGGGTATGGGGAGTAAGAGGCACCCATATAAGAAAAAACTTTGAATATCTGGACTAGGGCCAACTCAAGGAGAAGTGGCACCCTGAGCCGGCTTTTGCTTTTGCACGCCCCTGCGGGGTGGCAGGGGAGAACCTGGCCTCTGCTCTGGGCTGGCTCACCCAGTCCTGTGAGCAGCTGGCCCAGGGGTGGAGCGGGCCAGCCCAGAGGCCAGGGCCCACTATTTCACCCATCCCCTGGGCCAGCTGTTCTGCCCCAGGGCAGGGAGGACCAGCCCTGAGAGAGACTGAGAGAGCAGAGTCTGCCCCTTGTGCTGTCCTGTTCCACCTCCAGGGACAGAGTGGTTGGCTCAGGGGAGGGGTGGGAGCGTGTGGCCTGGCTTCTGGGCTGGTCGGCTCCACTCCTGGCATGGCAATGCACTTAATCTGCAGCACCCTGAGCTGCTGACACACTGTCTCATTGCTAGAGGCAGCCCTGATCTGGAATGTCCCTCTAAAACTGGAACATTTTGTCACCCTGATTGCACTACCACTTCTGTCAGTGCAAGTATGAATCTCTATGACTGCCCATGAGCCATTCCGTTAACCTTCAGTTAACATGCCAGGTTCCAAAGGGGCAGCTGTGTTAGTCTAGTCCAGCCAAAAAAAAAACAAAAACAAAACCCCACACACAAAGAGTCTTGTGACACTTAAAGACTAACAGATTTATTTTTCACATGAACTTTAGTGGGATTTTCTTCCATGAAAGCTCATGCAAAAAATAAATCTGTTAGCCTTTAAATACCACAAGACTCCTTGTTTTTTTCTTCAGTCACCATGGCAGGACTGAATTTAGCCCACTATGTCAGACTCCATATACCTCACATAGACTGATTTTAGGACTTGATGGAATAGCAAAAGTCACCAGTTTTCCCTATGCATTTCTCAGTTTGAGTCCAAATCAGCATATTGTCTGGAGCTGACAGGAGGCTAAAATTTCCAGCAATGCCATTGCCATAGTTTGAAGATATTTTTAGAAGATGAATTTTCAAAAGTCTATATTTATGACTGATTGTCACTAATGTCATAGTGGTTAAACTGGAATGCAATGCTTAGTGAGAACTTGTATTGAAGCTTTTATTGGGGGCGGGGGGGGGGGAACTGGTAATATCCTAAATCATATGATGGGTCCACTAGCTATCAGATCACTGTTGCCTTATACACAAATGACATACAATTTTTATCAAGTTTAAAGCAAGATGTTCTTAATCATCTACATATGAAACTCATTTTACTCCAGTGAGACTATCTGTAAATTTTCTGATATACAGTATATTACCTGCATTTTACACTGTACAGGGCTATGCTACTTGACTGAGTCTTTTATATTAAATTATAGGTGATGTGACATTGAGTCCACTGTTTTACAAAGTATTGATGATTACTTGGTCTGTTCTGGTCAGACTGGAGAATGCTGCTGCTGTTTTTCCAGATGATGATCTGTTCCTGTGTGTGACAGAGTAGCTAAGGGAAAAAATTGAGCAGAAAAAATCTGGCAACCCATAGGAATTAATTAAGAGAAAATAGGTGTTTTTTTTTTGTGTTTTTTTTTTAGGAAATAATCTATGTATTTTCTTGGCTCTTCCAAGACAGGTAAAAATGTTCAACATCTGGACTAATGTAGTTCCCTTGTGAATCATGCTTTCTATAAGGTAACCAGGTCACGATTTGATTAGCATCTGTTTCTTTTTTTATATAATTTTTTTTAATCTCATGGTATTTGCCATTTGTTTGCAAATTGGGTTAGTCCTTCCCTTGTGTAAATACTGACCCATTTGCAACAGTGATTCTAAACTTGACAAAACTTGATTCTTAACTGAATGGTGCTCTAGGTTAGCTTCATTTGTCATAATAATGTGAAAAGGTTGGTTCTCAAAATAACGAAGGAAATTTAGAAAGTTGATGAAAGCCCTTTTGAACAAATCAAAAGATAGGATCTTCCTACTTTCACTTCCCATGTTGAGGAAGCGAAAAGTTGAGGAGTTACACTGAGACCCTATGAAAAACAGAGGGTTCATTCAGAATTATCGGATGACTGCAAACTCTAATCCCTGTTTCTGAACTCTGAGACATGAGATTCTGAATCTGAGAGAATTTAAAGGTAAATACAAAGCCAGATATCAAGCGGAGTAATCCATATCAGGACAGACAGATTATTTCATCTTGCCTTATTAGAAGTAGTTTAGTTCCTGCTTCAGTTCACAGAGAGAGGCTATGCTACACTTGTAGCTGAAGTCAACTTAAGCAGGCTTAAGCCCAGCTGGGAGCAGGAGTGGGGCTGCCCAGGTATGTCCACACTATGTCCTGTACAGACAAATCCTGAAGTCAACTTAACAAGGTCGACCTGGAGTCGACCTTGTTAAGTCAACTTAAACATAGCCAAAGATGGGAACTTGGAATGGATCTGAGTAACTTGCCATAATTTAGAATGAACATAACAATCTGACTCTAAAGTAGTCTCCAGATGTTTCATGAGAGAACTCCTCTATAGATTTGCATATCCTAACTCCAGCCTCATCACAGGACACAGTCTAGAGAGAGCCACAAATGTGTGAAGTGTCTAGATCAGTACTTAACAAGTAATTAGTTAAGCTAATTATCAAATAATTAACTTGTATATAAACAGGACCACAAGCACTAATCTAGGTATACCCCTAACTGACACGATGGGCTGGCACTCTTAGAAACAGAGGACCTTATTGTTCAATGACTTGCACCATGTGCGGTCTTTCACATAGCTGAAAATTATTGTGAGTCGGGAGCTCTAATCAGGTAGTATGGATGCCATTAATCAACTAAGGAAGACAGTTTGAAGGTTCATTTATAGAATCACCTGTTTTCAAGGATGAGCGAAAAAGTTTGGGTGAAATAAAAAACAACTGGAAACTATGTCCGAATGTTACTTATCCTGAACCAAACAAGGAGTCCTGTGGCACTTAAAGGCTAACAAATTTATACATTGCATGAGCTTTAATGGAGAAAATTCTTCAAAAGAAGAAAACTTCAAAGCATCTGAGGAAATGGGATTTTCTCCCACAAAAGCTCATTGTTTGTCTTTAAGGGCCCCAGGACTCCTTCTTTGTTTGGTTTACTGAAATAGAGACTAACACGGCTGCCCCTTTGGAACTTACCCTGAACCTTTCATGATGTCTGAACAGGGTGTTTTGTGTTTTTTCTAATTGTTTTGTTTTATTTATCTCTCTTGATTCAAGATGAAGTGAGAAGTAAAAGTGCATTAGCACTTCAAAAAAAGCAAGTCTTGTGGCACTTAAAGACTAATAGATTTGTTTTATCGCATGAGCTTTTGTGGGAGAAAATCCCACTTTGTTAGACGCCTTGAAGAGGGGAAACTTACAGAATGGGATGAAAAGAAATGCAGGGGAATGTAACACATGGGATCAGGTCATACTGCAACAGCAAATCAGAACATCTGTAAGGATTCAAACCATAGGAAACAGCACACAGAGGGTGGATGAAGTCAAATTATCTGTTAAAATGTGAAAAGAATCCATGGTCATGATTCAGTCCTGCTTTTACACAATCTAATTTTGCATATTAGTTCAATTTTAGCTGTTTCTCTTTGACATCTTGATGTTCCATTGATTTTAGGCATCCAGACGTCAAAGAGAAGTAGCCAAAATTGAACTAATATGCAAAATTAGATTGTGTGAAAGCAGGACTTCATCATGACTATAGATTCTTTTCACATTTTAGCAAGTAGTTTGACTTCATTCACCCTCTGGCTATGTTCACACAGGGCAGGCTTGTTTCAAAACAAGCTGTTTCGAAATAACATGTTATTTTGAAACACCTTATTTAGCAGGACAAAAATTTGTCCCCGAAATAAGGGAGCGAAATAGCAGGTCCACAGTGTGGACCTGCTATTTCGCTTGGGGAGGAGAGTGCGGGCGCTGCACCCCACGGGTGCCTGCAGAGGGCTGCAGGCACCGGCAGAGTCAGGCGCGGGGCTGCGCCTCACTCCGCCGGTGCCTGCAGGGGACTGCAGGCACCGTGCCTCACCTGGAGGGTGCCTGCAGTCC
>ML681994.1:41489085-41861566 GCA_007922195.1 Podocnemis expansa
TAGAGTTTGAATCCTTACAAATGCTCTGATTTGCTGTTGCAATATGACCTGATCCCATGTGTTACACTCCCTGCATTTCTTTTCATCCCGTTCTGTAAGTTTCCCCTCTTAAAAGCATCTGACAAAGTGGGATTTTCTCCCACAAAAGCTCATGTGATAAATAAATCTGTTAATCTTTTAGTGCTACAAGACTCCTTGCTTTTTTTTTTTTTTTTTTTTAGCTTTACTATATTAACAGGGCTGCCCCTTTGGAAATTAGCACTTCAGTGGCTTTTTCGGGGTGGCAATTTCTAACCATATTTGCAGACTAAAGGCTTATATATGTTAGTATTTGAACATTTGTATGCTTCTGCAAACAGAATTCTTCAATCTGCAGAAAATAGTGTAGGGGCTAGCATCTCTGCTTAGTATGTAGGAGGTCCTGGGTTCAAGCCTCAGGGGGTTGGACTTGATGATCTCATGAGGTCCTTTCCAACTCCATGATTCAATTCAAATTCAAACTTTTATTGGTTCCCCCCATCACTAATTGATATAGAGTTGTATAATGTTTCAATATCTGTTCAACTTTTAAATGAAAAAGAAAGCAAACATTTTAGATGATTCCTGTGAAATTTCAGTATTGTTACCAGTATGAGGGGCCTAGAATCAAAAACAAGCTCCTTTCCGTATTATATGACTAGTCCTAATGACGAAGGGAAGGAAAGTTCCAAAGTGGTAGCCGTGTTAGTCTAGTTCAGTAAAACAAACAAGGAGTCCTGTGGCACTTAAAGACTAATATATTTATTGCATGAGCTTTCACGGGAGAAAATCCCACTTCATCAGATGCTTTGAAGATAGCGGAACTTACAGAATGGGAGGAAGTAAATGAAGGGAAGTGTAAGTCATGGGAACAGATCAGTGTAACAGCAAATCAAAATAGTTGTAAAAATTCAAACACTGGAGAACAGCATACAGAGGAGCATGAGGTCAAATCACCTGCCTTAATGAAGGAGAAGTCCAATGTCCCTATTAAGTCCTGAAGCAATGCAATGGAATTTGCAAATAAATTCGATTTCAGCAGCTTCTCTTTGAAGCCTTGATTAGGTATTCATCTGTATGAGCACTGCACCGTTTTTCCTGGTCATTTCTGAATAACCACCACAACTCAAACAACCTCTTTAAAAGAAGTATTTGGATTCCTTCTGCTGAACCTGGACAGAGGCAGGATCAGTTTTCACCAATGTTCCATCTACCATATATACATCCTCTAGTTTAATTCATCAGCTTAGAGAATAATGGTGCAAATTTACTTGAGAAAACAGTTTCGTAAAACTGAATGGACACTACTTTTTTTAGTGATTTTTTAAAAAATAATCTTTCACAATGTTCACTAGAGCATGTACAGGTACTTCTAATTTGCTATCTGTAATTAACATGTTTTTGTTAAATTGGTCAAAGTGGTAAATATAGTTTGATGAAAGAACTCTTCTCTTAGGCATCTTTCTTTAAAATATACCTTTATCTGTCTGGGGTGAGATGAGAAGGAAGAATCATTTACATCAGTCAGGCATTTCAGATAGCATATTTAGCACATGAGATGCAACAGAGGTGAGTGAAGTAGTTTTATCTGCCAACTAAATTTAAAAGACAATATATATATTATGAAGAAATATAGTCCAAATCACTTTAATGCAAATAAACAAGGAGAAAATAATTATAAGAAATTAATCCTATTTATAATTATCAACCAAAAGAGGAAAGGGGTCTGTATCAAAATCTAATACTGTGATGCTATCTAATCATTTTCTTATTGCTGAAATACCAAAAGACAATTTTTATGTAAATATGACTTGTTAGCTTGGTGAGAAAGAGTCCATGCTAAGGCATAGGGAAACAAAATGGCTGCTCTTGCCACAGATAGTGGAGAGACAATGAGCATCTATGACTGGAGTACTTATTTTGAAGACATTTCTCTAGGGTCATGTACATGAGAATAAATTGTTTAAATTAATCTGTGTGCTCTGTATTCTCACCAAGTTAGCTTTACTCATTAAACATTGTCTGTCTTGCTACCTTAATTCATATGCCATCTCATCAACGAAAATGCAAAGAAAAAAACAGATTTTGTAAATGGCATTTCAGAATCATTTGATTTCTTATTATATAACTTTATTGCTTTGCTAAAAATGAATTTGACTTTTCATGGGGGGGTATGTTTTGGTTTGTTTTTCATGAATGCTGATTCTAATGGAATGTAGGTGGGTATTGCTAAGTATTTAAGTATAACCAGGATTCACAGCTTGCTTTAACATGTTTTCAGAAATTATGGAATGAATTCTTTAGAAGGCCTATGGGGAATTGGAATCAAATTTTAGAACACAAATTGTTTACCTGTGAACTTCCTTCATTGCTCTTTGAATTCTATAGCTTTTGTCACTAGCAACTTATTGGGGAGCATATCTTGCCCATTGCTTGCATAAAACAAAAGCAAAGGACACAGCACATCTTGGTAGAGAATGGGAAATGCTGTCTTTGAGATGGCATTCTCCTCGGTTCTGCTGCGAAAGCTCCTTCATAGGATCTGTGGCTTCATATATGGGGAAGTGATTGGGGGTGGGAAGTAGGTGGGACAACAGCCAATGAGGTGGTAACTTTTCCATCAACCAATCAGGATGGGGGAGCAGCCTGGCCAGGGTCAGTGAGTTAGCAGGTCATGGAAAGGGGCCAGAGAGCCAGTGGGCCGGCAAGTCAGGCGTCAGGGAAGGGTTCTGGGGGTTGGGTAGTCAGTGGATCGGGGAACGGGCCAGCAGGTGGGCAGGAGGGCTTGGGATGGGTCCAGGGAGTCCTGAGTTCTTCGTGGGTGATTATATATTTCAGACAGCTTTAGGAAATTATTCTTTTGCTTGTGCTTGGGAAGTGAATGACTCATGAAATTTTATTTTTCCAGATTCCCTCCTCCTTTGTTCCTGTTCTGTTGATGCTAATAACAATATTGCTGTCCTTGATGGAGACAGTGTCTCCTCCATTACAGATTTGAGGATTCATTCATGTTTCCTAGTCATTCTGGAGACTGAAATGTGAATTATTTAAAATGTGTCTTTTTGCATAGGCTTATTTGCCCTGTATGTACATTCCACAGACCCACTCAGTCTTTATAGGAAGCCACTACAAATTTCTTCCTAAAATGTTTAATGAAGTGGATCTTTAAACCTGCTCCCACTTTGGGGATGGCCAAGTACAACAGATATTTCTTAGCAGTTTAGATTGTCTTTTTATTGTCCTGATCTTTTTTTCAAATCTGGGTTTGACTTATTAAACTGAGGAAGGTGCACAGTGCCCAATGAGAGTAGCTTATATCCTGGAGGCTAAGACAAGACGTATCATAGAACTGGAAGAGACCATGAGAGGTGACTGAGTCGGGTCCTCTACATTCATGCCAGGACCAAGTATCAAGTACAGGCGGCAGTGTGAGAGGCTGGGATCGGGGATAGAGGGGGCAGTGCATGAGACCAAGATCAGGGCTTGGGGGGTGGCAGAGACAGACTGTGAGGCCCCGATTGAGGTCGGGGAGGTGCAGAGGGGTGGAGGGAGCAGTGTGTAAGGCCAGGATCAGGGCCCATATCTTTACAGAGCGATAACCAATGCATGTGACGCTGAGAAGTGGTTGCAAATGCCTACATGGGCTGGGGCCTGCACATACATGAAGGGGGCTTGGAGATTAGGATGGTTCCAGACACTATCAAATTATACTTAAATATTACATGTGTGAGTAAAAAGTGTGAAGAACTCTGAGCATAAGCTGTCAAATATTCAGGAGTGGTTCATATATGTGACACTGTCATTCTTAAAAAGTAAAATTAGCTTCTGGTGTTCCACCATTAGCCTCACTACTATTTGTCTAGCTAACAGACAGTTCTCAGTGTCCTTCAATCAATATACAAAATCCAATATCAATTAGAAATAAAGAGACATATAAAAGAAGTTAGATACACAGAACAGAGCTCTAAGGGTGTTTTATAGGACAAATATATTGTCACCAGAATGAGCACTAGAATTACGAATTGAAGCCCTCCCAAAGTGGATATGGGGTCATTCACATACAGCTCAATTAACTTGAGTGGACTCTTCTTTGCACAGGGGATGCATGCAGAGGGCATTTTGCAGAACTGCAGCCAAATTAGGATTTAACATTCTTGGAAAAGGAGAATGCATAACTGAAGATTATCTTGGAACTTCTGTGTATTTTCACTATGAGTTAATCAAAAGGTGAACTGAACTGTAGTGAGTGTGTGTGTGTGTGTGTGAGAGAGAGAGAGAGAGAGAGCAGGGTCAGCTGAAACCCTTACAAGGAATGTCATGCAAGAAACCATTATGTTCTGCTCTTTTAAGGTTTTGAACAAGATTAATTCTGCATCAACAATCTCATTTCCTATAAGCCTTTATTTTCTTAATTTTCTATAAGAATTTTCAGAGGGATAGCCATGTTGGTCTGTATATAGCAAAAACAATGACAGCCCTGTGGCACCTTAAAAACTAACACATTTCTTTGGGCATAAGCTTTCATGAGCCACAACCCACGTCATCATGCATCTGATGAAGTTGGTTGTGGCCCGTGAAAGCTTATGCCCAAAGAAATATGTTAGTCTTTATGGTACCACAGGGCTGTCATTGTTTTTGCTATAAGAATTTTGTTTTCTGAAACATGATTTGCCCCAAGAGAAGTGTTTTAGGACCAGAGGCAAGAGTTAAAAGAAGTGATATTTTTCCCCTTTCTGATATAACATTATTGTTGATAATCCTAGTATTTAACAATATGCTTAAACCCTGCCCTCACCCCTAGCCTTTTGATGATTTATACTGTTTAATGAATTCTCTTTCGTTTCCTTTTGATGGAAATAGCATAATTTTGACCAGTTATTTCATTCAGGTCTTGATCACCTTCTGGTATCCTTTACCACACAAGCACTTCTGCTTTTTTTTTTTTCTCTCATCCTATTTCCCATACACAGACAGAACTCCCCAACAAAATATTGAAAACTACCACCTGATCCTCTCTTAAACGCCTCTTCAAATTTAACTTCACCACAATAGTAACACATCTCTACTATTTGGCATCAATTATATTAGTGGGCTGTTGACACTACTGATGTACCCACCTCTGTTAATCATAGAACACCAATTTGTCTGTATATGCACATGCTGCAGGTGGTAAAAATCCTAGATTCATCATTTTAGGATATGGGCTATCTCTATTCTAGTCTTTCAAAATACCATTATCATAGGTACTGTAGAAATCATCACTGTCTCTAGATCCCATCATAATATGAACAGAGAATTATTTTCAGGCAAGAAAGGGCTATAAAATACCCAATTCCTGCTGATTTTCAAGTTAGATGCCTAATTGCCTTATTTGCCTTTGTAAATACCCCCCTCCCACACACACACACTCAACTGACTATGATAACCTTTCTGAAGTTTTCTCAGGTTGCTTTTTGTTTCACTGACAACCAATATGTTTATCACAAGTGCTGGTAAAGATATTTCATTGTTTATGACTTCATGAATCACAAACAGAAACAGTTATCAAGCAAGCTTTAACTAAAAATTCTGTTTGAAATAGCTAATTATTCTCTTAAAGATTTGTTGCCACTGGAACTGTCTTTGGTGTAAGATATACTAGCTAATCCAGAAATTTCTTTAATGTTCTTCCTTAGAAGCAACCATAAAAGCAACAAATTTCTTCAGTTCATTCCTCAGAATCCTAAAAGCCTACTCACAGATTCAACTGTTTTTTTAAATCAAGTTTAATCATGATTTATTCATGCAATGTTTGCTTGACTGTTGGGGACAGAGAGTTTTTTTCTTGGAGAATTAAGTTGTAATACAGTGAAATCTTGCCTTTAGAGAAATCAGTGGGAGTCTTGACATTGACTTCAAATGGCCAGATTTAGTCAAATAGTGCTATGCTTCTACACATGCACACTGGGTGGAAATAAGAGACAAAATGGAGACAGGAGCAACATTAGTTAGAGCCTCATTGTGAGAATTCCAAAGTCACATGCTGAAGTCTTCAGGGTTTAATCTTAGTGACTTGTCTTAGGTCATGTTTTCGCTATGGTTAAGGAAGTACTAATGACTTTTTTTTTTTTAAACCTCTGTTGCCCTTTGTTCTTGATGTGTGTGGATTCTTTTTTCTTGAGAAACCTGCTGTCCATGATATACTACTGTCCTTGGGCCTGTTACTAACTAAAGTTCTTTGAAATTTCCCATTCTAAGATACTATTTTCATTTGCTTATAATCTTGCCAGACTTTTAATATTTGGGCTGAAACTTTATGCCATGTGTTAGGCTGACAATCTATGGAAAATTTCAGCCAAAACAATTGTCATTTTTGAGAATGAAAGTAGGGAAAAATATATAGTTTGTCTGTTTTCTTTTTTCTTTTTGGGGGGGGGTCTTTTTTTGTTTTAAATAAATTTATGACTCATTCTTTGAAATGCTTTAATATTTTGGAGCAAGGACTTAAGATTCGGCAAGAGGGTCTTTGTGTGAAGGACATGCTTCCTACTGTTCCTGTGTAAATCCATCCCAATTTAGCCAAGTCATGTCTTTGAAAAATTACAGTTTGCATTTGCTCACTAGCAAGTTGCTAGATCTTAAAATCCTCCAGGAGGCCGTCCTCATTGAGCTTGTGTGAGCCTCTCCTGGCCCCCAGTGCCAACTAGTCTGTGCATGCACCTTTCCCTTAAAACAAATGAACAAGCTTCCTCCAGCCTAGGGCTACAGGGGTGAAACTGGATTGTTCCTATAAAGGCAGGTTAGGATGGGGCTGGGAACTAGAACTGAGAGCAAGGAGCCTAACCCTCATGTGCTTTCAGTGATATCCATCCTCATCTCCCACATGGGCACCCAGGTAAAGGAGGAGGAAGCTGTCTGATTAGGACGCAGAGGAGACAAACCCAGACTACTGGGGGGAGGGAAAGAAGTAGGTTAGGACAAGAAGTCTGAGACTGGAATTGGAAAGCAGATTTGTCCTATGGACTGAATGAGGTAGTGGTCCTGGGGCGGGGTTGAGAGGGTTGGGTGAATGACTCTAAATTCTGACTGTCATAATGTGTATTCACAAGCAGCCAAATTAAAATTGTACATGGAATCTTTATTCTACATTTCCTGACTTTTGAGTGCTTGATTTAGCAGACTTAACGTTCTTTTGACTGTGTGTATGTGTGCGTGCGTCTGAGCATGCGCCCAATCCCTTTTAATTCCTCCCCATGTTGCTCTCCCACATTCATTTTCCCATACTCTTTCATGCTGGTACCTGTGCTTGAAGAATGTCTGAACTGTTGCCTGCTGAGCACCCTCTGTGCTCCTTCAGATCTCTTTTTAAACAATTCTTCTGAATCTTTTCCTTCATGGTTGCCCTGACCAATAATCTCACCACATCCTTCATTTAACTAAACAGCTGTCATGTATCTTGTCTCTTAGATCATAAGATCTGCATGGTAGAGAATGTATTATTATTTTGTAAAGCACTGCATACGTTTGCTGTGCCATGGAAATAATTAGCAATAATAATGCACTGAAGACAATAGCAAGTACAACACTTATTTTTTCATTTGTCTGCCTATCAATCTTGCATGTTTTATTACAAGTAGCCAGTTTGCCACTGACTCATTAGTGGATACAGCTTAGGCCAGCTGCTGTTCTCAGGCCCTGCCAAGTTTCTTCCACCCTGATGTTATCTTGTGATGTTTTGGATTAAATGGTGTCTTGTATTAAGTGAAAGCCTGCAGCATTTTTGTTAACAAAATGAGATTAATTTAGGTTGAGTCTGTTATTGAAAACTAATAAACTGAAACCTTAGGCACATAAGATTAGTCATTTTTCATCATTTAGACATGCTGACTACTTAAAAGTAATTAACTCACAGTCTTTGCCGCTACTGTTGGAAATCTGATCCTTCCATGATACCTTTGGTAACTAGATGGATCATCTGCACATGCTGTTTCCTGATGCACTTTCTTTCTAACGCTATAGCAATGATGTGATTGTTCAGCTAATTGGGTTTTAATAATTATATCTATAATTCCACTTCATTCTTCTGTTTCACTTTTTGTAGACTGGATTTCAAATCAAAATCTGCCTTGTCCAACAAGCACTTGTTTATACTGAATAGAACCTTTGAATTTAAACACCCAAAAGTGATGTCAGATTCCTTATTTGACAAAATAAAGGTGTCTTTTCATAAGATTCAAAGAGTTCATATACTGAAGAGAGAGAAACTCAATTTATAACGTGACCAGGTAGGAAAAGCAATGCTTATGAATTACTAATTTGTAGAACCACAATATAAAAATTAGAGCAATAATCTGTAGACACTAATACATTCCCTGTGGTGAGGTTTGGATTAATCATAATTAATAGCTAGCTCTTAATCTAATGCTTTTCATCAGTAAGTGTTTTACCAAGGACAGTTGTCATTATTCCCATTCCACAGCTAGGGATAATGAGGCCCATTATGTACATATGCCAAGTTTACTCATTCTATAAGGGCCTTATCCAAAAATCAGCAAAGTGAAGACTCCTTAATTTCTATAAACTTTGAATCTGATCCTAAGGGCTTGATCTTGCAGGGTGCTGAGTACTCTGGCTTTGATTCAGTGAAACACAAACTTAGTTTTAAGCACGATAGTAATCAAGGTGGCTAGATCCTTGGGTTCAATGAGTAGTGATCAATAGCTCATCAGCTAGTTTGCAGCTGGTTATCAGACAAAGTACCCCAAAGGTTTGTCCTGGGGCTGGTTTTATTAAATAGCTTCATTAATGATCTGGAGGATGGGGTGGACTGCAGCTTCAGTATGTTTGCAGATAGCAGTAAGCTGGTGGGGAGAGAGGGGGAGTGATAGAAACCCTGGAAGGTAGGGATAGTATAGAGTGACCTTGATAAAAAGGAGGATTGCAGGGTACTTAGGACAAAAGAATCCCACACATGCTACAGACTGCAGACTGATAACTAGGCAATAGTTCTGCAGAAAAGTACCTGGGAATTACAGTGGACAAAAAGTTGGTTATGAGTCAGCACTGTGTCCTTAATGCCAAGAAGGCTAACAGATTATTGGGCTGATTAGTAGGAGTACTGCTAGAAGATCAAGAAAGTGATTATTCACTTTCCCCTCTATTCCATCCTGGTGAGGCCACATTTGGGATAATGTGCCAAATTCTGGGCTCCCCACTACAGGAATGATGTGGGCAAATTTGAGAGAGTCCAGTGGAGATCAACAAAAATAATTAGGAGGCTGAAGCACATGACTTATGAGGAGAGGCTGAGGGAGTTTGCCTTGTTTAGTCTGCAGACGAGAACACCAAGATGGAATTTGATAGTGACCTTCAAGTTTCTGAAGGGGAGTTCCAGGAGGATGGAGCCAGGCTGTTCTCAGTGGTAGTAGATGACAGAACAAGGAGCAATGATCTCAGTTTGCAATGGGAGAGATCTAGTTGGCTACTAGGAAAAATGTTTTCTTTAGAAGGATGGTGAAGTACTGAAATGGATTATGTAGGGATGTGGTGGAATCTCCCTCCTTAGAGGTTTTTAAGGCCCTGTGTGACACAGCCCTGATTAGGATGATTTAGTGACGGTTTGTCCTGCTTTGAGCAGGGGGTTGGACTAGATGACCTCCTGAACTCCTTTTCATCCCTAACAGTCTATGATTCTAAATTTACTTAAATGGGACTACTTATGTGCCTTAAATTATGCATACATTTGTAGGAGTAATCCCTAAATGAACTCTCACTCATGTGGCTCCAAATGGAGAACCAATTCATTTCTTGTAACGTATGGGGAGTCTGTATCTCTATACATAATAATACTGCATTTGTTCCCTATAGTTGTATGCTTAAAGGGGAAGGATTTATATTGCAACAAAGTGCCAAGAAATAAACAAATATTTCTTCTTTTAGATTTCATGGTGAAATTATTGAGTGTTGATAGGGTAGAAAAAAATCAGATCTTTCATTTGAAAATGTTTCTACAAAATAGGGTATCAAAGCTTGCTAAAGCTGTTTCAAAGATTGCAAAACCAAGATTTTTCTTCCTTTACATTCTGGGCAAACAAACACCCATAGGATGAAATGTTGGTGGAAGTGTCTTTCTCACCCATGAGTTTTCCATAATATGTATGCATTTAATGTTGCATCTTGGCTTTGGATTTTGAGTAAGGGTACACAGCTACTACACCAGCATTATGCCATCTAGAGATGCCACTTAAGCAAACAGAGGTCAGATCCAATGCCTTTACAGATGCTAAAGTGGCACGGGAGTATACTGTTAAATTATATAAGGAAACAAAATTGATCAAACTTGTGGTATGTGGGGACCACAAATTGATTGTATGTTGTCCTGGTAGAAGTAGGAAGACCAAATAAGCTTTGCATTCATTTGCAAACAGTTCAATAATTTTATTAAAAGGCAGTGTTTGCTTTTTTCTTGATGATCAAAGATCAACTTCAAACTGAACAAAATGGCTCATTCGTAACTACTTAATCAGATGTTATCACTACTTTAGAGTGAATTACTATAAAAGAGCTTTAATCTACTTGGCTTTTTTTTTTTTTGACTGTAGGTTACATAGTTAACATCTGAATACAGTATTTTGCTAGCTAGAAGTTTAGGCATCAAAACAATACTAATTACTAGATCATTTCTTGTTACTGGGTACAATGAAAAGATGACCCTAGCTTCCACTTTTAAATAGTGTAAAATCATCAGAAGTGCCTGAACTTCATATTTTAAGGGTATTTGGGTGAGCTCAGTGTTGTAATGTATAACTGATTAAGAAGCCCAAGTCTGCATTTCAAAAATGATTTAGGAATCTTAGGAGGCTAGACCCCACTCCCAGTCAATGAAGTTCAGGCTCATAAGTGCCAAACTAGCCATTCAAAAGGAGACTTAGTCTCCTAAATCAGTTAGGCCCAGATTTTTTGAATAGAAGGGTTAGAGCCCTATCAAATTCATGGCCTGTTTTGGTAAATTTCACCATCTTGTTTTAAAATCTTAATTTTCATGGTTTCACTTCTGTCCCACTGATGGCAGTGGTACTGCCCTCAGAATGGGGCAGACCTTTACTCTCATTCCACCCAGACCCTGTAGACAGCTCAGAAATAAGGATGGCTGATGAATTGGGATTTTCTTCCGTGAAAGCTCATGTGGAAAAATGAATCTGTTAGTCTTTAAGTGCCACAGGACTCCTTGTCTCCTCCCCCCCTCCCCCCCACACAATAGCTGTTTTTCATGGGAGAGACCATACTCATGGTTTAGGATACACTTTTTCATTAGCTGTGAATTTGGTAAAGCCCTATAAAGAAATGCTGCTGAGCTCAGCATTCCAATACCTAACTTACTTGATGGTGAAAGTCCATGGAAGTTAATTGTAAATTCTTGTGAAAACTTTATTTATAATACTCTTGTCTGTTCCCCTGCATTAGAAAGTTCTTGTGATTAAGTTGTTAACTCAGAAAACTTTCAAACCTTTCACATAGGTGAATTAGATATCTAGAAGCAGGTATAGTTTTTTATTTCCATCCTCTTTGATTTGCTAGTATCTCCTCTATTTATTATTATGGTGTCTCAATGCTGTGCATGATGACATAATCCAGCTTAGACACAGGACTACCAACCTTGCATTTTAGTTTTTACTGTCATGAAGATATGAAATGGACTTCGTTTGTTTGTGTTTGTTTTAATAATAGGGTGAAGTTCTTACTAACATGTCTAAAAATAACATAAGCAATATAATAATGTCACAAGTGTTTACACTCTTGCAATATTCTGTACAAAGGAACTTTGAATTATGGAACTGTTTTTAGCTGTGGCCAATTGATCAAATGTGTTCTTTGGGTATATGAAATAATAGAAATGATAAAATCATGATTGGTGTAGTTTTATGATCCAAGAAATGATTCTGAATGGTGACAATCAATGTCAAAATATAATGTTTTATTTCTACCCAATTTAAATGACACTAATTTATTTATGGATTTACTGATGGTATTAAAATAGCACATTTTTTGTAATGACCACCAGTAAATTTATTGACTGGTGACAACCCTGGCTCAGAGGAACTAAAAAAGATAAGAGAAATGAGAGTTCCAGCACGAATAATGAATCAGTGCCTCAATTCAGTGAAGTAGTAAGTGCATACATAACTAACCCTTATTGAAGCCACTGGGATTTAAGCAGACCCTTAAAGGGAAGGAAGCTATTTGACATCCAGATAATCAGTCCAATAAATGTATTTCCAATCTATGTTAAATCTACTATACACTGATGACATTACAGAATAATCCTATCTATTGTTAGCTACAGGTAGAACTTTTCAAAACTTATTTCACTGAAACTTTTTGATTAAAAAACAGCCTGGAAGTTCGTGATTTATAGTATAAATAATTGATTCATTATTCTTCAACAGTCCAGACATCTAACTGAGGAACAGAAATAACTCATCTTGCATTGTGCATCTAAGACACAAATGGCAAATATTTGAATGGATCAGTTTCTGAACAATCGTAAGCTGAAAAATTTCACCAAAACTATTCAGAAAATGCTTCTGTTTAATAAATCAACACAAACAAGATTGTATTGCAAACTGTAAGATAGTTTATTATAAATATAGTCTCCTTTAGAGTATGATTCACAAGCAATAGTAGATTCATTCTTTGTATATTTTTTGGTTAAGGTCCTTTTTTTTTCCCCCTTCTTTTAGGAACATACCTATATCCTTTATTTATGTTACTAGGTAAGATCCCAAGGGCAGAAGGTCTAAGAAGAAAATCAGTTCAAGAGAGATGACAGTGTTTCAAAGAGACATGATTAAGGGTACAAGAGGAAACTATCCCATTTCATAGAAAAGGTAGGAAGTATGGCAAGAGACCATGGGGCTTTAACCAGGAAATCTTCAATGATCTGAAATTTTTAAAAAATAAATAAAAGTCCTACAAACAGTGGAAATTAGGTCATATTACAAAGGAAGAATATAAACAAATAATACAACTATATGGGGACAAAATTGGGTAAGCCAAGGCACAAAATGAAATTAAACTAGCTAGAGGCATAAATGCTGACAAGAAATCATTCTACAAGTACATTCAAAGCAAGAGGAAGACCAGGGACATGGTAGGAACGTTACTCAGCAAGGGTGAGGAAAACAATACGAGAAAATGTAGAAATTGTGGAAGTGATCAATGGTTGTTTTTTTTATTTTCACCAAAAATGTAGTAAAGATTGGACCTCTTAGATGAATGCCTATAAAAATAATGTAGGATTAGAGTTTGAAATACGAAAAGAACAAATTAGAAATTACTTAGATAAGTCTTCAAGTCACCAAGGCCTGATGAAATACATCCCAGAATACTCAAAAGGTGATGAGATATTTGAGCCATTAAAAATTACATACTGAAAAAATCATGGAAGTTGGGAGAGATTTGAGAGAATGGGAAAGGAGCAAATATATGCTCATCTGTAAAAATGGGGAATATGAACAATCCAAGAAATTTACAGACTATTAGCTGAACTTCTGTATGTGAAAAGATAATGGAACAAATAGGTAAGCCATCAGCTTATGAACATCTAGAAGATAATAGGCAATAAGTAACAATAATAATAGGCACTAAGTAACTATCAGCATGTATTTGTTAAGAAGACATTACATTAAACCACCCTAATAGCTTCATTTGACAAGGTAATAAGTCCCGTTGACAGGGGAAAGCAGTACCTGTGGTGTATCTTGACTTTAGTAAGACTTTTGTCTCTCTCTCTCTCTCTCTCACCTGTTCATAAACAAAGTAAGGAAATACAACCTAGGTGGAGCTGTTATAGGGTGGCTGCATAACAGTCAGAAGATTGTTCAAAGAGAGTTATCAGTCGTTCACAGTCAAGATGGAAAGGCATATCAAGTGAGGTCCTGCAGAAATGGATCCTATGTTTATTTCTGTTCAATATTTTATCCATCAATTAAATAATCACATAAAGACTACACTTATAAAGTTTGCAGACAATACCTGTCTGGAAGGGCTGGCAAGTGCTTTGAAGGATAGTATTAAAATTTGTTATTAGGAAAAATGGTTTGAAGTAAAGATGAATAAGGGCAAATGCAAAGTAATCCACTTAGGAAAGGACAATCAGGTGCAAACACACAAAATGGGAAATAGCTGCTTAGGAAGAAGTATTATGGAAAATGATCTGGGGGGTCTTCGGGCTTCACAAACTAAATATGAGCCAGCAATGCAACAGTAGTGTATAATTAAACATCACACTGAGATGTATTAAAAGGAGTGTTGTAAGCAGGACTCAAGAAGTAATTTGTCTGCTCTAATCAATGTTGAGTAGGCCTCAGCTAGACTATTGTGTCCAGTTCTGGGTGTCACATTTCAGGAAAGTAACAGGCAAATTGGAGAAAGTCAGGTGAAGAGCAACACAATTGAATAAAATTCTAGAAAACAGGACCTACAAGGGAAGATCCAAAAATTGTTTGATTAGTCCGGAGAGGAGAAGACTTAGGGGAACATAAGAGTTTCAATTATATAAAAGCTTGTTGAAGCTTGATGAAGAAAATTTATATGATGAAGAAAATTTATATGAAAGAATGGGAGATGCTCAGATATTACCATAGTCAGAGCCTAAGAAGTTCCTTATACTGATATCCTAGGATTTAAAGAGGTAATCTTAGTAAGTTAGTTAACTAACAGTCTATGCTGAGGAATCTTTGTCCATTATTTATCCTACTCTCAACACCTTAAGAAGCAGCCCCTCCTTTCCCAGGATGATATTAGTGATATTGTTGTATTCTGAATTGATTTGTATTGCATTAGCACCCAAAAGCCAAACTCAGAAAAAGAGTCCCATTATGCAATTTTATTGTACAAATACATAGACCAAGTCAGGCCTTATCCCCAAAAAGTGTACAACCAAAACAGACAAAGCAAAGGATGGCAGAAAGGGATGCTCCACGGAAGCGAAGTAAGCGGACTGAGGTTTGCCAAAAGTCATGTTAAAGATCAATAATTTGATTTTCTTAATTTCTTTTAAATATGTTATTGGGGCAGAAGAGAGGCAAGGTTAAAACATGAGTGAATGAAAGAAAGGGAATGCTAGATAGGAGAAAAGAATGCATGGAGACTGAGGCTGGTAGCAGAGGTGTGTGAGGGAGTAGATGTGTACAAACAAACAATAACAGAGAAAAAAGAACTGAAGAAGCAGAATCTTGCTCTTCCCCCAACATCCATGCAAGAGAACCAAAGTTAACCCCCCATAATTAGCTACCTAGCCCTGCACCCTGTCACCTAAAGCATAAATAAAGTTGGAACTGTAGGTTTCAGTGTTCCATGAATCCCATTCAACTTCAGTATAAGCTATACTGGCAGATTGTATCACCTCCCCCCCCCCGCCCCTTTCTTCCCCTGCCCTCATAAGAGAAAAGGGCTGAATATTGTTTTTGGTTCTTTCATTAACCATTTTAAAAAAAAGGAAGTCAAATAACCCCTCTAGTACAGTAGGAGGACCTACTGTTCAAAGAATGCAGGAGCTTGATTGTTTTACAAAATCTCCTTTTACCAAAGGCCTGCATTAAGGAATAAAACTAACACAGAGCAAGCCTGTGGGAAAGAACTTGTACCCAAGTGATAGCAGAGTAATAAAATATGGAAACAGCTCCATACTTTTCTTGCTAGTGGCCCCCTACTTAGGTGGTGGTGTCGTCTTATTTGAGCTCTTTCCTCAGAATACCATTTTGGGAGCTGATTCTTTAAATGAGGGCAGAGTCAATTAGCTGCAGCCCTACAGTGGCTTTTAATTCCTGAGGAGATATACGGTCTTGTAAGTATTTTAAATCCCTACAGATAGGCTGTAACTGAGAATCATTCACTGAGGAAATCTGGAAATTTTGTTCTTGGTATGATTTCTTAAGTATTTAGCTCAGTATTTAGAGGGGTAGCTGTGTTAGTCTGTGTACAGCAAAAACAATGAGTCCTGTGGCACCTTACAGACTAACATATTTCTTTGATGCGTCTGATGAAGTGGGTTGGAGCCCATGAAAGCTTATGTCTAAAAACCAGGGGTTAAAATAGGTTGGAATGCACAGGAATGGTGTTCCGGGGCCCACGAGTTTTAAGGACTCAGTGTTCCGGGGTCCCTAAAAATAGAAGAAGTTTCCAGAGTGCTGTGTTCTGGGGCCCACGCTTTAAAAATAGCGATCCCCAGAATGCAGCATTCCAGCTCCATTTTCTATTTTAGGGCCCCCTGATGCTGAGCCTCTAAAAATAGCAGGCCCTGGAACACCATTCCTGTGCATTTCAGGAGGCAGGAAACTGCCCCAACCCAGGCTGAGGCTCCGGCCTGAGCCTGTTCTGACTCTGAGCATGCTCAGCCAGAGCAGGCTCAGACTGGAGCCACAGCCCGGGCCAGGGCCACTTCGCAGCGACACAGTGGCCAGATAAAGGGGTTCTGGGGGGGCAGTTGCAGTTTGGGGACAGTGAGCCGGCCTACCTGGGAAAGGGCATGGGGGAGAGAGTTGGCCCACGGCAGTGGGGGAATATGGTGTGGCATGATGGGGGGTTGGGGAAGGGTTGAGGGACCAGTGGCGAGATGGGGGCTGGGAGCAGTAGCTGGGGTTGGGGGGGATAAGTGTGTGGGGAGCAGCAGCTGGGGTGCTGGGGCAGGTGTGTGGCAAGCAGTAGCTGGGGTGGTGGGGCAGGCATGTGAGGAGCAGTAGGTGGGTGGGGCAAGCATTTGGGAGGAAGTAGCTGGGTTGTGTGAGGGGGGCCTGCACCAGCATGAAGGGGGCTTGCCAATTTCGGAGGGTTCCAGGGCCTGCCAAATTATACTTTAACCCCTGCTGAAGATATCTGTTAGTCTTTAAGGTGCCATAAGACTCCTGTTTTCTAAAGGAGGTAGAAGGTGCTAAAAGAGAGACAGTAGCTGCAGACATGTGAAATGTAACAGAGGCAGGTGAAGAAGGAATGTATTATTATGGCACATGGGTTTTGAAAAGATTTAAAAGAGCGTAGCTGGGGTGACGTGGCAGACAGGACAGTTCTTACTGCTTCAAGAATGCCAGGAGTAGTGTACCTTAAATTTGTATCTGCTGTTAAGAGAGTTGAAGGCACTGCAATACACTTTTTCATCCCAACAGGTTAAAAGCTGGGCCCATTCAGCTGCTGCATTGTAATAACTATAAAGGCATTTGCCGAAGACAGTTCTAGTCAAAACAGCAGTTCTTGTACTTGAATGCAGTACTGTTCATTAAAGTAATAGAAGTGCTATCTATATAGAACGTGGTAACCATGATGTCAGCCTTTGCTATAGCAACGTTTATATAATACACTTGGCATATTTATCTTAGAACTTACTTCCTCCTATGCTGACGACATATCAGGCAGTCCAGTTCCCCCACTGATTGCAGTCATTTACTAATTGTGGTACTTCTTCCCAGATGATGCTAGTACATTCAATATCCTCTATCACTGTCTACTTCCAGCTCTTCCTTGGCCGCCTTTGCTTTTTCAGGCACGCAGTTCAATGCTTACTTTTAGCCCCTCTCCCATATTCCACATGGAGTATATCTCCCAACAACCTGAGCCTTCTTTCTTTAATATTTTTTATTATGTCCTGCTCTGTCAGCTCTTTTACTTTTTCATTATTTGTTTCGTGAGACTTCTTGTTTGTTTTTGCTGAACTAACTCATGGCTACCCTTTTGGAACATGAAATACATAGCATCTTCCTCAGCCTTCAGTCTGTTTTTTGGTTACCTTCTGTCATTGGTCCGATCTCTGCTTGTACAGTAGTGGGGTCAGAACAGTTGCATAGTGTAATCTAATTTAGTATGGTGTGGAGACCTCTGTTTGACCAAATGTTGTTCACCTTCCAAAAATGGTGTGTGCTTTTCTTAATCTCACAAATACTTTTGCCACAGCCACCTTCAAATCTCATCACATTCCCCATGGTGCAGAACTCTTCCACATGTTCAATTTCTTTTACATCCACGTACACCTTTTGCATCTGTCTAGTTTTCCCACACTTTTCTTGGTTTTCTTTGCATTTATTGTTAACGCAATTTTTGTTGCTTCCTGTTCCCTTACATCAGAAGCAGAAATCATTCTGTACTTAATAAAGTAATGCCTTTGGCAAAGTCAAGGTTGTGTAGCCTCTCCACTGACTGATTTTACACAGTCCACATTTCTTATTGCCACCTTTGTCACTCTGTCAATTGTTAATACAAAGACAAATAGGGGAACACACACCCTTGTCTAACTCCAACAGAAAGCTAGCTATCCAGGTCTCTATCCCATCTTACAGCAATTCTGCATCTATCCTGCAAATCCTGTAGCTTTTAGCTCATTTCTACAGGGTCTATCTGCAGACATTATTGAACACCTTAAGTTGGTAAAGATGATTAATTTCCAAAGGGATAGCTGTGTTAGTGTAGTCCAGTGCCAAAAAAAAAACAAACAAAAAAACCCCAAGGAGTCATGTGGCACTTAAGATGATTAAGATGCCGTTTTGCCAAATAGTAGCTTTTTCAGTGATCATTCAAAGCATGAATGTTGGTTCGCAGCATAATCTACCTGGGAGAAAACCTAGCCTGTTTTTGTATTATTTCATCCACTGCCACTTTCATTCTTTTCAGCATCTAGTAGGAAATATTTTGCCCAGGACTGACAGCAATAAAATTTATCTACTATGTATCCACTGAGGAAGAGCACTCTTTTTTTGGCAATGGCAAAATGATACTGTATTTCTACTCTTGGGACATTTACTCTTGCATCTATATTTCATGAGTTTTGTTAAAGTCTCAATCATAATTTCACTTCCTGGACTGAGCTTGAATTCTGCAAAACCAGGGCATTTTCCCTGTTTGAAGCCTATTTCAGTTTCAGGTGTTTGATCTCTTTTCTATTTACAGCTTAGCAGTATCATTTCTCTTGTACCTGTATATGATCATTGATTCTGGACAGTTTAAAATAGAATATAATATTCTTTCCATCATCTGTCTTGTCTGCATTTTCAACCTCTATCCATAAGAGTGTCCCTGACAGCATCACATGGATGATCTGGATCTTCCTGAAATGTGATATTTGCCGTGATTTTATTGAATATAAAAATTACTCCTCTTTTGCAGACTTCTCCTTCTGAGTGTATCACCATTAAACACTACTCATTACTCCTCAACGTTTTCATCTCACTATTGCCCAGTATGTTCAGATAATATTTTTTCACTTCTCATGTAATCTGTGCCAGTTTTCCCATACTATACAAAGAGTATGTTTTGTGCCTCCTCTTGTTATAGATTCAGTTGTCAGGATCTGATGTGTTGAGATTTCAGCTTCCTTTCAGATTTCACTGAGATCTATCATACTTGGGTTTTGAGCTCCATCTGCACCTACAGTCCTCAAGTTTTGGGTTGACTGGATTGTTTCTGTTGCATTGAAGATTTACATGAGTGGGTTGACAACCCAACTGCAGAATTCTCCTTATTTATCCAGGCATGGGGTTGGCACTGCTGCTAATAGTGGCAGAACAAGCAAGGCACCGGATGGTAGTTTTAAATTAATATGAATGCCTATTCTGCAGTTGTCAGAAGTGTGCCAGAAATTCGCCTTCCCCTCCAACCTTATGCATAGGACAAACAGGACGGTATCTGTGCAAAATAATAAAGGGACACAAATATGACATCAGAAATAATAGCATTCAAAAACCAATAGGGAAACACATCAGTCTCCCTGATTATTCCATTAATGGTCTGTTAATAGCCATAGTCAAGCAAATAGATAACAAATAAGAAGAAAAAAAGAAACTGCAGAATTGGAATTCATATGCAGAATTGACACCATCAAAATAGGACTGAATAGACTTTTTCCCCCAATTACAAGTAATTTTACTTCCCTTCCCCCCGCCACCTCCCTCCTGCGTGCTGTTGTCCACTGTTTGAGTCTAAACTGCTGCACTGATTTACTGTAATAGTCTGCCCTGATCCTTTGACTTACACTCCCCTGTAAGTTCCCCATCTGCAGACTCCTTTGCTGAACTAGACTAACATGGCTATCCCTTTGTAACAGTGGCAGAGTTATCTTTGGCATACACTAACCATGTTACATCTGCCAAGGGTACATGGTCTGCATCAGCACCTGTAGGATATGTCTTACTGGGGGGAACAGGTAAAATACATGTAGCCACGTGTCTCAGTGAAAAGCAGGCTGTGTCTGCACTGTGACAGGTTCTGGTAGTGTGCAGCTGCTGGAGCCTTTCCCCATGCTGGTTCTAGTGTGTCTTTACTTTACTCACCTAAGCAATGCCCCACCACCTACACCCTATGCCTGTGCTGAGGGGCTATGCAGGGTATGTATTCTACACACCACCATACATGTAGACATAGCCCTAGGCAGATTGCAATTCAAACTGTTGTTTGTTGGGCAAGCCATCATCTGTGATGAAAATTTAAGCTATTATACACTCCACTGAGTACTGAACTATTTAAATGAATAATTTATTCCACTACACCTACACTAGCTTTCATCATAGCTGGAGACACTGCCTCTATATCTTCATGTCACTCATATTTTGAGAACATCAAACATCTCCTGAGCTCTGAACTTGTGCATCAAGTTTCAGCTTGAAACTTGAAAGGAAAATAGGAATTTTATAATGGAAACATTAGCATTAAGAGCACACCCTTAACTATAGCTTAAATGTGCTCATTACTATTGCTTTATTGAATGAAATGCTACATTACAAAAGCTTGTTGTGTAGATACTTGGATAGCAATTCCACACTTGTGTTAGTTTCTTGTTTTAGTGTTTTAACTCTCTGGGGTCAAGAGGTGCATTAAGTTAAACAGGACTGTTTCCGCACTCTAGCACAAGTCAAAATATGATGCTTCAAAACTGTGACGTAACACGTTGTGCAGTTCTCTATAGCATTGCATGGCAGCCTTCCTTCCCTTTTCCTGATAGGCTTTCACCGAACTACATGTCTTCACCAGGAAGACTTATGTATGGTAATTTTTGTTGGACCTTTGATAACCTTTCCAAATTCCCACTCCCTCCTCTGCCATACACACATCTGCTGTCCCTCATGCAACTTGCAGGATCACTCTTCCTCTCTTGAAGGCTCTTGATCTAGCACTGAATCTCTCTTTTTGTTAAGTTCCAAAGGGGCTGCTGTGTTAGTCTAGTCCAAAGGAGTCCAGTAGCACTTTTCATTTTTTATCTTTTCTAGTGCCTCTCAAATCTCCTCTCTTTTTCTTCTTTGGTGAATTTGGTACTGGTGAAATGTACTGTAGTGATAATCCTACAGAGTGAAGTGTTCTGTTCACAGGTTAGCTAGACGTACAAGCAGAGGAAGTGCAAGACTTTCCACAGTGCTGACATGTACCTCAATCCTATCATCTTCAGGAGTAAGATGTAACCAGGTACTAAATCAGTATATTTTATTTAATGTGCTGAGACTACTTATGAGAATTATAATTTAATATCAAATGTGATGTGGGCAATTCTTCATTAGGAAAAAGTGAACAGAAACATCTATCTCATGTCACATGTGATACCATACAGCCTTCAGACAATGATGTCTTTCAGTCTGGATTTGAACAAGCAACCTAGAAGTGGAAAAGTTTCATATCCTATTACCAGGTGTCTGATCCTCTAATCTCCTCATTGGACCTCACTGTTTTTAGAGGGAGTACTCTGTTATACCTGCAGTGTTAATTTTTTTTCCTGATCAGGTTAAAAATAATATATTTGCACATTCTTCACTAATATACTAAGATAGAGCCACAGGATGCCCATGAACATCACATCAAAAATATATAATTCAGTATTGTTGCTCTGAAACACTTGGAACTTAGGGTATGTCTATATTGACAGTGGCAAATTCGCCACCATCAGTTTGAGCTTCTGGGAGCAGATAGCAGTGAGTGTAAACTCACCACACCGCTCCCGGAGGCTAACCCTGGAAGTCCTTGGGGTCAGGGGGCGTAGAGGAAAGGCAACCACAAGCAATTTGTGGCCGGCTTTCCCCTAATGTGTAATGACAGCTAAGAAAGTCGCTACCAATTACATAAGGAATTTTATGTTCTTTGTGTAAACGGTGGTCGACTGCCACTGAAAAAGCCCTAAGTGTAGACTAGGGCTTAGAAAAGCCAGGTTCACTTGCGTGCTCTACCACTGGCGTTCCTGGTCCTGTCCCTGTGCCTCTGTTCCCTCCTCCCCCTTGCTGGAAAAATGGAGCTGGACATCTTTGAATAGAATCATAGGGTTGGAAGGGACCTCATGAGATCATCAAATCCAACCCCCTGGGAATTGAACCCAGGACTTTCTGCATATTAAGCAGAGGTGCTAGCCACTACATGCTGGCCTCCTTTGTAAACTACTTTGCGATCCACTGATGAAAATACAAGTATTCTTTTAATATTTTTTAAATTTTTATTACAGCCCTTATAGGATTGTAAATATCTCTCCTCCTTTGAACTTTGTTGTACATCACTATTTTTATAGTAGTGTTATCATGTTCTTTGCTACATTTTCCTACATTAAAAAAAAGAAACAAATTCACTATCAGTTCATTTTCTTTAGCATCAATTTCTTGACCACTTGTATTTTCAGATTCTTATGCAGTTACGCCACAATGCTACACTTTTGGGTTGTGGTTTTTTTTTTTTTTTTTTTTTATTGCAATTGCCGCAACAGAACATTCATGTTTTGAGGAATTTTGCCATTGGCATTTTTCACATGGGAAAATCATGAAAATATTTTTCTTGTCCCTATTTTTTTAAGTATATTTGGTGCCAACTCTAACTCAGGGTATCTTTTAATAACTCTTCAACATATTTACATTTCAGGAGATTAATTTCTGTTTTTCCATTCAGGTTAGTCTCCATTTTTTGTGTCTCTGTGGTCAATGGATAACTATAATTGTTCTTATTAAAAATATTAAATATTCATTTTTTATTATGAAAAGACTCTGAGGTTTTTGTCGATTGTTGATTTTGATTTTATATCTCAGGAACATATTTCCACAAATATAGTCATAGAATGCAAAATACAAAATGATTAATCTATACTTGTGGGGGGAAATCCCATTTGTTTTAGGCATAAAAAATCATTATATGTAATAGCTGGCTTACCTGGAGGATCTTAAACAGCACAGCAGAACTGCCAGAGGCATTTCTGCAACCCCTGATCTGGTTGTCCAAAACCCCAGAGCTAATTTTTGTAAGTCTCCAATGTAATGACCCATGAAGGTCATGTAATGACCCATGATCAGAGGCAAATTTGTGGGCCAAATATTCCACTAAAGACCCTACTCAGTCTGCCACATTTGGATTGTTCATATTCCTAGCATGAGTAATCTGCCCAGGCAGATGTGTAGTTGCTCCTATAATAATGCAAGTGTATACAAATACTGCAGAAACAGAATTTCTTCTGGAAGGCAATAAAAGTAATTAAAAATTTGAGTAATAGTCTTGAGTTCTTGTTCACCAATAATATTGTATTGTTATTTAGATTCAGATTCTCAAACATTTTTAGGCACCCATCTCCCGCTGAAATTTAATTATCTTTTAGGATCTTGACATTAGTCCTGAATCTGCTCTGTTGACTTCAGTGGACCCAAAATCCATCCTACAGGCATTATCCTGAAGAGACTGAAGTATATGCTTCACTTGTACCCGTCAGCCCTGTTAAAGGGAAACCTGAAAACTGTAGGCTACACTTAAATAGAACCATGGTAATTTACACTGAGACTCTCACAGTACCTCAAATTAGATATGTATGTAATGATGCATTCTTATTCTCAACTTCTCTTTGCATAACTTGTTCTGAAAAGCCTCACTCTTTGATTGAAAAATTGAAATTTAGATATTTAATGTATGTTATGTAAGAAAATCTCAAATGTTCTCAAAATGTTTATATGGTGAACATATTAGTATATAGATTCAGAATTACCAGGCTAAAAACACAAATTGTATGCATTTTTAAAAACTGTAGGTACTGATTGGAATGATTGGTCCACAAACACTACAATCTGTATTCTAAATACATCATTTTCTAATAATCTAAATAACCAACCATCTAAGGGGACATGTAAAATTAGACCAATCAGTAGTATTTTTCATATAGAAAACTTATGTTTATAGAATGGATGTCTTCAGTTTACTTGTTAAAAATACTTAGTTGATAGATAATATTTGTCTGTATACTAGTCTGTCTGAATTATATTTGCTTTTTTATTCAGAATTATTTGCAAAATAATGTACCTGAATGATTGTCTATATTCCATTCTGGAACAGGTAAGCATTCATTAGTCAAAATCATGTTTTTCCAACTAGATACCTATGATGTTTTCTCTTTGAATGAATGAATTCAACTCTCAGGTTAAAACTTCAGGTGAGAATTCTTATTTTCTGTGAATACTCTCAAATTCTTGTTTAAAATTCACTATTTCTAATAATGTTTCTGCTAATAAACAGTTTGGTTAGAAAGCAGAAAGCAAGGCCAAAGGAAACTTGTTTAAAAATTTGAATGGAACTGAATTTGTCAGCTCTCTTATTCATTTATTTCTCTCCCTTTCAAGTAAGAATATAGCACTTTATCTTGGGGAAAATGAAAGAAGAGAATATCTCACAAAGTAACATACAATAACTTTGTTAACACTAAGGCATCTACACCTAAAAGCTTAGTTTGGACTTGCTTAGTCCAAACTAAGCAGTTCAAAGTTAGTTTGAACTAATCACTTTTTGTTTGAACTAGCCACACTTTTTTAGTTCAAACTAACCACTAGTTTGAACTTATTTAGTTCAAACTAAGCTTTGGCTAGTTCAAACTTTTAGGTTGAACTAGGCAAAGGCTGGTGTAGACATGGTTCAAATTAGTCCAGACTAAGCTTGCTTAGTCCGGACTAATTTGGTAGCATAGACATAGACTAAAATATTAGAAATTAAAAGTTTGGTAGTTTTGCCCTGACAGAGCTGGAAGTGATTGTTTAGGCCCAATAGGAAGCTAAGATTCTTCTTCCTAATGAGTGAGTTCTCACTTTTTGCCCTGCAGTATTTCTACGATAAAGGTCATTTTTATATGGTGCATACCTGCCAAAGGTTCTTGTTTGAGTCTCCTATGTGTTGGGCCTGAGGCAAAGGTTATCTTGGGGAAGGGGGAAATCCTACGTTTATAGGGACACGGAAGGAACATGTCTATGAGAGGTTGACTCTTCTAAAATGACAGCTGCTTGAAGCTGTTGCGGGCTCTTGGAATGATCAAATAAAGCCTAAGGGAGATGAATTAGTGGGAAGGAAGAGAGGGTAAAAAGTCAAGGATACAATAAATGCAGTACATGGCTCAATTTATCAGATAGCTGCCACCTCAAAAATCCAATATGCCTACATTTCTAACATAATGTGTGGGGTTGCAGTTGGCCTCTGTTGAGGATCTGAACATGAGGAACTGGAAGCAAAGAATTCTTCCGATGTGCTGTCAGTGAGCAGAGGCTGCAGCCTCACAAAGGGTGCTGCAGTGACCACATTTGCTCTCTTCTGTTCAAACCTTTCTGAGGCAAGATAGGTGAGTGATTTCTTTTATTCAACCAACTTCTGTAGGTGAGAGCCACCTTTTGAGCCACACAAGTGCACTTTGTGCAAATCTAACTGAAACCAAAAACCTAAACCAAACCTAACATTGTGGCTGCCTGAATCACATTTCCCTTAGCTCCTAACAGAATGACATGCCAGCACACTGCCCCCTATATGTCATGCCCAAGCAGACACAGATTTAGCTATGTAATTGTTATACTGTTATGTTCCATGTGCTGTACCCTTCAAATCCCTAAAGACTCAGCTAATTACAGACACAGACAGCCATTTTTGTACTGGATTTTTACACCTGTCAATGAAGGAGATGCATGCTCCATGATCTTGCAAGTTCCCTTGTTTTTCTTTAGTCTAAAATAATCACTTCATGAATGGGGAGCCTATGGCAGCATCTTTATATGGAACTATAAAAATCCTATTTATCAATATATCTCTGTTTTTTATAACTTGTACTGGTGGAACAAAATGCTAAAACAAGACACTTCTTTTTTACTTTTGTATACATGCAGAGAAAATATTAAAAACAAACAAACAGACTGTCATGGGGAGTCTGATCCCTAACTAATCTCATGTGGCAAAGGGAGTGCCAACAACCTGTATGCCCATCAAAATAAATAAAAAAAAATACTAAAAAGAGCAATTAGAAAGTGAGTTTTGGTATGGTAAATGGAGCATTAGCTATTTTGGGCACACATTCCCATATGGTACAAAATCATAAGTAGCAACTGGGCACAGATGGCAATCTCTGTACTGTACAAAGACTCACAAAGGAATAAGTACTTAGAGAGTCCTCAGTTACCCTTGGTAGTAAGTTGCCTGCTGTTGCTTTCAAATATATCTATTCTGATTTTCAAATTACTTAGAAAGTCAATGTATCCTCCATGGACATAACATCTGTGCAGACATGTTGATAAAGGAAAGCTGCTATAATGAAGCACAGAAATATGGTAGGGGTGCAAATTCTGCCTACCTTGCAATGCTTCTGGCATATGTCTCTCCATCTTCTGCTTTAGGGAGGAAGCTGTAGAAGCTGTGTCCTGTGCTATATGCCTAGTAATGATTTACAGGAAGAAAGCAAAGAATCTGTCCCTATGTCCTAAGCAGCTTTCTAAAGTCTGTTTGGATAATTTAATTAATATCTAATCTGAGCGAGCAGATTGAGTTGGACACATTCCAAGACTGCTCCTGAAATTTCTGAGGCATTCTACTTCTAGGTTGGTCGGATGTGCAACAGCTTTATATTTGCCTTGTGGGTAGGTATGCTGGAATTTCTGGTCCTGGGAGAAGTAGGAAAGAACAATGTGGTGTGACAATGACAAATTTGTATGTGAGCTTGCAAGTCAGCTGTTCAGAACCTCCTCCAATTTTGAGTTTGCTTTGTTGAATCAAGGTTTTGGTCAGCTTTTCCTTTAGCCAAGATAATTCATCCACAGTGCATCTTTTTATTAATATTGTTGACAGAAAATAACACATGAGCAGACTGGATGTGTGAAATACCTATTATGCAAAAAGACAGTCATCTTATTGTTGAGATGTGGCTGTTCCTTTCTCCTCATTTGAGTTAGTTATGTGGTGAAATTGGTGCAGTTCTGTAAAGTTGCTATGTGGGTGAGGAGACTGCTTCAAATCAGAGTAAACTAAAGACAGTTCTTCACTGATGACAGCAAATTCACTGCTGTCAGATTGATCTTCCAATTTGACCAATTGGTTCTGTGAAGACCCACTCAGCTGATCAGGCAGCTGATCCTGTAAGACCACCTCCTGCAGAAGGAATGGTGCTGAGTCAGAGGGAAGGCATTTCCCTACAACTCAGTGCACTGAAGACACCATGGTAGTAAGTGGTAGGCAATTAGAAGCAGATACACAAGGTATTTTAAGTACTTTGGGTATCTCCCTTTGATTGCTGCCAAAGTTACACCACTGTATAGACAAGGGCTCAGATGGTGTGGAATAGACGTGAATTCAAGCATGAAGAGTTAACGAGAACTGTCTCCAGCATCATAATAGTTCTGCCAATGGTGGAACTTAAGTGGGAAAGAATTTCATATGTTAACCTTGCTTAATTCACATTTCAAACAGGAAGAGGAAGTTACACTATACTTCTGGAATAACATTTTATAAATCAGTTATGAGCTGGGTGATGTTGAGTGGTAACTCGTACATTAATGAAAACTTCTCTGCAAATTCTTGGATTCTTATTGGTTCAAATGCTACATCATGTTAATTTGATCTTGTCACTGTTTGTTAATAAATTATTAAAATATTCCAGATTCTCTATTTATCCAATTTCTCAGTTTTTGAGAGAGCCCCAAAATTTCTTAGGCCGGCTATGGCACTACTGATAATACTGTTTTAAACCCAGTATTGCCCAGAAATGCCTAAAAGGGGATAGAAACAAAAAACCACTTCTTCATATTTTTTTAGTGCTAGATACTATGTTGTTCTTTCTACTTTTTTTACACTAAACTTCTGGATTTTAAGAAAGAACACCACAGTCAATTCAACAAAGGTTCACCTGTTATTTTTTTTCTTAAAAAGTATATGTGAAATGTTGTTTTCTACATACCTTTACAGCAGTACTGAATTTTTTTTGTCATTTTGGTTTTTTTTTTGGGGGGGGGGCAGGGTTTCATATGAATAAGATTAACAGACACTGAAGTGCTGAGCAGCACTGGCCAACTCAGCAAAGAGAAAAAGGTTGGTATATCAGACACTAGACCGTACTGTATGAAAACAAAACTTGGATCTTGATCTGCAGCTCCTACATGCAAGCAACTCCACTGAAGAGAAAGCAGAATTGGGTACCAACTGGCCATCAGTTGCCAGATCTGGATACAGGAAAAGGGGTACAGAATAAACTGAAGAAATAATAAGTAAGAGAATATAGAAGAACTAAGGATGATGAGGAAGAGAATTTTTAACAACAAAAAGAAGTGACTCTCATTTGCCAAAATTATATGGACAATATCTGATAAAACACAGTAAATGACACTCAAAGCACTGATCAGAAAATAAAGAAATCTGGTCATTTGTTTTTCTCTCCAGCATGTGACTAAAGCTTTCCAGATGACTAAAGTTAGATGCACAATTATAGGACTTCTTTACAGTTGAAACCAAACCACTGGTTAAGTTAGATGTTTTTCCTATAATACCTGACACCTATTAAAATTAATTAATATGATGATAACAATGTACCCAAACTCTAAAACACAAATATTTTTGGCCAGGCTCTGTCATCTTTTTCAGAGTTACTATGCCTCACTTGTCCATTAGTGATTTTATGCTTTGAACTCCTATAATACATAGTGCTGCAGATGGCTGTACTATGGATCAAAGGTTGTTCAAAACAAAAATTGAATCTCTAGGAAGAAGATTGCTTTAAGTGTAGGCATGAAAGTGTGGATTGGAATGATATATAGACATATCAAGTGGTGTCACTCAAGACGCATATATTTGTGTACTAAACAGCATGGATAGATGGGTGAATCATTCTGGAAGGATAACAAACCTTTCCAAACAAAACCTAAATCCTGAAATATATAGGATATAGGCAATTGAGATTTTTGGTGTTTGTAGAACTTACACAAATCTGAACCCATTTTCTTTGCCCAGCTGAGCCAGATTTGAGCTATGGCCTTTGTTCTTTTCAGGTATCATTGTCTACTATGCTAAACTGTTTCCACTTTATTAAAAACTAAAGAATCAGAGTTGATTAAAGCCACATGTGAAAATTACATTAATCTTTTGGCTGTATGGTTACTAGGATTTAACTGATTTGAGAAAAGCCCGCAAACCAGAACAATATCTCTTGATCATTGTAGACATCATCAAAGGGACAGTCATAACAACCAGGGTCAAATATCAAAATCAAGCAAATCTCAATAATAATGAAGAAAAGTGTTTCAAAGGTATGTGTTTTGCATGTATGTTTTGACAATGCATGCGTAGATTGGAAAAAAGAGGTTCTGAAAGAGCAGTCATTTGGAATTTAATCTTGAGCTATAATTATATATTATTATAATAAACTTGTGTGGTATTACATGGTGAACTTTCCCTCACTAGAGTTCATCATCCAAAAATATCCTGGCCAACTCCTTAGGGTTCCTCCTTGGAACGCACCTAGTAGTCAAGGCCAGCTCTAGGGATGAATCACTGTGGCACCGGCTCTGGGCACTGAAGCTTAGGAGTGCGGGGAAGCTGGACATCACGCTCCTGCTCCCCCCATGAGTCAGCCACTTTGACCCTAGGGGCAGAGCAGGCCAGCCCATGGGTTGAATTCTGTTCTCTCTCCCTGTCTCTGGACTGGCCCTCTCCACCCCTAGGGTGAAACAGCTGGCCCAGGAGAGGTACCAGACAGTAGAGTCCAGCTTCTGGGCTGGGCTGCTCCGCTCCACCCCTGGACTGGCTATTCCCCATCCTGAGGGGGAGGGCACAACAAAGCAAAAGTTGGCTTGGGGCACCACAACCACTTGAGGTGGCCCTGCCAGTAGCATGGTTTCTGAATAAACCTTACTCCAGCCTCATTTAATGACACAAAGCACATAGGACACCATGGATTGTTAGCCCCTACTGCTTCCTTCTCCAGCCACTAACTCAGCCCACCTCTCCATCCTCAGGGACCCTAATCTGCATGCCCTCATCATATAGTCCCTCTTTCCCATTGAACTTCACCCCTATTATTCCCAGAAACCATTCTTCATCCCCCACTGAGTCCTAAGTTGCTCAGAGTCTCAGCCCCCCCATCTTCCCTCTTAAACTGCAAAGCTTCAGTAAGTTGCATTCAGACCTTTTACATATTTAGAATACTGAAAGCATTTGATCAGATAACAGAAATATACTATGCTCTCATATGGATTACTAACATAAAATATCTCATGCGAAGTCCTTAAGTGCTGAAGTGGGTGCTCACAATGGCTATGTCTACACTATAAAAGCCAAGTGAACTTTATTAAGTCGACTTAATGTCTACTTAAAGTCAACTTGATGTAGACCTTATTGAGTTGACTTAGTGAGACCACATTGCATTGTTGACTTTATACAATTGACTTACATGGCCCCACTGCACTAAGTCAACTTTCTTAAGTTGACTTTAATGTCCACATTGTGTTAAGTTGACTTAACCCTTAAAGTCGACTTTAAAAGCAGGAGTTATTAAGTCAACTTAAAGAAGCCCTTAAGTTGACTTAATGTACTCCAGATGTGGCCAGGTCTTTGTTTAAGTCAACTTAAACCTGTAGTGTAGACATACCCAATATGTGTTTGAAAATGCTGCAGTACTGAATAAAGTCACAAAAAGGACTGTGCATAAGCTAATTATGTAGCAAAAAAAATTCCCCTAATTTGGTATTCAGTATATACTATTGGACTTCTTGTCATAAATTCTTAGATTAGCCTTGCAGTTGGGATATAATTCACTGGGAGGCAGAGTTTGGGTTCCCCAATTCTATAAAGGCTGTAACATGAAAAGGTGGCTTTTCCATGAAGAGTAGGCATCAACTTACCTTCCCATGCTAGAAAGTGATTTGATTTTAGCATTCCTGATCTAGTATTTTGCAAGACACTACTGTTTGGGTTTAACATTATGAAGGCATCATCAGAATTTATTAGAGGTGTTTCTAAATCCTCTACATGGTTTTGAATATCTCAGCTTTGGTACCAAATTTTCCTATATCAGTGTAAATGGACAGTAACTCTAGTTAAGTCAGATGACTTGAACTGATATAAAACTGATGAGGCATCATGAGACAAAGAAGATTTCTCTGTTTGTTTTTTTTAGTTTTGGTTTGGAATGTGTTTATTAATAGGGTATGCCTACACTGCCAGCAGCACTGCCCACGGTGCAGGATTGATTTTAAAGATTATAAAGATTTGATTGAGTGACGGTTATGATTTGCTAAATCAACCCCAGAAGTCGATTCTCTTAACCTACCCCAGCAAGTAGCATAGCACTGAGCTGATGGGAGGGCATCTCCCATGGTGCAGCACAGGGGAAAAATACCAGATAAATAGCCATTAGGTTGTTGATGGAGCTATGCAGATTGCTGTATATATCTCCTGTTTGCTGCTGCCAAAACCCGTGGCCAGTGTAGACCAGGCTTTAGACCATCTTCAGATGGTTAATGTTGAAACATTCTCCCCATGCACATAACCAGGAATATTTTATCATCAGTTCTGAAAATGGGACAGCTCATCATATTAAATATACCTCAACACATTATACCAAATTCAGAATTCCTAATTCAGATAGCACCTTTGAACTATTCCTTTTTTTTTCTAATTTATGTACAATTTGTAATACTATCTAGCATATGCACACAATAGGAACTGATTGGAGGCCTTGCTAAAAGATAGGCTCCAGCCCACATGCAAGCTATGTGATTTGGTACTGGAATTACTTAGTGAAAGTCTATGACCTATGCTATGTAGAACATCAGTTTCCATTTTCATTATAATCATCCTTTCAGGTTCTAAAGTCTATACCCATCATCTAATACTCAAAAGTTATTGCAAGTTTGGCTATATTAGGCCAAATTCTGATCTGATTTTCACTCATGTAACTGACAGCAGAATTTGAAGGACTATACCTGAGCTAGATCCCAGAGTGCTGAGTCCCCTGTAACTCCCATTCAGTTGTGTGGAATCTGCAAGTATTTGGCACCCTGCAGGGTAAAAATGTGGCTAGAGGAACCAACACACATGGTACCATTATTTTCCAAAATGCATCTTGTCCTGCTGTGGAACTTTTACTGCTTTCTCTACTTGCTATGACAGTGTTTAACACTGAACCATTATAATGGTGACTTTATTTATAATCTTGTCTGGAAAAACCCTTGTTTTTCTAACATTAGTGATAGGTTGCCTTCAAAGTCCAGGATCTGATATAACGAAAAAGAGAGGCGTACAGCTGCTGTGGTCTACTATTATATTTTTATATGATAGTAAACTTGTTGGGAGTAGATTCCAACAATCATGGGCATATTAAAAATACTTAACCAAAATCTCTCAATTTTTGATAACATTTCAGTTAAGAAAGGATATAAAGTTCTTCATGGAGAACATCTGAATAAATTAAAAATTATTGCTAAACAGCAGCAACAGCCTTTGTTGGAGACTTTCCAAGCCATTCTTTTAAAGGAGAGTTGTGTGGCTAATTCCTCAAGTTGACTTTGAAAATCTCAGTCTTTGAGTATTTATAAATTCAAGCCCCAAAACCTGAATGCTATTCATTTCACAGTAATTACTAAACTAGCAGTTAGCAACATAAATCTGAAAATGGAAACTTAACTCAAGAAAAGCACATTGCCATACAATACTGAGAATATAACAAGAGTGGAAGGATATTTTCTTTTCTTTCTGACAGTCTTACCTTGGGAATGTAGCTTTTCATATTCAAATGGTGAGATTTGGAGGCTCTTTACAAGTTAAGTTTCCATGAAACATTACTTATAAATGAAACCTTTCTTTTTGTTTTGCGACTGCTGAAAATTTATTTAGCATATAATTTTATTGTCTAGACTTTCTTTTCAAAGTTTGTACAAAGTTTGTGATCTGTAGTTGCAGTGAAAGGAGATGGTCGACAGAGCCTGGATAGAGAGAAAGTTATTGCCTATCAGTAAACATTGGCAGAAAAGTAGCCCTGAATGAGATCATTCAGATTGTTCCCAGCTTGCAGTAGCAAGTGGACAAGATTGTCCATACAGGTAAGTGATGTGAGCAACTACCCAGGGTGACAGGGTTAGGGAATGCATGGTCAAGAGGTTACAGAAGGGCTATGCCTCCTCAACGGGAGGGGAAGAACAGGCTTCCAGGGCAGAAGCCAGGTCCTCACATGCACCCCCACTCAGCCCTCCTGGCAGAATAAGCCCTACAACACCACCACTGCCCTACCTGCTGCTCTTCTATCTGCTGAGTGGTTGCCCACTGCTTGGGGAACAGTACTTTAAAGGCATCAGGGAAAGTCTGCACAGGGTGCCATTTTCACTAAGGCTGAACCTGTAGGTAGATGTCCAAGACTCCTGATTGTAGAAACACTGAAGAGGGCAGGAGATTTTTTGTCTATCTAGGGTGACACAGAACCAGACATATTAGTTAACTCACTCCACCACATGAGAAGAGAGAGATTCATCAGATGTGTTCACCTTTGCTATTAGGCTTGCATATTTTTTCCCTCCTCCATTGTTTCCATAATGATAGGAGTTGTTGTCTCACTGACAGATGGTTACCAAGTAACCTTCAATGACAATCTGTTTTCCCCTCAATAGGCACATTAATGTTTGTTTAAAATATGGTAGCATCTAAAAACCAAAGAGACTTCAAGGCTAGGGCATTATCTTAAACAATGTTAGAGAATTCCTGCATCTCAGAGCTAAATGAGAAGATAGAAACGATCCATCATTCCCATTTTACCAAGGGGATAAAACAGACTGAGTGGCTAAGTTACTTGCTCAAGGTCGCAAAGGGGGAATGAGGGATTGCTGCAAACTGAATACAGATCTCTAGGGTCTCAAGGCTTGTCTCCATGGAAGTTTCCCCAGTTGTGCTACTGTTGCTCAACTACTATTGTGCTACCAGCCTAACTCCCCAGTGCAACCATTCTTATCCTGGGATAAGGTTACCTTTTTATAGTTCAAATAAAATTCCCCCCACCCCCAAATGGCATAAGCAGTTTGATATTGGCAAAAGAGTTTCCAAACTGACGGTTACACTAGTATAACTATAGCAATTTAAATTCACACCTTTAGCTTTATAGGAGTATAATTTTCCAACATATACAAACCCTCCACTAAGTAACTTAAACAAGATCTACCTTCCTGAAATTGAGAACCAATTTATTTATTGATAAATAATTGGTTTATTTAATAGAGCTGGTCAGAAATTCTCCAGCATAATATTTTTTTTCCAGCAGAGAATATCAGTTTATGAAAATAAAACCTCATGGCTGTGACCGTTTTTGATTTTGTGGAAGTTATGACCGAATCACAGAATCTTGTCTGTTGCATAGGATTTCCACCTGAATCATGCCTGGCTTCCTGCCCACTTGCCTACAAAGATCCTCAGCAGCCTGTCTGGATGGCTACTGCAGAACTGGGTTTCTAGACTCTAGGCTTTTTGGCAGCTTGCCGGGTAGGCTCACAGGGAACTGAGAGCCTGGACCCCTGATTTCCAGGCTTGTTTGGTTCTCTACAGAGAAGGACTCCCCATGCTTTCCAAGTTCCCAACTGCCTGGAAGTCTGATGGGGCTAGGAGCCATACTTCCCAAGTCATCCTTGTTTTCCTGCAGATTAACAACTTTGTTTTTCTTAGGTGACATGACTTGACATTGAAATGTCAGTTCCATAGGGGAAGAGATGACATCAGCGGATGGAAAACTAGCATGAAACATTGCCAGTATTAAAGGAAAGGCAGGTGCTTCCTGTGTTTTGGAAGTAAGTCTTTTCTTTAAAAAATGTATTCCCAACTCTTTAAATGTGATCATACCTCTAAAGAACACCTCCCACATTTGCTTTATAACCAATTTATGTGGGAAGAGGGAACAGTGAAATATGCTAGAAAAAAACATCATATAAAGTTTTAACTAGAATGGAGTGGTTAAATTTTAAAAAGAAAGATAGGATATTCTTGATAGCTTTTTCTATGGAACAAAATAGCAAATGACTTGCAATGAAATATTGATGTGGTTACAGAATCAATGAAACACAGACGATGCACTATGGCTAAATGCAGAGAATGTGGCTTTCTTTAAAACAGTTCTTGTCCTCATGTAAGGCATGTCTATGCTGTCCTGCAGGTCATATTATCTAGGTCTAAATAGCAGTGTGCACCAAGGTACTGTGCTGTAATCACTCTGTGTGGACATTGTAGGCATGAACTAAAAGCTTCCTAGTTTGTATCAACATACTCCTTCTCAAACAAGATTATATTAATGATAACTATTCACCTTTTGTTTGTGCCTGAAGTATATACCCAGGGGAGCACAATGCAGCATTTTGGTGGACATTGTTATTCACACCCCCACTATCTCACAGTTCAGACACAGTCTCAGATTACCACTCTAAGATAGCTAGCTGCAGTACTCACAGCTAACCCTCTGGAACAAGAAAATGTTCAGTATGAATCTCCACTCCACACCAATGGCCCCACTATCTCATAAGTCTAAGAATGACTGTGAAGGCTGTTTCCCCCTCTACACCTGTAGCCCTGCAAAAGTACCTGACTAAAAGTCAGGTCAAAGAGGCAGGGTGCCACAAACTGTGCACAACATAAAAGTAAATTATGTCACCATGCAATGCTTTATACTCAGTTGTACTAGACTCTGTCAAAGCTGTGAGAATTGTAATATAACTACAAAAGCAGGGCTTCTGAATGCTTCATTGAAGGTGGAAAAACCCCCTTGTAAGTTTGGTAGTTTTCACTGTCGGGGGCAGATGCAATCTCTCTTGGACATCAAAACTGACAAACAGCCTATCTCTAAGGATTGTCAGCAAGTAGATTAAGGAGTCCTCAATGTCTTCCCAATCCAGGGACCTCATGAGATCATCGAATCCAACCCCCTGGGAATTGAACCCAGGACCTTCTGCATGTTAAGCAGAGGTGCTAGCCACTACACTATTTGCAGGGCTCAGTCTGATCAGTAAGCAAACTGATCAATCACTCCTCGTGTTCCACTACCTCAGTGGTTTTCAACTAGTGTGCTGTGAGAATGGTTCGAGTGTGTTGTGAAATTTTGTACAAAGGTAATGAAAATCCATGTAAAACAAACAGTTTCATTTTAAACAATATTCTATTCAATCAAAATTACAACTCATGAAACTCCTGAAAATTAATCATCAAATTCAAAGCAAGGCATCGGTCTCTTGTTTCTAAAATATGAACATTCTAAATGCAAGTGGTCAAAGGACAAAATTGAGATGCCATGGTTTTTTTCCAGTAGATTTGAAACATCAATGCATTTGATCCTTCTTTAGCTTGTTGTATGCACTATGTTGCAAACCACTCTACAAGGGCGATAACCATAGTAAATGTAAGTAAATATGACATTTATGAGCAATCAATTCAACTGAAAAAAGTGGGTGTGCCATAGACTGTTTTGTCTCATTGAAGCACGCCATGTTACTGAAAAGGTTGGAAACCCCTGCACTACCTTTCGGCAGCAACAGTGGTGCGGATGGCAGCCCCAGAGTCCAGGCACACCCTGCACCATGCATAAAGGAAGTGGGAGAAATAACAAGAAAGAAAACTGCCTCCTCCCCCCCAAAGAAAGGTAGGGGGAAACACAGCAAGGTAGAGGGGACATGCCCTAGCTGCTCCAAGGTGAGATCTCTTTTCCTCTCTTCTCTGAACCCAGAAGGTCTCTCTATTGCTCCCAACACCATCAAAAACACAACCTTGCTAGCAGGGTGAACATTTCATTGCCATGTATTTAGATTTGAGTTTGTGTGCATTGTGGGAATAAAAAATCTGAGAGAGGGTTCATCATTCCATGTCTGTCTTTTTGTTGTATTTTAGAGTACTAACAAGTGAATGACCGCATAGTAGCGAGAGCAGCACTCCTCCTGCTTTTAATGTCTGGAGAAGCTAAGAGGCTGCAATGAGCATCTGTCATGGTGCTGAGGGGTACAACAATGCAGCTTCTTGTGACAAGCACTGTTAAGGAGAATGAGCCAACTCTGAAGTCTAAGTAGCTGAGTGGCTGTTAACTAGCTAAGGAACATCTGGGTCTTATAAAGAGTTTTGAGAGTTGAGACAGAGAAGAGAGCACAGAAAGGAAGCTCTTAACAGGAAGAGGCTTTGAAATGGAAAAGCAGTGAATGCCAAACCATAGTAAAACCTGGTCCTACTGTTACGGTTCCCAAATTGTGGGGTGCACGCGCACAAGGAACATTTTGCAAGGGTTCCCAGGGGTGCCTGATCCATACTCCAGAAAGGGTGGGAAAGGAGTGCTCTCCAGCCACAATTCTGGCCCTAGCCACCATTCAGTTTCTTCCTTGCTCCAGCCCCAGCTGCAGCTTTACTATGATTTCCTCACTGTCCCAGGCCAGTTGCAGCTCTTGTCCCAGATCCTCCCACAACCCCAGTTCTGCCCCAGCTCTGCCTTCAGCCCAAGCTCTGCTGCTGAATCAACTGTGCAGTAATCAGAGGGAGGAGGGGCATGGATGATTTCATTGTTTGTAAGGGGGGTGTGAGAGGAAAGTTCGAGCTCCATTGTCCTAGTGGAAACATATCACCAGATAACAGGAGGAGTGCCAGATCAAGGTGGAGGGTTGCTGTGGCTTGATCTCCATGACCCTGGCCATCATCCCATCATGGAAAAACAAGCTGACTTCAGGAGAAGTACTGGGAGCAAAACCATGTTCTTCTTATGCTGCTTGTTAACTTAGCCAAGACTTTTGGCTGTAAATAGTGAGGGACTCTGGAAACTGTTGTCTTTGCAAACCCTGCGAAGTTTATTCTTGTCGTTTTGTTCTTCAGTGAAAGGATGATGGCAGGGTAGATTATAGCAGAGGCTAAAGCCCTGGGCCCCAGCTGAAAAGGGTAAAATTCCTGCTGTAATCTGGTGTCCTTGCGCTGCCAGCAGTGGGGCTAGAGTGGGGGGCTGGAGCCAGAGGTCAGGTTCTATGCTTCTGCCCTGTCACTAGGCTGGTTGGTCCACCCCGGGACCAGGGTGGGGTGGGTCAGCACCTGTTCACTCTTCCTGGGGGTCTGGGTGGCTAGTGCAGCTTCTACTCTGACACAGATTTGCAGGGCCAATCGTCCTGACGAGCTTCACTGGGGGTGCTGCAGTGCTCCAGCTGCCCCCCCCCCCCCAGCAGACTGGCCAAGACAGGAGAGCCATCTGGCCCCAGGGCCACCCCCAGAGACGGATGGGTGGGGCCTGGCCCCAGGTGGTGGGAGCATGTTGGGGAGGGCAGCCTCAGGCCCCAGGGCCAGTTAATCTGGCCTTGGATGATGATCAGAGAGGTAGAAAATGAGAAGGTATCACTATTTTCTGGTCACCAATGGCACTAAACAAGGTTGTGTCCTTGCTTCCACAGTCTCATCCATACTTCTTTCAGCAATCAGTGGATGGATTTAATGAAATCTGGTAACATAAAGTAGTAACCCCTCATTCTCTGGGGAAATTAGTGATAGAAAGGTAGAGGGGGTAGTCATATTATTCATAAAAGTCTATAGAATCATAATTTCAATCGTCACCCCCTGTGGCATAGGAGACTCACCCCCTCCCCCCATGTCTCTGGTTCAGGTCCTCTGCTTGGTAAAAATGCTGATAATACATCATCAGTAATGGATCGATCTGAGTATCATTTGAAAGCCCTTCTTTCAATTATGGTACCTAATATGACAAACCTAGAAAAATTATGAAGATATATATTAGAGAACATGATTAAATTTTTACTGCCTTTAAATTCTACTTTTACATGGACATGCGTTGCTTACATCAAGGAAGAAAGAAAGATAACCTTGACATGTAGGCCTGAAAACATTTATTGGTCAAAGTTGTCAGCAGTTTCATCTCTGTCTTAAACTTCACTGACAGACACATTATTTGTCTGTCTCTCTGTCCTACACTCACCCATCACTATGCAATTTAGGCTGCTGGGCAAACATTTGTAGTCTGGTGAGCATCTGGTATTTTCACACAAGCATTTGGTTAGCTGATGGATTGATTAGGGAATGTATGATATTTCACACATAATTGGTGTGATCTGTTCATCCTAGAAGATCCGTCTCTTTCTGATAGGGGAAGGTAGTTTTGATGCACTTAATCATCCCAGAACCATTCCATTATATGATGATTTACCCACTTGATAGGAGGTATAAATGTACCCCTTATGGGTTTTGAGTTTTCTAAGAGAGCAGCAAAGCTAGCAGCTATGGCTGGCATGATGCATCCACAGGCCATTCACTTGGGAACCTCATGTAATGATGAGTTAAAGGATGACAATGGTGGAATGTATCTTTCTCCTGAAATATTGTGTTATAGTAAGTCCTCCGTATGATTTGAGGGTGCATCTTCCATCTCTTTCAATGGAGCTATATTACATGATTTTTAGCCTCCAAAGTGCAGCCCGCTCTTGTACAATAGATTTTATTCAAGATTAGTGAATGTGTAAAGTTCTGCTATAATCAATTAAATTGCTGCTTCATTGAAATCTGGACTTCCTGGCTTTGGAATTTGTGCACCATGGTAGGAAAGTAAGTGAGTCAGGAACTCAGGATGTTGCCTCATGGAATATTTGTTGGTCCAGACAGCACTTGAGGCAGTGGCTATCAGGGACAGATTAAAGCATGGACTTTAGAAACTGCAGTCCCAGATCTCAGCCTAAAGTGGGGATGGGGGGCCTGCCACACTGCAAAAATCCAACCCTAGCCAACCTGAGTGGCATGCTGCTGCTATCTATCATCGTCCTGCCTGCCCCACCCCTGGGTTAGCTAGTCTAGGTGGAACAGGTGCACTGCAAACAGTGGCCTCTGACCTAAGAGCCACCCCACACCCAGCCCTGGCTGGGCCTTTAGCCCAGCACCATCTTTCCTGTGAACCCCTGACTCCCTTCAGCCCAAATCCTCCTCTAATGCCAGCCAGGCTGTGGACTCCAGAGCCCCCACAGCCCTGGACTCTCCCCACCCAGCACCTGCCAGGCTGTGGGTCCTGAACTCCGCTTAGCCTCTCAGCTCCCCCCGTCCCCCCACCAGAGCACTGAGATGTGTCCAAGACCATATTTTGTGGGCATCTAAAGTAAGGCACTTGTTCTCATTCTGGTTAGTACAAAACAATGCAATACACAGCTCAAAACTGAAAGCACGATAGAACAAGGTGATGGTAAATTTGTCATATTATCTGCTTTGAGAGAAAGCGCATTAGCACCTTCTGTGGGAAAACGTGAATAGAGCAAAGCAAAGATACAATATCTTCAGTGGTCATGGACAGTATTATCTGTTGCACATGAAACTGTGTGTGTAGGTCTCACATTGTTCTGATCTTACGTGTACCTGTTCACCAGACTTTTTTTGCTGAATCCTCTTGATGTTGAAATAAGACTCTGCCATCACCACAACCACCATTAAATTGTTAGATCCTCCCTCTGTGTACACCTTCTTTCCCCATGGGGATTACTATGAAAATAGAAAAGTGGCTGAGGAACTGGTTAAAGGAGAGATTACAGAAGGTGAAAGGTGAAATGTCAGGCTGGAGGGAGCTTACTAATGAAGTTCCACAGTGATTGGTCTTGGGATACATCTTATGTAACCTTTTTATTACTGACCTTGGCACAGAAAGTGGGAATGTGCTAATAAAGTTTGTGGATAAAGTTGGGAGGTGTTGCCAATACAGAGAAGTATTGAGATATCTCACAGGGGTTGGCAGCCCCTAGCACATATGCCATGAGTGGCATGCTAGCAGATTTGGAGTGGCACAGGGTACCCTCTGGCCTACCCCCGTCACACAGGAAGCCCTAAATGACACTGTAAACTGAAGCATTAGGAATAGGATGAAATTTAATAGTGGAATGTGCAAGATCATGCATTTAGGGACTAATAACAAGAATTTCTCCTATAAGCAGGGGACACATCAGTTGGAAGTGACAGAGCAGGGGAAGGACTTGGGTGTGCTAGTTGAACACAGAATGACTATGAGCTGCCACTGTGATGTGGCCATGAAAAAAGCTAATATTCATAGACTCACAGGGTTGGAAGGGACCTCATGAGGTCATCTAGTCCAGCACCCTGCCAAAAAAGCAGGATCACTCCCACTAAATTATCCCAGCCAGGGTTTTGTCCAGCAAGGCCTTAAACATCTCAAAGACGGAGATTCCACCACCTCCTTAGCTAGCCCATTCCAATGCTTCACCACTTGCCAATAAGAAAGTTTTTCCTAAAATCCAGCCTGGACCTTCCCAGCTGCAACTTGAAACTATTGCTCCTTGTTCTGGCCTCTGTTACTGCTGAGAACAGCTGAGCTCCATCCTCCTTCGAGCATCCCTTCAAGTAGTTGAAGGTTGCTATCAAATCCCCCCCCCCAGTCTTCTCTTCTGTAGGTTAATAAGCTTAGTTCCTTCGGTCTTTCTTGATAGGTCTTGTGCTCCAGCCCCTTGATTATTTTTGTTGCTCTCCATTGGACTCTTTCTAATTTGTGCACGTCCCTTTTGTAGTGGGGAGCCCAAAACTGGACACAGTATTCCAGATGCGGCCTCACCAGTGCCGAATAAAGGGGAATGATCGCATCCCTCGATCTGCTGGCAACACTTCTTCTGATGCAGGCCAGTATGCCATTGGCCTTTTTGGCAGCAAGAGCAAACTGCTGACTCATATCCAGCTTCTTGGCAACCATGACCCCCAGGTCCTTTTCTACAGTGCTGCTTCTTAGCTGATTGCTCCCCAGCCTGTAGCAGTGCATGGGATTTTTCCGTCCCAAGTGCAGGACTTTGCACTTGTCCTTGTTGAACCCCATGAGAATTTTATTGGCCCACTGCTCCAGTTTGTCTTGGTCTCTCTGAATCCTGTCCCTGACCGCCAGCATGTGTACTGTTTCCCCTCAGCTTGGTGTCATCCGTGCTTAGTGAGTGTGAGATCTATCCCATCATCCAGATCATTAATGAAAATGTTGAACAGAACTGGCCCCAGGACCAACCCCTGGGGCACACCACTCGTTACTGGTTGCCAGCTAGACATGGAGTCGTTGATTCCTACATGCTGAAACTGTTGATCTAGCCAGTTCTCTATCCACCTTGCAGTCCACACATCCAACCCATGCTTCCTTAACTTGCCGACGAGAATACTGTGGGAAACTGTATCAAAAGCCTTGCTAAAGTCAAGGTATATCACATCAATGGCTCTTCCCGCATCCACAAATCCAGTCATCTCATCATAGAAGGGGATGAGGTTGGTCAGGCACAATTTACCCTTGGTGAATCCATGCTGACTGTTCCTGATCACTCTATTTTCCTCCAACTGTTTCAGGATAGATTCTTTGAGAACCTGCTCCATGATTTTTCCAGGGATTGAGATGAGGCTGACAGGTCTGCAATTCCCTGGATCCTCCTTTTTAACTTTCTTGAAGATAGGCACTATATTTGCTTTTTTCCAGTCCTCCGGTTCCTCCCCTGTTCGCCATGAGTTTTCAAGATAATGGCCAGTGGTACTGCTATCTCATCGGCCAACTCCCTTGGATGCAGTTCATCCGGCCCCATGGACTTGTGCACATCCAGCTTCTTTAAATAGTCCCTAACCTGACCTTCCATCACCAAGGGCCTCTCTTCTCTCCAATCTGTGATATCCAACGTAGTGGGCTGGGAGCTGGCCGGGCCTGTGAAAACTGAAGTGAAAAAAGCATTGAGCACTTCAGCTTTTTCCTCACCCTCCATCACAAGGATACCTGCCCCATTCAGTAAGGGACCTACACCATCCTTGATCCTCCTCTTGTCATTGACATACTTGTAGAACCCCTTCCTGTTCTCCTTCACATCCCTTGCTAGCCGCAACTTCAATTGTCCTTTGGCCTTTCTGATTTTATCCCTGCACTCCCAAGCAATATCTTTATATGCCTCCTTAGTCATTTGTCCAAGCTTCCACTTCCTGTAAAATTCCTTGTTATGCTTTAGCTCAGTGCAGAGTTCTCTGTTAAGCCACACTGGTCACCTTCCACATTTGCTGTTATTTCTGCTCATCAGAATGTTATTGTCCTAGGATGCTTCAGAAAATGTATTTTCAGTAGAGATAGGGAGGTGTTAGTACCATTTTACAAGGCACTGGTGAGCCCTCATTTGGAATACTGGGTACAGTTCTGGTCCCCCATGTTTAAGAAAGATGCATTCAAGCTGGAATAGATGCAGAGAAGTGCTACAAGAATTATCTGCAGAATGTAGAACCTGCCTTATGAGAAGAGAATTAAAGAGCTTGGCTTGTTTAGTCTACCCAAAAGCAGAATGAAGGGATTTCTCTCTATAAATATATCAGAGGGATAAATACCAGGGAGGATGAGAAATAATTTGAGTACAGAGACAATGTGGATGCAAGAACAAATGGATACAAACTGGCCGTTAGGAAATTTAGGCTTGAAATTAGATGCAGGTTTCTAACCATCAGAGAAATAAAGGTCTGGAATAGCCTTCCAAGAGGAGCTGTGGGGACAAAAGACCTAGCCTGTTTCAAAACTGAGCTTGATAAATTTATGGAGGCAGTGGTATGATGGGATGGCCCATTTTGGCAATTGACTGATTTTTTTTTGACAGTTGGTGGTAGATGTCAGTGACCTGAGGAGGGAAGTTAAATGGGGTGAGATATGAGTTATTATACAGATTTCTTTCCTGAATGTCTGGGTGGTGAGTCTTGCCCACATGCTCAGGGTTTAACTGATTGCTATATTTGGGGTCTGGAAAGAATTTTCCCCCAGGGCAGATTAGCAAAGGCTCTAAGAGTTTTTCACCTTCCTCTGTAGCATTGGGCACACCTCAGTTGCTAGTGGATTCTCTGCACTTAAGTCTTTAAATCATGATTTGAGGACTTTAAAAACTCAGTGATATGTTAGGGGTTTATAACAGGAGTGGGTGGGTGAGGTTTTGTGGCCTGCATTGTGCGGATGGTCAGACTAAATGATTGTATTGTTCACCTCTGACCTTAGAGTCTATGAGGCTATTGCTGATGTGCTGTGATGGGGAGATTAACATCATTATCATGTCCGTGGTCTAACTCAACTGAATTTAAACTGGAGATAAATGTGGTCCTCTTAAACTATAAATTTTTAACAACATATATGATAGTGGGAAGAAACCTGCAATGAATCATGTATTATATAGCACTGGAAAATCAGTGTAAATATATTAATATCCGTATTATGAGGATTAAACAGTAATGCTGAGATGATTGGAAAATTGTGTCTGGGAAGTTAAATCGGCATGAATGATGGGCAAGAGATGAAAAACTGCAGCTAAACCACAAATCGTCATTAGTTATCCCCTAATATAGTAGATATGTTGGGAACTATGAGTCAACCATTCAGTAATCAAAATTAAGATGAGTGAGACTTACTCTTAACTCAAGTATTTTCTCATCAGTATTAAGAACAGCTGTCAAGCCATAGCATGAAAGGGTGTGGAGAAAACTTAGCAATGTAGGGAGAGAAGAAAGAGAGAGAAAAACTAATGATTCTAGCGCAATATAACAGTGTGCAAGTCCCCTAAAGCACATAAATAAGATCAGAATATAGCCTTTCTAATGGGTTTCTTTGCCAATGCTTTCAGAAAATTGGTAATTGGCATTTGACCTGACAACCATCCTCACCAAGTCTGCTGTATCTGAGAACATGTACTGCCCTTGTCTTTCTTTGGCCTGTAGAATGACCAAAAAGCCATAAATCACATAATCATATTTCTTGCCCTTTTGCCAATTTAATACATTTTGAAAAGGGTTTATCTCTATTAAATTTTCCTTTCATATAATATTCTAGCCATTAGAAGTCAGTGTATATGTAACCTGCTAGGGTGGGCTTGAATGCAGAACGAAAGCAATCCTCATCCTCTCTAGCTGCAGGAATCTTCAGGCAGATGCCATGCAGTCCTTTCTTCCTCCTGTGCAGCCAGCACCATGCAATCAGGTCACTGGCCATCCAGCTCTCAGTTCTGCTGCAGACAACTCCCCTGCAAAGCAGTCGAAAGCTGGGACAAAACATCCTGCAGTCCACTCCTGCTCAGCTCCTTTCACTGAGTCCCTTAGCCAATGTCCTCTGCAGCTCTCTGTTTGCTCCTCTCCAGGCTTCTCTTCTCAGGCTTCTCCCTGAGCGTGTAACTCCAGCAAAACAATAAAACTTGTGGAGCATGCTCAGTGTGCTCCCTCACCCTATTACCAGAAGTTTCTGGTTTCTGGGCTGCAAAATCTGCCCAGCAACGTAACCCAGCCATAAGGGTCCCTAAAAGAGATTGCACCTATTTAGGCACATGGGTTACATATACACAACAAGCTTCATCATATGTGTTCACTTTTACTGTTGAGTTTCTGGGTTCTCTCCCTTCTCCTCCACTGTTGGAGAATACTTTTGCAATGTTCCAGATTCTTCTTTATTTTATCATCCAGGGGACAAATGTTTAAAAACTGAAAAGCTAGCATTAGATATTATGGCTGCAATTACTAGTTGAACAAGTTTTCTTTGGAAAGAAAATTATATTGAATTCTAATATAATTTACAAACCAGATCATATTCTTTCGAGCCTTTCTTCTCAAATGTTCGTGTTCTGAAGATTGAAATGGCAAGCAAATTATAGTCTGCCTCTTTTCTCTGTTACATGTTAGCTTGACAACTGCATTAGGCTGGTGATCATATTGAAAGCACAGATACATTTGAAGAAAAGCTATTTCATCAGAATTTGGAATGGATTTGCTAAATACTTGCTATAAGGCTGGATAAAACAGAATTCTTGAGGTGGAAAAGGACTGTGATTTTAAGAAACTGTGTCAAAATTCTCTCTGCTGTATTTGGGCTTGTTATAGAATGATATTAATATCCAAGCTGTTCTTAAAAATGTTCTAGTTCCTTGAGCATTTTCCCACTCATGTGTGACCTATTTGTTCTGATAAAACTCTCTGTGAGCTATCAACTAAACACTTGAGCCAAGTTTTCTTTTTTCAAAAATAGATGCCTATTGTTAGTCTCCTAAATCCCTAGTCTAAGCTCCTAAGTGAATGACTTGGTTTGAAAAGCGTTCAGCATTTTGTGTGATGTGAATGAGAGTTGTTTGATGCCCAGTACTTTGGAAAATCAGTTAATTTATCTAGGTGACTGACTTCATGAGACTATCCAAAGCATCCATGCTTCATATTTTGGCCTTGGGACATATATTAGAAATGGAAAAAGACCCCACTGCTCCTCATAAGCCTCACTGCATTAGTAAGTAGATGCTGAGGTGTTTTTAAACATAGTTGTTACTTGAAGTGCATGCACACATGTGGCTGGAAGAATCCCCCATTTCACTACAAATTACTTTAAGAAAATCAACTAGTTCCATCATCACTGGGATTAAAGTGAAGATCTCTAAATTATAATAATAAAGAAAATAATTATTTTAATCTTCCAAAATAATTCTAATTAATTATCACAACATACCTCTCAATGGTTAATACCTTGCAATGGTTAATTATGATTATCTCTACTTACATATGGGAAAACTTAGACAGGAAAATTAAGTGAGTTGCCTGAATCTACAGAATCAGTGGCATATCTAGGATTATGGCTCAGAAATTCCTGGCTCCCAGTTTTATGCTCAGATCACATTACTAATTGAAAACTGCTGTACCCGATCATTCTTTCACTATGACAGTCATCATTAAATGACAAGAGGAGAACAAAACAGATTTTTTTAATTAAAAAAATCTACTTAAATAATTCCGAGTCTTCAGATGATTCCCAGGTAGAATCTGTGACATTGGCAAACTAGGTATCAGCTCTTGCCTAGGATGCAGATATTAGCTAAGAACTAACAAACTGATAGCTGAATACCAGACCAATTCAACTGTATGTTTGTTTTGCTCATAATAGTTTTATAAGAATGTATTTAGTGTTTTTTAAACTCTATGAAATGCTTGTAAATTGCCACATGTATTAATCTCACTCATCTGTTCCATTTTCCACCTCTTTCACTGTTTGACCTTTGACTGGAATTCTCTAAAATCAAACTAAAGCCGGAGGTCCCCTTGGGTTTACCCCTGCACCTGCCCTGAAAGACACTTTGAGTTAACAGATCACAACAACACTGTCACTCTTAGGATCTAGATGGTAACAAATGTGTGTATATGTTTGCTAATAAAATAAAATAAAATAAAAATCCCCCTCCCCTGAAAAAACTAGAAGCAGTTATTTTATTTCTTTTTCCTAGTTAATAAATCTTTAGATAGCTTATTACAGAATCGACTACTGGCCACATCTTTGTTGTAAAATCCAGGATACCAGTTGATTTGGGCTGGCTCATAGACAGCAATTCTCAGCTCCAGGGCAGAACAGTAAATTGTGCCCCCCCTTGTCTGAAAGGAAGGGCCTGAGGTTTACGACAATAGGTGGCACGTGCAACTTCCCCTCAGAGTCAGTTTTCCCCTTGGGCAGTCCAGTGCCCCTACCCTGCCTCTCCCACCCACAGCCCCACCCATACTCCATCCCAGGACGCTCCCTACTTCACCGAGGCTCCCGTCCCCTCAGGCCCACCTCTCTCTCCCTGAAGCTGCTGCTCCTCTTCCACACATCCCTACTCTGGAGCCGGCAAAGGATGGCAGAGAGGCTGAGCAGGGAATGGGGGTATAGAAGAGAGGAGGGGGATGAAAAAGCAGGGGGAGGAGAGACACAGCAAATGGTGGAGCCAAGTGGGGAAATGATGGGTCTGGAGAAGAGCAGGATTGTGGAGCAGGTGAGGCTGTGGCAGAAGACACAGGACAGTGGGAACTAGTCTTCCAGAAGCTTCACCTACTGCTCCTGGTATTGAATCCATCTGCCCAGCTCCTTTTAAATCACTGGGCTCCTGGAAAACTGCCCCTTTTGCATAGGAGTAGCAAAAGAGGAGCATCTTCAAATGTTAGTATTAAGATTTCAAAAAATAATCATAAAAACCAAGCAGGTCAAGGGCCAGTCTTGCTTATAAACAGTGGACTTGACCAGAGAATGTAGATCAGTGAACAAATAAGGTCATTAGTTGAAAAATAAGGTCATTCTTTCCCTTACATTATAGGAAAAAATTCTGCACTTGGCCCCCAGTTTTAAAATAAAATAAAAATGCTCTTGCACTTCCCTTGAAAGTCTGTTCCACTTACTAATAGATATGACTGTCCATTCATTTGTCCTGATACTCAGCCTACCTTTACCTTTTCTTAGTTTTGGGCCATTATTCTCGATTATAGTGGATGTGGTTACAAAAGAGAACTTCAGAATAAAATTTCAAGGGTTGTTTAAAAGGCATGATAGGCCATTAGTGGGAAATATACTCATGCTGAGAACTTCTTATCTTTAGAAGCTTTATAGTGTTACTCTGAAGAAAATGCATTCACTTTCCCTTTCAATAATTTGAATTGCACAAAAGTGGGATTATACCTATCACTATCACCCAGGAGACAGAGGGAAAGAGAAAATTGGGGAGTGTCCCAAATTCATAAAGTTTTACTCTTGGTAATAGTTTGCATTGGTTAGGGACATTATATCAGAATTGTGTCTTGGTTAGAGTTGCATTTTAGATCTCATGGTCCTCTGTCTTGTGTTGCATCTTACTTAGTGTATTGGAGCCCAGGAAAGGTTGTTTGAATAAATTTGTTAGTCTTTAAGGGGCCACAGGACTCTTGCTGTTTTTAGCATTGCTTTGTTTCCTGTTTGTTGTTCCTAACAGTCCCTTTGATTTGAATCTGTGTAGTCAGTAAGACTAATATCTACAAGGAAAACTGAGGTACATACTGTATGCATACAAGATGGTATACTTATCTCCATAATTCCCCACAGCACACGTGCAGATCAATGATCAGAATGGGATTCTAGAGATATCCATTTAAAATAGGTTATATCTTGGGCCTGATAGTGACAGTTTTTATTATAATTTGAAAATAAATATAATGAAATATAAATGTTAATCTTGACTATATGGTAGCTTTAAAGTACACTTAACTACTGTTCTTCCTCTCTTTAGCTTGATATTTATATTGATAAAACGTTCTTCCATCTTGAAATATAGGCAGATTTATTTCTAAAGCACTCTGATTAGAAAAGAGAACTTTTATCAATAGTTTTCAGAAGTGGAGTTTCTGTTTTCTTATTACTTTAAAGTAACTGGCATTTCTCCACAACTCTTTATAAAGTGCGTTAGTGTCATTGCTATAATGCGGTTGATAATGTTGTGTGAAAGGACAGACAACATCAGGAAATAAATGATTTTTCCTCTGATAATGCAGCCAAAAAAAAAATGTAACTCATTTTCTGATGTGTTGTTACAGTGCCAGAACTAGAAATTCTGGCGCCCATGGCAAGCAGTCCCAAAGGCTTCCTTCCCCAACCTGGGGCCCGATCCAGTGGTGGCCCGGAGCTGGATCCAGCCTTTGACGCCAGTGGCAGATCAGGGGCCCCAGGGCCTGTTGGCCTCCACACCGGTGACCCCCCCACACTGGAAGGTCTCCCGCCCCACCAGTGGGCCAGTGCTGGGGGGGGGGGGGTGGCGGTCAGCCCCAGTGAGAAGCAGGGCTGACTGCCACATATGGTGCAGCTTCAAGCTAGACTGGAGCCATACTGTTCATGCGGCAGTCAGCTCTGCCAGCACCCCATCCTGGCTTGCCCTTGGGGGTGGAGTGGCCAGCCCAGGGGTGGGGTGAAACTGGGAGAGCTGGTGTGTGGGCTGGCTCACCCTTCCTCTGGGGGCAGTGGGGCAGGAGTTCAGAGGCCACAGCTCTCCTCTAGTGCTGGGGTAGGACGGAGGGTCCCTAGCTCTGGCAGTGCACTCTAAAATGAGGCGCCCAGTGCTTTCTCCCAGTTGCCCCACCCTAGTTATGCCCCTGGGCTGTTGTTATAAAGTAAAATATTGATTCATCATTTAACCATATTAAGTGCTTCCCCAGAAAGACTTTCCCTAACCTGTAAGTATGACCTACATTCTTTGTTCCTAGATCTGTATATTTATATTTAGCCATATTTAAGTGCATATTGTTTGCTTTAACCCAGGTGACTAAGCAGTCCCAACCGTTGAAGATCAGTGACCAGTTCTTTTCATTATTCATTATTTTGTGTCATCTACAAACGTTATCAGTGATGTTTTTATGTTTCTTTCCAACTCTTTGATAAAGTCTTGTAGTGAGGGGACATGACCTCCCTCTGATATAGACAAGGAGGGACAGCCCAGTCCTAGCTGAATGGAGTCAGACCTGGCCGGTCCATCAGACTGAAAAGTCAGGGGGGGGGGATCTCCCAGAGGGAAAGGATATCTCTCCCCATTCTCAGGAGCTGCCTGAAGCCAAGGACCCTTATCCTGCAGACGAGTTACTTGTGGACAGGAACCATTATCCTGCAGTCAAACTGCCTGCAACCTGAGACCATTATCCTGCTAATGGGTGGCCTATGGACTGAGATCAGGAAGATCTACCAGGCTCTTCCACTGCTGCAGGCCTGGAAGAATTGCCAGTGCCCTGTGATCCTGAGGTATCACCAAAGCTGCTCATCCCTCAAGACCTGGCAATGCCGCTAGGGGCCAGTGGCTGGGAGGAGTTGCTGGCTACTGACAAATGGGAGGAGACTCAGCCAGGTTGTGACCTGGAGGAACTGTTGTCTGTTGGCAGCCCCGTCAAGCTGCCAAACCTTGTACATCTCAATGATGTCAAGGGGGTCTTGCCTGGGTGACTAACCTGAGGAGAGTGAGTGGGGGACCACTGGGAAAAGAGGCAGAAAATAGACCAGGGTGGGGAGCAACAAGTCAGTGTCCATGGAACCAGGAAACTGAATCACTGTGGTGCTGCTGGAACCCTGCTGATGCCATGACAGACTGTTATGCCATGGATAGGGACCTGTGTTAGGATGCAGTGGAGTCTGATCTTCCTGTGTCTCCCTCCCCCTTCCCACACCAGCTGTAGAGTAGATCCCTGACCCTGACCTATAAAGCTTGTGCAAGACTGTAGACTGTTTACCAGCCCTGCCTGGGGGTTCTAAACTATTTACCTGCCCCAGAGTCAATGAATACCCACCAGAGAGGACTAATGAGGGGTGTGGTCACCCTCCCAATTGACAAGGGAGGATGGGCTGATCTGCTACAATTGTTAAACACGATAGAAGCACTATGAAAATAGAGACAAGCCTGTTGAAAGTCTCTGGGTTAAGTTTAGAGGAGAGCGCAACAAGGCTGGGTGTCTGCTATAAACCACCAGACCAGAAGGAGGAGGTGGATGAGGCATTCTGTGGACAACTAGCAGAAGTTTCCAGATCACAGGCCCTGGTCTTCATGGGGAACTTCAGTTACCCTGACATATGATGGGAGGGCAATACAGCAGTGCGCAGACAATCCAGGAAGCTTTTGGAGAGCATTGAAGACAACTGCCTGGTACAAATGCTAGAGGAACCAACTTGAGGCCTTGCACCTCTTGGCCTGCTGCTCACAAATAGGGAAGAATAGATCAGGAAAGTATAAGTGAATGGCACCCTGAGCAGCAGTGAATGTGAGATGGTAGAGTTCAGGATCCTGATAAAGGAAGAAAGAAAAGAAGTGGAACGTAGACCCTGGACTTCAGAAAATCAGATTTTGGCTCCCTCAGGCAACTGATGGGTAGGATTCTTTGGGAGGCTAATTTGAAGAGGAAAGCCAACCAAGAGAGCTGGCGGTATTTTAAAGAAACCCTACTAAGGGCACAGGAAGATACAATTCTGATCTGCAGAAAGAATAGCAAATGTGGAAGGTGCCCAGCATGGTTTAGTGGAGAACTCTATGGTAACCTGAAACACAAAAGCGAAGCTTACAAGAAGTGGAAGCTTGGACAGATGACTAGGGAGGCATATAAAGATATTGCTAGGGCTTGCAGGATAAAATCAGAAAAGCCAAAGGGCAATTGGAGTTGCAGCTAGCAAAGGACATGAAGGATAACCAGAAGGGATTCTTCAAGTATGTCAATAACAAGAAGAGGATCAGGGATGGCGTAGGTCCCTTACTGAATGGGGCAGGTATCCTTGTGGTGGATGATGCAGAAAAGGCTGAAGTACTCAATACTTTTTTACCTCAGTCTTCACAGGAAGGGTCAGCTCCCAGGCTGCTACACTGGGTACCACAGAACGGAGAGGAGAGCTGCCCTCAGTGATGGAAGGTTAGGTTAGGGACTGCTTGGAGAAGTTGAATGTGCATAGGTCCATGGGGCTGGATGAACTGCATCTGAGGGTGCTCAGGGAGTTGCCTGATATGATTGCACAGCCGCTAGCCTTTATCTTTGAAAACTCATGGTGAATGGGAAAGGTTCTGGATGTTTGGAAAAAGGCACATATAGTGCCTATCTTCAAGAAAGGGACCTGGGGACCTACAGACCAATCAGCCTCACCTCAATCTCTGAAAAAATCATGGAGCAGGTGCTCAAAGAATCCATTCTGAAACACTTGGAGGAAAATAGAATGATCAGGAACAGTCAGCATGAACACACTAAGGGCAAATTTTTCCTAACCAATCTGATTGTCTTCTGTGAAGAGATGGTGGGATATGAGGATGTCGGAATAACCATCAGAGGGATACACCTCAACTTTAGCAATGCTTTTGATTTCGTTTCCCACAGCATTCTTGTCAACAAGTTAAAGAAGCATGGTTTAGATGAATGGACCATAAGGTGGATAGAAAGCTGGCTAGATTATTGGGCTCAGGGGGTAGAAATCAATGGCTCAATGTCTAGTTGACAACCAGTAATGAGTAGAGTGCCCCTGGGGTCTGTCCAGAGGCCACTTCTGTTCATCATCGTCATTAAGGATCTGGATGACGCAATAGATTGCACACTTAGCAAATTCATGAATGACACGAAGCTGGGGGGAATGGTAAACATGCCGGAGGGCAGGGATGGGCTTCAGGGAGACCTAGACAAATTTAAGCATTGGGCCAAAAGAAATCTCATAAGGTTCAACAAGGAGAAGTGCAAAGTCCTTCACTTAGGATGGAAAAACCTCATGTACTGCTACAGACTGAGGACTGATCAGCTAAGTAGCAGCAGTGTAGAAAAGGTTCTGGGAATTATGGTGGATGGGAGTCTAGTGGAGGGCAACAAAAATGATTAAGGGGTTGGGGCACATGACTTATGAGAAGAGACTGAAGGAACTAGGCTTATTTAGTCTTCAGAAGAGAATACCGGGGGCGAGGGGAAGGGTTGATAGCAACCTTCAGCTTCTTGAAGGGCTGCTCCAAAGAGGAGGGAGCTAGGCTGTTCTCAGTACTAACAGAGGACAGAACGAGGAGCAATGGTTTCAAGCTGCAGCTGAGGTGATCAAGGCTGGATATTAGGAAAAACTTTCTCACTGGGAGGGTGGTGAAGCATTGGAGTGGGTTTCCTAGAGAGATGCTGAAATCTTCATCTTTGGAAACATTCAAGTTCCAGTTAGACAAAATCCTGGCTGTGATGATTTAGTGGGAGTGGTCCTGCTTTTAGCAGGGGATTGGACTAGATGATTGATGAGGTCCCTTTTAACCCTATAATTCAATGATTCTAAGAACCAGTTACTGTGGGACTGCACTAAAAACAGATCCACACAATGTGATTTGGTAAGGGCCAGCTCCTATATCTAGGGGTTTCCAAATAATGTAATGCCACCAACCAGCTTGAGCCCCCACTCAGATTTCTGAGAAATCATACACTTTTTCTTGGGCACCCCAAAGAGATTCATGGTTGCGAGCGGGAAGCATTGTCTGAGTATAGTATACAGACCTTTTAATAGTAGTAAAAACAGAATGTAAAAGGCCAAATAACAAAAATCAGCACTGATCTGGAAAATCAGTGCAGAACAGGTTCCCAGCATGATCCCACACAGCATAACAGCACATGTAAACTTAATAACAAAACGGGCACTGATCTGGAGAATCAGTGTAAAATAGACTCCCAACAAACCCGACAGCATGTAGGGAGCGTCTTTCATGCCAGCTGTCTGCTGGCACCAACCACTGGTCACTCACTCTGTCCACTAGTGCTGTCCTCTTGGCTCCGCCCGCCATCCGCTGGCCACTCTCCCTGTTCCTTGGCTCTCCCCACTATCTGCCGGTTCCAACCACAGGTCACTCATGCCATCCAGCCCGCCTCTGGCCACTCTCACTGTCTGCTGGCTCCACCCGCTGTCTGCCGGCTCCGCCTGCCAGCCCCAATCACTGATCACTCACTCTGTCCGCTAGCGCTGTCCTCTGGTCTCTGCCCACTGGTCATTCACGCCATCCAGCCCGCTGCTGGCCACTCTCCCTGTTCTTTGGGTCTGCTCACTATCCGCCAGCTCCACCCACAAATCATTCACACTCTTCTCTCACCAGCTGCTGACTGCCTGCTGTCCACCAGCTCCGCCCGCTGGTCAGTCATGCCATCTAGAATGCTGCTGGCCACTCTCACCATCTGCTGCTCCTCTTCAGTGATTTCATCTCAGAGAGAGGGTTTGCCTCTCTCAGTGATTTCAGCTCTTAAACCTCCAGTAGCTGCAAACAGCTTCTTCCATTAAACTAACAAAGAAAGGCCTCATAAGAAGCCCAGCCAAATCTATCATTTGACAGTGGGGCCAGGGGGTGAAGCAATGCTTCCAGGGCACAGCTCCAGAAGTAGCTATACAAGCCCCCATCCCTCTCTTAACTTTTTCAGGCTGAAACAACCAGTGGCCTCTCTTACAAGTTTCTTTTTTTTTTTGCTAAGGGTAGCTTTTATTCTTTAACTAACCTAACCAGAGTTTGATCAAGCAAGAGACTTAACATATTACAAAAAACAATATTTCATGTTTCTCTTCAGTAGAATTACAGATATTGACAGATCTGTGATCAGATTAACCCCAAATACCATTATACGTATTGCCCTGCACCCATAGTGTATTTATGCTAATATGTTCTTTGTGTCTTCATGCAAATACTAAACCCATGCAGATTAGTTGCCCCCGCCACCCCCGCAGCTGTTAGGCACAACTTCTAAGCCTGCCTTACACTTCATTAATAAAATCCTGTATCAGCTGGCCCACTGTCTTGCCCAGAATCTGTCAGACAGAGCTATTATTATGGTAGTATTCCTGTTTGTCTTAAATAAATATAGGTACAACAGCTTTCTTCTAGTATTCTAGAATTTTTCCAGTGCGCTTAAGACTTACTGAAAATCAATATTAATGGGCCAGCAATTTCCTCAACCAGCTTAGTAATGGATTTTGTACTTTAATTTACACTAGTGTTTATAGGTTTCACCCCAATTTTTTCTTTTACCAAGATGCAGCAGCAGCAGCACTGAGGCATCTTAAGAGTAGATGTACTAGTTCAGACTTTTTCCAAAGAACTAAAGAATTAGTTAAATGTCAGCTGGGTCTTCCATGTTACTCTTATCATTGATGGCATACACCATACTTCCTTTAATTCTGTTCATATACACATTAACTAAGGACCTATCATAATACTTGTATGCGGAATCTTACTGAAATCCAAGTTCCAAAGGGGCAGCCATGTTAGTCTAGTTCTATAAAACAAAAAAAGGAGACCTGTGGCACTTAAAGACTAAGAAATTTATTTATTGCGTGAGCTTTCATGAAGGAAAATCCCACTTTGTCAAAGTGTCTGATGAAATGGGATTTTCTCCCATGAAAGCTCATGCAATAAATAAATTTCTTAGTCTTGAAGTGCCACAAGACTCGTTGTTTGTTTTATTGAAAGCCAGGGACTCCTATGTGATATGTCTTTTATCTAAGAAACTAGACTAGGATGTATGGAATTACTGTGTGAGAATCTGTACCTTAGAGATTGCCACTGTCCCCAGAGGATTATATTTGAAACTAGCTCATTAAAGGGAGAAGAGAGAAGGCAACCTTCAGGAAGATAAGACTGAAGATTTTTTGGAGAGAGGGAATACCTAAGGTTGAGTTTGCAGTGCCTAGGATGTTCTGATGTGGTACGGTATGTTTGAAAATGTTCTTTCATGTATTGTCACTTTTGTAAATAAATCCTTTTGAAGCAGAACTCTGGTTTCTAGCCTGATTTTATTCCATGCACTTTCCAGCTATCAGACACCACACATTTATAAATAAAGAGCTAGTTCCTCAGCTATGGGGGAGTAGCATGCAGCAAAGGCCAACAATGCAAAACTGTCACAATGCTTACCACTGCAGCCATCCCCCATCCCTCACCCTGGGCCTGATTTAGGCAAGGCTGCCCGAAAGCATACTGTAAATTAGCCCAGCTGGCATAGGCCTCAAGGGTGGGACCAGCAGCTAGTAATCAGCTCAGTGTAGCATAGAACTGGCCAGGTACCCGCTCTCTTCACCTACTTTGAGGTGATACTTCAGGCTATGTCTACACTAGCAAATTAGCCTGATTAAGGAGGCTTAATCCAGACTAATTTGATCCCTGTCCACACTAGGCTTTGCTTAGTTTGAACTAAAAAAAATTTTAGTTGAACTGGAAGTTTGAACTAACTGCTTTGTTCGAACTCATTTCAAACTTCAGTTTGAACTAGCACAATGTACTCATGTTAGTTCAAACAAGCAGTTAGTTTGACCGAACCACATTTTTTTAGTTCAAACTTTAAATTCTAACAAGCCATGCTTTTGTTAGTTTGAACTAAAAAGTCTTTGAACTGCTTAGTTCGTACTCAGCAAGTTCGAACTAAGCTTTTAGAAGTAGACATAGCCTCAGAGCCTGGTTAGGCCAATTCTCTGGCCCAACGCCACTGGCAGCATGACTCAAAGCAGATAGGATTATATATAATCCTAGAGCATCAATGGGAAAGCCAGATTTTGCAACTGGAGGAGGGGCCACTTGGTCATGAATGGTGCCACTTCAATTATTGATTTGCTAATTTCATATAGTACCATGCCTGGGTATTCCGACTATGTGACTCCATTTACCATGTCAGCACACCTGGAACAGGAAGCCAGACTCAACCTCAGAAGATAGGAACTGCCGCTGCTGGGCAAGTGTGGGTGTGTGCTCAATATCCTGGCCCTTACTCCTCCTTCCTCCAGGGGCTCCACTCAGCACCGGGCTACAATCAAAGTTGTAGCACAGGATGGAGGGTACGGCTCTATGTATATTAATGCTTGAAAAGACACCATACACACACACAAAGGCTGCCAAGGTGTTGGGGGAGGTTCACTACCCTGCCTGCCTATTAGCTCTCCCACTGTCCAGCATAAACTCAGTGTCCTGAGGGGAAGGGAACCTTGGTGAGCTTCAAACTTCAGTGCTGGCTCATGGATTACCATGCAGTAGCTCCATATTTCAAAATGCTTTTAAATAAATTGTCAAAATCTCTCTAAAGGGAAACATTCACTGCAATAGAAGTATGCAAAATGACAAAACATGGCCGTAAACAGTGAATGAGATAACATAAGGCTTTCCATGGTATTGGCATAATAAGAACTAATGTTTGAAACGCTTCCACCATTAGTGCTCATTTCATAATGCAATGTTTTACAAATGCTGTGTTTAGTAAAGACTTGGGAAATTATTCCCTCTTCAAAGCATTTGACGAAGTGAGATTTTCTCCCACGAAAGCTCATGCAATAAATAAATTTGTTAGTCTTTAAGTGCTATAGGACGCCTTGTTTATTTTCTAGAACTAGACTAACAGAGCTACCCTTTTGGAACTTTTCCCTCTCTGTAGTCATAGAGAGACTGCCAATGGTGGAGCCACTGCATTCTCCTGTGCGGTAGTGGAGGAAGGACAAATTCAGAGAAACCACATCCAGCAGCCACCCCCTGTCTGTGTCCTTGAACTCAAAACATTGGGGGGGGGGGCAGATTTCGGGTGCTTTGTATCTAGCAAGCTTTATGAGAGAATAGAAGGGCAAGGGCTCCATCAGTACATTTCACCTGGTATAATTCCATGAACTGTGTTATATGGGTGGTCATACTAGATGAGCATAATGGTCCTTTCTGCCTCTAAATCTATCCACCTAAGAAACTATCGGTCCTTATCACCCACAAAGAACATGGGTATAGAAACAGCTTTATTCATGCTGACATAGAATCAACAAAATTGGAAGAATTTCTCCTTCTCCATCTTTTTTTCCTACTGAGGTTTGATTTGAAAGATGGATTAGGTGTAACCCTGAAAACAAAAGGCTAAAAAAAAAGAAAAAAGAATTAGTAAAATTTTATACCCATAAACTAATGTCGGTGTATTGAATTCTGTAAGGTAGGCAGGCTAGTTTGCACTAACTAGGGTCCTAGTCCAAGCTTATTTTAGCCTGTTGCTGTAGTCCTCACACAGGCAGATCTCCCATCACCTTCTTAAGCGCCCAATTCATCTTGCAACAAAATTAATCTAAAACATAGAAAAAAACCCTAAACTTCTGATAAGGATGTTTGAGGGCTAAACATGGGTCATTTTTCTTTAAAAAATTCTATGTAAATTTTACAATCATTCATGGCAAATTCTCTTTAATTAATAGATTTTTTTAAATTAAGTGGTTTCTGCCAACTTAATCCTCCTATATTTTCATTCATGTCTCTCCTCTGCATGCTTGTAATTAATGGTGGATGCACCCTTGAGTTGAGTCCTGCCAGTGCCTATCATTATCATTAATTAGTGTGCTGCCTCAGAGGTGTTCAGTCACTAAGAATATCACTCCTCATTTATACTGTGCTCACTGAGGGCATGTTCTACTGTTTAAGGCCCCCAAGGCACAGAGTAACACCCCAAAATACGGCTAATTACAAATCCCAATTTCAGCCTGTCAGACAAAGCCAAAAGAAATGACCTCTAACATTTCAGCTGCTGCACTGTCTTATGAGGATCAAATTTAAAGATAGCTTAAGAAATGCTGTCCAGCATAGTTATATAAACTTTCTATAACTATTCCAAAAACTTGTGTAGTAAAAATATAGCAACTTCCTAATGAATTAAATTAGGTAGGACTTTCTAATCTATAATCTGTCAGCCATTTTAGTGCAGTATAGAATATCAATGAATAGCACTCTTCTGAGTCAGGGGTCCTGGGTTCAAATTCTGTTTAGGGAGACAGCAGGTTAAATAAAGGAAAAATAACTAGCTGGTGAGGTTTATTAGACTATGAAACAATATCTCAAGGATGTATTGGTTCTTTCAGTTTCATATTGGCAGGAGGATGGCAGAGAGATGGGCTAGCAGATCTCTGCCATTAGTTAAAGACCACCATTTAGACCTTCTTACAATCTCTTGTTAGTTGCTTTACCATGTGCCTCTTTAAGTAAACCTAAGAGTGTAATTTAAGCCTCCTACCTGGGTCCTCATCAGGTCATGTACACTAATTTGTTCTTCCTGTATGAATTGTCATTCATTGATCTGAGTAGGGGAAACGAAACCCCAAAAGGTTATTGTAAAAAGATATATACTTTTGAACCTTATAATATATATTATATTTCTGAACTTTTTGTAAAGTTAATTTTTTAGTGGAATTTAGTGCCTCCAAGCCATTCAGAATAGTTTTGCACCATTCTACCATATGTATTGGATTGGATTGCCGCTTTCTACTGAATTACTCAGTATTTAATATGCCTTAAACTCTGTTCAATCAAAAGACAACCTTTAAGTTCCCCCATCTTCAAAGCACCTGATGAAGTGGGAGTTTCTCTCATGAGAACTCATAAGTTGTTAGTCTTTAAAAGTGCCACCAGACTCCTTGTTAGTTTTGCTGAAATAGACTGACCCAGCTACTCCTTTGGAACTTTAACTCAAGTGGTGCAGAAGTCTAAGTATTTGGAGCAGGAGGCTCTGAATTCAGCCCCTCTGTCATTACAGCATGCTGAGTGGATGATAACCATGAAGTTCATTGTGGGCCTTAATTATCTTACAATACACAGAACAACTATGTTGTAAATAAGAGTTTCATCTTTTCAAACGATTATATGTTTGATTGATAATATAGTTATTTTACCTTACCAAAACATGATGAAATTTGCTAGGTTTTTTGTGTCATCATTACATAAAACTCTAGAATGTTTAAAAACTCTGTCAATACCTAACAAAACTGTGTTGCTGAATTCCACATCAGAAATGTGGATTGTTCATTGTGCTCAAGTAAGACGTTGGCATGTATCCAAGTATGCTACAGACTTACTGTAAGTTGTTTAAACATCCCATGCTTGCTTTCTGTTGCTGTTAAGAAGTGAAATATTAATCAATCTGCAAATATAACAGAAATAGGTCTGAAAGTAACCTCCAGTATCAGTGAAACCTGATAAAGAGGCAATGAAGTATAGATAACCATTTGTGTATTGCTTACTTGCTGTATTGTAGCAGAATGGCAAGCTAAATAGGCAGGTTATAAAATACGTTGCTCAGGACCCACAGAATACACTTTAACCTATATAAAATAAATAAGTAAATCCAAAGGCTTGTGATCTACTTTTCTAGAATTTGTAAGACATTTGATTCTAGAAAGAATCCTTCCTTTCCCAAAGGATTCTACCATTTGGCATTTGTGTTAGTCCTTCCAATAAAGGCTCTCCAATGATGAAGACTTTGCTTAGAATTAAAGTCAGTCAGTCATTTTATTTATATAGAATCTCAGGATAGGATTTTCAGAAGTGTTCAAAGTTCGCTTGTAGTCAATGCAATGATTTCAGCAGCAGCAGAGTTAGGCCAATCCTAAATGCTTTTGAAAACTTCCATCCTGAAATATTCTGCTATCCATGGCCAAATCTTAGTCACAAACTGCCTCAGCCACTAGGCTTTACCTATAAGAAATACTCTGGGTTACTGCAAGAAGGGATCTGCCTTTTGTGACCAAACAATAATCCAACAGGGCTAAGCTTTCATGGCAAGTAGGGGCAATTATTAATGGACTGTGGACTTATCTTTTTTGTTTCCATTCAGTGGAAAAGTAGAGTTCTGAATCTTTTGTCCCCAAGGACAGGTCTTTTATCATCTTTCTTTGTAGTTCAGATTTGTGGGTATGCAGAAAAATTTATTTATGTTTAGAAGACATTTCCAATTATGACAGGCATCTCAGAGGATGTCTATTGGAAGACCATTCTCAGTTTCTAAATAACAGCAACAGCATCTCACTCCTGTCTTGAGCTCTGCAAAAGTGAATAATAGCAAATTGAGTATACCACTGCTCAGGCTGTTTTCCTGAATGATTAACATAATATTTCCCCAATGGCCACTTGGCATGTATAGCTCTTAATATGTAGTTTACCTGAGGCTCCATAGGTCTAGAATGCATGGTTGTAAAATTACCAAGTAGTTAACAGCTCCAGTTTGTCACCTAGCAGCAGTTGTCATCAGCTTGTGCTCCATTCCCATGACTCACTCCACCTCAAGGGTTTGACAGGCAGGAGCCCCATGACTTCTGATTGACTCCCTGGCCTATATAAACCCCAAGAGAATTCTAGAAAGTGCTCAGATAACAATGTGGATGTTTGTAACTGCTGTGATTGCTCTTTACAATTGAGCTCCTGGCATGATCTTGGCTCATTTTGGACTTTGTTCTCTGACTGGAGCCCTTGGAACTGATTCTGACCTGCAGCTGGCTATAAACTCCTTGATTGCTCCCAGGTTTGCCCCTCTTTCAGCCCTTGTCTTTGGTTGCACTTGTTGGGATCCTGACAACTCATACATTATTTGTTCTAAATTATGGTTCATTTATAATTAGTTTGCTCTGTTTTTCACCATTTAAAAAGAGATGAGCCCGTGTGTCCCCCCCCCAGCATCCCTTTCATGGCGGAGAAGAGTTTTTAGAAAGCCCTGTCTGGTAGCCCATATGCATCAAATAGTAACATCCTCTCAAGCTGAGGAAAAAAGGAGGGAGAGGCAGTCAGAGTGGTTTGGGTTTCTTGGTAAACTAGGACCACTCAAACAAAATGTTCTTTAATGCTACCAAATGCAGAATTGAGGGATCAGTAATTAAGTCCACACATACAGAAAAATGACTGCATCTTGATAACGTGATAGTACATCCTAAAACTTTTCTGCACTGACGCAAAATTAACTACAGGTTGGTTAGTGTGCTTAATTGTGTGGACTCTATATAAACAATATTGTGTCAACTAATCTGATTTAGTTCAAAATAAGTATGGCAGATGATAATGGCATTTGCAACAGTATTTCCTCTTCTGTGAGAGGCCTGAACTGCTCATTTAGCTCCTGATTACAAAGTGTGCCCTTCAAGGTCACCATGGGGAGGATGGCAGTTGTATATTCTTCACTATGCAAAAACATAGAATTAACATAATTCTGGTGTAGCTTATGCTTTAAAGTTTATTTTAAAATGTTGCTATGGTGATTACAGAATACCAGGTGAATCAAGATAGCTGTAAATTAACACTGTATTGAACAAGCAAACTTAAATACAGTTCCTCCATTTTTATTTGTATTGTATTTATTTGCATTGTATCATTGCACTTTAAGTATTTTTATGTCCCAATTATCATAGCATCTGAATACCTCAAAATGTTTATCCTCGTGCCTCCCCCACCTGCACAGAGATGTTATTTACATACACGTACATACTCAGTAGAGGTTGCAGGAAGTCTGGTTGAGTTTTCCCTATCAAAGAAAATTTCCTAGCCTTTATATGTTTAAATATGGAGCAGTCTTGCACAATAATGAAAGCTTAATAGTTTGTCACACCTAACACTGGAACAGAAAAAACAGCAGTGAACAATGGAACAGCAGTGAACAAGCCTGCCTGGCTGAGGGACAGACAGAACTATTAGTTTATTCAGTCACTGATTTCACCTTGTAAAATTTGCTTCCCTGGATACATAACTGTAAAGGTTTTGGTACTGTATTTTGCAGTGAAGATTCCATCCATGTTCCAGACCCACGTCTGAAATAATGAAAATAGAGACAACCCACAGAGAATACATCCCAGGTTTCACGTGGGGACTAGAACACATTGTAACAGATTATTTCTTCTGTATAACAGAATATACAACTAGCTAGATGGATTCAATAAAATGCTAGTTTGCCAGTTCTATAAGGATGCTGATAATATTGAACTAAACAAATATGACAGAACTTGTCTTATGAGTCAATGTTCTTCTATTAGAAGCAGCTTTACATTATTAACTAGGACATGGAAAATAAAATTGGGCAGCAAGGATGCTACACTGTAGATTGTGCTAATGTATTTAGAATGTCTTTGTAATGGGCCTGTATTTTATAGTGCAATTATTTATATAATACATGATTTGACACACAAGGTCTTTCCTGGAAAATAAAATTCTGAAAAATTCTTTCAAATTGCATGTCACATTAGATTAATCACTTCAGCACTGGGAAGCTGATATTTTTTCTTTAGCCTTTGCTTGCAAGTCAATTCAGCTTGTCTGCAAACCTTGCAAGATAACCTGGGGTCAGTATTGTTTTTTGTCAATAATGGCTTTCATGAGGTACCTGAGCTGAGAGTACCAACACCGTCTCAGTGGTCCATCAGTAAATAAATCTTTATACAGTAGGTTCAACAATACTATAGAACAGAGACTGAAAAATAAACATTACCAGACTGTATTGCATTTTATGTAAGATAAAGTAGAATGAAGTCTTGTCTGAGTTGTTTAATCTCCTGTACAATAGAGATGCAATTCTGAGCATGAGAACGAGATTTCCATTTAAGTATATGTACCATGCGCATCACCCTTTACTGATTTTGCAGAGCAAATTACATCACTCAGACAAGAATTCTAAAATGCACCATGCATCAAACAAAATCTTCCATTTTCCCCTTTACTCATTTCCTTTTAATCATATTCAGATGAATGTGCACAGTTAAAATGAGTTATGTTGATAAATACTATTCCTATGGTAAAATTATTTGCTGCTTGAGTGGTTTTCCCTTGATGGGATTTGATGTAGGGCATAGTTCTGCTGACTGCATGTGGTGGTTTGGGAGTGAGAAAGGGTTTCTCCAGGATGATTATGAGGCCCTCACAGTGTTGATGCTCCATCATTTTGTACTGGTGCTGGATGACCTGACACAGGTGGGCTGTGGTGGTTACATGATTCCCACTCAGTGTTGCATGTTGCAGTATTTTGGCTCAGCCTTCATTCCTTGTACACTGACAGGTAAACTGAAAGAGTATGACATGTCCCCCAAATGCTCCTTTAGGTGCTACTGTGTGGTAGTGAGTAAGGGGTGTTGCTAATAAGAAGTTTCTTTTACAGCAACAGCAGCTGGCTCAGTTCCAGCTTTAGAACTTGGGTGGGGTTTGAAAAACTACTTTGTTGCAAGCAATCAGGGCTGGATTAAGGGTCCTGGGCTGCCCATCACTGTGCCCCCCTCCCAACCTGGGGCCCTGGCCACGTACCACAGTGTCCTGTGAGTGGGCCAGTCCTGGGGCAGAGGAGACTGGGGCCAGAGGCCACTTTCCGCAGCACTTCTGCCACAGTCCCAGTCTGTTTGGTCTGCCCCTAGGGCAGGTCTTGTTGGCATGCGGTGTGGCCACCATTGCCGCCCTCCACAGCCTTGGGCCCTGGAATGCCATGCCAGAGCCCACACTGCAAGCAACCTGCCCCGTCCCTGTCCCTGGAGCAGAGTGAACAGGGGACGTACCAGCTAGCCCAGAGGTGATGCAAGAGCTCCTGGAGCCCAAACTCTCATCCCAGCACCTCCCCAAGTGCTATCTGGGCTCCCCAGGACTCCCTAAGTACTGGGTAACTTGAGTGATTTCAATGGAATAGGAGAAAGTCTGCATGGATTCCTGTTGGAGATTTTTGCAAGCAAGAGGAAGGAAGGTACTACAGTGCTTTTTGATTCAGCAAACTGTACAGTTTTGGTGATCAAAACTCTGAGACTCGGGGGAACTCAGCCTACGCTATTGGGAACTCTGAATTAATCCTCATTGTGTTTCTAGGGGCCTGATCTGTTTAGATTTTATTGATTCTCTTGCATTATTGTCCACTATATATAAATTTAATACATGCAGATTATGAAGTAGCCTTTTTTTGTAGTAGATATTAAGTTGTTTGTGTTTCTTACATGATTTTTTAAAGTTACTACTTAAGAATTAAGTTCATTCCTTTATTCTTTTTGGATTTGACTGTGGGGAGGTTGATTCTGTGCAATCCTCCTGAAAATTCTCAATGGCTGAATTCTGGTTCTGAGTGCTGCTTCTACTGGAACTCTTTTCGGGTAAACAGTGAAGTAAACTCTAGAGTCCACCCAATGGTTCCACACACATCCTAAGTGTAAGATGGGACAGATGGATACAACAGAAAGGATTCATTTTACATTAAAAGCATATATTTATACCCCATCATCTCCAGTAGCAAAGTGGAACTAATTTATCATTCTTTCTATCCTGACCATCTGTTCTCACTGGCTTAAATGTGCTTACATTTTTAAGGCTAATTTTGCCAGGAAAATAGTTGGAAACTTATGATTTTAAATATAAGTTAAGATTTTCCTTCCAGAGCCTAAAGGTTGGCTAACAATAAAAGCCTCCCCAAGATTCCATTAGCTTCTCTTTAGTTAAGGATTAGAAATGAAGCTAGTGAATGCAGGTGTATGACAAAGCTGTGTTAAGCCCAAGGGCATCAATATTAATTTTGAATTTGATATAAAAGATCAGTGAAAGCCACTGAAGTAAGTGATGCTTTCTGAATGGTGGGCAAGGGATGGATTTATCTTCAGCTTTCTGAATTGATTGGCTGAGACCATGGTGAGAATCTAGGAGGCAAGTCTAATTCTGTCTATATTGCCAATTTAGTTTGAATTAAGGAGGCTTAATTTTAACTAAATTGGTCCCAGTCTACATTAGCCTTTCCTTAGTTTGAACTAAGAAATTCCTTAGTTTGAACCAGTGAGTACTGGCACTTAGTTTGAACTAAGCACCATGTAGACTCAGACTAACCCTTAGTTCGAACTTAAGAAGTTTGAATTAAGGGAGGCTAGTTTGAACTAACGTTAGTTCAAACTAGTTCATGTTGTTAATTTGAACAAATAAGTTTGAGGTTAGTTCAACTACCTCAAACGTATGAGTTCGAACTAACAGGTTGGATGGAACCAACTTTTGCTACTGTGGACATAGCCTAATTGTATTTTAAATAGCATTAGCAAGGTTTGGGGTAGCTCTCTGAGAATTAAGAGTGTATGTTTGGATAGGCTGTCTTGTATGAAGACTTCCAGTATCATTTTCTTCCTCCAGCTCCTTTTCTTTCCCTAACTTCCAATCCAGCTACATATAATTAATCCATATAAGTACATTTTTAGCTTTGTACCAATATAATCAGTATGATGCCATTTATATTTTCATTACCATCAAGGAGAAAATAGATCAGGTTTCAGCATATAGAGCCAATTTAGGAGACGGGAGGAATGCTGAAGGGCTAGCATTTAAAGCTTGTGGGAATTTCATATGCATCACACTGAAAATGGGTTGCCTGGAAGTCTTTCAGACTCCTCTAGATGAAATAGAAGACAAGTAGTAAATAATTGATTTCTTCCATTCCAGTGCAAGCAGCAGGGTTAGCTGAGTGCTTCAGAGCATTTCAATGTCAAGAGCAGATCTGCAATCCTGCTAGCCAAAAATTAGGCAGGAATATCCACAAAAACAGATTAATCTGTCTTTAGTCTTGCACTTGTGCTTGTGACTGTAAAAATAAAATGTTAGTGTACAACTGTTTGCAAATTGACAGCTCTAAGTGTGCTTACTGGGTATTCAGAGACTAACAGCTGGAACGGCATAACTCATCTGATTCAGATCTTGCACAGCATCCTGCATTTTCTTTTGTCTGGTTTGCCTATTAACAGACCTGTAACACCTGCAAATATTTCTCATTTAAACAAAAATCTCATGTTTACATGGATGGGAAAACTGCTGCAATGGTGATTATAAACTTTTACTCTTCTACTATAATAAACTTCTAGCCTATGGACTCCTCAGAGCTTTCCAAAATGGAGTTTGTGGTCATCTTACAGATTGAGCTGTATTATTCCTCAAAGGATTGTGATTTTTCTAAGCAGAATTTTCCCAAGAAATGATGTAAAATGTATTCCTTATATAATTTTGATCACATGATAGTTTACTCTTCTGTAACTAGGTCTATCTTAATAAAACAGAGTCAGACTGGAAATACATGCAGAACATTTGGATAAGGTTTACAGATACATAGACAGAACAAACAACTTTGCAAAAAAAATAATTGTAAAATAATTCCTTGACACAACTTGCTGATGAATCAGACTGCTTATCAAATTTAGAGCAAATTAGCAGATTGATTACTTTTGCAGTTTGAATCAAACATTTTCTACAGCTCTAGCAGTTACCCAATTTCTGCACACACAGCTAGCTGTCTGAACATGCAAAACTGGAGGAAATTTTTTTTATTTGATCTGATGGTTCTATATCAGTTAAAGAATATTCTGTGTTCCAGGGAAATTGGCTTAGAACTGGTCACATTGTTTCCAAGCCGAAACATAAGTGACACTACTGTATGCATCTGTGAAATAGTGGTAGTAACTGAAGATATTCCTCCTCAAATAAGAGCATTTAGTGTTTAAATACCTACCTGAAAGGCAAGAGAAGAAATATGAACTGAAGAAAACCCCCACAAAACTCACTAAAGATCTTTTTATCTATTTTTTTTCTTTTTTAATTCTTGACTTGGCAATGGCACTGAATACAGATGGTAAAATACTTAGTGAAATCAGAATGAATTTTTAAGGTAAAATTCACTGGCAAATGAAACACTGAAATGTCTTCAGGTACCAATTACATCCTCTTTTTTTGGATACAAGTTTCCAGTTATTCCTAGCTCTACTAACAATAGAAATATTAACAATATACAATTATTGCAACTGCTGGCTGAAGAATTTCAGCAACTGGTGTAGTGTTGGGATGAAGCGAGAAAGAAGGGCATTATTTCAGAGAAGTGGCTATGTTAGTCTATTCTCAGAAAATGATGGAGTCCCGTGCCACCTTAGAGACTAGCAAAAAATGTTTTGAGCGTAAGCTTCCTGGAACCCACTTTATCAGATACCTGAAGTGGAAACTTCAGTTTGTTAGTTATATATACACACGTGTAAGGGTGAGTTACGAATTTGAAGAAGGCAAGCGCTAATGAGGTTAATTCAATCAGGATAAAAGAGGCCCATTCAATGGTGTTGTAAATGTATGGTTTTATTTACCATATGTTTTTTGATGCTGTAAAGAGATTTCTCTTCTGTTAATAGTGTGGGAGAAGTCATGATAGTTTTAATCTATTGGATAAAGTTATTGACTCACTTGATGCCTAGAATCCAGTTATGCCTATATTTTAGAACATTATTCTGAGTAGTTTAGTTAAATGCTGTAAAATGAAACTGTTTTAATTTTTAATAACTGGATACTACAGCTATTTTGAAGATTAATGATTATGTCAAAATTGGGGGGGCTGATGCTTTTTTTTCCCCTAAGGCAGTTACTTCCCATGGAAATCTTCAGTTTTTTATCAAAAATCTCTCCAAACACTTGAAAACTGAAATTGATTTGGAAATGGCACCAGGGTGCCTCATATGAATTGTAATTTAGATGACCCATGCCCCAATTCATCTCCCTGAGTCATATTCACTGCCAGACTACATCTTCCATGGTGCAAAGAAGAGGCTTATCAGGAGGAAGGCCATAAGGTATCATGGTAATTGTAATCTGGTGATGAAGTTAACTTAAGTTTAAAAATAGCAGGATCGGGGTCCCTGAACTACAGCTCCCATTAGGCACCACAGTGGAATTTTTAACCAACATTTTTGCCTTTTCAGATGAGTTTTTGGCTGAAACTTTTGCATTTTCAATTTTTTTCCTCAAAAGTCAGTTATTTTTCACTGATAGAAATAAAATGCTTTACAACTAGCTCTACTGGTTATCTCCAATATGGGAGCTTGGTTACCTTGCATGCAGTGGTTCATCCTCTGTTGGAATATCATGTGCAGTACTAGTCACTCCATCTTAAAAAGAATATTGCAAAATTGTAATGAGTTCACAGAATGGGGATGAGAATGAGCAAAGATGAGGATAAATATATAAAAAAGGAAGACTGAAGAGAATGAAATTGTTTATTTTGAAAAGGAGAAATAAGAAGAGGTGTGAGAAAAATATATAAAACCAAATGGTTTAGAGAAAGTGGATTTGGGAACTTCATCTTGAAATAGGAACTGAAGAACATTAAATGAAATGGAAAGATAAAAAAATCAAAACTAATAAAACTTTTATCCATACAGTACCTACAGAGACCATGGAACCTGTTGCTTTTGGATGCCAGAAGTCAAGAAGTTAGCAAGATTTGAAGAGGAATTGGACCCTTGCATGTAATATCCAGCGTATTCATCATGATAATAGTAAGCAATACCACAAATAATTTTGGAGGGTAAATAAACTTAGTTGTAGATGGAAAGTTGCATTTCCAAATGTAGATTTAGATTTATTTTCTCAGGTGAAAGTTGGTGGCAGGGAGAGATAGTATGGATTAAAAATCAAGTGTATCAGTATGTAGATGAAAAGTGGATCTGGCTTATCTCTACCCAAATTAGAAATTAGCACATACAATTATGTAGCAGTCATGACAGCTGGACTAGTAGCAATAATGCTAACATTACATTGGTCCTGGGGTGTACATGCAACAGTACTGATACTTTTTTCTGATTTACTCTCAGACCTTATCACTATTAACAGGTGTTCCAGTAGTGTCAATGTGATTTTAATCAAGGAAATTTCTGGTAACAGCATAGATGGGGATATATGTAGCATAGCTTGCATCTCAGTGCATAGTGGGGTAACAAAATGAGATGGCAAAGCAGCTAAAACACTGTAAGAAATGGAAGGACTGACAAAGAAATACTCTTGAATAAACAGGAAGTCAGAAGCCTAGTGCAGAAAAATGCAAGAGGAATGGCATAAAAATTTGATTAATGAATACAGAGGAAAACACTTTTTTTTAATTAAAACCTAGAATTGAAGATAACATACTTCAGCACCAGACTAGAATTAACAAGTCATTTTATTTAGAGTACTACATTTGACAAACTTTTTTTTTTGTGGTGTATGTGTGAAAGGGTGGGGGAAAAAGACACAAAGATTATGTGCATTCTGTAGCATGGAAGAAACAATTGATCATATTTTTCATGGGTCTATACAAACTTTGACAAAGGGGAAAAGCTGAGGAATTCAAACACTAAGGCAGAGGTCAACAACCCCTGACACACCTGCCAAAGGTGGCACATGTGCCCATTCTGAGCAGCATGCAGCAGGGCCATAACTATGCATTCTGGTGCCCTGGGCAAGCAGCCCCAAAGGTGCTCTCCTGCCCCAACCCAGGGCCTGATCTGTCCTGGCAATGGGGAACAGGATCTGGCCTCAGTCCCCTGGCTGGGTGGGAGTTCCTCCCCCACCAACTAGTCAGAGCCAGGTGGCTGATATCTCCCCCACCAGCCAAGCTAAGTCCCCACCTGCCCAGCCACCGGCATTCCCATCATCGTGGTATCCGCACCTTTCTCCTACCTGGCCATGGGTCCTGGAGGATGGAGCTGCTGGCCATGTGGGTGGCCAGAGGCTTCTTCTCCTTCCCTCTCCTCCCCAGTATGCACCTGACCACATCTAGCATGCTGGTGGCAGGGTGGGAGATTAACTCCCCCAGCCCCAGCCTGACTCCTGGAGGAATGTGCCTTCAGCAAAGGCACATTCCTCTTCAGGGCCAGGTAGGGTCATCTGGCACCCTCTAAAAATTGGCACCCAGGGTTTTGCCTCATTTGCCCAGTTATGGCTCTGGCATACAGGGCTCCTGACTCTGCAGTGCCACTCAGTGCAGCTGCAAGCATACAGCAGATGTTCCTTCTTGCTGTCCCCCCACAGCCCCCAGCAGGACCTGCAACCACAAGAGCCACCCCACACACAGTAGCTATTCTCCTCTGCAGGCCCCACCCACAGCACTTGCCAAGGGGCAGGGGCAGTGCTGGCATGGGGGCACTGTTCCCTCTAAGCTGTGTGCATATGCATGCGCACACAGATCATGAAGCCTGCGCACACAACAAAATAAAGTGTGCACAAAAAGTTCAATAGTGCTAATATTGGTACTCACAAAAATGTTTTTGCATACAAAGAAATTGTTTGCACACAGTCTGCAAGTAGTTAGAGGGAACATTGCATGGGGGTCAACAAAACTTGCTGACTCTTGCTTTAAGGTAACAAAAATTGCACATTTTAACTAAGATGAGGAAATTGCCTATTTTTCAAAAGGCATTCTGTCATTACCTGAAGGACACAGGCTAGAGCAAGAGAACATAAATCTCTTAAGTAATGAGGAATTATTGGTGTTGGCAGCTAAAGACTATTCACTCCAGCTTCCCTTACCATAAAAATGCAAAGAAAAAAAAGAGGGGGGAGGACTGTAATTGTCCAGGCTCAGCCCAACTTTTGCTCTTCAGTCCCTCTATACAACAAATCCTGCCAAAGCCAGTTTTGCATGAAGCCCATCAACTTTATTCAGAACATCTTGCCCACCACCATCTATTTACAAGAGTGTATTCCAGCACTGAGATCATAGAGTCATGCCTCCAAAGCAGTGGGCTGTTCAATCTCATCACTCTAAATCTTCCCCTAGCTCTTCCTCCCTAGCCTCTTCCTGGAAGCTTTTATTGATTTCCCAGGCCCCACAGGAAGTCCTCATTCCAGCTCCTTAGCCAGCATGGCCAGCTGGCTCCCTTTTCTCTCTGATTAAGCCTCAGTAGCACAGGGAAGCCTAGTTTAGCTACTGCACCTTGTTACGTGGACACTGAGACTGATAGCAAGTACAGGAAAGGCTTCAAGACCAAAGAAAAATCATGGCAGAATCCCTGACTGAGAGAAACTTTTGGCCCTGGAAACCAGAATGGAAGACTAAGAGAAGCTAACTTTTCAGGTAAGGTAAAGCCACAAAGTCCTGAGTCCAGCTCATAGCATGGCTTCTGGTTGGGAGGAGGGTTTAAGAGCATGAAAGACAGAGGGGTGAACAAAACTGAGTTATAGACAGGTAAGTCCTGTGAGACTTTGAAATGATGCCTAGTTCTGGGAAGAAGGGATGGAGGCTACTTGTATGAAGTGAGAAAGTGACTGTTGCAGTCTGTGGACTGATGCTTTAAATTTGTGCGGTTGTATTATCACAATTGATATTCTGTTTATCTAGCCTGGCAACAGAAAACATAATAATCATTGTGGGGGAGGGGATTATGAGACATGGGAGATCTCTTGGCAGTAGGGGAGAGGAAGAAGCAGTTGAGAGGAAACACAGAGGAAATCTTGGGAGTTACCTAGAATGTTAAATCCTTTTTTTCTTTTTCTGGTTGCTTTAACCTTTCATGAGGTATGATTCCTAGGGAAAATATAGTAGGCTGATGTAAGCTTTATTGGCTTGGTTCTGGGTATGCACTGAATCTTCCTTCAGCAAAGTCATACAATGTGATTGCGTATCCTGTGTTTCCATGATGTTCATTGTGAAGGATTTGATCAGATCCTTGTTTAACTGTCACTGTGCCAGGGCTCTTGATAGAAGCTTTGGGAACCTTGCTCCCTCTTTTGTCCCATCCCATATGAAATTTACCAAGTGCTTTGCAAATACCTGTGTATAATGCTGTCATCATATCAGTCAATACTAAGTAATTGCTTGCATACCACAGAACTAGAATTAGGCAGTAAGATTATTTAGTTCATTTAGACTCTCTCCTGCATGTGACTGAGCAATTGGGCCCTAAGCCCATACAGCAATTAAGTATGGACTTAAACTTAAGCATTTGAGTAGGCCAGCTGACTTCAATTGGACCCCTCTTGTGCTTGGAAGCCAAGAATGTGCTTAATGGTTTTACAGCATCAAAGTGCAAATGCTTTGTTGGATCAAGGCCAGAAAGCTAAAGAGGCTTAATTTTAATTGCCCTTGGGACAAGACTCAGCCCAAGAGACTTTGGAGCCTATCTCCTTGCTTATTGAGCAGTTTTCCATCACAATAAAATCTAGTATCTGTAGTGTGATTACTCAAGTTACAGTTACTTGTGTGAGTAGAATTTAACCACTCAAATGTTTATACAAAAGTCAAAAGGAACATGATCTATCTATAAATTTTTGTTTTAGCCCCTCTTGAATAGGCACACATGTAAGGTGAGAAGTATTTCTAAAGGTAACACTCAAATGCTGTGTAGTTTTTAAAGCATGAATCCAAAAGCAGTGTACTTCAAAAGCCATATTTCCACAAAAGCTGTATGTTGTCAAGGTTACTCCTATTCTGACTTTACCAATAATCACTGCCAAACTTGTCTTTGTTTCTGCACCAAAAAAAAAAAAAAAAACCAAAAAATTGAGACAGGTCAAAACAAAGCTCAGAAGATAGATAAAATGCAGGTTAAAGCAGTGATGAGGAGCATCTGGGCGCTGTGAACTTAAAATCATGTGGGGAAAAAACATCTGTCCAAATATTAGAACATCAACAGATGCTTTTGTACCTCTCTCTCTACTATAAAGCAGTCTTAATTCAGTTATTTATTTTACTATTCTAATAGAGGTAACATCTTCACAGCAATTTTTCCATGGTTTAGAAAATGATCAGCAATTTGTTTTCTTATATATTGGTTTAATTTAGGACAATTCTATATCAGATCTCACTTTGAATGAAGAGGAATTGATCGCTGAACTAATAATGAATGAGTGATTGCAAGGTGCTCATGACCTAATTACACTTGTGTAAACAGAATATAGTCCTTACCAGTGCTATCTAAAAGAATTTAAGGTTACCATGTGTTTGCAGTTTTCCAGGCATGGTTTTTTATTTTGGCCCTCTGATCTCTATCTGGGTGGAGTTTTGAATATGAAGAAATGTCCATGCTTTTGAGCTGGAGAGCTGTACTCCCTACCCCATCCCTATTAAATTTTTCACCAAAAAGGTTAGACACTGAACAAAAGTCCAAAGAAATCTTCACTAGGGGATATTTCCTTCCCAACTCCAAATATGGTAGTCAGTTAAACCCTGAGCATGAAGGCAAGATTTACTAGCTAGACACCCAAGAATTCTCTGTAACACTCAAACCCACCCCATCAATCAAGCCATCAGCATATCTGCCACCAGGAACCAAAGGTGGGTCAAATGCCACCATAAGCTATCCCATTAAAGCATCCCCTCCATAAATTTATCCACCTCAGTTATGAAACGCCTAGGTTCTTTGCACCCACTGTTGCATTTGGATGGCTATTTCAGAACCTCATTCCTCTGGATAGAAACCTACATCTAATTTCAAGTCTAAACTTCTTGATGGCCAGTTTATATCCTCTAGTTCTCTTGTCCATATTAGTGCTAAACTTAAATTACTCCTCTCCCCCCCCCCAGTATTTATCCCTCTAACATATTTATACAGAGCAATCATGTGTTCCCCTAAACCTTCTTTTGGTTAGGCTAAACAAGCCAAGGCCTTTGAGTCTCCTCCCATAAAGAAGGTTTTCTGTTCTGTGAATCATCCTAATAGCCCTTCTCTGCACTTGTTCCAGTCTGAAATCATCTTTCATAAAAATGGGGGAATAGAACTGCACACAGTATGCCAGATGAGGTCTCAACAGTGCCTTGTTTAACAGTATTAACACCTCTCTATCTCTACTGCAAATACCTCACCTTATGCACCCTTGAACTGCATTAGCTTTTTTTCACAGCCACATCCTATTGATGGTTCATAGTCATCTCTGGATCAATCAATAACCCCAGGTAATTCCCCTCTTCTGGTCACTGCCAACTGATGCATCTCTAGCTTATAGGAAAAGTTCTTGTTGTTAATACTTAAAAATAGAACCTAGCACTTTCCACTATTAAGTTTCATCCTATTTCTATTACTCTAGCTTACAGATCACCCAGATATCCTGTATGATAGCCCACTCCTTCTCTGTATCGGCAATACCTCCCAACATGGTGTCATCTGCAAACTTTTTTAGCATATTTATACTTTTTGTGCCAAGGTCAGTAATAAAAAGGCTAAGGAAGATTGGTTCCAGGAATGATCCCTGAGGATTTCCACTAGTAATCTCTCTCCAGCCTGATAGCTCACCTTTCAATATGGCTCTTGTAGCCTTTGCCTTTATCCATCTTATCCATCTTTAGATTTTCCTTATCCATCTTTAGATTTTCATCTTAATCCCTTTTCCAATTTAAGTAGTTTCCTGTGTGGACCTGTATCAAATGCCTTACTGAAATTTAGGCAGATTAGATTGACTACATTCTCTTTGTCGGCCCCCCCCCCCCCCCAAAAAAAAAAAAAAGTTTTCTCAAAAAAGGAGATGAGCTTGGTCTGACTGATCTATCTTTCATAAAGCCATGTTGTATTTTTTCCTAATTATTCTTAACCTTGATATCTTTAACCACTTTCAATTTTTTTGCACGACCTTGCATAGTGCTGCAAACTAATAGTTCTATAGTTACCCAGATCACCTCTTTTCCTTTTCTTATAAATAGGGACCACATTGGCAATTCTCCTGTTATATGATATAGCTCCTGTTTATAGATTCATTAATATTCCTAATGGGCTTGTAGTTCCATGTGCTAGTTCATTTAATATTCTTGGATGGAGGTTACGCAGGCCTCCTAATTTAGTCTCATTAAGTTGTTCAAGCTTGGCTTCTACCACAGTGTGGTAATTTCCACCTCAATATCCTCAATCCCATTAGTCACCTACCACTATCTCCAAGCTCATCGTTAGCTTCTTTTACAAACAGAGGCAAATAACTTTTTCAGATATTGAGCCATGCCCAGATTCGTCCTTAACCTACATCCCAGTCTCAGTGATTAGTGGTCCCCCTTTCTTTCTTTCTTTCTTTCTTTCTTCCTATTTATATGGCTACAGAACCTTTTTATTATTCATTTTTAATTCCCTTTGCAAGATCTAACTTTCCATGGCTTTTGACATACCTCACTTTGTCTCTACGTGTTCTGACCTCCAAGAGGTAGCTTTCCTTGCTTATTCCACCCATTTTCCACTCCTTATAGGCTTTGCGCTTTCTCTTAATCATTTGTCTGAGAGGCTCCATCTACAAATCTTGCCTATATTTTTCCCCTTTTCCTTGGGATACAGGCTTTAGATACTTTAGGTCAAAGTTGCAGGAACTAATTCCAAGCTTCCTCCACCTTTTGATACATGTGGTCTCTAGTCCTGTCCACTTCCCCAGTTAATGTTCTTAATTTTTTAAAGTTAGCAAGACCTCACTCTCAAATCTATTTTTGTTTATCCTTCTGTTTCACTTGAACTGAATTAACTCATGGTCATTTGATCCAAGGTTGTCCCCCTACAGTCAGCTTTATTAGGTCCTCACTACTCATCAATACCAAACTTAATAATATCTTTGGTGAAGGAATCCATCAGCTATCACATCCAGGAAAATCTGGGCCCTATTATTACTGCCAGCACTTGTCTTCCAGTCTAGATCTGGGAAGCAGATTTCCATAATCACACAGTTTCCAGCAGTTTTTACTTCACTGAAAACCTTGAAGAGGTATCTATCCATATCCCTGTAAGATCCTGGAGGTCTGTAACACACCTCAAGCACAGTCTCTGGGGAAACTCTAGTAGTTTTCTTCTGCAGTGTAATTTTTTTTTTTTTTTTTTACAGAGGCAGACTGTCTTAGTAATTTTATCACTTCTAATTACTTTATAGTCTACTGCATCATTGATATACACTGCTATTCCACCACCTTTGCCTTTATATCTGTCTTTCCTAAACAGCACATACCCTTCAATATTTGCTCATGATTACTATTCCACCATGTTTCTGTTATACCTACGATATCTTCCAGTGTGGTATATTGAGGATGGTCATGGAAATGCCTAGGTAAATGCAGATTTTTGGTACTTGAGTACAAGTTCCACTGTTTTCTCAAAGTAATGAAATCTTTTGGAGGTTTCCCCTTTCATTGTTCAGTGTGTCTCTCATTTTTAATTTGGTGGTTTCTTTGTTCCAATTTTTTTCTGTCTTTGTATGTGTGGCCTGCAGAGATAACGTAGTGACGTGCTCCAAACTAGCCTTACTTGTCAGACTCAACACTTAACGGTGTTTTAAATTTGATGTATCCTTTTTAATAGACTTCTTGACAAAGAAAGAGATTCCTTTAGCTTTGGGGGGAAGGGGAAATAGAGGTGGTGATATAGCATTAGATAGTTCAGATTTATAGAACCTGTGATTATTCTGTTTTTGTTTTGATTTTTGTTTTTTTGTCACTTTTCTGGTAAATTATTTTTTCCTTTCAAGATAATGCTCCCCATGGCTTTACTTTCCAGCTGAGTGGATCATCCACTCTCCTACACAGTGTGTGCCTGTGCAAAGGTATCTTCAAATAGATAACTACTTCTAAGTATTAGGGCTGATGAGTGGTGTTCTGAAAGACACTTTCAATCAAGAAAACACATAGAATAGCATAAAAACTTTAGAGAAGAAATTTCACAGTAATTTTCCAATGGAAAGCAGTGGTAATTCCACATGTTCTTTGTAAGCTGACTGAAGCTTTAATTTAAAAAAAAAAAAAAGTCAGCTCTTACAAATTCCACTCTCAAACACTTGATTTGCTTTGACACTGCCATGTATACTTTCTGAGCAACACTAATTTTTTTAAGTCTTCCTAAGAATTTGCCACAGTCATAGCTTAAATATATAATTTGTGGACTCAATAATTGTTAGAAAGGCTGTGCTTTCAGTTCAATAAATCATCTTAACAAGGAGATCATTTTGCCAGTACTCAAGGTGCTATAAGTTCTATTTCTAATAATTAACCAGATGCAAAATGTAGAAAGCATTCTTATTGTTGTGGAGTCATGAAATCACAGAACAATAGAAGACTAGGGCTGGAATGGACCTTGAGGAGGCAATACAATGCAACCCCCTGCTCAAACCTGGACCAATTCTAACTAAATCATAACCAATTCTTCAGTAAAAAGTTCATCATTGAACTACATTAGATATTGTATATTTTTATTTTAAGTGGCTTTTTAAGTCAATATCATAATAAATTAGATGTGACTGTTTGAAAAGTTCTAAATTTACCGTTTTTTGTTTTTAATTCTCCCAGGGAATTAAGAAAATACTGGATGCCCAGAAAAGGACAAATTCCTAGTATAATGATGCAAACACTATATATCCTAAAATGCCATTTCTAGTGCAGTGAAATCATGAAATGAGCTTTCCTAATTTCCCCTATACAATGAAATCCAGTATCTCATGCACCTATGTATGAAAACTTTTCATTGATATTGACCTTTGTACAGTAATCTCTATATAAAAGGAATATAAGAGTAGCTATACTGTGTTAGACCATTAGTCTAGCCAGCCCAATGTCCTGTGTTTCAACAATGGCCAAGGCCAGATGCTTTAGGGGGAATGAACAGAACAGGCAATCATCAAGTGAGTCATCCCCTGATGAATACCAGAATTTCTCCTAAGCACACCCAGCTTCTAGCAAACAGAGGTGAAGGACACTTCAGAGCATGGTTCTATTTCACTGTCCATTCTAGCTAATTGTCATTGATACATCTGTCCTCCATGATCTTACCTAGCTCCTTTTTTAACCTTTTCATAGTCTTGACCTTCACAACATCCTCTGGCAAAGTACACAAACGCTCAGTCAGCTTGTGAAAGAAAGAATTCCTTTTTGTTTGTTTTGGCACATACTATATTAATGGGACATATGATTGCTCACAGTTCCAGTATGAAGCTGGAGAAAAGCCTGTTGAGAGCTCCTTGATGAAGTTTAGATGTGAGAGCAGCATGGATAATATCCTGGTGGATATCTGTTTATAGACCACCAAGCCAGGAGGATGCTGTAGGTGGAGCTTTCTTTAGACAGCTAGTGGAAGTTTCCAGGTCACTGGACCTGGTTCTCATGGGGGACTTTGATCATCCGGACCTCAGCAAAGACTTAACCTCTCTATGAGCTGATGGACAGGGTCCCATGGGAAGCTAATGTGGGGTGGGGGAGGACCTTAAAAGCGATGGCTATATTTTAAAGATGGCTTATTAAGGGTGCAGGAACAAACCATTCCAATGTGCAGAAAAAAAAGCATATGACCAGCTTGGTTTAACAAACTCTTCAGTGAGCGCGCGCACACACGCGGCGAAAGGGGAGCACATTCTATTTTGTTGATAGAGTTTCTTAGTGACATGGATATCAGAATCTTTTCTGTCATATCTATCCTTAAATGCTGTTTCTCATGCTATTAAATGAGATTAGTCCTTTCATTGCATCCTTCCTTAAAAAGAGAAGCTTCTTCTCTAGGAGGAAGCATAAGGAGATTCCTGGAAAAAGTACAAGCTGAATGGGATTCAGGGTGAATTATGTGTATGTATTATCTGTTCTCTTTCTTTTTTTAATGTATGTATTCATGCACAGACCATTTTTGGGAGAAAGCTGCAGTACAATCTAGATTTACTGTCATAATACCAAAAAAAGAATTAAAGAAATTATATGCATTGTGGATTTGCATATAAAACGTGTATTCCCCCAGCCCCAATACATTTAATTTTCATTTAACACTTTGATTATGAAAGGCATTTCTTTTGCACTGAACATAATTGGGGGATTTTTAAAACCTGTATTACAAAATGTTTCTTTATTTCTCCTGCAGTCCATTTAATCTGTATAGAGATTGAAAAGACACAGGGTCTTACTATCAGGAAAAGAAGATGAATGAATGAAAGAAATGACTAAGAGAAAATTCATAACCTCCTATAACTAGTTGGACAATAATTCACTTTGCCTGCTGCTATGGGGATTTTTTTTAAACAAAAAAGTTTAATTTTACAGAAATGAGATCTTTTAAATGCCTTTAACAGGCCTCACTTCTTGAAGCTGTAAATTACTGAATAGTAAAAGTAATTAACCTTTTCTAATTGTATATCAGTACTGTATATGTAATCTCCGTTGATTTCCTGCACCCCCACTGTCATGACTGTGATGCATTTAAATATATTTCCTGTTGAAGAATAGGGAACTGCATTTACTTTACAGTTGTGTGTGTGCTCTTAAAAAAAAAAAAAAAAAAAAAAAAAAAAAGGCCTTTTTTCTACAATAAAGTCCGTGTGTCCCAAAATTTGGCCTTTGGGATTGGGATGGTTTGAATTAAATTATATACTTCCCCAGTTGGTGGTTGTCGTCGTATTTTCCAATATGATTGTGCCAGTTATTATAAAGGAATGAACTGAAAAAAGTGGATGTCCAGTTAAAATGTGTGTACTAATATACACCATTCTTACATTCCATGAATGCCTCACTTCTGTGCCTGTTTCACCGTCTGTAATACTGGGATAATGACGACATCTTTTTAAAAACACTTTGGATATGTCTACACAACAAGCAAACACTGAAATTAGGGAGTATCAGAGTTCAGGCCTACTGACTCAGTACATGGCATGTGCTATGGCCCTAAAACTAGCTGTGGATGTTTCACCTTGGGCTGATGTTCAGGGATGGGAAAAGGCTTCACAGTCCAAATCACAATGTCTACACAGCTATTTTGAGCTAAATAACATGAGTTCAGGCTTGTAAAACAGTACTCTTGAGACTCACTTCTGTGGGACTGGCTAAATGTACACTGAGATCTACTGATAAGAAGCCCTATATAAAAGCTAGCTATTTTAATTAATTTGCAAGGCAAATCATTTAATAAGAATATCTAAAACTCTGTTAAAATGTTATCTAGTTTTAACTGAATCTTCTAGAGAAATTCAGTGCTCTATCATGACAGCATTAATTATGCAGTGGTCAAAAGGAGCTTCTTGGCCTCCTTGTTTTGTTTGCTCTGCAACTTTAAAATCAAATTCTTCTACTTTGGTTTATGAGGTTCTTCCTCCCTCCCCCATTTATATATTCTCACTTTGTTTCTGAGACAAGGTAAAGTGATTCTATTTAATCTCCTTGTCTTTTCTACGCCTCTTGCCATTACCAACGGTCTTGAACACACACAGGTAGGGAAAGCATTTACTGCTCCTGGGCGTGAATGGCAAAACTTGTCTGCCTAATCTGCTTTTTGCCAACCCCCACTACAGTAGCTGCCGGACTTTTTTTTCTTCTTCATCTCAGCTGCCACTTGGTCTATGGCACTTAGCCCCTGTACGGTCAATGGTGTGGATGTGGTTTGGTCAGGGCACCTTATCTCATTCACACAGCAGAGGAGATGTTTTAAACAAAACAAAACAAAAAAACAGCTCCACCATATCTTCCATATTGGCTGGATGTAGAAATGCAGTTAAAGGTTTGGTGATCTTGTACCCTTTTATGGATTGGTCAGATCAGACTTCTGTACGATTGTTAAGGGGTGTGGAGTGCTCAAGTCAATAATGACATCTACTTTTCATGGACATTGGAGATCATGAGGGCTCACGGGTTGGGGTAGTAGTACAATCCTGGGTATTAGGATAGATTTTTATGGTTAAGAGTGAAGTGTGGTTTTTGCAACAATTCTAAAGGGACACTTGACTTGTATTCAAGCTCTCCACTGCATGCAATTTTCCTGGCTAGAGCAGACAAAACCATTTTGAGTTCTGCAAGGGCAACTCACATTTCAATTAAAGTACTGCTGGAATTTATTGGCTGACAGTTAGTGTATAACAGGTCACAAAGTTCTCTGCTGATTTGTCATCCTAGTGCCTTATTTGACAGCTCAGTTGTTTCCCCCTGAACATGTTTTATGTGTCAAGGCTGTTGCAAAAGGAATACAGGTAATAGATGAGCTTGCTAGAGTGTGGGTGGTGGCTGTTTGCAGTGCATGCAATATTGATATGGATGCTCAATGGGTGCCATCACTACCCTTGGCCCTTTTGATCACTTACACTAATACTTGCAATACCTGGGAATGATGGGAGGCTAAACATGATGCAATCCAAATTACCTATTATAAATACTTCTTCATGCATTGTGGTAACTGGCAGAGGAAAAAGGATATCGGCAAAAGTACTCAGTCCTGATGAAATGTGCTCTATAGGACAGCCCCAATACAAATCTGAGGCACTCCATAGCAACTCAAAGAATCATGGAAGATTTGTGTAGCTATGTTCACAGACATAAATTCATTTTCAGCTGCAAGATGGCTGCACGTTGACTGACTTGTACTATACTATCTGTCTGAAGTGGTCCTGGGAGAGCCCTTGGAGTTGAACATCACTGATTGAAAGCATCCATAACTCCTTAGAGACCTGCATTGTTTAGAAATATAAAGCACAGACTTGTGTAGGCAATTAGGGTGTTTAACTTTGAACACATGCATCTGACCAAAACATGAACTTAAAACAATGAACGGCAAGATATCAGCTAAGTTATCTTGGATATGGGATGAAATAAATAAGCATTTCCCTTGGTTACCAAGTCCATTAACCATTTCTTTCCCTCAAACTGCAGGCTTAGCAAATATGGCTATATAACATTATGGAAGACCTCTTATGATTTTCATACACATTTAAAGATAAAACTGGCTCACCTAACGTTGCAGGCCCTAATAAGAGGGATTGACTTCTCCTCAGTCCTTGAGCGTATGCTAGAGTTTCCTAGTACTTCTTAGGGGCTTTGTTTCATTTGTACTTTTCAATGATCCTGGAAGCACTTCTCCCTTGATATTGAGTAAATGATTGTGCTATGCATGCAGAGGATGAGGTTAGGGACACTTGAAATAGCAATGATTAGTGCTTTTGGCTGTCTATTGCAACTTGAGAGAGAATCTGACTTGAAACCCTTACCATACACTGTCCATCTTTTTAAACCCACTAGGTGGAGAATGGGTTTAGCTATGTTGTGGTCTAATACCAGAGATTTGACTTGACACTGGAAAGATAGTTTCATTATGGCAGATTTTTGTGTTCAAATAGCCCATATTTAATCTTCTGATGAAGTGTATTTTATAGAACTTACGGAGGAGATTGTACATAGGTGCATTCTTCTGCAGTAGGTTGCTTTGCAGCATACTCTAAGAACATTTTGCCTAATTCTCAGTTGTGTGTGGTGGCTGGTACTAAAGCCAGTCTTTGAGAGTAAGACTTTTTTGATTGAGAATAATTGTCATATGTGCTCCAAACGTGGGTAAATCTCAAGAGTCCATTTAAACTGGGATACTACATTTTCTCTCCCTACTTTAAGATTTTGAAGGTCCTACATGTAGTAGTGAGGATGTTATCATTGCATCAAAAAATCCTGGCAGAAATAAAACTTTTTGGATGGGCTGTTTTCCCTAGCCAAAGAGAACTGGAGAGAATTTTGATTAGGCAGTTCTTCTTATTATCCTTGTTTCGCAGCTATTACGCCCGCTGTGTCTACTAGCCTTTGTTGCAGCAGAACACTTTGCCATCTCATTCTGCAGCCTGCATCCATCCAGTCAGTTGTAGTCACTAATTCCTTGGCTCCAGCTGAACCCTGAGATCTGAGTGACTATAGTCAGGTTTTTGTACAGCGCCTTTTTGCTTGTTTATGCTATCTGTCAGGGATGTTATGCCATGCTTAATGCAAACCTTAAAGGGTAGATGGATTTAGTTAACCTTTATTTGAGACTATGTTCCATGATCAGTTATAACTGTTTATTATTCAAAATATTTTCTTCACTATGATAGCAATTCTGGGACTGAATCTGTATAAGGTTAATCTTTAATGTGTCTGACTGTGCAGTTATTAATGACCCTTTCTCCGGCGCAGGCTGGGGGCCTTCTCTTGCCTTGGCAACCATAAAGCTATTGTCTATCTAATGGTCCAGGTGATCTAAATTTATTTTATTATTGCAGTGTTTTTTGCACCACAACCAGCCTCAAGACCCCATTACATAACAGCTGTTTTACTGCCTCACTAGCTTTTGCTGCATTCATCTGCTTCTGAGGCTGTGCATGGTTGTACACATCTCCTCCTCAATTTAGCACAGAGATTGCCAGGTCAGTTACCTGAGTCTGTCTCCTTTTTCTAGTTGACTCATTGCATTAAACATCAGCTAAAAATTGCTTTTATGTTCAAAGTGAGCAAATGCAATTACCACCTCAGGAAGTTCATGTAACTGTGAGTAAAAGAGGCCTTAATGATCAAGAATTAGAAGGGAGTTGTCCAAATTAAGACCCTCTTCTGTAAATAAATAAGCTCTTTGCTTATAGGTTTCTCACAGTAGTCACCATAGTGGTAGATTCTGTGATTTCCACAAGAATTGCTTCAATTCCTGAGCAGTAAACGGACTCCATCAATACAATATAACCATTGCTGCTAATTCTACCAGCTGGTAATCTTCTGACTCCGTTGCCAGTAGCCTCAAACTCTTCACAGGTGGAAGGGGGTACAGGGGAGGTAGATGTATCTATACTTACAATTCATAATGAGAACAATTTATGTATAGCCTCAGTATTTACATTTTCTCTAGTAATCTTACTACCAGTTGAGTTATAGCACTGGGTTATACAACAAAAGGGCCTGAATATAGATCAATGTATAGTCTTGCTGTATTAACCTCTGGGTATTTTACAGAGGTCCTCAGGAAGCACAGATGTTACTGGAAAGTGACCAAAATCTATTTTTCTTCCAGAAGGGGGTGGGGGGAGGTATACATAGAAGATAAAATATTTAAATTATGAAGACAAACTTGTTTCTCTATAAAACACTAGCAGAATTGTCCAAAATCAAATTTCCAATGCAAAAATGTGATCCCAACTCTGCAATAATCAGTGAGAAGGAAGGTACTTTTCTGTATAGCTGCTAATGAGCAAGCTAATGCTTCTGGGTTTTGTGAGATGAGGGAGCTTTCATGTATGGCCTTATCATTACCATTCAAATTCCCAAGCAATTTAAAGATAATATGTGCAATTTACCCATCTGAGTTTTTCCTTTTCTTTTTTTCTCCTGCCCACCCTGGGTCAATAAGAGGCGCCTCTCTTCTGTCTTTCCCTGGAAAATTCACCAATATGCCAACTCTTCAGAAGAATATAGTAATTGGAACAAGGGGATGTAGTACCATTTTTTCTATCATACTGTGCTCATATTTCTTATAGGCAGATTACAAGTAAAGCACATTTTAGAGGAGAGCTCCTTTGAAGTGCAACCAAGAAAGGAGGGCGTTGGAGAACATGTTCCTTTAAAAAAAAAAAAATCTTTGTGAGAAAATTTTCTTAAATGTTTGTTTTAGTAGAACACATTTCTTCTGATTCATCAACCTGAAAACAGGTGCTAATCACAAACTGAATGATAGAATGCCTCAAGAGAATTTATTTAATAGAATCAAGGTTTTCATTTAATCTTACAAGAAACTATATAAAAGTATCAAATGAGAGCAAAGGCAAAAAGTGCCTTATCAAATTGAAAGGATTATTTTTAAGCACACAACCAGCCGCCTGTAGGTATCAGACGTAGTACAATTACCAGGCATGCTTAGCGTTGATTAGTAATGTCCAGAATTTCTACCTAGGACTCAATGTTGAGGAAGCTCTGTACATTAGGTAGCTTGAATATATATTTCCCATTATCACAATGATGTGAATGACTATTTGGAGTGTGCCTTAAATGATTTCCGTAATGTAAGAATTAAAAGATCAATTTTGTTTCTATGGTTACAGATTTGCCACATAGCGTATAATTGATTTAGCCAAGAAATTTTGGGTTACTTTATTAACACTTCACAAAAATAATTTATGTTGTACTAACCCAGAATATTGTTATAATATAATAATAGTCTGGAACACATTTTATTTTCAAATGCTATAAACATAGGGCATCAGTAATCCCTGAGGAAAAGAGATGTTGAAGTTTTTAGTTTCAGGTAAAATAAGACATTGTTCTGGTATCAGGTTTTCTCAAACTAGTAACTTGGCCTGTAATATTTTTTTAACTTTAAATCCTCTGCAAATATCAGTTCAAAATAATAAAAAAAGATTATTCTACCAGCTGCTGGCACACTTCTTTTCAACTAGGGTCCAATCGTATTTCATTGTCCATAGCAAAACTGAAGTGGGTACAGGATAGGGACCTTGCATCATTGGCCATGTGTTGCCTTGTACAGATACTTTTTACCAAAGCAATATTGGGACTTATTTTTTTAAATGTATCCAAATGGAAAAGCATAAGTAAGGAAAAGTGTTTATACATTTCAACTGCTAAAGAGTTTGAAGGAGGCAAATCTACTATGACACATAAAACAAATACATTCTGAATAACAAGTTATATTTTCAAAGAAATTGTACAGTACCTTTCTAAAAACCATCTGAGGTTTTAGTTCTCTAAGATTTAAACTAATTTTTTTGAATTTTTATTTTAGTCATGTTGTTTCATCAGGATCACACAACTGCTATGATGAGAATTATTTTACAGTTCAAGTCTGATTGACTTGGCTAAAGGAGAGCCCACTTTTGGCTCATCTACTACAGCACAGTGGTCATGTACAAATAGCAGTCTGTTTCTATCCTTGACTATGGTAATGCTGAAGATGCATGCATCAGATAGGTCAGTCAACATCAGAACAATGGTCTTGGTTAATTATAGGGTGGGCCTAGAAAACAACAATTCTAAATTCATTGTGTTTTCATGCTCTGGTATTTGCTTAAGGCTGATTAGGAATGGAACCAAAGACATTTCAAAACTATTCATGATAAATGAAAGAAGCTTGTCTGAGAATAGTCAACTGCTCAGTGGTGAGGGCAGTTGCTTGGGGCGTGGGAGACTCTTCATGAAATCTGGTAAGACTTGAACTTGGGTTTCCCATATCCCAGATGAGTAGCCCAACTAACCAATGGGCTGTTGGCTAATCTTAGAAGGGATTATGTGGGCACTGTTTTTGACCAGAAATTCCACTGTGGACTTAAGAAATGTTCCAGTTGAAACTGACAAATTTCCAGGAAACATTTTAGTTCCAAGAAAAAAAAAACCAAAAAACACACTCCACCATCTGTAGTTAATTGCCAGTCTGCTGTAAAGTCTGAGCACCATTTGGCAGGCGAAATAACTTTCTCATAAACTCAATCTAGAATGATGTTCTAGTTTCACATTTTAACTTTTGATATATGAGTGTTAAAAATGTATGTAATATAGTTTAATGCACTGATAACATTAATTGCATATGAACAAATGTGAGGGATTTAATGGCAGTGACTGCGGTGGACAAACTATCCCCTTGTAAATCAATAAAATAAAACAAAAGGCTTGGAAGCATGAAGTAAGCAAGCCTATGTATATACCTCAAAGCAAAAACATATTTGCAGAAACTGCTGTCAAATACTGCTTCCATGAGTTATTTTGGCATGCTTGCTACCTTCCATGAAAACGAAAAGTTGACAAATGCCATTTTTATCTAAAAGTTGATATTTTAGTTGAATAACAAATTTACACCATGTTGAAACTTCATCTTGTTACAAAATGATCTTTATTGGACTGGTGATAACATTTCACCTTTTCACCAAATTTTGCAAATTCCACAGGGCTCAGTTTTAATTAGAGGTCATTTTACCTTGAACAATGCTGTTGATTTGTGGAGTGTTTCATGGTGAAAGTACATGGACTGTTCCAGCAAAGGAGAATGTTGTTGGGCTATTAACCTTTTCCTTCCAGGGAACGCTGATTAATTTTTCAATGGCAAAGGGGAAATGTTCTTTCAGTCATAACCTAGTAGTGTGATATTTATACATTCAGGGTCGGGAGTCTGAAAAAGAGAGAGAGAGATCATAACTATGTTCAAAGGCAAACTCATCTTACCATTGGTTATCTGATACCATGACTCCTTTGACAGATCAAAATATGATGTCTGCAGAGAAAATTGACTATTTACATAGTACCATGGTATGTTGTCATCAGCTGTTTCCCCTGATCTAATACAGGCAGAATCCAGAACTAGGTCCATGAAATTCTCCAAACAGAAAAGTACAGAGTGTGGTAGCAGCTAGCCAAGATGATATTGCTCAGGTGATGGATTAAAAAGGGGTACAAGCAAAGAAAAGGGAGCAGATCTTGGATGGAGAAAACTGTTTAGAGTACATAGATCTGAGGTCACCTTATGTTAACCTTATGATAATTCATATCATCAAAAAGCTTCAGTTTCGGACTTGAATGTTCTGTATCTTCACAGATTGTAAAGAACAGGAGGAATCATTATGATCCTCTAGTTTGGTCTAATTATTCTGATTTTTTTTTTTTAGTTGCTTTGTCTGAGGTCTGAATTAGTTGACTCAAAACTAAGTGGTTTCCTTAAAACCTCCAAGTACTGAGCCAGTCTAGAGTTCAGTGAACTCTTTTTCTCTGTCTGCATCTTCAGTCCTGAATTCAAGATTGCATACCTATAGAGAGTGACCTGACTCCTACTGAATTCAATGGAAAAACTCCAGTTGAGTTCAACGGGCACTAGATCCCCCAAAATCTACTTTGCCCTGGGAATTCTATGCCCATTTTTTTTATTTGTAAATAAGCACTAGAACATTTCAAAATGATGGCTTAAAGCACTATAGCATGTCATAACATACACCATCAAGTATTTGTTTAGTAACATAAAGAGAAGATTCTGATTCAGGATTGTTCAAGTAAGGTATGCTCAGAGTATCAAATTTCTTTCTTTTATGGTCAGAGCTGGGCTTTGAGTTTGGAAAGCTTACCATAACTAACAAGTGCTCAAAATTTGGCCAAGTTTAGTCACCTAGAATGGTTATAAGCCACCTTGAGTACACTAACTAGTGCCCTGTCCATTTTACTTGTGTTCTAAGAATTATTTGGGAAGTACTATAACAAAAACAGTTTAGAATAGTACCATCTTGGATGTGAGGCAAATATGTGATATTGGGCCCAGTACTTCAATGTCTGAATAGCTGATGAACCATGCTACTTCTATTTTGGGCGTTGTCTGAAGTTTCTTACCTTTTTAACACATCAGTATTTGAGTAGCCCCAATAATCTTATCAAACTGAATACCTGCTTTATTAAATCTGAGCTAAAGAGTTTATTGCATGGTATTGGTAGATTAACTGCTAATTATATAAATCTCCTGGGGGGGTGGAATTAAGGCCTTTCATTATTTGCTTCCTTTATGGAATCTAAGAGATTAAACTTTCACATTTCCTTATCTGATTCCCATCTCAGTGTATTTTCTCAAAGAACTCCTATCTATCCAATCCAAAGTATTTTAAGGACCTGATCCTAGTGGAATCCTGTTCTCATGCAAGAAGCATGTCTATCTTCAAAATCATTTCAGCCCTAGTATCTGTAGCACATTTAATGAATAAGTCTTCATAACATTGAGGAAAAACAAGCACATGAGTAGTCTCATTGACTGCAAGTTTTGCTGAAAGTTAAGCATGTGAATGTTTCAGGATCAAGGCCAAAGTTACTTGGTCAGGTCACACAGGAGTTCAGTGATAGAGCTGAGAACCAATGTCATGTTGAGTGTCAGTCCAGTGTCTTCACCAACACTGTCATTCTTCCCATGATTTCAGTGGAACTCTTCATCTAAATAAGGACAACTGACTGATCTTTGGTTCCTAGTGGTGGGTATTCCAGTGGGACAGCTAATGAGTTGGGTTCGGAGTTATTACAGAGAATTTTTTCTTCGGTGTTGAGTCTTGCTCACATGCTTAGGGTTTAATGGATCACCATATTGGGGTTGAGAAGGAATTTTCTCACAAGGCAGCTTGGCATAGGCCCTAAGGGTTCTCCACCTTCCTCTGTAGCATGGAGAATGGCTGGTGGAGTCTCTGTATCTTAAAGTCTTCAATAACTTAGTCATAGGTTAGAGGTTTATTGCAGGAAAGGGTGGGCGAGATTCTGTGGCCTGCATTGTGCAGGAGGTCAGACTGTTGTTCCCTTTTGACCTTAGAGTCTGAGTCTGTGTTCCTCAATGGATTCAACATGGCTGGTATGAATACTTAGATCAGTGCCTACCACTTCAAGTATAAGTTCAGTTTTTAGAGTAGACACAAATAAGGAAGGCCCATAGAAGCCCAGTCATTCATTGAAAGAGTCAATTGGTATTTAAGAGATCCGTGTTCCCAGGTTCATTCTGCTAGACCATCCTCTTTCCCTAAATTCAGGAGTAAAAATCAGGTTACTTCTGTGTTTGTGAGTGAATCTTTTTCTACTTTAAAATCCTCTGCAATTCTGGGTGTCTGTTCTTAAGAATTAAACAATGATTTCTTTCTTTTTGCTTGCTGTCCCATTCTTCCCCATCAAAGATTTTTAAAATGTAAGATCTTCTTCACTGAATGACCTCAGTTACTCTTAGATTCCAGTGACCATTCAGTACCAAGATGTTCAAAATCACAGCTGACTTTTTGAATCCAGAGCATAAAGTATTTAAAGTAATTTACAGGCACACATCCTTCTAGTTAATGTTCAGCTTCAAGGGGCTTATCATCATCTTCAGTCCTTTGTTCAAGTTTACAAAAATTGCATTCCTTACAAATGTAATCAAAGATGTAGCATGCACTTTATGAAACACAGATGCTTTACTATGTCCTCTTGCATTTCCACTGCTCTGTAAAATGTTTAGGAGACTAAAGAAACAAATTTCTGAGAAAAAGATTATCATTTGCAGCAATGATGACTGAATCTGATGCATACAGGTGTCTACAGATTCGCATCATTCATATGGAGCCTTATCCAAAAATCATTAAATGGGAAGCTTTTAAGTTGCTTCAGGGGGATATGGATCAGGCACTGCAGGCAGGCACATAGTTCTCAAGAAATCTTTTAAAATTTATGCATGTAATAGAGGGAATAAAGTCTTGATTTTTAAATCCTGTGGTGTAAAGTGAAGGTGTTCATTTGTCTTTTCTTCTAAAAGTGCATTTGAAGTTGAGGAGGGCAAGGGATTTCCCTGTCTCCTCCAGTTGTCACTTCATAAGGGTTATACCAATTTAGCAAGCACCCCAACACCTCCCCCACACCTTCTTCTACACCCTGCCCCATTTTCAAATCCTGGGGAAGCTGTTGGAGGGGGCATACCGTGGGGAGGGCACTGCATTGCCAGGTTTCACGATGAAGGTCTAAAAACAATAGACCAGGTTCTGAGATGATTAGTGGGACTGCTCTGTTTACCAATTCAGTGCACTTGTTCAGCAGTTTCTCCTGGCAGGACTCTTTAAAGCTTACCTCAGAAGACAAAAACAACAGTGTTGGCTACAGTAGTGTAGCCATCTTTGTGTGACTCTGCATCAGGGCACAGAGGCCATGTCTAACACCAAGGGAATTCTGATGTGATAAATTACATGCATCAGGTCCTTGCTTGGCAACGTTAATAAATCATTATAGATTTTGTAAGTTGTATTGAGTACCAACCTATGAATTTGATCCTTCAGTCATTCACTTTCTAATGAGTGGTGGTGATGACTTTCTTAAAGTACCTGAAGTTACAAACAAAAAATTCACTAGAATTACTCAGGCCTAGTGTCTGGTGGTAGCATGTAAGGTAGATGTTGTTCATGCTGCACTGGAAAGCAGGCAATTTCTATGTTGTGGTACATAGCTACTTAGGTTTTAGTAAGGTTCTGGGATGGGACGAAGTAGGGGCTGACGGAGCTTTTCCCTGCTGTATCTCCCTACCAGAGCCTTTCTGTGAAGCTGGAGCCTTTTCCTGTGGGAAGGTTCTGATGGCTCCCTGAAGCATGAAAGGCTCCGGCATTACAGAGATGCTAAAGTATCTCCTGTGTAAGGAAAGTCTCCAAAAATAGGAAAGCAATCAGATATGCTGCCAAATAAGGGGAAAAATGCAGTGCAGAAGGACAGGCACTACATGAACAGGTAGAGTATATTCCCTAAATTGCCAGGTCATATGTTTTATTTTACTCAACTACAACAGTGCCTCATTATCTACACCAGTGGCTCTCAACTGCTGTCTCCAGTCACATTGCTGTGTAACCACACAGCAGTAAGTGTGTCACGAAGAGCTGGGGAGTTCATTAGATTTGGTTTGGAGGAGTGGGCTAGTGTGTCTTGTAGAGTCGCAATGTGATGACAAGTTGTGTTGTGAGCCACAAAAGGTTGAGAACCATTGATCTACACTATTTATACCCGTGCTGTGTAGAGCATATGATGTATTTACACACTGTTATAAGTGTAGCTGTAGAATCTTAGGGTTGGAAGGGACCTCATGAGGTCATCTAGTTCAACCCCCTGCTAAAAGCAGGACCACTCTCACTAAATCATCGCAGGCAGGGTATTGTCTAACTGGACCTTTAAATATCTCCAAAGATGGAGATTCCACCACCTCCCTAGACAACCCATTCCAATGATTTGCCACTCTCCTAGTGAGAGTTTTTCCTAATATCCAACCTTGTCCTACCCAGCTGCAGCTTGAAACCATTGCTCCTCGTTCTGTCCTCTGTTACTACTGAAAACAGCCTATCTTCCTCCTCCCTGGAGCACCCTTTCAAGCAGTTGAAGGTTGCTATCAAATCCCCCCTCACTCTTCTCTTCCACAGGCTAAATAAGCCTAGTTCCTTCAGTCTTTCCTCATAAGTCACGTGCCCCAGCCCCCTAATCATTTTTATTGCCCTCTAGTGGACTCTTTCTAATTTGTCGTCTCAGCTTGTTCAGTTTAGTGATAATATCTTAGTAGTACTGAGTAAGGTAAGAAATTAAAAAAAAAATCCTCAAGTTCAAATTTTTACAATAAATTTCTCAATTGTATACTGTTATATGCTTTTGTCTTTTTAATTGGCTATTTATAGCTTTTTTCAGACTTTTTTCCCTCACTAGAAACTGTAGCTAGAACTGTCAGTGTGTGCTGCTTTTTTTTGTATTGTTCGTTCCAGTTATCCCAAAGGGATAGCCGTGTTAGTCTAGTCCAGCAAAAAAGAAACAAGGAGTCATGTGGCACTTTAAGACTAACATTTATTTTTCGCATGAGCTTTCGTGGGAGAAAATCCCACTTCATCAAATGCTTGGAAGATGGGAAGTTCACCCATCTTCGAAGCATCTGATGAAGTGGGATTTTCTCCCACGAAAGCTCATGCAAAAAATAAATGTTAGTCTTAAAGTGCCACATGACTCCTTGTTCCAATTATCGCAGCAATTGGTAGAGCATTTTTGTGTGACAATATAGTCAGTGCAATTTGTTACAATGTACTAATACAGAAAATGGAATACTACATTGCTGTTGCAGAGAATCTCTAATCTCAGGCAAAAACATAGGAATGCATGTGATTTTTTTGGTATGGTGAGTAGAGCTGTGCAAAAGCTGACTTTTTGGCTGAGTGGCTGAATCAAAAAAATAGTTTGGAGTTGAACAAAACATTTCATTTAACTTATGAAACTTTAATTTTAGAAATACAATTTATTTAATTAGATTAAAGTGAAATTTGAGACAAAAAGTCACTTCCAATCCAATTCAAAATGTTTATTTTTGAAAGTTTTTAAATGTAATTTGACTTTTTTCTTCTTTTGTTGACCCAAATTGAAATTTTTATTGAAGAGTTTTTCTGAAGAATTTTGCCCACCATCTAATGGTGAGTGAAAAATCTATAGCCTGAATAACAATGTCAGAAGAATAAACTGGATGTGAGTGTTGTGGGGAAAGTAACGTCAGTCAGAGTAGGTATTATTGTACTGAAAATAGTGTCAAAAGGGACACACAGGCTGCTGAATAACTGCATCATGCACCAAAGACAGAAAATACAATTGTAATGTTTTTAGACCTTTCCTTCAAAAGGTTGGACTAGAAATAGGATTCTCGCAAGATAGCGGATTACTCTGTCAGCCAAGCTGTCTAGTTTAAGTGGGTATTTGAACTTGTGTGGATTAAGGAAGGTGCTATTTGACCTAAAGCAAGATAAGTGGGCTTTAGAAGGTCAACCACAATCAAACTTTTTGGACTAATATGATACACTGTATGTAAAATAACTTTATTTCATGCCATCAGGGGTTTATTAGATCACATGATGTTTTATGATTGGCAGTTTAAAAGTCAAAATATGTAGGCATTACATATTGCATTTGTCTGATCGTATCATTTCAAACCAAGCAACAAAACATTTCAGGAAGAGGATGTGCTGTCATGGTGGCACAACAGAAACCAGTATATGGCCTTTAGTCTATTTATAGTGATGAACGTTCAGAGTGGGTGTGAATGTTTTTTTGTCTCAATTCTAAACCAGTCATTCAAATTGTGCATATATATTTGTTGGTACTGTGTTTGAGTCAAATTATATTGTTAAGGTTATCTTAAAGTGTTAAAGTTATTGTACAAACTGTTATAAATTCAAAATACTCTTGCTGTGTTCTCTTCATTTCTGCCATTTGAAATACTGGCTTGTTCACCTTAACATTTGCACCTACATCCAGTGTTTAGATTTGTTACTTTTTGGTGCTCTTCATAGAGCACCTGTACTTAATGCACTAAGTCATGCAGACACAGCAGTCAAAGCTGAAGATTTATAACTCTGCATTATCAAATTTTATTTAGGAATAATTTAAATAAAGAATTAAGATAGCCCATCATTTGTTGTTTCATTTTTCAATATTGAAAGGAAAATTTTACCTGGTCTAGGCTAAATACTTTCCTTCACAAAAGGAACAGCTCAAAGTTTCAAGTCAAGTTACAAGTTTATCTCTTCAAGCCCTTTCTGTTTCAAATTACTTACCTAAAAGGCCAAAATGGATGAAGCTAAGAGGCACACAGGTGCCATTTGTGTTGCCTTTTCCTGGGCAAGGAAACTAGCTCTGAATATGTTCTTTTTATCTTTCTCAGTACATTGTCCTACTGGCAAGCAGAACTAAAACAGAAAAAAAATCACCCTGGGAACCAAAGAACATTGTGAAAGTCTTTGTGAAATAATTCATTCTGAGGCTTTTGCCTTTTCATAAATGACAGACAGAAAGGAGATGCTATAGACCTACCATTATATCATGTTCTTTTTAACTTGCATTATGTTGGCTTTTTGTTACTATTGAGGATATTTTAAATTGTTTATTTAATTAAATACATGTGTCTAATGAGGAATAATGGCATTTGAGAGGAGGAATAATGCATTTCAAAAGGCCATTGATTTGTAAATCCATATTTACTAAGGTTTAGTAACTGATTCAATTATTTGCTCCACACTCTGTTAAACCTCAGCAAGAATGCTTTGCTGCTAACTGCTGCATTTTTAATATACAACATCCTGTCAATTCTAAATCCGGTTAAAGCTTTATAATAATTATTTTTTTAAGACTTGGAAATGGACTTTGAGCTGGCACTGAAATACTGATATTGGCATAATGATGCTGGGCAGTTCTGCTTAGTATGTGAATCAACTGTCAAAAGAATGTTTAATTGAAACTAAAATGCTCTCCAGAGTCTCATGAGGGTTGTCTGCTTTTGAATCAGGTTCGTACTTTGGTACTGGGTACATAGATGCCAGGAAGTTTCAAGTTCTTTGACCTTTAGGTAGGAAGGAGTGATGCACGATGACAACAAGCATTTCCAAGGGGGAGGTACCCTGGCCTGTACAGTGTGTAAGATCAAGTTTATCTAGATCTCATGTAACTTTTCAACATGTTAGGTATTCATAAGAAAAATCTTGTACCTAGACAAGTACATATTCAGTTAAATTTATGCCAGAGCAGAGATTTTAAGGAAAACTCTTTGATGTTGAACTCCCATGTTAGCTGGGAGGGACCTGTTGGCTGAAGAGCTTCATGGAATTATCTGCATATCCCTGCATGACATTGAATGAGTCCTAATAACCAGAGCACTTCCTACATGTATAACAAACAAGGAATCTGGTGGCACTTTTAACGACTGACATGTATGTGTGCCTTCAACATTTCCACAGCTCAGATTTAAACCAAGACTTTGGCAGTCTGAAGGATGCTTATCTGCCACAAGAACTGAAGCAGAGTCTTGTTCATTTAAGATCTGACAATAAATGTACCATTTGGAAATTGCTCTTCTTAATACCTTGTAGTCCATCCCTAATATTAACTTTAAATACAGTCATGATTCTTTCATATAATGTATTTAATCCAAAAAATGGAATTTGAAACACCAACATACCCAGGCATTAGATGGGACTTTTTCAAGTCCTTAGGTGTGATAAGCATCCACCTCCTATTGGTTTTCAGTGAAAATTGAGTGCTTGACTGTCTTGGGAACCTTTCGACAATGACATCTTTTGCTATAAAGATCACTTGCCTACCTTTTAAAATGTAGAAGCCTTTGGTATGATACAAGAAAATGAGACTTTTGCCAGAGATTGTAGTTTTTGGTCATGGTGTTTTGACGAGATGTGAAGAATTACTTGCCTCATTGAAACTGCAGAGGCAAATTGCACATAGACAAAATGTTTTAACCTGTATTACAGATTAGCACCCCCTATGCATGCAAAAGCTGCCTCAAGATGTTTTAATGACCCTGAATATTCTCAAAGCATCAATGTTTATGTGCCACTCAAAATGCTGCCATTCTCTAGTGTCATACTGGGCATTAATTCAGTATGGACTTCAAAGGCAGCTGTGGTTTCATACGAGCACATCATAAATCCTGTTTCTGACCCAACTACATAGAGAGAAGTGAATCCTTGAAAGAATATTTTAAATCTAAATTCATCTATAACACAGTTGTCCCTAAAGGTTCCAACTATGATCAGAGCCCTACTCTAGGCACTGCACATACATAGCTATTATCAGTAAAAGTCCCCACCCTGAAACATTTATAATAGAATCATAGGGTTAGAAGGGACCTCATGAGGTCATCTAGTCTAACCCCCTGCCAAAAAAGCAGGACCACTCTCACTAAATCACCCCAGCCAGGGTTTTGTCTAACCGAGGCTTAAATGTCTCCAAAGATGGAGATTCCACCACTTTGCTAGGTAGCCCATTCCAATGCTTCACCACCCTCCTAGTAAAAAAAGATTTTCCTAATATCCAGCCTCAACCTCCCCAGCTGCAACTTGAAACCATTGTTTCTTGTTCTGTTCTCTGTTGTTACTGAGAACAGCTGAGCTCTACTCTCCTTGGAGCATCCCTTCAAGCAGTTGAAGGTTGCTATCAAATCCCCCCCCTCAGTCCTCTCTTCTGCAGGCTAAATAAGCCTAGTTCCTTCAGTCTCTCTTCGTAAGTCTTGTGCTCGAGCGCCTTGATCATTTGCATTGCCCTCTGCTGGACTCTAATTTGTCCACATCCTTTTTGTAGCAGATACCTCAAAACTGGACACAGTATTCCAGATGTGTGCTCACCACTGCCAAATAGAGAACAATCACATCCCTCGATCTGCTGGCAACACTTCTATTGATGCAGCCCAGTATGCCAGTTGCCTTTTTGGCATCAAGAGCATGCTGTTGACTCATATCCAGCTTCCCATCAACCATGACCCCCAGGTCTTTTTCTACAGTGCTGCTACTTAGCTGATTGCTCCCTAATCTGTAGCAGTGCATGGGATTTTTCCATCCTAACTACAGGACTTTAAATTTGTCCTTGTTGAACTTCATTAGATTTCTTTTGGCCCAATGGTCCAATTTGTCTAGGTCTCCCTGAATCCTACCCCTGCCATCCAGTGTGTTTACCATTCCCCCCAGCTTAATGTCATCCACAAATTTGCTATGTGTGCAATCTATCCCATCATCCTGATCATTTAATCAAAATGTTGAAAAGAAATAGCCCCAAGACTAACCCACTGGGCACTCCACTCATAACTGGTTGCCAACTAGACATGGAGCCCTTGATTCACATGTGCTGAACCGTTGATCTAGCCAGTTTTCTATCCACCTTACTGTCCATACATCCAACCCATACTTCCTTAACTTGCTGATGAGAATCCTGTGGGAAACCATATCAAAAACCTTACTAAAGTTGAGGTATGTCATGTCAACAGCCCTTCCTGCATCCAAAAATCCAATCATCTCATCATAGAAGGCAATGAGGTTGGTCAGGCAAGATTTACCCTTAATAAATCCATGCTTACTGTTCCTCATCAATCTCTTTCTCTCCAAGTGTTTCAGGATGGACTCTTTGAGAAGCTGCTCCATGATTTTTCCAGGGATTGAGGTGAGGCTGACAGGTCTGTAATTCCCTGGATCTTCCTTTTTGCCTTTCCTGAAGATAGGCACTGTATTTGCTTTTTTCTTCTTCGAGTGATTGCTCCTGTCCATTCCTCCATAGGTGTCTGCATGCCATGTGCACAGCATGCCGGATTTTTTTTCCCGTAGAGTACCCGTAGGGCTGGCTGTAGCGCCCCCTGGAGTGGTGCCTTCACGGCTCCCAATATAGCATCCAGCTGGCCCCTTCCCCCCTCAGTTCCTTCTTTACCGCCCTGACAGTCACTGGAATGAGTGCTGCATAAGCAGTTTTTCCCACGGCGAGTTTTTGCCTACGGAGTACCAGTTTTCTTTTGGTTATTAGTTAAAGTTTTGAAGTTTTAGTAGTTTAGTTTGCGCCCGCCCTGGACTCGGGGTTGGGCTGTGCCGGGGTTTAAGACATGCCTCAGATGTAAGAGGCCAATGCCTGTGGATGATCCACATAGCTCCTGTCTCCTGTGCCTCGGGGAAGCTCATCTTGCTGAGAAGTGCAAGATCTGTTGGGGTTTCAAACCAAGAAATCAAAAGGACATTCAGCAGCTTAAACTCCACATGATGGAGGAAGCCTTGTGCCCCGCACCTGTGGATACAAGTTCAAGTATGGCACCATCGGTGCAGAGTGCACCGGCATTGTTGGTGCCGACGGCGGCACCGGAGCAACGGTGTGCTAAGCCGCCTCAGGACTCAGATTCTGGTAGCCGGAAATGGCACCGCTCACTGTCCCCAGCACCGGCTAAGAAGAAGAGGACGGACAGAGCACTCTCCCCTGCGGACATGGTGCTCCGCAAGTAGCCTAGTCAGAGCCGGGTTGGCCTGGCTCGCTCCCACTCCTCTCATGAGGTGCCATCCCTTAGCCAACCTAGCCCGGTTTCGGTCTCCTCCCCTATTAGGGACGTTTTGGAGGAGGACATTCTGTTGTCTGCTACTCCAGAGGCATTTGCGGCTCCGCAGAGTTTGACAGAGCAGCCTGTTTCGGCGGTACTGGGGCTGCCTCCTCCGGCGCCCAGCAGGGCGGTGCCGTCGTGGGGCAAACCCACGCCACTCCGAGCTCCTTCTCCGGAACCGAATAGATCTCATCCAGTAGTGGTGCTGCGGTCTCGGCAACATTCTCTGGTACCTCCGGCAATTATAGCAGCGATTATGGCAGAGGCAGGAGCCCCACGGTACTGGTCTCTGGTACCATCTCAAGCGGAAAGTTCCCCAGCTCATCGGCACTGGGAATCCTGGTGCAGTAGCTGGCACTGCTCCCTGGCACCATTGACTGCAGCCCCTCCATGGTCCCCGAGGAGCAGCCCATCCGCAAGCTCTGTAGAGGAGGTTGGGAACAGGAAGTCCCATTGCTGTACCGCACCGCCTTCCCAACCGGCTCAACTGGCCCTGCTGTTCCATCCTCAGTGGACTGGTTGGCAGCCTGGCATCCAGTGGCCGTTTTGGACACCTTGGGCTTTTCAGCAAGACCAAGGATCCAGACCGGCTGCCTTAGCATTGGGGTTGGGGTCTCGGCCACTGCCGTCTTTCACCACCACTGCCCCGCCAGGTTCCGGTGAAATTTCAGACATTGAGTCGCTGAGGGGAGAGCAGGATCGCGTCAGTCTGGCTAGCGGGATTCGCAGCGCACCATCTGAGGTCCAGCCCAGGGGCCCTGAACTGGAGGAATCGTCATCTTCACCTCCTGACGAGGCGGTGGTGGGAGCCAAACTGGCGACCATCCGGATGATGCCAAGACCCACCAGGAGCTCCTTCGCATGGTGGCCAGGGGTCTTAACTTACAAGCAGAGGATATATCTGAGGATGCTGATCACGTGGTGGATATTCTCCTCCTGGAGGGCCCAAATCGTATTGCACTCCCTTTTATTAAGACTGTGCAGAGCACCACGAAAACTTTATGGCATATGCCAGCCTCTATTTCCCCCTACAGCCAAGCGGGCTGAGAGGAAGTACTTTGTTCCTTCTGAGGGATATGAACATTTTTACTCTCACCCAGTTCCGGGCTCCTTAGTGGTGGCTGCCGCCAACGAGCGAGAACAGCAGGGCCACCCGGGACCTACGCCCAAATCCAAGGAGACAAAGAAATTAGACCTGTTCTGGCGCAAGGTCTATTCGACAGGGGGGGTTGCAATTGAGGATCGCTAACCAAGAGGCGATCCTCAGCAGATACGTCTTCAATGCCTGTCATCCCTAGAGTTTTCGGACTCTTTGGACCAGAACTCTAGGTCTGAACTGGCCCTCTCCATCAGGGAGGGCAAGGTGGTCTCCAAGGTGCTTCTGCAGTCAGCCTTGGATGCAGCAGATGTGGCAGCTCGCAACATGGCCTCGGGGATCACTATGTGGAGGAGTTCGTGGCTGCAAGCTTCAGGTCTTCTGCAGGAGGTCCAAGCTACCATTCAGGACCTTCTGTTTGAGGGGCCTGAGCTGTATTCCCAACAAACGGACACCCGTCTACAGACCTTAAAGAACTCAAGGGCTTTACTTAAGTCACTGGGCCTTCATACTCCAGCGGCCCAGAGGAAGCCCTTCAAACCATTGCCTCCGCCAGGGACGTACCACCGTCGCTCAGACTATGACTGGAGACGAAATAAGGGTGGCCGTAGGGGCACTGGACACCAGTCCAATAGTCAAGGGGGCTCTCGGTAGTCGACAGCCCCTAAAAAGACCTTTTGAGGGACAGCCCCAGGGCAACCTACCAATACGCACAGATCCAGAGACTCCCTTGTTCACAAACAGATTATCCCGCTTCCTGCCGGAGTGGCTGCAGATAACTTCGGACATATGGGTGATTCAAACAATCCTGGAGGGTTATTCCCTCCAATTTTCTTTGTTACCCCCGTCCGGCCTCCCCCTTTTACCCACCCCCCTTTCAGGGACCTGGCGCACGAGCAGTTGTTGCTCCAAGAGGTCCAAATTTTGTTTCAGAAAGGGGCAGTGGAGGAGATTCTGACAGGCAGAGAGGGCCAGGGGTTCTATTCCCGCTATTTCCTTATCCCCAAGGCGAAGGGGGGTTTACGGCCTATACTGGACTTACGGCGCCTCAACCATTTCCTTCGAAAGATCTGTTTTCGTATGGTATCTCTGTCCTCGATCATTCCTGCTCTGGATCCGGGCGATTGGTACATTGCCCTAGACCTGTGGGATGCGTATTTCCATATTGCAGTCAACCCCAAGCACAGGAAATTTCTGCGGTTTGTTGTAAGCCAAAGACATTTGCAGTTTGCGGTTCTCCCATTTGGCCTCTCGGCGGTGCCTCGAGTATTCACAAAGTGCCTCACAGTGGTAGCGGCATTCCTCAGACGACGCGGGGTCACTCTGTTTCCATACCTCAATGACTGGTTGGTCTCAGGTCGCTCAGAGCAGGAGGTGTTGTCTCACTTGTCGGTGGTACAGTCCCTTTTCGCTCATCTGGGTCTTCTGCTAAACATCCAGAAGTCAAGGTTCCAGCCTACTCAAAGGATAGAGTTTATAGGAGCAGTCCCAGACTCGGTGACGGCAAGGGCGAGCCTCCCCTTTACCCGCTCCCAGGCAATAAGACAGTTGGTGGGCTCCTTAGTAAAGTTTCCGATGACCTCTGTCAGGGAATGCCTTTGACTGCTGGGACTTATGGTGGCATGTATGTTTGTTGTAGAGCATGCCCGTCTCCACATGTGCCCTCTGCAGTTATGGCTGGCAAGAGTGTTCTGTCCAGGAAGGGACAGTCTGGATGGGATAGTCACCGTTCCAGCACCAGTGCAGAAATCCCTTATGTGGTGGAGTCAGGAGGCCAACCTATGCTCCGGAGTCCCCTTCTGCTCTGCTTGCCCGTCGGTCTGCCTCGTAATGGATGCATCAGACTGGGGCTGGGGGGCCCATTTGGGCCATCTCAGAACACAAGGCCTCTGGGAGGGCAAAGATATACTCTTACACATCAATATCAAAGAGCTCAGAGCTGTTCGCCTGGCCTTCACGGTGTTTCGAGAGGGGCTAGAGGGGAAGTCAGTGTCTATATGGACGGACAACACTTCCACGATGTTTTATATCAACAGACAAGGGGGTGCTCGTTCAAGGCAGCTGTGCCAGGAGGCGATGGAGCTTTGGGAGTTTTGCATTTTCCACAGGATTCACCCTGTAGCTTCTTATGTACCGGGCCTCCAGAATCGCTTAGTGGATGCGCTCAGCAGGAGGTTTATGACCTACGAAGGGTCACTGAATCAGGACGTGGTGGAAGACCTCTTCCAGAGGTGGGGTCGTCCCCATCTGGACCTATTCGTCTCCGAGTACAACAAGAAGTGCCCAGAGTTCTGTTCATTCAGGGGTCGCAGCCCGGGCTTGCTTGCGGACGCTTTTGACATTCCATGGTCTGGTCGGCTGCTCTATGCCTTTCCCTCAACCCCATTAGTGCCCAAAGTGTTGCAGAGGATAGGAATGGAAGGGGAGCAGGTCATTCTAATAGCACCAGCTTGGCCAAGGCAGCACTGGTTCTCGACTCTCATGAGACTGGCAATTCACAGCCCGATCCAGCTCCCTCGGAGAATGGACCTCTTGACCCAGGACAGCGGCCGCTTACTTCACCCCAGCCTGGAGGCCTTGCACCTCCATGGGTGGATCCTTCAATGCTAACAGGAGGTGAGCAATTATGTTCCTCTGTGGTAGTAGAAAACATTCCACCACAGTGACTTATAAGGCCAAGTGGCGGAAGTTTGCTCAGTGGTCCACGGACAAGGGGTAGGACCCCTTCACTCTTCCTGCTCAAAACTCCTAGATTACTTATGGTATTTGAAGGTTACGGGCTTGTCTGTGGTATCCCTTAAGGTCCATTTGGCGGCTATCTCAGCCTTCCATCGCACCTCGGAGCATTCTTCATTGTTCACAATGCCCATAGTTAAGCGGTTTTTGAAAAGTCTGTCTACGCTATACCCGTTGATAAAACTGCCGGCAGCGCAATGGGACCTGAACTTAGTCCTATCTAGACTCACAAGACGGCCGTTCGAACCCTTGGCGACATGTTCTTTGCTCTACCTCTCATGGAAGGTGGCATTTTTGGTAGCAGTCATGTCAGCTAGAAGAGTGTCAGAGTTACGGGCCTTGTCAGCTGAACCGCTATATGCTGTTTTTTTTAAGGACAAGGTTCAGTTACGCCTCCACCCGGCCTTTAGGCCTAAGGTGGTGTCGCAGTTTCATCTGAGCCAAGACATTTGCTTACTGATCTTCCAGCCTAAGCCTCACATCACAGGGGAGGATAGGCGTCTCCACACTTCGGATGTGCGAAGGACGTTAGCGTCCTATATTGAAAGGACGAAGCCTTTTTGCAAGGCAACGCAACTCTTCATAGCTGTTGTAGAAAGAATGAAGGGTCAACCTGTCTCTTCACAGAGGATTGCCTCCTGGATTGTTGCATGTATTAAGGAGTGCTACTAGCTAGAAGGAAAGTGCCCGCCGAGGGTGAACACCCACTCGACCAGGGCACAGGCGGCATCGACAGTTGTCCTGGCGGGAGTTCTGGTCCCTGATATCTGCAAAGCGGCGACATGGTCCTCCCTGCATACCTTTGCACAACACTACACCATCACCCAGCAGGCTCAGCAGGATGCGGCAGTGGGTAGAGCGGTGTTGCAGTCGGTATGCTGTTGATTCCTCCCACCTCCAAGGTAAGGCTAGATACTCATCTTTGGGGGAATGGACAGGAGCAATCACTCGAAGAAGAAGAGGTTAATTGCCCTGTAACCAGTGTTCTTCGAGAGGTGTTGCTCCTAGCATTCCATTCCCTCCTGCCTCCCTGCATTGGAACAAGGGTAGAAGGAACTGAGGAGGGAAGGGGCCGGCTGGACGCTATATGGGGAGCCGCGAAGGGGGCATTGCAGCAGGCCCTACAGGTACTCTAAGGGAAAAAAATTCCAGTGTGCCATGCACGTGGCGTGCAGACACCTATGGGGGAATAGCCAGGAGCAACACTTCTCAAAGAACACTGGTTACAGGCAAGTAACCTCTTCTTCCAGTCCTCCAGCACCACCCCCATTTCCCATGAGTTTTCAAGGATAATGGCCAGTGGTACTGCTATCTTATTGGCCACCTCCCTCAGCACCCTTCAATGCAGTTGATCCAGCACCATGGACTTGTGCACATCCAGCTTCTTTAAGTAGTCCCTAACCTGACCTTTCATCACCAAGGGCCTCTCTTCTTTTCTCCAATCTGTGATACCCAGTGTAGTGGGCTGGGAGCTGGCCCTGTCTATGAAAACTGAAGTTAAAATAAAGCATTGAACTCTTCAGCCTTTTCCTCATCCTCCACCATGAGGATATCTGCCCCATTCAGTAAGGGACCTACACCATCCTTGATCCTCTTCCTGTTGTTGACGTATTTGTAGAACGCATTCCTGTTATCCTTCACATCCCTTGCTAGCTGCAACTCCAATTGTCCTTTTAGCCTTTCTGGTTTTATTTCTGCAGTCCTGAGCAATATCTTTGTCATCTGTCCAAGCTTACCCCTCCCGTAAGCTTCCTTATTATGTTTTAGCTCAGTGCAGAGTTCTCTGTTAAGCCACGCTGGGCACCTTCCACATGTGCTGTTCTTTCTGCTCATCAGAATGGTATCTTCCTGTGCGCTTAGCAGGGTTTCTTTAAAATACAGCCAGCTCTCTTGGATGGCTTTCTCCTTCATATCAGCCTCCCAAGAGATCCTGCCCATCAGCTCCCTACGGGAGCCAAAATCTGCTTTTCTGAAGTCCAGGGTCTGTGTTTTGCTGCTTCCCTTTTTTCCATTCATCAGGATCTTGAACTCAACCATCTCATGGTCACTGCTGCCCATGTTGCCATTCCCTTCTACTTCCTCAATCAATTCTTCTCTGTTCGTGAGCAGCCGGTCAAGAGGTGCAAGGCCCCTAGTTGGTTCCTCCAGCATTTGTACCAGGACATTGTCCTCATCACTCTCCAAAAACTTCCTGGATTGCCTGTGCACTGCTATATTGCCCTCTCAGCAGATGTCAAGGTAACTGAAGTTCCCATGAGAACCAGGGCCTGTGATCTAGAAACTTCTGTTAGTTCTCCATAGAATGCCTCAGCCACCTCCTACTTCTGGTCTGGCAGTCTATAGCAGACACTCACCTCAACATCCCCCGTCTCCTCTCCTCTAAACTTAACCCACAGACTTTCAGCTGGCTCCTTTCCACTTCCATAATGGAGCTCTAAGCAGTCATATATCTCTTTTACATATAGCGCTACTCTTCCTCCTCTTCTCTGCCTGTCCTTCCTGAGCAATTTATGCCCATCCACTGCAGAGTTCCAGTCATGCAAGCTATCCCACCATGTCTCTCTGTTATTCCAATTATATAATAGTTCTTTGTCTGCAGCAATATTACCAATTTTTCCTGCTTGTTTCCCAGGCTCCTCGCATTTGTGTATAGGACCTAAAATACTGGGCCAATTGCTCTACTTTCCTCTCTTGATTTTCAGTTCTGTTGCATTTACCTCCTTGCATTTTCTCCCAGCGTTTTCCTTCCCCACTTGCCTCAGGTATTAGGGCTTCATTAGGATACCTAAGATAGTTATTTGATTCCCCTTCCATGTTCCAACTACCCTGTCTTTTATCCCTGGTGTGACAGTCCTGGCATCCCCCAAGTTCCATCCTTTCCTCAGGTCTCCCACATTGTCACTTACCTGTGGGCTTTGGTCACCTTCCCTTTTCAAGCCTAGTTTAAAGCCCTTCTCACTATGTTAGCCAGTCTGCGTCCGAATATGCTCTTTCCCTTCCACAACAGGTAGAGTCCAACTCTGCCTAGTAGTCCCTCTTCCTGGAACAGCACCCCATGGTTTTTGAAGCCGAAGCCAAAGCCCTCCTGATGACACCATCATTGTAGCCATGCATTCACCTCCAGGCAAAAGTCTCTGCTTAGGCCCCTACCCTTGACCAGAAGGATCAAGGAGAGAGACCACCACCTGTGCTCCAGCCTCCTTCAGCCGTGCTCCCAGAGCCCTGTCGTCACTTTTGATCTGCTGAAGATCACCTCTCACAGTATCATTGGTTCCCACATGGATGAGTAGCATGGGGTAGTAGTCAGAGGGACAGATGATTCTCGACAGTCCCTCCATAACATCTCGGATATGGCCCCCAGTAAGCAGCATGCCTCCTGAGAAGCCTTGTCAGGGCGATGGATGGGTGCTTCTATCCCCCTCAGAAGAAAGTCCCCAACCACCCCAGCTCTCCATTTCCTCCTGGGTTTCATGGCTGTGATCCTCGTAGCCTTGGGGGTGCATGACATCTCCTCTTCCACCTCATTCAGCCATCTCTAGCACCACGTAACGGTTCTTCACCACAATAGAGGGTGGGATGGGAGCAGGGGTGGAGCACTGTCTGCTGCCAGAAGTAACCAGCTGCCAGTGTCCTTCCTGTGCCATAGGCATCCCATCCTTCTTCAATGGTGCGACAGTAGTCTTCAGCACCTGGATAGTAGCCTCATCCTTGCATGTCTCCTCGTGGATGCTGTCAAGAAACTTCTCCAGGGCATGGATGCTCCTTAGTCTAGACACCTCTTCCTGTAACTCTCCCACCTTCCTCTGGAGAGTTTCCACCAGAAGGCACCTGCTGCATTGATTCATCTTCCCAGCTTGGTTGTCTGTGAGTGGGAAATGCAGGCCACAGTCCCTGCAAGCCCACACCAGGTTTTGGGTAGCAATATCTATGGTCAGAGTGTCTGTCTGGATGCAGGCGCTGGTGGAGGAGACAGAAGGGCGCTGGCACAAGCGGTGCAGCTCGTCTTCACCATCATGACTTCCCAGACTCCCCTGTATGCAATGTGCTGGTTACTCAGCCACTGGCTTTTAAGGCCTTCTCTGCTTAGGTCAGCTCTTGCCCATCATTAAACACACAGGGGAAAGATGATCACAAGGCTGATTTGAGACTGATCAAAGGTGAGCAGGGAACAGTGGTATGAACAGCCCCCAAACAATTGCACAATCACAGTCCCAATTCACATAGTAACTGACAAATAACAGAAATCACCTGTTGAGGAAGACACACACACAGTTAGCAATTCACTCACCCTAGCTTCCCTCTCTCCTTTGCTTCTTCAGCTAGGGGATTGCCTTCACCTCCTTCTCAGGGCTTCACCAACTCCTTTCCTCTCAAACTCCCCTGTTTGCAGTCAAGGAAGGAAAAAAGAGGGAGGGCAAACAGAGGCACAGAGAAATGAGATGGTTTGCCCAAGATAATGTAATAAGTCCGTGGTAGACTTGGGTGTGAGATGGTTCTCCCATCCAATAAAATTTCCATTTCACATCTAGACAAAACTGAGAGCTTTCTCTTTTTCATAGAATGAGAAAGCAAACAGAATAGGCAATAATCCAGTGGTTAAAGTACTGAGTGGGATGTGGAAGACTCAAGTTTAAGTTTCTGTTTCAAATATGGTGGAGCAGGGACTTGAACCTGTCTCTTTTTGCCTGGCCCAATTAATATTGATCCTTTCTCCATGAGGAGGGAGGATAAAACTCTAGTCTGGTGTGCATTCAACTTGAGTGTGAGACACCCAGTCCTTGCTCTAGATCATGCAGAATAAGGCTTTGAATGTGGTTTTCCCACCACATCAAAGTGAGTACACTATCGACTGGGGTACTGACTGTCCTGGTGTGGTTCACTTACTCTTTTCTCTCCTACACTCAAAATCAAACAAAACCACCAAAAATCCATTTGGACCTGAGAAATCTTGCTGACAAAAGTTCCATTAAAACTAAACCTTTCCTGTGAAAAGTGCAGGTTTCAATGGATTGCCAGTTTCCAATTTAAAAAAAAAAATTGAAAAATCCTTAAATCTAAGCACTGGCAGAACTGGAGTACTGCCTAGGTCCCCTGACTCCCAATCCAGTATCACCTCCTCCAGCCAATGTTTAAACTTGATGTGGATGGTGCACTTTATCTTAGGGCAAGCACTATCTTTGTACATATGTCCTCTTCAGGCCAAGGAATGCTGACAGTGCTTGAACCATGAGTAGTAAGTGCAGTGCCTGCCATTGAAAGGGAAACAGTACTGTCGTTTTCCTTGAACATGTCCTAGCTACATGTTATCAAGGGCCAGTCCTTCTTTGTTTGAGATTCAAGGTGATCACCATTCAAGGTGATCTGTCCATTTTCTGTACTATAAAAAGATTTTGGTTATCTTTCTCACAATCAAAAAAACATATCACTAAACTACAAGAGTCCTGTGGCACCTTAAAGACTGACAAATTTCCTTAGGTATAAGCTTTCATGGGCTCCAACCCACTTCATCAGATGGAGCCCATAAAAGCTTATGCCTGAAGAAATTTGTTAGTCTTTAAGGTGCTACAGGACTTGCATTGTTGTTGTTGTACACAGACTAACATTACCACCCCTCTGGAACTTACCATTAAACTGCACTTCAAGTACAGATCTGCACTGTCAAGAGTGCACTTCAGATGGGCATGCAATGACAAAGAAAAGGCAGCTAGTGTTGTATGCACAGATGTGTTGTGAGTGCCTTGGACACTTAGCTTACTCTAATCATACTGCAGCTGTAATTTTTCTGGCATTTTAACATGCCAAGGGGATATACTGTAGTTTAACTAATGATTTAAAACTGAAGGAAAACTTCTGAGACCCTGCAGTTTTGATGTAATAGGCTATTAATCAGTCCAATGGTTAGAACATCAAAGGGTTTTGCTTCACTGTGAAGGTCTCTTGATTTTGTAATAATTGCTGATGAAAGACTTCTCCATGGAAGGCTGCACAAGTTATTTTAATAGTCTTTCTTGTATAAATAGAAGTATTTGCCCTTTTAGTTGACCCATTTAATGTGCAAGTACACTAGTACGATTTTGGTATACAGTGAATAAACAGGTCAAGCTATTTTGGTGACATTTTGAGATGTGAAGCCTTAATGCTGCAATTTATGCATTTTTTTTTAATTTTAAGGATTTTTAAAAAAAAAAAATCACTCTAACGTTCTTGAAAGATAACATGAACTCCAATCACAGATCTGTGTTTGCAACATTAACTTTACCTTAATGAAGACATTTGTGTTGGAATGTGAGTCTTCTCCCTCTATAGGTCTTCTGGGAGTAAGGAAATAGTGCTAGTTAATCAAAGTTCCTTCAAACCATGACATCTCTCCCAGATTTTTTTCTGTAGCAGGCTCATGGGTCCACATATCTTTGATGTACTTCTTTGTAGGCAGCATACATAAATCTTCATAAGAATATCCATGGCAGGTCTAGTAATTATGGGAGAATATCTAACTAGAAAATACTCCTTTGCCCATGTAGGGGTTCAGGAGATTAGATGATGTTTTTCTTCACAAGTTTTGCAGCCTTTCATTTTGTTAAGAAGGGCTTCATTGCTTCTTGCAGTCTGAGTATATCTCCTTTCAATGTGGTGTTCACCAATAAGCTGATTGCTTCTAAACACCAGTCTAAATTACTGTACTTTACTCTTTTCTCCTCTTGGGTGTCCCTTTAGATGTCTGTTTAATAATTAGTCTAATTTTGGGGTCTGTGAAAGCTTCATTTGAAGTAATATACAGTGTACAGAAAAATAATCCTTTTCCATTCATATAAGCATTCCAAATGATAAGGAAAGGCCTGAGTCTTAGAGGTGATTCTCATACTTCAGATATCTATTTTGCAGGAGGCAGTTGCTTGGTTTCTAAAGTTTCTGGCCACAGTAGGAATCACTCAAGATTATGTAAGTGAGCTAACTTCTAGGGATCTCAAATCGTTCTCCAATTTGTGTCACGTTTTATGGTATGATGCCACCTCATCTAGCAACAATGGCTACACATATGAGTATGTCAGCTTTTGCTGACAGTGAGGACTAGAAGTAGTATTCCACACTCACACAAACTCAGAGGGGATGCAGTGTGGTTAGTTAACCGCAGTGATGAGGCAGCCTCCAGATTCATGATAAGGAGGTGAGCTGGACCTTTAACTCATGAAGATGGTAACAGTAAAAGTGGACAGTGTCCTGAGCAGTGACAGGGAATTGGTAGTGGGGCAGAGAGAGGGAGGGTGATATAAAACTATAGTGCCTAGGTTTTCTACAGGTCAGATACAGGTACTGCGGGTAACTTTTTCATGGATTTTATATCATGGTAGGCTGGTCTATTTGACTAACTTTAGTCAGCACAGAATGAATGTCCCATGTTGATTTGGATTTTTCCATGTAAAATGAACCTTTTGGCACAACTTTAATTCTGGAAGAGAGTGGCACATTGACAAAAGTTTTCCAGGAGGGCTGCCAAGACAGAATCCCTTGACACATACTTCCTCACTGCTTTTTCCCCCCAGCTCTAGGACCAAAGAAGCAGAGACCACGGGGTAGTCAGTCCCCTGTCTCCCTTTAGCACTAGAAATTTTGGATGTTCTCGCTCTCGCTCTCTCAGCCAGCCATACTGCTGAGGGAAAATGAAATTGACAAGAGCCTTCCAGATAGACAGCTCAGGCAAAGTTCTCTCCTCTGCCCCAATCCTGTTTGACACTCCAGAGATATGTTTTTGTCTTGTGACATATTTCATGTTTTTGATGTTTTGTCATGATCGGGGATGAAATTTTTTTCAAAAGCATATTTTTTGAAAGAAGGTAATTATTTTCTGTCTAGCTCTAGTCCTAGATGATGATAAGCCATGCTCTGCAGGAGATGCTTTCATCTAGCAAAGCCAAGGTCCTGCCTGAACAAAGGCATTAGAGTCCATTTTTATAAGACTAGTAGTATATGACTGCTGTGTCTGAAATTTCCAGTTCAGGTAGATCATTTTCCCTGAATTTTCAGGGTGTGTGTGTGTGTGTGTGTGTGTGTGTTCGTTCCACTTCTTGTTTTGGCCTTCAGGACAGTCAGTGGTGCTCCCAAGAAAAGTAATAAAATAGCTGAAATTATCCATAACAACAACAAAAAGGGCCTTTGTTGGAAACTTGGAGGCTTAGAGAGCAATAAGAAACAAACTGTTTAGGAGAAGAATCTGGAAGAACAAGTGGAGAATAAAACTGTTTCTGTAATGGGAATTCATGTATATTGATTTTTATTAGATCTGATATTTTCAAAGCTCTAAAGCTAAATTTGAGAAGAGTTTATTTCTTCATTATACTGAACCACACACTAAAGTCCTGTGATTCCCCCCCCCCCCCATTTTAAGCAGGTGACACCATATAACACTTATTTCAAGTGGTCTGATCTGAATTTGGTAAAGCTAATGAGAGAAAAGACCTTGCTCAAAGAGGTCTGTGTCAAGATATTTTCCTGGTCTCAATGGGAGTGTGACGGGGTAGGTGTTTCCTATCAGGTGCTACCTTACAAAGAGCATACGTTACCCATGCCAGTGAACTTTCAGCATGTGTCAGATCACGTTCCATCTTTTTGCCATATTTGCATTTGTCGCTAATGTGGCTAGCAATTTTTTCATTATACTAATCTCTAATATGCCTGGATGCTTGAAATGGTGTGATTATTTATATTATTATTAGGTATACTAAACTTCTGCAAAAGTCTTCTGTCAGAAGAAACAGTGAGGCTGCTGGAAGGGTGGGGACACCTAGGTAGGTACCCATATGCTGTGTAGGAATTACTTAATTTTAATCTGTGGTAGGCAGTTTGTCTCTGTGTTCATTTTTCTTTCATCTCAGTTTACTTACTTTCTTCTTTTTTAGTCAGTATTTTTAGTTTGCCTATTTAGGAAAACCTTGTAGAGGCAAATAGACATTTAGGAAGCTGAAAACTAAGTATCTCCTAACTTAAAAAGAAGAAAGAAAAGTTTTAGTTCTTGTGAAAGCATCTTATTGACTTACTGGGTTATTTCATGTTTTCTCACCTCACTGGCCTGAATGTTAAAACACAGCAGTTCTCAAAGTTTGTGCATTTTGGCTGTTTATCCATCTCCTCATCTCTTGCAAATGTAAAGCACTGTGGGGGGGGGTTTTCACTGCAATATTTGCCCAAAGATATTCCATTTGCACTAGGTGAGCTCAAATGAAAGCAGTTCACCCAACAAAGTTGGAACTTGCATGAATATGGTCAAACTATTGACTTGAGTGAGGCACTTGTCTCCTGGAATCATATGCCTTGGTTCTTATTACTGCTGTAGTTTTGAGCCACTCATTCCAAACTTTCATGGTGTAGCTTCGAAAACTTCCCATGCAGGTGCAAGTGGTGTTTGTCAGGCAACTAATTACATACATGACTTTTGCTATTGCTTCTTATCTGTACTCTAGTGGGAAGGCATGGATCTCATGTTGAATAATCAACTTTATGAAATGCTTACATTAACTTGGGTGTCACTTTGGATGGCAGAGGCATGTACAGGGTACAAAGTGCAATGGAGGGCATTCAAGTAATAGGCTGTTACCCTGAGGGAGTCTTGACTTACTTTCCTGAGCAGATTAGGCAAACTGCATGCAGACATGATGGAACCGTATGACCATGTAATGCAGATTTTGATAGATTTGCAATTTCTCGATGCAGACCATTGGTTCTGGAGTAGGGCTGCAAGCCTCTAGTTTAGAGACTACCTGACAGATCTGTGACAACCAGCCATGGACCCAGAATTTCCACATGGAAATGGCCACCTTTCTGGTACTGTGTGTTGTTTATCCTGGCTCTTCAGATGGATAACACAGATGAGACCAGTCATAAAACTACAAAAATAGCAATAAAAATTTGTCTGTAAGGTGTCAACCCCAGAACTGTAGGCAGTTGAATATCAAGTCAAGTGTTGGTGCTGAGGTATTGGAGGTTTGAAAGTCAATATAGGTCTTGCAGTCCACCCAAGGATGGTGAAGATTGCTGGTGTTCCTGAAGTAGCAGTGGCCTTTGAGTGTATGGGTTGCTGAGACTGTCAGTGGCACACGTGACCATTGTCTGTCTCTTCTGCCTGGTGGCACACATGCCTGTTAAGCACAAAATATACCACTCCATCACTCTGCAGGCCTTGATGAACCACAGGGAATTGGTGTGCTGCTCAGTCAGAGAGCAAGATGTCAAGGTATTCTGAATAGCCGGCCTTTCTCAGCTGGAGCTTTATTCTCTCCTAATGAGAAGAATGTCAAAGGGTGCATCTGCTATGGTTATTTTGGGAAGACTAGGGTACCCTCTAATGTCCTGATGAATGAAGCTGTGCCCTGACAGGAAAGAGCCTGGCACTCTGAACAATACAAGATGGTGGTAGAATGTGTCTTTGGTTGATTTGCTACTTGGTATTGGCTATGGAACCATTTGGCCTACAGTTCATATCACTGGAGCATGCTGTGCTCTGGACAACACATGGAAAAAGGGGGAAATTTGGACCTAGGCAGGTGAGAGGCTTGTGCTGCTTTACAGTCATTAGAGTGTGCATGCAGGAGTGCTGAGGAGGTAAGGAATATCTTTTCCTACATCTTGTACTTTGTATGAAATTTGAAGGAAGGAGAAAAGACTATAGGAGCACAATACTGCTTTGTATCAATGTGCTATATGGAACATCTAGCTGTGTGTTTTTGCAACAGTCACTATTAAAATGTCAGTTATAAAGTTCTTCTGCACTTCCGTTAAAGTAATCATGTGAACAAAGGCCTTAAGAGGCAATTTATTTGAAGTGTATAATAATGGTGGTTCAGCTGCCTTAACCACATGTGTTCCAGGAGATTATACTTGTGTCCAAAGGGGTACAGGAGAACATCACAGGTGAAAAAGCAGGGGGTGGTAAGCAGGCATACGGTATGGTGCCCTGTTACATGTACTGGAAGGGCATGTCAGGTTACCTATCATCCCTCCACCAGCCTGTGTGGGAAGAGTATGCATCTAGTATCCAGTACCCAAAGTCATTGCAGGATGTGACAGCAATAGGGTGAGAATGGATGGAGCCAGAGCCAGGGTGTCCTGCAACCTAATTGCCACTCTCCCCAGCTCGATTTCAGATTGGTCCATGTGCTGCTTGCACTCTGTTCACTGAAGCTGCTAGTCCTGTTCCCTGATGACATGGTCTTGAGTGATGTATTCTGCCTCTCCTGCACCAGCAACCTCTCAGGTGTAGCCTGAGGTGGTTGTTTCTGCTCCATTGTCTCCTTTTGAAGCTTGAAATGATGGCCAACCTGCCTAAGTTGCTATCTACATCAGCAGATCCACCTCTGTTGTTTGCTTCTGTTCTGAGATTCCGGATGCTAGTGCTGACAGACAGTGACCCCTCCTGGGGATTATAGTGGATGGGAAGCTGGATACGAATTAACAATGTGGTCTTGTTGCCAAAAAGGCCAATGGCATGTGTTGCCAACAGATCAAGGGATGTGATTATTCCCCTTGATTTGGCACTGGTGAGGCCACATCTGGAATAGTGTGTACAGTTTTGGGCTCTCCACTACAGAAAAGATGTGGACAAATTAGAGTCCAGCAGAGGGCAATGAAAATGATTAAGATGTTGGGACACATGACTTATGAGAGAGCTAGTCTTATTTAGTCTGCAGAAGAGAAGGCTGAGGGAGGGATTTGATATCAACCTTTAACAACTTGCAGGGGTGCTCCAAAGAGGAGAGAGCTAGGCTATCCTCAGTAGGAAGAGGACAAAACAAGGAACAATGGTTTCAAGTTGTGGCTGGGGCAGTTGAGTTTGGATATTAGGAAAAACTTTCTCACTGGGAGGGTGGTAAAGCATTGGAATGGGTTACCTAGAGAGGTGGTGGAACCTCCACTTTTGGAAACATTTAAGACCCAGTTGGACAAAACCCTGGCTGATATGATTTAATAGAAGTGGTCCCACTTTTAGGAGGGGATTGCACTAGATCAGGAGTCTCAGGCTCACAGCCTGAGGGCTGCATGTGCCCCTACAGTTATTTCTTACAGCTTGCAATGACACTATCACTATCAGTGTTTGCAGTACTGTTACATGAAAAGGTTTCAGTGGTATGGCCCTTGGGTTACTGTACTAGTCCTCAAGTGGTGTGGTTCTTTGGCTAATGTACTAGTCCTCATGTGGCCCTAATGGTGATTGGAGCTTGAGATCCCTGAACTAGATGATCTCAGGATGTCCCTTCCAACCCTGTGACTCTGAGTGGCTGGGCTGAACTTAGTCAGATGGTCCCATAAAGCAAATCATCAGTACAAAACTTCTGATCATGGAATGAAAGGGAATATCTTCCCCTCAACTTTGTGTCACAGCAAAGCAAAAGTTGTAACTTTTATCTCCAAGGCATGCAACTACTTCTGTACCTGCTGGATTCCAGGATTCCTGCCCATCCAGACAAAGGTAAGCATTCTGGATGTTTTTTTGCTTTAAAATAAGACCTCTAAAACATGATTGGGGTGTGGTGATGGCATAGCTGAATGGTGCTAATGACCTTTTTAATTGTATTGCAGGTGTTAGTGGCATTAGTAAATATCAACTTGCTTAAGACTTGTCAGCAGAAGTGAAAATAATTACAGGCCTTTGCAGAAAAACACAGCAATTTGGTTCTGTGTTTACAAGAGCCTTTTCAACTGCTTTAGATTTTATGTCATGATAGATTATTCAATGGTCTTATCTTCTGAGCCATGATTATTTTTAAAAATTCAGGCTGCCTCTAAAGATGCTGTAATGCCAGTGTTAGTGTAAGAAAAAACACCCTGCTATCCTTGTACCCTGCAACCACCACATGTGCCCTCCCTCCTCCCAACCGTTCCACCATCTACCTTTGCAGCATTTGCGTGTTTGGAATTCATACTGGATCTCTCAGTGCTGTGGGCAGTGTGGAGGAAAGTGGGGAAGAGAGAGAGTTCTCTAATCCTGAAGGAAATTTACAACCACTATTGTATATAGGCAACCATCTAGATGGCCAAGAGTGGGGAGAATGGTGGTTCCTCCACCCTGAAGAGAAACTGCAACTGAAACTTCATGAAGTCTGTCCTCCACCATGCAATGTCTGGTACTACAGTAATAGACTGGTCCCACACAGTAAATGACAGACTCCTTATGTGGTCATAGCCCCAATCATACAGCAGTAGTCCCTGGCTGAGGTGATGCTGAATCATCTGCTGCTTCCTCCCCATTCCATTTCTTCACTGCTATCCAAAAAGCTCCTAGGTAAATTCCCAGTGTCTGTGGCCCCAAGAGTTGAGTGCTGGCTGTGCTTCAGCCAAGATCACTGCAGCAAGCACTGGCCCTGCCTATGGGTTACCCTCTTGGTTTTCCATGCTCAGGTGCCAGGGGTTCTTGGCTCCCAACTTGGGTTGACACAGAGTACCAGGTCCAACTGCTCAGCATGCAGAGAGCTCTCAAGGATTTTCCCAAACTGGGATTTGTGGCTCGCTGCCTGGAGTAAAGGGTTTTCAGATATTTTTTTTTTCCCAAGTGCTGCTGGCCAATCCAGTAGATTCCTTGCTCAGAACCTTCATCAGAGATGTCATAAGTCTGCTGATTTGGGGGGGGGGGGTGTTCAGGAACCAAATTCCTAGGAGCTGCTGGCATTGCATCACAATTGTGTGAGCTCTTCAGTGTTGCTTTCAGGTCAGCTAATGGCATCCTGCAAGTATCATGTCCCCTGCCACCTTCTATGGATGCATCTGACTGAACAGGTGTAGTAACAGAGCAAAGAGATGGTGAAGGTGTGAAAAGTTGCATATTAAGGTTATGTACAGATGTCAGAGGTGTAATTATAACTGGCATGGACTAACTTCTGATCTGGAGGCAGGGAAAGACGCATACTATCAATATCCCTGCAGGAATTATGAAGCAGTAGAGGATTCTCGGCTCTTGAGTGGACTGTATCTATATCCTTACTGCACTTGCTACTTGAGCTTCAGACCAGACCCCCAGCTAGTTTAATTTTAAGCAACACTTACCTCAGGCTAGAGATTTGTATGTGCAAGGCAGTCCACTTAGAGGCCACACTCGAATTACAGCTTGAACTAACACTGGAGTGAAGACCAGCCTTGTGTATTGTTATAGACTTGTTTAAACATTATTTAAATTGGTGAATGTAACTTCCACCTGCAATTTGGACGGGAGAAACAGTTACACTTGTTTATGAAATAACCACAGTCTCCAAACTGGAATACAAGCATATATCACTGCGCTAAACAAAGCCTAAGAAAGGATGTTTCAGGGATGTGGGTAGAGGAAAATCGCTGGGTATTCGGAGTCAATGAACTAGGATTGAAAGAGGAGGAATGGATAACATTGCAAGAATCCCTGTTCTAAATACAATTCCACACCAAAGTGGTTTAAAAAATTATCTGGATTCATTTATGACTAGTCACCAAAGACATCAATTAGTCATGCTTAGTTATGTGTAATATTTCATCCACTTTTGGATTTCCACAACATTTTTCCAGAATAAGTTTGCCCCTCACATTTAAGTGACCATGCTAAATTCTTCTACTCGGTATTTCATTAGTCAAATGGTCCTTTTGAAATGAAGTTGTATATCAAAGATTAGAGATATTCATAAATTAGCCATTAGAAAGAAAAGTTGTAAATTCTGAAGCAGTAAATCTTCTGAAATTCTAAAATATAATTTATGTAAACAATTGCTCAACTTCACTCTACAATAAAGACTTAAAGTGAGATGAAAGCTAAATTAATATTCATGATATATGAGCCTGTGTCTAAATAGGTGTTACAGTGCAGTGTTTTACTGATTAATAGTTCTGTGAATCTGTTGAGGAGAAAAATATTCATGACTTGTAAACCCAGAAGATACCATTGTTTATCCAGTCTCAGTCTATATAATGCATCACTTAGGATCTTCCAAGTGCCTTACAAAGTGGGATTGTCTCCCATGCAAGTTGATGCAATAAATAAATTGTCTTTAAAAGTGCCACCAGACTTGTTGCTGTTTTGGTCCATAGAATGTGGCACATTTAAGGTGACATTTATTGGCATGTGTAACCCATGGGCTTAAAGGAAGAGTGTTTCTTTAAGAGTTTTGCTGGTGTCTGAGTTGCTCTTGCTGGGTCACTGTTGCTGGGAGGATTTAGCTGCCTAGACCCAGAAGTTCCAGCATGTTCTGGGTAGCTTTGAGCATGCTCAGCAAGGGTCCCTGCCAGCGCAGTGGTCAGGGGTCTGAGAGATCAAGCAGCCAGGCCAGTTGCACTGGGGAGAGTGCTGGTGCTCTGTGCAAGGGGAGAAGCTGAGCCAGGAACAGATAGCAGGCTGTTTTTCCCAACTCTGAGACATTTTGTTTCAGGTCAGTAGCCTTGTTAACCCTCCAGCAGAGAAGTCTGGGTACAGAGAAGCAACTATTGGGAAAAGAAGGGTGGTTGCCTTTTAACTTTATACTCTGGGTTATGGGCTTAGCTACAGTTCTTTTGTGTAATAAGGGGAAAGAGACAATTATATTTTGTTATTGTCAGAGATGTATTTTTCCTTTATAACAGGGTGTTTTTTTTTTTTAATATATGTGTGTATGTAAATGAGTGTGGACTGAGTAAGCTGTGTGGCCAGCAGTGCTCCCAGCAGAGGAAGAAAGGTTTTCCAGGACTCATACAGAGGATTTCTGATGTCAAAGAGGAGGGAGCTGATTCTTCTAGCACAAGCCTTTGCACTTGGTGATTTGAGACCATAACAGACTCATGTGGATACTGCTAAATAGCCACTATGTATTATAGATCTGTATACTAATAATTTCTTCTGCTTTCATCAGAAGGTTTATAAAGTTAATGTTTAATATAGTACATTGCTTTTGTTTGTGGGTTTTTTTTTTTAATGAATTCTGAACAGTCTTCACTGTGAGCCCCTTTACAGACTAGATCCTGGCTCTCCAGCTGCTTTTTGCAGGTCTCTGCTTTCTGTGAGGCACTGGAGAGGGAAGATAAATGACTTTGAGCCCACCCTAGCAGGTTATACATGCATTGGTGCAAAGTGAAGACAGGATTTGGCCATACATGTATATACAAAGAGTCATAAATTATTTAGGCCCTGCAGGAGCTCCTCAGCTTTTTAGATCCTCTTCCTTTTAAAACAGATTTTCATTTCATTCTTGAGAAAATTGTGGGATTGATGTAATCAGAGGCCAATTACAGTACTTCTCATGACAATCCAATTTTCTTCTTTCTCAGAGTTGATGTAATCATATATTAAAAAAATTAATTGAGGTTTCATGACCCTTCACATTTCTCTACTCCTGTTTTTGCTCTTCTGAAGTATGCCAACTTATGGGTTCAAATCCTTTTAATTTTCTTGCTCTACTACTTTGCTGTTATGAATTCTCACATTAATCTCATTGTGTGCATTTCTGGTGGTCTCTCCTGTCCTCATCTCATCAGGTTAAGAATTACTCTGAGTCTGGTCTACAAAGTCACCAGATATTGTATGCAGATGTCATTTTGATACCATAACCCTAAGAAACTATTGAATATACTCTGACATCTCTTTTTTACTGTTGTACCAGTTGTCTACTTCTGATTGCTTATTATTGTATATCCTAATAATGATATATCTTAAGTAATTAAGACTGGTGATAGCCTTAGAATCATAGAAACATAGAAGGGACTGTGAGAGGCCATCTAGTCCAGTCCCCTGCACTAATGGAATGACCAAGTACCCTCCTAAACTATCCCTGATAGAGCAGGTTAAACAAGCACCTTAAAAACATCCAGTGATGGAGATTCCACAACTTGCTGAGGCAACTTATTCCAGTGGCTAATCACCCTGACAATTAGGAATTTTTTCCTAATGTCCAACATAAACCTCCTTTGTTTGCAATTTAAGCCCATTGCTGCTTGTCCTGTCACTGGCAGTTAAGAACAACAGTTTTATTCCCTCTTCCTCTTGACAACCTCTTAGATACGTGAAAACTTTTTTCATGCTCCTCTGTTTCCTTTTTTCTAGATTAAACAAACCCAGCTCTTTAAATCTTCCCTCTTAAGTCAAGTGTTCCAGACCGAGAATTATTCTTGTTGCTCTTTTCTGGTCTTTCTGCAGTTTGTCCACATCTTTCCTGAAATGAGGCACCCAGCATTGGACACACTACTCTGGTTGAAGCCTAATCAGGGCAGAGCAGAATGGAAGAATTACTTTTTGTGTCTGTCTACACCACTACTGTTAATACATCTCAGAATGGTGTTTGCTTTTGTTGCAATGGCATTACACTTTTGACTTGTATTTAACTTGTGGTCCACTATGACATCCAAATCCCTTTCTGCAGTAGTACTTCTTAGGCAGCCACTGCCCATTTTGTACTTGTGCAATGGACCGTTCTTTCCTAAGTGGAGTACTTTGCACTTGTCTTTATTAAACTTCATTCTCGTTATCTCAGACCATTTTACCAGTTTGTCCAAATCCTTTGAATTGTGATCCTATCCTCTAAAGCACTTGCAACCCTTCCCAGCTTGGTACCATTGGCAAGCTTTATAAGTGTACTTTCTATGCCTTCATCTAAGTCACTGAAAATATTGAACAGAACCAGACCCAGAACCAATCCCTTTGGTACCCTGCTCATTATGTCCTTCCAGCATGACTCTGTGAGCCATTGATAACCGCTCCCAGTGAATAGTTATCTAACCATTTTTTTACCCGTCTTGTTGTAACTCCATCCAGGCTGTGCTTCCCTAGTTTGTTAATGAGAAGGTGAAGCAAAACCATAACAAAAGCCTTAACGTCTAGATATACCACCTTTTCTGCTTCCTTAGTATCCACAAGGCTTGTTACTCCATCATAGGAAGCTATCAGGTTGGTTTGACATAATTTGTTCTTGACAAATCTATGCTGACCATCACTTAGCACCTTTTTCTCTTCTAGATGGTTGATAATGGATTCTTTAATTATTTGGTCCATTATTTTTCCTGGTACAGAAGGTAAGCTATAATTCCCTGGTTTGTCCATATTTTCTGTCTTATAGATGGGCACTATATTTGCTCATTTCCAGTCTTCCATGATTTTTCAAAGATAATAGCCAATGGCTCACATATCTTCTGAGTTAGCTCCTTGAGTATTCTCGGGTGCATATCATCAGGTCCTGGTGACTTGAAGACATCTAACATGTCTAGGTAATTTTTGACTTGTTCTTTCCATATTTTAGCTTCTGATCCTACTGCGTTTTTACTGCCCTTCATGACATCAGGCATCAAGTCACAACCAAGCTTCTCAGTGAAGACCAAAGCCAAGAAATCATTTAGTTCCTTTACCATTTCTACATTTTCTGTTGTTTTTTTCCCCTCATTGTTGAGTGGTGGACCTACACTGTCCTTGGTCTGTCTTTTGTTTCTAATGTATTTAAAAATAGCTTTTTGTTATCCTTTATGCCTTCAGCTAGTTTGAACAAAGTTTGTGCACTAGCCTTTCTGATTTTTCTCCTACATAACTGTGCTATTTGATTATAGCTGTCTTTTGTGATTTGTCCAAGTTTCTGCTTTTTGTAGGATTCTTTCTTCAGTTTTAGATGATTGAAAATCTCCTGGTTAATCCATGGTGATCTCTTGCCCTACTTCCTATTCTTCTGTGCATTGGAATAGTTTTGTTCTTGTGCCTTTAATATTGTCTCTTTGAAAAACTGCCAACTATCTTCAGTTGTTTTTCCTCTTAGACATGCTTCCCACGGGATCCTACCTATTAGCTCTCTGGGTGTGCTGAAGTCTGCCTTCCTGAAATACATCATCTTTATTTCAGTGTTCATTCTCCTACCATTCCATCATGAAATGGTCGAGCAAGAATTATGAACTCTACCATTTCATGATCATTTTTAACTTAAGTTACCTTCCACTTTCACATTCTCAGCCAGTTCCTCTCTGTTTGTCAAAATCAAGTCCAAAATGGCCTTTCCCGTAGTACATTTTGCCACCTTTGGAAATAAAACATTGTTTCCAATACATTCCAAAAACTTGTTGGATAATCTGTGCTTTGCAATATTACTTTCCCAACAGATATCTGGGTAGTTGAAGTCCCCCATCACACCAAATCCTGTGCTTTGGATGATTTTGTTAATTGTTGAAAAACAGGCTCATCTACCTCCTCTTCCTGGTTAGGTGGCCTGTAGTAGACCTCCACCATGACTTGTTTTTAACTTTTACACCTTGATATTACACTGTTACTTTTTTTTCCTTTCCTGTGGCCACCTCCTATATCTTCAGATTCCACATGTCATACATAGAATGAGGTTGAGAAAATTTTTAACTCCTTTCTCATTGTGTCATGAACGGACTTGCTCCTCTGACTCTCAGAACTTATTTCTAATGCTCCCTCTCTTTTTAGCAGTAGTGCCCACGTTTTGCACCTGGCTTTCTTTTAGTGTGGCATTTGTAATGCAGCACCTGCTGATTAGATTAGAATTCCTATGTAAAGACACCCTGAGAGTTGGACTTGGCTCCATTTCTTCTTCTCTACATGTTGCAAAGTCCTTAGCTGTAACTCTTTATTTCTTTTTCCTTCATATAATAATTAACATCATAATATGGCTTTGGATATCATTTTTTTTAAAAAACTGGTTGTAAATATTTGTTAAAATGGTTCCCAAAGGAACGTAAGGGTGCTATAAGTAAAAACTGTTCTGTAATGAAAGGCCTATGTGTGCTGTCCCAAAGAAGATAAATGGGTATTTCCTCTACTTTAGGAGCTGCCAAGTGTGTTAGTGAAGAGCCTTGTAGAATATGTATTAATTCACTATGGGGGGGAAAGAGAGCGAGCAATCAGCTTGTAAGAAATTAATGATAGTTGTGGAGTACCTTGTGTATATTGCACACAACGTCCCTATACACACTCTATTTGCCAGGCCCCTCCCTCAGGAGCTCACAGTTTAAAGGCAACAGACTTTTCTTTGTCTGAAAATCACCTAGTCCACTGTGGATGCTAAAATTAATGTTACTTAACTAACATTAATAAACAGTACCTTGCCAACTATAACTCCACAATTACTACAAGAGGCAGATAGGTAGGGTCATGGCTGCAATGTGTGTGAGCAACAGTCAAGATAGCTGAGCTAACAAAAAATTGAAAACCACTACTAGATTTTTTTCCCTTTGCCATATTAATCTAATTTGTTTGAAAATAATGGTTATGTAATAGATTTACTTTAAGGTCCTAATATATCACTACCCTTAGTGAATTTGGACTCAAAACCTGTCATCTTAATGGCTTTTTAGGTTCCAACACCTTTTCCTTATTCCTACTTAAGTCTATTCAGTATTTTCATACTTGTTTTACCTATATCTGCAGGTCCAGTGGATACTGAATAACCACAATTCCTGATATTTTTAGAGGAAATCCTGAGGGTCTGAAAAATCTTTCAAAAGCCTAAGATTACGCCTGCCTGCCTGACACATTTATAAAGATGCTGGCTGGTAGAAAATGGGGTGTATTAGCCAACTACTAAGAAACTGTGGGAGTGTTATATAGACATGTTAGCAAGGTGCTAAAACCAGATAGACATTCCAGATAATTGTGGATGCCAGTCACTGATGGACAGTATGGTGTTGAGGAGAATGAGGAAATTGGGATAGAAGCATATGCTAAAAAAGTTATGGTACTATGTGACGATGGATGTGGCAAGGGCTGCAAATTATATGACAGACAAGAAAGAAATATTCATTCCAATAAGGTCAAAGGAACAGGAACCAACAGCCTAGTGGAATTTACAATCTGAGCCCACTTGAGAGTCACATTTTACTCTATATTTCAAGAGCAACCCTGAAGAGATGTTTAAATTTGTCCTGTCTGTAACCATGTGTGCTTGGGCAACTGGGACAGAATATACATTTTAACAATCATGAGAGTATAAGAAGTTTGTTAACTCTGACTTGTCTAATCAGCCTGAGCAGTCATGTTTTCTAATAGATTTGGATTTAAATTGTTACGAGTCTGTGCACTTATTAAACAATTACACTGAACAGATGGAGGAATGGAGTTTAACAGAATACAGACCTAATGTACAACTGCTACAAGCCTAATGTGAAACATAGATCAGACTCTGGGCAGGATATTAATTTTGAGTTATGGGCTTCCGGTCCAGAAGATGACCAGATCAAATTATCCTCCTACTCCAGAGCCTTCTCAAACTGGATTGTTTACCTGAGGATAATAAATCTTGGTTGCTTCATCATTCCCAATTAAAAAAGTTTCAGATTACCTGTCTGGACAATCATCTGCTCATGCTAGCTCCTGAGTCTCTTTTTTATCTCTTGACTGAACTTGGTGGAAAGAATCTCAAAGTTGGTAAATTCCTCTCACTTGACTCTCAAGCTACTATACTTCTGTTTAATGTAGATCAAGTGGCTCACACAGGACTGTGGGGCTTATCAGGGTGATCTATAGCTCCCCTTCTGCTTACTGCAGAAAGGAGTCTCTGCCTAAGGACCCAGACAGAGCATGTTTCTGGAGGGCTAAAGGACTGGTGTCATCTCCTTGCTTCAGCCAAGGGGATGGGAGATCAGTGCTCCCCTCCCCCAGCTCTAGCAGAAAGCAAAGTGCTCTGCCTGGACACCTAGGTACTGGTGTCCTTGCTGGAGCGAGAGGCAGGGAAGCACTGATCTTCCATCACGCTTGCTGTGGAAGGAAACCACTGACTAGGGGCTTAGGGATAGATGATGCATGTGGGTTTCCCTGTTGCAGTTAGGGAGACAAGATCAGTCAGGAGGCTGCCTTCTCACTGAACTACTTCCATCTAGATGCAATGTTGGGGAAGGAAGCTTCCTGGAAAAGATTGGTGTCCCCTCTGTCTCTTCTTTTCTAAACTAAAGAAACCCTCAGAAATGGTTGAAACTTTTTGGGAAAATATTAAAATTTTCCTTGGAAAAACTATTATTTAAAATTTTCTAGCAGCATTCTACATCTTAAAAATTCAGTAGGGGAATTTTTGTTGAGGAAATAAAAATTGAAAAAAAATTACTAGCTTAATTTGTAGTGGGACCTAGACTATACTTCTTCAGCAAGTTAAGTGCTAAACTGCAGCCTGGAGGGAGGTGCCTACCTCCTCATGACCTTTGGAGCCAAGGGTCTGCTCCTGGATCCAGGGAATAAGTTGTTCTTGTAATAATAGCAGCCCCCCCACCCCCCCCAAGCTTTAATCCAGTGGCTAAGACAATCACCTAGAACATGAGATCTCAGTTTAGTTCCTTTCCCCACCAGCTAATACAGGATTTATATATGGGTGCCCTACCTCTCAAGTGAGTTCACCCCCAAGCACAGGTGCACTGGGGGATTCTGATGTGGGTATCTCTCTCCTGTTGAAGTTATTCCTCTGTGTATTAATACACAAAGCTACATTGGGCCAGATAGACTTGGAATGACATAGCCGAGTGTTTTTTGCTGAGCTAGACTACCATAGCTACTCCTTTGGATCCAGTGACTATGGCATTTTCCTGAGAGGTGAAAGCAGCAGCATCTTTTGGGGGTAAGTGAAGCACGTGGCAGCTTAGGGCCCTGAGCAGTAAAGGGCCACGTAGCAGTCTCCTGCTTCATCTAACCTTGTTCTTGCGGGGTGGTGATGGAGCAGGGCAGCCACAGACTGTCAGGCCAGAAGCTGCATAGCCCATCTGCCCACCTGGCGCCTCTGCAACTGGGGCAGAGCAGGGCTCCCCACCTACCTGCAGCTGGCCATGCCCCCCCCAGCGGGAGTTGGGAGTGTGAGGGGGCAGTTAGGGCTGAGGGGGGACCAGAGCTGTGGTGATGTTGGCAGCGGGGGCTTATAGGGGCCCCATAAAGGGCCTTCATCTAGGCCCCGAATTGCCTAAGGCCACCTCTCGGTGAAAATCCTCCAATGAGAAGGGATTGATTAGACACAGAGAGGAAATCAAGCTAGAGTGTTTCAAGTCCCCTGCCTTATAACCAAGGCCATGATCCACAAAAGAACATGGATTCTTCATTCTTTCAGCAGTCTAACTCTAAAAGGTAGGTACCAGAGGAATCCTCAAAACCCCCACTCAGCTGTGACCTAACTCTGGAGGTATCTAAAATAAATCCACATTTTCACCATAAAATTCACCTCTGCACCTAGGCTTCTGCCTTTGAGCATGTGCACAGTGCTGCAAACAAAGAGCCTGGACAGCTATTGCATGCCTGCATCTCAGCAGGATGCTGAAGAGAGTTGAAAATAGGCATTCCACCACCTACTGGTACGGAATAGATAGTCATTCTGAAAACATTCGTAACTCCATGCAAAATGACTGGGCTGAAGGGAGGAGTGACTTTGCTTATAATATTAGTTCTCAAACTAGGGGTCATGACTCCATCAGGGGGTCATGAGGTTATTATGAGGAGTTGGAATTTGTAATCTGTGTAAGTATATAAGATAAGTTGAAAGATCTGAATGTATTTCAGTTCTTATCGCTATTGATCAATAATGTGTTAGCTCAGCTCTTGAAGCTTTAAGAAATTCTGATTCCCTGCACTTTCATTATAGCATGTAGCAGTTCTCTGTAGGAACAAGCTAATCTGTTTTAAAATGTGTGGTTTTAAGATTTCAGGGGGGAAAAAAAGGAGTCCTGTTAGTCTTTAAGTGCCCCACGACTCTCTTTTTTTGCTGGACTAGACTAACATGGCTACCCCTTTGGAAATTTTAAGATTTCAGTCTCAGCAATGCCAAAGTATCTGATGTGTGTTGGTGGTGATAGAACTGATGATCCATTTCTATGAAATCAATCTGCTAAGTAAAGAAGAGATGCCAGGAATTGCTGCTTTTCACAAGGAATCCTGTTTTATTTAAAGAAGGCCAGATTTGGCCTATAGACTTCATTCTGGGAGGTAGTAATGGGGAGAAGAAGAAGAGAGGGAAAGAAAGCATGCTCAATTGCCATGATGATGACAAAAATGGAATTGGAAGAGACTTCCTGGGTTAAGTCCACTCCTCTTCTATCACAGGCAATCCTGTTACATAGTCTTGATACCTCGCAGCAATAGGGTATAGAATGTGGATATTCTGAGTACCACTTTGAGGCTGTGACCATAGTGCCAGACTACCTCCCCTTAGCATGAGCAGAATATCAGAATCTAGATCGGTAGAGGGAAATGAACAAAAACATTTCAGAACCCTAAGTCTCTATTAACATTCCTTTTAATAATATAATAGTTATGCTAGTCAGTATTCACTCTGTGAGTCCATATGTAACCCTAGAACCAAATTTGGCCTAGACTCAAAGTTCATTGGGAATTTTTTAATATGTTGTGTAAGGGAGGATTTTTACCAGTAGAGTGCTGGAATTGGAAGGAAAGTGGCTTGTTAAGAATCATATAACTCCTGTTTAGGAGTGAGAGAGGTCTTTTCTCTCCCCCTCTCCCCGCCCCCACCCCGGTGCAAACCTTCACTCTCATGTGGGACTAGGCCTGTATGAGATGGTTAATCATTATAAGTAATAAATGTGTGAATTCTGTTAGTTGTATACCATGTACTTATTCTGTACGGAAACAATAGCATGTTGTCCCAATAATTTGATTTTGTCGCTTTTTTTGTTCCATAATAATGTCACCATAAATATGACCTTTGGTAAATCCATGTGCATTCAGGTTGTCAAACATAATATCTTGGTAACATTAAAGATTCATGCATTAAATGTGTAATTGGAATACAAAAATGTGCATCAGAATATGCTGTGCATGGCACACAAACATTAAAGGTGCAGTAATCAAGCTCTGGCACAGCTGCTATTTACTCAGTTTAATCTTCATGTTGGACATTAGGCTAATAGAGTTTGATTGAAAGTCAATGGAAAGGAGTTACAAAGAGTGCACAGATTATTATGGCAAATAAGACTGAAGTTTCCAAAAATGTCTGAGATACATGGATCACTAGAAACACAGATGCAATAGGGAATTTTTCAGGACACTGATGTTAAAATTTCCTTCTCAACATAACTTTGTGTTTGAAACAAATCTATTGCATATCTATGCCCGATATGTTAAAAGCAGAGAAATGGAGGAAAATGTATCTAGCACAAGCTATATATAACACTTTTGAGCATACTTTTTTTCTAATCATTTAAGGTGAAAGACATTGAGCAAGTGGAGAGATGAGTAAAGAACATGAAAGAAGCAGTAGTGTGGAAGGGTTCTGCTATTTTTCTCAAAAATTGTCCAACTGAGAAGAAAGTTGGAGAAAGAGGGAGGGCCTGAATTAGATAAGATAATGACCATAAACTAGCTCCCTTAAAGAAGCAGTGCAGTGTGCTGTTCTACAAGTATTTGTAGGACTGAAGATGAATTTCTACCATAGAATGGATTCCAACAAGAATTTCTAACAGGAATAATACTTGTTATTCATTGATAAAAATACCATGCTCATTCATTCACTTGTTCTTTAACATCATAACCAAAGTTGTCTGTGACCCCATATTGTAACCAAAACTCTATTTTGAATTGCTTGCTTGATTTTTGTCTGTTTCACTGAAACTTGATTTAAATGCGGTGCCTTGGTGATTAATTGGTTTCACCGTTAATTTGAAATGGGATAATCGGTCTAGGCTTCTAAGTCTGACCATGGGCATTTTTGTAGGCTTTCTTTTCCAGTGCTCCTCCTCATACATCAGCTGTTGAAATGTGAAGAATGGAGTTAAATTTTAGCCCTCCGGTCAGCAAACTATATGCACAGTATAAATGAATTAGCCAAAAAAGGTGAGATTACAGGTGGCAGATGCAAAACAAAGAAGTAAATAATATACTTCAGTTATTTAAATACAGAATTAATCAGCAGCTATTTGAATTGGACACAATTTACTAAAAGACAGTGTGACACTTAGGCATTAAAAATATGCAAAGATAGTGTTCTGACTAATCTGGTCTATGATTTCTTACTGTGATTGACTTAAAATTCATCTGCTGTTAATCATATCATGGTAACGCATAACCCTCATCACAGCATGATGATTACTTGATTATAGAGTTTTGGCTCACTCTTGTGAGATTAATACATCACTATAAAGTGAAACTGTAGCATCATGCGTGGGAGGGATATAGCTTCACTTTTCTTTCCATAGTTAACATCATTTAGTACATAATGGGTGTGGATCCTGGAAAACACAGAAGTGTTGTGTGAGGGCATAAGAAAGCCCCTTTCAAACTGCTATTGAAAGTACTTGTGTTTCATTGGATCAGAACATTTTTTTAATCCAATAAACATTTCTCCACTGTCAGTTCTCTTATTAAAAACAGCTTCCATTGTGCAAGACTTATATTTTCTTTTGTAAAAAGAGAGGATTATGAAGGTCTCTCTCCTTTCCCTTATAGTAGGTATCCTTTTCTAAGGGATACCTTTTGGTTAGGGCAGGAAACGAGCTTTTTTTTATTCTCTGTGCAATAATCTCTTCATTACACAGAATGGTCTGTGCAGCTGTATTCAAGTGTCAATGCAGCATGACCTGTACTTCCTTTACCAATCAGAACAATGAGCAGAGAAAATGGATTACAGCCAGAATGCTGCAGATAACTGAGGTAATAAATTGCAAAGGGAATTGTTTTTGGTAATGATAAATTTTTCCCCTTGATTTAACAGCAGTAACATCGCTAAAGTTTTCCACCAACTTGCTGTAAATTCTGTGGAAAATGACGTCTGGGCATGGAGTACAGGTTGGGACTTTCCAGGTTTCAGTGACGCTGATAGAGAATGTTTCACTTATTTGTGCTTATTATAGTTATCTCAGAAAAACAATATGCATACAGTAAATTTTAAACAAATGCTTAAAATTTATTAATGGGATTCAAGCTGAATTTCTACAAACATTGTAGGGGTGCATTGTACCCTAGCAACAGCTTTAGAATTTATAGCTGGGAGATCGGATGTATGTATGGAAATTCACCACAACAGTTGTCTGAAATCTGCAAGTCCTTTATAAGAACTCTCATAGAATTCTTGAACCTTTTATACCTGTATAGTACTGAGGGCTAACATATGGGACATAGAGCTGTAATATATGTTAGGTTTTAATTGAGTAATGCTTATAGTATAAGAAATTCCTAGTGGTTCTGTACTGTTTTTCATCCAGTGTTGTCTCTTGTATTTCCTATTATAGACTAGGAAGAAAGAATATCAGAAAAACTTAGATTGAAGCTTCTGAAAACCTTGCACAATTTTAAATAATATCTCTACATACAAGCACAAGATGCTTGGTGAGAAACTAATAATCATATATTTGTATGCAGTTGTGTCCATCATGTGATACCTGCTTTTAAAATTTATGATATGGAACAGTTTGTGTCCTGAGCACCTTACAGACATGGACAGATGTGGAGAAAGCGGTTCATAAATACAATTGTTACCACCATTACTGTGAAGTCTGGAGTACTGATTCACATAGATGTAAGTAATGTAAAAGTGGAGTTTAGTTCCACTGTTTCTGGCCTGAATTGTTGCTATAGCTAGGGGGATGCAAACATCATAGATAAAAGTGAGCAGACACAGAGAGCTAATTGTGCGTCTTCAGGATAGTTAATCTGACATCGGTAAATTAACCTGCCTATTAGGTAAAAAGATCAATTGTACTGAAGAAAATCTACATGAAGTATAATTTTGCTATGATTTGAAAATGGTCTTGTATGACTGGGTAGCAGTTGCATAGGAAGAATGCTACATGAGACTTCGACAGTGCCAGTTAGTTTGTTGCTTTCATCCTTTAGTGATGTGATTCAGTTACTTCCCTAAGAGCAATTGTAAAATAATTATTTTTCACTCATAGTTTTCCTATAGATTATTTCTCATGGCATGATTAAAATAAGGTTTAGTTATTAGCAGGAAGGCAAATAAAACAACAGAAAAACACTGGTATTTTATTCTCTATTTGAGACTATACAATTGCTATTTACTAAAGAAAATAGTAAGTTTTTACTGGGGAAATCAATGATTGGAGATGAGCAAATACATAGAGTACATAACGGGATTTTAAAAAATAGTCTACAGCAAGCATGGCCAAATTGCAGCTCAGGAGCCGCATGTGGCTCTTGAATGAAAGTGTGGCTCGTGGAAGAATGTCAGCAGATCAATTTAGTACGTAAAAGTATATGGCTATATGCCTCAGTGCAGCTCTTGAAGGTTTAGTAATCAACTTGTGTGGCTCTCGAGTTCTGTAAGTTTGGCCACCTCTGTATAATGTTGGCCAGTTACTTCTACTCGGGTACTGTGGTGGTAGGTGGGCAGTGTAAAACCCAAAGACAAGAACTCCTGGATTCTCACTTGACTGTGCTGTAAGGTGTTAAGTCAAATGGGGCCTAATCCTATTTCCATTTTAATTTCATAACATGTTTCTCATTGAGAACAGCGGGTCCTTAACAAACAACCTCAGACATAAAATGTGCACTAGTGATACTCAAGTTCTTCATGATGATGTTGCAAAGGTTAATGTTCATAAAGCGCTTTGAAGATGTCAGCCTTTCGTTTTTCCCTTTTCTTCCTAGCTTGGTGTTTGGGGCAGATCCTTCAACCCTTGTTCTGACTAGTTTGCCTGGCTGAAGTATCCCAAAGCAGCTGCATATTGGCCCCAAAGAAACACAGAGGAATGGCCACCCCCCCCTTTTTTAAAAATATTTTTCTGTGGATGTTCATGTCTATTATTGCAATATTAGATGTAAAACCAAAGTGATATTCTAGGTGAGATTTAACTTATACATAGGTATGGAGATATTTGTATTGGAATTGTGGATGCTCTTCTGGATTCTAATCTTCTAGTTCCTCTCTACCCGAAGTGAACCAACAAACCCATGTTTTAGAAACAATTCAGATCCCAGTCCAAGCATTCCAAGTTAAATCCATCTCTAAAGGTTCTGGGGAGCCTCACTTTGTTCTCCCACCTTTCCTGCTCAGATACAACAATTACAGTTGGTCCTATTGGATGCAGCTTTTTAAAAAGTGAATGGGCTAGTGAGGTTAAAAAAGCAAAAAGATGTCTCTACAGTCACAGTACATTGGACATAAATTTTCCTTCAGTTCAGAACTGATTCAGATAAACTGTGTAGCCCATTTTAAAATCTGAATTCAAACCAAAGTTTTTCTGTGGCTGTGAAATCTTTGCAGGCCTCCCTCTTTTCCAGATTGCAAAAGTGAGGCCAGAAGTACTGATGTACCAGGAGATGTTTTCATAGATCAAGATTTAAAAATAATTCAAGTGTCTCAGTTTTGCAGTTGCAATGTGAGCCATCCTTAAAGGGATGATTTTTCAGGGAGAGCTGAGTATCTTCCATCTGAAAATTAGGTCCCTTTAAGAGTGTCTCAACTTGCACCCAAATTTTGAAAATGAAAATCTTGGATCTGATTGTGCCACAAATTTTGCAAGAAAAATGTTCTCATGAGATTTCCAGCCCAACTTTGCAGAATTAAAATGCTTGGAGAGTTCTCATAAACTTGAAGTAGCAGCCAAAACTCTTGGATGTTTATCTGAACCAATTTCCAAAGGGATAGCTGTGTTAGTCTAGTCCAGCAAAAAAGAAAACAAGGAGTCATGTGGCACTTAAACTAACATTTATTTTTCGCATGAGCTTTCGTGGAAGAAAATCCCACTTTGGCAGATGCTTCGAAGATAGGTGAAGCTTTTGAACCTTTTCAGGTTTCCATCTATCTGTTGTACACTTGAGAATGCTACAGCTGACTCAATGGATGAAAGCAGTGAAGAAATCTCTGTATTCTTGGAGCAGGCCTTGAGCTGGTTTTGATTCCCCTGTCATGTAAATGGAAAATACTTAGATATATCCTGTAAAAGAAATGAGTTCAGTCTAATCTGCAGTGATGCCACCTCCAGTTTAGAAGCATTTGCTTTTGTGTCTTCTCCAGTTGCTTTAATGGTGTGGAAATTGTTGTTTTTGGATCAGATTGAAATCTCGCTTTAAGAATAATCTAGTTGGATTTTTTTTCTAAGTGTATTCATTTACTTTGCAATTTGTCCATGCTGCTTTTCTTTGCTTTTTGGATTCCTTCATGTCTTTTTATAGCCTAACCATGATATGCTTACGTAGACAACATACTGAATCAAAGGGTTTAAATTTCCAAAGTTTTGAATTTAAGGTCTTTCTACCTATCTCCTAACTTGCTTTCAAACTCACTCCCCTTCTAAAGTGGAAGCCTTGATATGCTGCCTGTGATCTGTGAGTGCTAAGAGCTGCTTCCATCACCTATGCATGGGCCTATGGCTACAAGGAAAGTAGTTCTATAATCTGTGCTCTGTGCACTAATCTGTTGCTAATCCCTTACATCTATTGGTTATACTGGTGTTCTTCTCTGTGAGTGGTTTTTATGTGGACTTGGGTGACAGCTTTTATGTTTGTCAGAAACTAAAGGTTCTTATCTGAGCATTCAATGGATTTACATTGCTTTAACCTACTAAAGAGTAATTAAGATGCCTATTCTTCTCAGAATCAAACTCCCCTAACAGTCCAAACTGCCCAGGGCTCAGTCAACTGCTGTGGGTCTTCATCTTGCAGTGGGAGAAGAGGGAATTTTGCATCTTCCAATGCATGATCAGTGGAACTACCTAAGCATGATTTATTAGATGTTGGTCAACTACATCAGTGCAAATCAACTGTCAGTTGTGAGGGTATTACTTCTCCTGCAGAACTTTTGTTATTGGTCACTTTCAGATCTCAACATTGGAACATACAGGGTTAATGAGAGAATGTTCTTTTGTGTGGAAACTGAATGTGGGCTACTGCAGTGCCATTTTAGAGCCACATCTCTGGGTAGAACTGTATTTTAAGAGAATGGAATTTATATACAGATTAATTATCTTTTGTTTCCCAAAGTCAATCTTGATGATGATAGGAGGCACACAGAGAAAGAGACGTTTCTGCTCTGTTAAGGCTATTTTTCCAGGTTTTATGTGCTTCTACCTTAGAAAAATTGTGTGTTTATTTAGTCATGTCAGGTTTGTTTAAAGTTTATAGCGCAATAAAATTTCCTGGTAATGAGACTTTTTCTGGGAATTTTGTGTGACTAAGTTCTTTACAACCAAGGTAATAGCATGGAATATACCTGATGATATTTACGTTAACTCTTCTTGAGCCTGGAAACGGTTGTTTTTTGTAATCTTTATATTTCTAATGTATAAAACACTTAAGCGATGCAGGACACAAAAGGAAAGTGGGGACTGCATTAAGTTTATCTCATCTGGAAGTTGTTCTTTATCTCTCTTAATTTACACTGAGCCAGACCACAGATTAAAAACCAAGTTTAAATAGTTATCTTTGAAAGATTGGATCTCATTAATTCAGAGAAGCAGCCCATGCTCATTTTCTATAGAACCAATATGTTCAGGAAACATTTTGACAGTACTTTTCTAAACAAAGAGGATGTCTGAGTCATTCCAAGCCCTCCTAGAGGGCCATGCAGGCTAGTGATGTGAACAAAAGATTCCACCTCACTCTCTGCAACAGGCTGACTTTAGTGCTCCTATACAATATTTTCTCCTCACCGCTTGTATGGCATATATAATACCTAGCTTATTAATACTGAAGGACAACATTGCCAGAATTGCACAACAGTTTGAGTGATGTTCTTGAAAGCAGAGAGATCAGGCTTTCTTTTAGTTCACAGTGAGCCCATTGACAAAAGTACTTAAAGCAAACCTTCCACCTCATTTTCAGCACTGAAATGTCTTTAAGACTGTTGAGTAACCTTTGGCTGCAGCTTTCTGGCAAACAGCTCTGCAAACTTTACTGCTTAGAAAACTGGAGCAAGAGAGAACCAACCTTTTTCTAGGTTAGTTCTGTCCTGATGTAACAGTTCAGCAGATGGCAAGAATGGAAACACACAATTTTTCATGTTCCCTGCCCCATGATGTGAAATGGGATTAATTCAGCAATTAGACAATAAGAGAGAATAGGTTTTGGTAATCTGGGTGTAAGGCAGGCTTAGAAACTGTGCCTAGCAGCTTCGGGGGGGGGGCAGGCAGCTAATCTGCATGAGTTTAGTATTTGCATCAGCACAGAGAACACGTTAGCATAAATACACTATGGGTGCAGGACAATATGGGTAATGGTATTTGGAGATGGTCTGATCACAAATCTGTCAATATCTGTAATTCTACTGAAGGGAAATACGAAATACTGTCTTTGGCAATATGCTACTCTCGGATTGTTCCAAATCTGTTTGGGTTAGTTAAAGGGAAAAAGGTACCCTTAGCTAAAAAGAGACTTGTAAGAGAGGCCACTGGCTGTTTCAGCTTGGAAAAACACAAGACAGGTGGGGTTTGCATAGCTACTTCTGGAGCTATGCTTGAGGTATTTGCCTCACCCCACTGTCAAATGATAGATCTGGCTGGGCTTCTTTTTGAGACCTTTCTTTGTTGTTGTAATGGAAGTAGCTATTTGCTGCAGCTACTTGAGGTTTAAGAGCTGAAGTCACTGAGAGGCAAACTCTGAGCTGAAATCACTGAAGAGGAGCAGCAGATGGAGTGACCAGCAGGCAGAGTTGTGGACGGTGAGGGCGGCCAGAGGCGAGCTGGGCGGTGTGAGTGACTGGTGGGTGGAGCTGGTGGAAAGCTGGTGTGAAAGACGCTCCCTACATACCCTAGGTTTGGTTGGGAGCCTAGTTAGCACTGATTCTCCAGATCAGTGCTGATTTTGCTAGTGGGTTTACATTTGCTGTGACAATATGTGGGATTATGTCGGAAGCCTGAGTAGCACTGATTCCCCAAATCAGTGTGGGTTTTGCCATTAAGTCTTGTATGTTTTGTTATGCAGTGTGGATTGTTGGGAACCTTGCTCTGTACTGATTTTTTAGATCAGTGCTGATTTTCTGTTGTTTGGCCTTTTACACTCTGTTTTTATTACTATTAAAATTTCTGTGTACTACACTCATCTCCATTGCTTGCGAGTGGGGAAGTCTTACCCCTTTGTGGTGCCCAGGGAATAGTGCATGATTTCCCAGAAAACTGGGTAGGGGCTTGAGCTGGTTGGTGGTGGTAAATAATTTGAAAACCCTAGATGTAGAACCCGGCCCTTGTCCTGCCATCTAGCCCTGGTGGAAGGGTTACATGGGTATAGCAGAAGTGGTGTAATTGTATTCATAGCCATATTCAAAAGCACAAAACAACTGATGATAAGCATGAAACAATTACTGAGGCAAGCTTAGCCTTATAGTAAACTGGCTTTCATGTTTACTTTTACCAGTTATTGTGACCAGTTGCTTTACTTGTTGATATCAATAGACAGATCTGGTTGCTAATCCACATACTTTCTTCTGTGCACACCAAGACTAGTTGTTTGATCAATAACATGAAATTTCTTTCTTTGTAGGAGGCCTTAGCAAGTTGCTGGGACCTTTTTACAGCAAAGCATTTAGGAATATGCTTAAAATTAAGCAGTTAAGCTCAGGATTATATCAGTTTCCACTAGCCCCCCCCCCCCCAAGAAGTCACTGAACCCTTTTGTTCACTGGACTCTTAGAAATGGGACAAGTGTAAGTGATATGCTTTCACTTTGTCCACCTGTCATGGTGGCTGACCCTGTCATAGTGTCTGTGCCATGTTTAGATGTTCATGAGCCTAATGTGACCTTGGGTAAAGATCTTTTAGCTCAGATCAATGTTAATAGTCCCAAACTGAGGGACTAGGCTCAATCCTCATTGCCAGTGAGCTACTAAAACTGTTTGTTGGTTACAAAAGGATTACCTGTACTGAGACTTTTATGTATATCAAGGTGCTCCTATTCCCTCTTCTGCATTGCTCAACACCATATTACATGAAAAAAGGCCCTCTGAACAACTGGTGAAATAAAGAGTTCATGCTCATCTATCTTTATATTCATTTGGTTGATGAACTTATAAGTCATAAAAATGCATCCATGAACCTTTAATATTAATCAGGTTTTGATTATATTGGACAATGTAATCTTCCATTTTGCTTATGGCACCAATTAATTGAATGGGGAATAATGACTTTACTATCATTTCTACAGTTGTTTCTTAAGTAACCAAATAGTGTTGATGGCAGAGTCTTGTATTGATACTTTTAACAATGAGGTTGTACTTAAAAAAGAAAACACTGATAAATTTACCATTTACATCCCAGCAGCTTTCTCATTAAAACCAAATGAGTTAAAAGGATGCTTGACTGTTGAGTAGAGTCAGCCAACACGTTTTGGACCATTTGTTTGTTTTGCAGTTTCAAGACAACCCAAATTATTAGGGATTTGGACAAAAAATTACCTAATAGTTTTGTCCCTCAAAATCATTTGATTTAGATTTGAAGGGGGATTGTGGCTTAGGCAGTAGTCACAAGACCATCCAAGGTGTGAATGATGCCAAGGCCCACTTTTATACCTATTTTGGGGCACTAATTTGGGAGGAGAAAGACATGGGTTCATACCCAAGGTCTTGGGCAGGGACTTGAATTCAGTTCTCCCTGCTCCCAGGTAAGGGTCGTACCTGTTATGGTATTGTATGCTCTATGCTGAGTTGCCCTCAGCCTCTCCTGTTTGAAACTAGTCAATTTATATATACTTAACTATTCAGTGAGCAAGTGAAAACAAGAAAAAATGACTAGTATAGTGGTTAGCACACACTGGTGAATGAGCCCTGCAAATAGTGTAGTAGCTAGCACCTCTGCTTAATATGCAGAAGGTCCTGGGTTCAAGTCCCAGGGGGTTGGACTCAATGATCTCATGAGGTCCCTTCCAACCCTATGATTCAATTCTATTTTAACCAAGTTCAGGTCTCTACCGTACATCAGGCAGAGTGGAGAATTTAATGCTGAGTCTCACACATATGAGTTGGGTGCTCTGGCCTCTGGATTATGAGGTAGAAGAGGGCATGGGCACCACCTAGACAATCTAGTCCTTCATTTCCATTGCTGTTATTAAAGACTAAGAATGTGCAGACTTTAAATGATATGAGGTGTTCCATTAATAGTTTGCAAAGCAAAAAGAATGGAGAGCAACAACTGTGGCAATGACCAGAGGATTGAGAGGCTGGTTTTGCACTTACTAATGCTCTTAATGAATGCAAAAGCAACTAACAAGAGTTAGAATCTTCCACATAAACATTTTTCCTTCACCTTGTTTGTGGGAGCCAGTGAGAAATGTCAATTGCTGGAAGATTTGTGATATATTTTTTTACTTTACAATTAAAGGACTAATTGATTTATGGCACTTTAAGGATGCCAGCTGCCAATCTTTTTTGCTATTTGGGGTTTTGTTCAGAAATCTCAACAAACTAAACTTTACTACCTTTTGATTTTTGTTTGTAATTGTCTGTTGTAGGCATAGCTTTGGTGAGAGGTATTATCAAAACACATCATCAAATTGCTTGTATTGAACTAGATCTCTGTAACATAAGGGTGCCATCTTTTGAATGGCTGCCAAGGGATGTTTGTGAAGGCCAAAGTATAACTGGGTTCAAAAAAGAAATGGGTAAATTCATAGAGGATAGGTCCATCAATGGCTTTTAGCCAAGATGGTCAGGGTTGCAATACTAATCTCTGAATGTTCCCTAAACCTCAGACTTCCAGAAGCTGGGACTGAATAATGTGATGGACCACTTGATAAATGATCTGGTTCTGTTCATTCCCTCCAAGTATCTGGTACCAGCCATCATCATAAAACAGGATACTGAGATAAGTAGACCATTCACCTTATCCAATATGACCATTCTTATATTCCTAAAGAAAATAAGAACATTATTAAAGCATGAGGAAAAGGATTTTGTAATGAACTTTTCTTTAATTTAAAGATGTTACTTTTCCCCATTATCAGAATCCAACTCCGCCTCACTTAGGTCCAAATCTTCCATTGTAATTACAGCTCCAAGTCTCCAAGCAGAATCCTACTCTGTTGTGCAATCTAGTACAATAAGTGAGAGGCTTAGAAAAAATACTGTAAATTGCCTCCTCTACTTTACCTTTAGCTTTGTTCATCTGTCCCAATGGAATCTTTGATATGTGTTGTCACTATTAGTGATGCAAACATTAGAATATTTGTATAGCTAATTACCATAATAGAAAGTAAATGGAATAAGAAAAATTGTTTTGAATTTAAATGTTGCTTGTTACAACTATACAATCATGTTCATGGGAAGACTGAATCCAGGTTCCTCAAAACAATATGGAAAAAAAAATTCCCCAGGTGAAATAACTTTTAAAATATTAAATGTCATGTAGATTTGCCGAGACATAATCAGATGTGTCAGCTAAGAAATAGGTATTCTTACTGAGTTGCAGATCATTTCAAATTAGAGAATTATCCTCCCAGTGTCTTACAGTACACCAGTTAGTAAAGTGTGCTTCATTCAGTGCACTAAACTCACTGAAATGGGACATTATTTTCCTATTCTTACTCTAATCTGATAATCAACCACTAAATGACTGAAAAAACAGTCTCTCAAGAAATAATTTGAGAGCTACTGTATAATTGAGCTGTCTGGTGCCACATATCTATCTTAAGGAATTTCTTTGTGTCATCTGCTTAATTTGCATAATAATCATAGTAGAGCTCAACTCAATCCCTTCGGAGCTTTTTGAGGGAGCGGTAGAGCAGAGGGATAGCTAATTCTGGATATTTGGTTTGCAATCTGCCTTCAACTCTGTTTAAAATGTAGTTACTTTTCAAAATTTCAAATTAAAGCCACAATTTTTATATATGTGTCTAATTTCACTAATTATAGCAACCTATTGTACAAATTAGACCTTTTTCCAACTTTTTTGTTGATGGATATTCTAAATAGCTGCTTATATTTTAAACCTTCGATCTGAAATGTATTTTAAGTGCCTTGCCTTCAAGCTTTACTTAAGAAGTAAAGGCACATGCTATTTTTATTTTTGAAAAAAGGAGACTAATGAATGAAAGAAACATAAATGCTTCAAGTTTCATATTCAGACTACTACCTTTGTAGCTGTGAGGAGATCAGACACAAGTTATGGGACTGTACAGTACCATACAGACCTTTTGTGCTGGAATTCAATAGTATATGGTTTGGAAGCATCAGTCTGTGGTCAAGTAAAGATCTTATCAGAGAGAGAAAAGGAAAATGCATCTCTAAAAAGAAAATGTTCTAAATTCCATATTTGTCATATTTTGATTTCTTGAATCTTCTTTTTTTCAAAATCACTGTATTCTGAGTTTGACTTTTGTCACCTTGTTAATTATCGGCAGGCAGAGGGGCACTAGCACTAGAATTAAAAATATTAGATTTCTGACTAGAAAGGTCATTCATTGTACTTGCAATGTGGCTTTCTGAATGTAGCACAGAAAGAAATGATATCGGAAGTGCACAATTCACTGGAAAGCATTCATTTAATGAATGTGTTGAAGATCTAGGACACGAGTAGGAACCTACATCACAACTGCTGGAAAATCTGACTACTGCTTTATCACAATTTTGGATTCATTCTAAGAACTGAGTCTTATCTAATGCTGCTGTCTTTCATGTTTTATAAAGCTTCATCTTCATAATGCAACAGTATGACAGTCTCAAATGAAAAGAGTTTTTACAAAGTAGTTGTGAGGATTCACTGAAATGGTGAAATAAGCAAATCCACTTGGACATTTGCTAATACTTCCAGACTTTGGTGCCTAACAATAAACCTCTAAATGCACAGACAGGCACCAGCATGGAAGAGGTCTTAGCAGAAGTGCTGACTCACTGAAGTCAATGGAAGTCATAGGCGCTCTGCATGTCTGAGAGATCTTTTATTAAATTTAGGGGTGAGATTTTTCAAAAGCTCTTAAGGGACTTGGGAACCCAAATCTCATTGAATTTTAGTATCCGCTATGGCACTAAATATGGGTGGTATTGATAGTCAATTGTGCCATGGTATCTCCCACATTTTTGTATGGTAATTTTACAAATGTTTTTGTGAAACTGCAAATGTTTTCATATTCCCTTGTATATTCAGGGGCATCAGTCAGAGCAATGCCCCATCCAGGTAATCTCAGGAAGTAATCCCAGATGTAAATGCAAATTTAATAGCCATACCGATGCCACCTTTAATGTAGGTAACATGGATAAACATAGCAGTGCAGAGGAAACAGCACAGGCTTGAGCAAAATGACTACTTCAGGTGGGCTTCTATATAGGGTCATATCATTTGATGGGGACCCAGCACTATTATAGTTTTGGGAATCAATCATGGCATATTCAGTTCCTTCCCTTTTAAAGTTATACTGTCACAAAAACCTGATGCCAAATGTCCCATTGTTAAATGACCTTGGTTATTTTACTTCCATTTTTTAAATACAATATACCAAGCATAAGAGTGAGTTAAAGTCAGAATGAATACAACCACTTTGATTTTGGCACATAGAGTGGAAATACACATAGTGATGGTTTACATGTAATTGCCTCATTCTCAATAGCAGTGATATTTAATTACATTTGCGGTGGGCTAGATAATGCAGTGTCCAAATCTTGGCAGACCAAAGGGAACTGCTTGGGGTCAAAATGCTCTTCAAATGTTTCTTTGCAAGCACATTGCACCAGCCTGTATTTATTTATTCATTTCAAAATAAAAGGATTTAAACTCATGGGGAATGAATGGACCTCTAGTTACCCATTCTTATTACCTGAAACATTGGCTCTCACCCACACTGTCTTTTTTTTCTTTTCTAAAATTAGATAAGCACTGTGCAGCACACAAGCAAGTTAACTAATGAAACATGTCAATTACATATTGGTATTTCCCCCAACATCCCCCCCCCCATTATCAGTCAGTAACATAGTGTTACACCAATTTCATCAATGGTTGAAAATGACTGAACTGATCTCATTAAGGAATAAGGGGGGTTCAGATTCCATGCCAAATGATTCTTGGTTGAGATAGAGGAGGGGGTGGATGTTTTGCTTGTTATTGTGCACTCTGCCTGAGTTACAAGCACTATCTGATTAGTAATCAGATCTATCTTTTAACAAGGATTGGGCTGGTCAAATAGTGCTTGTGGCTCTTAGGCTACATACAGTCTTTTGTTATTTATGTGACCACTATAGCTGAAGTCACTGACACCAGAGCTAAGTGCTAGAGCTTAGACCTGCATTGGGAAAGTAACAGTGTGTTTTGGGGAAAGACTGCAGGCTTCATCAGCATACGTTCCCCCACTGAGACCTAAAAGCAAAGAGGTCAGGTCACAGAGCGGCGGTGACAGCAGAAAGAGGCTATCTGTAAGGGCGATGGGCTAAAGTAGTGAACAGCATGACCAACAACAGTGACCAGAATGAGCAGCAAGCAGCTGGAGGAATAAGCAAGGTACCTTCTTTCCTCTTTTTCCCTGGAAAGAGAACTCATTTAAAAGCACCTCTGAAATATGTGTCGTCTTCACTGACTAAGAAGAGCAATAAGGTGAATGGGGTGGAAGGGCAGGAGAAAGGAGGGGCATATTAAAGGAAAATTTGTTGTTTGGACTGTGTTTGAGTGACTTTGCTCCAGAGCGCTAGATTTGTGACTGGGAAACTAACAAAAATGTTTCCTGGTAGGCCAAGATTTAAAAAAAAAAAAAAAGAATTATTTGTCAAGGTCATTATTTCAGATTATCACTATCTTGAGAGGTTATCATCTTAGGTATTTTATGTACTAAAAATTTTAAATTAATTTTTACATAAGAGCATGACAGTGGTCTTACTGGATCAGACCAAACTCCATCTAGCCCAGCAACCTGTCTTCTGACAGTGGCCACTGCTTCACAGGGGACGAAGAGAATACAGTCATGACACTATCCATCCCTTGTCATCTAGTCCCACCTTCTGGCAAAAAGACTAGGAACATTTCAGTGCATAGTATTGTATCCACCCAACCCATCCCAGCTAATAACATTGATGAACCTATTCGCCATAAATTTATCTAATTCTTTTTTGAATCTTGTTATAACCTTGGCCTTCACAACATCCTCTGGCAAAGAGTCAAACAGGTTGCCTGTGTGTTATGGGAAGAAATATTTCCTTTGTTTTTAAAGCTACTGCCTGTTAATTTCATTGGGGGACACCAAGTTCTTGTGTTATGTGAAGTACTAAATAGCATTTCCTTTTTCACACTCTCCATACCAGTCACAATTTTACAGACCTTTATCATATCCCATCCTTAGTCATTTTGTTTCCAAGCTGAAAAGTCCCAGTTTTATTAAGCTCTCCTCATATGGAAGCTGTTCCATACCCCTAATCATTTGGTCGCCTTTCTGTGTACCTTTGCCAAGCCCTATATACACACATACTTTTTTTGAGATGGGGCAACCAGATTTGCATGCAGTATTGAAGATGTTGGTGTATGGATGGGTTTATATAGTGGCATTATGATATTTTCTGTCTTATTATCTGTCCTTTTTCTTTTCCAAACAGCTCCAAACATGCAATTAACTTCTGGGCTTGCCACTGCACACTGAACAGAATTTTTCAGAGAATGATCTAGAGTGGACTCCAACATCTCTTTCTTGAATAGTAACAGCTAAATCATACCCCATGATTTTATATGTATAGGTGGGCTTCTGTTTTCAAAGGTATATTACTTTGTATTTATCAACATTTAATTTTATCTGCCATTTTGTTGCCCAGTCACCTAGTTTTGTGTAGGATCCTTTTACAAAACAAAAACCCAAGAAGGATGTAGATGGTGCTTCACAGAAGATTTGAGTAGCCAGATTTGAGGTAATCTAATGAAATGCTCATAAAACACTTGTTCAATTTTTACTATGGTGCCATACAGCCCCCCTTCACTTCCAGGGTCTCACACTTCATTGACACTAACAGCCCCCTCTGTAAATTCAAACACCTCACTAATTTCAGTTCCTGAGGAAAACTCTGTGACCTGGTGTGTTTCATAAGTATTTGATTAAACACCTGACTGTATTACTGTGTGTAGAAATGTAGCAATATAACCTCTTTCCAGCATCTAATGAAATACGATTTTCTCCCATGGAAGCTCTTGTAATTGTAATAAATCTGTTAGCCTTTAAATACCATAAGACTCCTTCGTTGTTTTCACGTAAATGAAGTTTAATTTAGAAACATGTGGCATGACAATTGTTTATTTTCCATGAAGTGCACCTGCCTGTCTCTCCATCAAATCAACTCCCAATATCCCATTTATTCTGCCCTTCGGCTCGCTCTATCGGCCAAGTTCCCCCTGCTTCCAGCTTCTATCCCCCTTTCCAGTCATGTCAACCATCCTTATATTTGTTGCTACTGGGATTTTCACTTCTTAATTTCAGGCTGGGGGTGGGGCAACAGCAAGGTCCCCTTACCCCTTTCCAGGAATAGGGGTAACACCAGGACTCTTCACACCCATTCCCTTTACTAGGCCAGAATTTACAGACAGGTAGGGAGGGAGGAGAAGCAATCTCTGCTCACTGGAAGTCAGGAAAGAGAATGAATTGAGCTACAATCACACCTCCATTTGGAGTGCAGACTCACTCTAACTTCTCTTGACACTTGGACTATTTCATTCCATTATTATAGTGGAAAAGAGTGGGTAGTCACCAAGTTTAAATTGGGGTGAGAGGCAGTCATGATGATCACAATGTTAGCAAATCATCCCTTTAATGGTCTGTGGCTGCTATACTTTTCTTCAGTCTAGAAACAGTTTCTATATTCAGACATCAGGAATAACTTTTGCCATCAGCTGGGGCTGCAGAAATCATGGGTGCTTGCAACTAATGGCAAAACATAGCCTTTTTACTTCATTAGTGCAGTATTTCTAATCTAGAGAAATAAATGTTGTGATAATGCTGCATATATTCTTCTTAACTGGCATTTGTCCTGTGCATATGGTTGCTGGAGGGGCCACTCAGACTCCTCAGTCAGGATAAACTACAACAAATAAGGCAGATTCCCGAAAGTGGCAATTTCATCATTAGTTTTATCAAGTGAGTAACAGAACAGTTGCTATGGTTTCTTTCTTATTACCAAGCAGCCCAGAATATCATCTGTTGAATCAATCCAGCTTTTGGCTCCCACTGAGACAGCCAAGTCTATGTACTGAGGTTTTTTTAAAAACCTTACTCACCAAATATATAGCTCTACCGTTCCAAAGAGATATGACACATTACATACCAGGTCAATGTATATTTCAGATCTTAGCCAAATATGTACTTGCAGCCAATTCTTATTAACTAATCTGATTTATTTAAAAAGAAAGAGTTACTGTGGCAGACAGATCATTATAGATACAGATATGAAGTTTTTAGGTCAGTTTCATAGCAGGGATGAAACTTCTCCTTTGACAAAGTCTTTCCAGAATTCATTCAACAGGTTGTAGTCCAGTAGGCAGTCCATGTGCAGACTTTGTTCAGCTTCTTTTATGAGAATTCATAGATACAGTTAAGAGTCAACCTGGAGACCTCAGTCTTTAAGACTTAGAACTTTCCTGACAAAGTTAAGGAGATCCAAGATCAAGAAAAAGATCAGGTCTGAAACTTCTTTTATTGTTCTCTAGCTGATTTGTAGCTTCTTGACATCAAATAAGAGGCCTTTGTGGATGAAGAATAGACAGTGAATATTGTTGCTTTGAAACTAAACTGCTATTTTGTGTGTACACTGGTAAACCGCTAGTATTAATTCACATAAGGAAATCATCCATTCAGACTACTAAAGTATTCCATTATCGCATAGACAATTTAAGCTGAAGACAATGTCCTGCAATATCTTACATCCTCATGCATAGTACAACATAATTAAGATGTGAAAGGGAATTAGCATCCACAAGCTAATGTGATTACATTGTTAAATTCTAACAAGATACATGTAAACACAAAGAAATACAATTAGTTTCTGTTCATAATCCTCGAACAGTACAGGTCCATATTTTAAAATCTCTAGTCTAATTTGTCTTTGCTAGATATCTACAGGGAATGGCTCTAGTCACCATTTCAATACTTTTTAAAATGTGTTTAGAGAGAGATTTTTGGGTCACCCAGGCTGCTGTCTACTTAACCCTCACTGGCTTTGTCTCACCCCCCACCTCTCTTTCATCATTGATACCATTATGTTTTGTTCTCTAGAGTAGGATTTCATTAATACATTCAGTTAAATAATGAATTGTTTTTTCTGTCAGTGATGGAAGCAAAACCTTATAATTTAAGGTTAGGTTCATGGACCATTTTGCTACTAAACTCTAGGTCTACAGAGGCAGATTCCTTGTCACTGCGTATGTAGCTTTGTTGCAGTCACTGGAGTCGGATCAGGAATTGGTTCGGCCCACGGCCTCATATAATACTGGTGACAAGAAAGAAAATGACTCACTGACTGTACTGGCTTTTTCCTTGGTGTTCAGGAACTGTCCCTATATTAGGGAAATAGCTGTGAAATCCGATCAGCTATTCACATTGGTGGCGAATCACAAAAGGACCGGATAACTAAGAATTAAGCCCAACATTTCATTTAGGACTGCAGAAACAGGTGTCATATTCTGAAAAGCCCAGTTATCGTCTTGTTAGAGCAGGTTTATTCCTTGCTATGCATTTACTAGCATTTTGTCTGTTTTGCATTTTGAAATCCAGTAATATGTTATGGGTGACTTCTGCTGGGAAGAGAAAAGAAATTCATTACATAGCATGGCACAATTGGCCACTTGTTTTTCAGCTTGGGAGCCACAGAGAATGGTGCCTGTCGTCGTCGTCATATGGCTGAGCTATTTGGGCTTCTTGTTTTAATATCCTTGCTGATTGTCGACATCCAATCTGAAATGTCTTTCCTTTTGTCTTGTGTGCTTATGGGAAATCATTTTTCTATGGAATCAGTACCATTAGCAGAGGAAGAACCTCAGAAAGCCAAGCTGTGCCACCACTTTCTTGAATTCTGTCTTCTTTTTAAGTCTTTATAGACCTGCACCCCTGTTCTTCAGTCTTTGCTCCTCCCTTTCTTTCTCATTTCTGTACACCCCCCCCCTTAAAACCTGATCCAAAGCCCACTGAAGTGAATGGGAACCCTTCCATTGCCTTCAGTGGACTTCAAAGGAAATCTTAAAACTTTCCCCTAAAATAGACAGAAGTATGTGTCATTAATTTATCAGTTAGCCCTAAGAATAATTATGGCATTTAAAATGAAACCCTCACCTTATTGAGCTAAGTGGAAATTTTGTCACTGGTTTCAATGGAGTCAGGATTTCTCCTTTAATATTTTCATTCAACAACTTATATTTCCCAAAATTTAAGGATGTAATCACGTGAATAGAACATGCAGCATGACAGCTGTCTGAACACAGATCTTGACAGGAAAACACAGAAACTCTCAACCATTTAAAATCTGTGTTCCAGGACTCTGTTACTTAGCAAATCATAGCAATAAAAAGCAAGTCTTCACAACATGTTAACCTTTTTGTTTTTTAAGCACTATGTTGTTCACAAAGAAAGTATCCAGGAAAACACCTTTTGGTTTGATGGATACACAGATTTAAACCCTCTGGTCAAGCTTGGAAACCATGGGAGATTATTGAAAACTGATGCAAATATTTTTGACTTTCAGTTCTAAAAGATGTTTCCAAGTGTAATGAATGAATTATTTTTCTTGATTTTTTTTTTCTTTCTTAAAATAGGTATTAGGAAAGCATGCTTACAACAGATTGTTTACAAAATTTGCTTACCTCTGCTGGATCTCTTTCTTTCTCTTTACTGTATTACAGATGGAGCAGATGGAGGCTCCTGTACTTAAGGTAGCCCAAATTTTTGCCTATAAGATTCTTATTATTTTTCAGTTGTTTATACCTTTATCAATCTCTTAACTGTTTGGGCTGAAATTTTTCATATCAGGGGCCTGCCTCAGGTGAATTTTTCTTAGCAATTTCAGCAAAACCAGTTTAGATTTTCTGGAAATAAGGTTGAGAGGAAAATATATTCTTTTAACTGTATTCAGTTTTGCTAATATTTTAGTTGAGAAGCTGTCTTTCCACCATGCTTTGGTATAAGGATTTAAGATTTGGGATGCTGGTCACCCTGGCATCAGGGATAAATTGCTATGCCATGAAATTCTGCCCAAATTAGCCCAAGCTATGGACATCTGAAACATATCAATTCAGACATGCTCAGTAGATATTTGTTAGACTTTGATAAGTTTTGGTAATTTAAGATCTCTGGAGAGTTTATTTTATGGGGGGAAAACAGTATGTGATTATGTTATTAAAAATTATATCATGAGGCATATATATAGTGGAATGCAAGGGAATGAGGTTGCATGAGCTACCTTAATTCTGTCATTTAACTTTTGGATGCTTGACTTGCTGACCTTAACTTCCTTTCAGTGTAATTTTTAATGTCATTATAATGTATGTGAGAGTTTTCTATGCATATACCAGTGAAATAACTGAGGGTTCAGAATAGGATGTGAACCAAATGGGAGGAAGAGATTCCACACATTAGTAAATACAGTAACCGTGGTGTAACCAAATAGTGTTACCATAAAGACAGAGGTTTGTAGCAGTGGTTTCCTATAGGCTAAGTGCTGTGAAATCTTACTACTGCATTTTTAACAACTATATTGATTTAGAAGATGAATAAGAATACTCAGCCACTTTCAGAAAAACCTTACTGCAAAAAAAACCTCCTGGTGCTTACGAGAATAAATTAGCAAAATAGCTAAACATTGCTCCTCTATATAAAATTATTTTAAGTGGAATGTTGGGCATACAGGCAATCCGATTTGCATTATTGAGTAATAGGTAGACATGTAAAACTGGGAAAAACCCCAGAATTATTAAGTCTAGCCTGCTGCACTGAGGTAGGAATAGTAAACTTGTGCAAATATTCACAATCAAATGTGAGACCAGTCATATTTTTAAAATTAGGCACAGGCTTAATGGACTGGAGACTAAATGGGTAATAAAATCTAATACATTAAAACTTCAACTGTTGGCTCAGAGAACCCTCATGAGCCTACATGGAAAGAACAGTTGGGGCTAAGCTGGTCCCTGGTATAAGTGGGCACAACTCAGCTGAGGTTAGAAGAGATGCACTAGGATTAATTTAGATCCTTTTCAATTTCATTATTAAAGGAATGCTTAAGAATAGTGTGTGTGAGGAGGGAGGATTGTTTAGCTGCTGATTCAATGGGCCAACGTGCATAATAAATTAATGTAAATATCTCATGTTCAAGATACTAAACTATAATGAATATGGTTTGCATTTTACATCACACTATTTTTCAGTTGTAGATTGAATGCACCATTGGAAATAAATCTTTCCTTTAAAACAAAAACACCCTGATTTTATTTTCCTTTTATCCTCATGATTAGTTAAAAATAATTTTATACTTTTCTGTACTTCAGTCATCTCATCCAAATACTTTTTTGGCTCTATTAGTTCTACCAACTGTTTTTACTTTTTTCAGTTTAAACCGCTAGTTTTAGGGGTGTTGAAGAAGCAAATATCATCTTCTAAACCTTTTCAGTATCCGGTGTTTCTTTCCAATATCTGAGGTGGTGTATGCCAGACTTGTAAGCTTTGAACTAGCTCATGCAGAAACCTGTAGTCTATGAATTATTTACTAGCTAAATTCTTCACATTTTTCTCACAGTTAGCTATCTGTGAAGAAAACAAAGCACCTTTATGGAGTAGAATACTCTAATTATGCCTTTCAAATGAAGCTGGAAAGAGCTGGGACAGAGAGGAAAGTAAAACATTGATAAGCCGTTCTGAATTTGGAAGAACTTTTGAGTAAGGTCTCTCATGAGGTAAAGCCATCTTGCAAGTAAAAGTATTATACTGTCTAGAAATTTTACAGTATGATGCAAGTGTTAAGAGCTAATCAGAAGCTCCTACAGAAACCATTTGGTGGCTTTTAGGCTGTAACTTAGTTGCATCTATTTCAGTCTTTGTTTTGCAAAAAAGTGTAATGGAACAGAGCATTCTCTTAGAAGCAAACTATAAGCAGGTATGTAATTCTCCACAAAAAGAAAAGTCTGGTTTGGGAAAAGGCCACTTGGTGTGCCTACCTACCCTATCTTTCCTCTGGTTGCGATCTACAGGATTATTCACCTTTTATTTGCTGGATGTATATTTGTGCATCTGATTAATACAAGTCACTTTGTTGGAAAACTTAGTAACCTTTCCTACATGCAACAGGACTTGGTTAATCTAACAAAATGGGATTATACTCTCAAAAGCTTATGAAATAAATAAATTTTAGTCTTTAAAAGTGCCACAGAATACTGACTCTTTTTTGTCTAAAGGATGATTCTGCTCTCAGTGAGTGACTGCCTGAGCTACAGGCCTGACCTGTGCCTCAGATTCTGGCTATTTTGGAGACAATTTAATATTTCCTTCTTGTATATGTTTTGGGGGATAGGGCTCTTGTTTTTGCTGTTCACAGACTAAGACATCTACCTCTCTGGAAACTATCCAAGAATGTCAGTGTATTCTTGTTAGGCAGAAAGCTGATTTTAGAGGGGATGAAGGGTTCATGTTTGTTCTGTTTTCTTGTTTAGCTTCAGCTAAACATATAGGATATGCTGCTTTCTTGGGTCAAAAAAATACCCTTTAATCATCTCTAGTTCCTCAAACCTCCTGTCCTTCATATGTTTGACAGAAAGTTTATTCCCTTTTTTCTGAAGTACACCAAAACTGAAAGGTGTTCAACTTCAGAAACTGCTTGGGAAAGACATCTAGTGATCTACTCTATTTAATTTCTAGGTTTGCAATACTCTTTTATGGAGACATACATGTTTCTGCTCCAGAATAAGTTAAAATTAGAACTTTATAGGTCAAAAAATAAAGTATCTGATGTCACAGGGCCTAATTTTTAATTCTTCAGCCAATGCTCCTATTGACTTCAGAAGGAATTTTGATTGAATAAGTACTTCAAGAGTACTAGAAAGCACTGAAAAAGAACTGGAAATTTGCCTTACAGATGGGCTGGCTAGCAGGGCGGTAACTATGGTGGAGCCAGTGGGGCTTTGCCCCAGGCATGCTGGAGCAGCTCAATAGAGCCGCTCATTAAAAAGGCGCATTTCATGGTGCCAGCCCCAAACACCACTAATGGCAAGGGGCGTGTGTTCCAGTTGGAACGTGCCTCGGGCAGTGGATAGCCACATTACGGCTCTGCTAGCTAGAAGTATGAAAAAGGGTTCAGGACAGGCACTGTGATAGTGTGATTATAAAATTGAATTGTTAAAACTACATGAACAGTGAAGTGACTGCAGGGGAGAAATGAACTTTACTTTTTTCACCAGCTGAACAATGAGAGTGGCAGGAAGTAAACATAAGTGTCTCTTAGTTTCAAATGTCATACAATATGGTAAGTAGTCAATGGTGTGCACTTAAAAACTGAGAGAGAAATGATTCTATTTATAGGGAAGCAAAAGGTCATTTGCTTTTATTGAGTATTTAAAGTGTTTTCCTTCAGTGCTCATTTGATATGAAAGACTGGCTAAATGAGAATGCACAAAGCTTGCATCTAGCAGACCAAGCTAAAGCAAGAAATCAGTAAGAGTAAACTCAAGAATGGGTTTAATCAAGGAGGATAATGGTACAGAGAAATTCATGGAAAGTGTCTGATGATCCTCCTCCTTTGAGCTAGCTACTTATCAAGTGATGGTGAATAGTCAGGTGCATAATGGATGGCTAAAAAGACAATGCAGTATTTCTGGAGGGGTAGCTGTATTAGTCTGTGTACAGCAAAAACAATGAGAGTCCCAGGGCACTCTCAGAGAATAACAAATCTCTTTGGGCATAAGCTGTTGTGGGCTCCAACCCACTTTATCAAGTGGGTAAGTTTCCTCCATCTTCAAAGTGTCTGACAAAGTGCAGTTTTCTTCTATGAAAGCTCATGTGATAAATAAAGTCATTAGTCTTTAAGTGCCACAGGACTTCTTGCTTGTTCCTGATTTATGGAGGTGGTGGTTGGTCGGAAGTGTGTGTTTTCAAAAGCAATGTATAGAATGGTTGGTCCCTTATATCTTCATCTGATATTATGTCTACTCCTTGACTGGATCATTAGTTATTTTCTTGTGTAAAAATCAAACAACACTTTTATGGAAAGTAATCATTAACATTTCAGATATTGGTTTTCATTTAAATCATTAGTGCACAGTGTAAAATATCCTAGCAACATGATGATTCAGTGGTTGTTCCTTGGAGATGTGACAGCCATGGTACTATGTTAACTCATCCTGGAAGGAGTAATTCCCTAAATCACTTGTGGGGAAAAAAGACTGTGCCTGTCCAAAGGGGAGCATGGTGTGTGGCTTTTTTTGTTAAAATAAAACAGGAGCAGGACAGAACTTTTGTATGAAGCCAGGAGTAAAATGTAACTCCTTAAATGTATCTCAGCAAAACCTTAACAATGACTCTTCCCTCCATTTGAGTGTAAAGAAACCCCTGCTACATGAGCATCACCTGTTACAGGATCACAGAATAAAACTATCCATTATAATAAGAAGATTGCTCTAAAAGTTAGGGAGCTACTTTGACTATGTGATCTTGAGCAGGTCACTTAACCTCTCTGTTTCTCAGTTCCCCATCTGTAAAATTGGGATACCAACAGTTCCAGAAATATTTCCCTATCTCACTTGGGATGTAATAGGATAAATATATTTAAAGATTATGTGCTCAGTACAGATATAATCCCTGTTACGATACTATGTTTAGAATGATTACAGCTGTACATTTTACACTATGGAGTAATGAGCTTAGGGTAAGCAAACATCTCTTCAAAAAGTTTAAGTTCCATCTTTAAAAAAGGGGGGTGTGTGGAAACATTCTGATCTCAGCTACATTTTGTAATCCTCTAGTTAATATGTAATTCAGGACCAAACTTGACCTTTAGGTTCTCAAATAGAAGATATAGCAAGAAAAATACAGCTTTTGGGGCTGGGCTGAAGAACGAAACTCATTGTCAGGGAGTTTTCCCTGTCAGTGTGCATTTTGCAAAACCTTCTGTTCCTCATTTGGACCCCTATTCAACACACAACATAAGCTGAAGTGTTTTGATGATTCAGGGCCTTGATGAGAATTAAGGGGTAAAGAAGAAATGGAATATAACCACAGGGGAAAAAAAACATACTATGAAGGGTGAGGAGAAATTCTGAAGCCCATTAAAAAGGCAAAATATGAATCCTGGTACCAGTTCGACAGGAACTTGTCTTTAAGAGTTTTGGTGATAGGAGAAGGAGGAGGAAGAGTAAATGGAAGCAGTCTTATTTATATTTTTGTGATACAAAGGAACTAGAGTTTCAGAAATTAAATTTTTCTGCTATTGATTCAGCTCCTTAAGTGTTAATGCAACATAGTGATAAGTGACTATTTGAACACTTATAAAAATCTTAGTTGAACATTGACCATAACGCCCAAATGAACTTTAAAAAGTATTTGCTTTAGCAACAACAGTGATAAAATACATTTATTGATGCAGGGATCTTAACCAGCTATCTGTGACTAATTTTTCTCTTCTTTATGTGGATTAGGAGTTTTCTGCAAAGCTCAGGTCTTAAGGTCTAACTCTGAATTAACATTCTGCTGTAAGGGTATACTTTACTATGGCACTTTAAGAGTTATATTTCAGTAAGGTGGCATGAAGATGTGTGTGCTATGTGTGCTTTAATAGATACTTGGAAGTATTGATTTATCTGACTTATTGGAAAATAATTCTTGATAGCCATTCTAGTGACAATTTGTTAACACAGAAATGTCCAGAGGACTCATTTTGTTACTATAAATACTATGCAAGCATATAAAGACCACATGCTGTCTCCAAGAGGCTCCAGTCAAAGGCCCAGATCCTGTCAGGAATGCCATACATTTGCAGGCGCCTACTATTAATAATTTCTCACTGGAGCACAGCCTAAGAAAATATGTGATAAGGCAGAGAGGAAAATACACTACAATACATAAAATTGTTTATTATAAATGGATCAGAAACCATGTGTCTCCAGCTGTCCCTCAGCTGATTATTTTTTTTAATAGGCAGGCATGAGTCTTATGGAGACATTGAAAGGAGGAAAGAAGTGTGGTCTTCCAAATCAGTAAAGGAAAGGAGTGCAATGCATTTATGTGTAGGAAATCTCACCCACTTTTCTTGATTAGTTACATAAACTGTCCAAGGCGACATCACAGAAAAGCTTACATTAACTGGGAAAAAATGATTGAAAGAAGCGTCATTCAGTTTGGGGTCACATAGAAAAATTACATGATATCTATCCTTAGATTTTTGCAGTTGCCATCTTCTTGGTTAATCCTCAGTCCCTCTGTGGCCAACACTGCTGTGAATATGGGTCTTTACATACAGTATCAGATGTACAATACTACAAGAACTTTAGTACTTCCACAAATCAACAGCTACTAATATACTGTTGACCTTCTGAGTGGTGGGAAGTTATCAAGACCCTGGAGGTGTCTCCTGGTGGAGGAGAAATCAGTCATCAGCGACAAGGAATCTAAGTATTTCCTTAGTATAACTCCTTATATAGTTGATACTGCACCACTATATGTTGTATGTACATAAATAAACTCCTCATTCAAGGATATGAGCCCAACTCCAAGGAAGCCCTGGTAATTGATGCTAGCAGGAGAGATTAAGGCAAAAGCAAACTGTTCTGCTGATCACAACTACTTCCTTGAAAAGAACATCTATTGCAAAATTAACAGAAACCACCACTTCTCCTAAGACACTACACTGCTTCCATGCTGAGAAAAAAAGTTGTAAGTCTTAGTGGCTCCTGCCGTAACTAAATTTTAGTTATACTGTCTTTTTTCTCAAATATTCTCTATCATGCTTACGATCCTAGGCCAGGTCTACATTACAAAGTTCAGTTGACAAGTTGATTCGTATTGACCTATTTGTGCATGTGTCTACACTTCATTTTGTGTCTCACCAACATACACACCTTATTGCAATGATGCAATAAGATCACCTCTCCAAATGACACAGAATCACAGGCAACCTACATCTGTCTATGTAGTACAAATGTAGACATTACTTGTCATCCCTAATGCTGTCTCACAAAACTCCTGTCGCTGAAACAGTGGCGGCTCCTGCATCATTTTGAATTCCAATGGCCAGAGGTCACAGAAACTGGAAGTTCCAATGCTGATGCTTGTAAAATCATGACATGGAACAAGTTTTATTCAATGGAAAAGCTGGCATTGTAAGAACTTGATCTCTGATTTCAAGATATCCCTTGGCAAATTGCTGGTATCCTACAAGGTACTCCAAAAATATTCCATGAGGCATTGTACCAGATAGCAAGGAGGGGTATATTGGGATACCTACCAATGACGCACGGCATTTTCCATCCAAACCACCACCCATGCTAAATATGATGCAGCAACAATGCAAGTAGCCAAGTGTGCATGCATGCAAGTGATATACAAAAGTTAGCAGCTATGTCAACATAAATCACACTGGCCAAACTTTTTAGTCTAGTTTTAATGAAATATGGTCATGTGCTCATTTAAGACCCTATTCCAACCTGATCTGCACCAAAAAGATATTTTTGGCCTAACTATAGTGATCAAAAGAGTGAAATACTGTATCCTTCACTGATGCAGCTGTGCCAACATACCATATAATGTAAAAGCAGGTATGTCTTGGAAGACAACACAGAATTTTGCTCAAGAAAGCAGTGTTCCTACACTGGGGGGGGAAAAAAAAACATCAGTTGTGATAGATTCCATCTATCCCCACACCTAGTCTGCCAGTGCACTCTCCAGAGTGCAAGACGTGTACCTAAACTGCACACATTGTAAGACTGCAGTGATGCCAAGGTGATGAGTGGTGTTCTTAGAGTTGTCCACCAGAAGAACTTGTACATCATTAACTGGAACAGGAGAAAAAACCCTTCTATTTATTCTGGTCTACTGATAGGAGGATAAATATGTAGCCTTGTCAACAGCAAGCAGGGGAGAACAGCATCTCTTTTCTTATCAGCCTAATGGGCTAGTTTTATTGCAGCCGCTTCTGTTTGTGTCTAATTTTTAATCCACCATGGAAGCAGAGACGTATTTTTTTCTCCCTGATGCCATCTGAGCAAGGATGGTTCAACATTCTGTTCCATAAATACCAAGTCTGAACTTTGGAGGCTCCCTGTAACCATAAGTTCATTGCCTAGCTGGATTGACTTAATTCTTTTTAACACATATAAATTAAGTAGCACACATTTTATTGCATTGAGATGTCTTTTGGATGAAAGACAAAATATCTATCATGTTCATGTGGTCCATTAACATAATATCTGAGCGGTTCTGCTTCCCTTTTAAACTCCTCCTGAAGCATGTCTTGCAGGCGTGGTGGCTGAGTCAAAAGCAGCTTCTTAACCATTTGTTGTCCAGTATGAGATTTGTATACCCCATTACTGGAACTGAGGCCTTTAACAATGTGGCCCTTAGCCTCTCTGTATTTTGGTGCCAAAAAGTACAGATTGGCACGTTGTGGGACTTTCAATGGCAGTTAAGCTCCTAGATGCTCTAGAAAACCCCACAAGCTGTTTGTCTGCATCTTTAGGACCCTTATGCCTTTGAAAATCTGGCTCTTCATTTATGGCTGCACTGCAGCTAAGAGAATGCCTCTTAACTGCCAGTAGAGAGTCAGGCTAGAGCTAGCATCCTAAAAAGCAAAATTTACCAGGGTGGGCATTTATGGGCCAAATTGAGGCTCTCGGGTTTAGGGGTCATTTGGGCTTGTAACCTTTTAGCACCTCATGGGTGAAAGCTCAAGTCCTGCCAAAAGAAAGTCTCTTCAGAATGGTAGGTTTGCTTCCAGCTGCAGGGTAGATTTACTTGTGCAAGATCACACAGAACACTTGTAACAGAGCAGAGAAAATTGACCTGTTGCCTACTGAGACACATAGTAGAAGAAGCACTAAACCATCCATTCTCTTCACAGCTGAAATGATTCACATAGATATTAGGAAGCCTGTTTTTTTCTTCGTCAGACTAGTGACTGGCCCTGGTCCTTCTGATTGATATTTTTCTTCCCCAAATCTCTCCACAGTATGCTGTGTGCTTGCTGCAAGCCTGCTTTAGAAGTTGCTGTGTTCTAGTGGTGCTGTATGTTCTTTCAACTGAAAAATGTTATATAACTATAAAGTAGTATTTTAGTTTTTAAATGCTGAACAGACAGAACTGTTACCTGCAGCATCTAAACTGGGGTCCAAATCCCGATTGTTTTGCAGGAGCCAAGCCAAGTGACTTGGATTCTCAGGCAACACTGAAATGAGCTTCAGTTTGCCAGCTGTATTGAGGAATTGGAGATGGGTACTGACTGCTATTTGGATCAATCTGTCATGTCCATTCATCCTTAGTCTGCTCCTACTTTGGCCCTGCCTACTTGATGTACTAACAAGGGTTGGATAGGCTTTCTTAATTAAGCTCTCAACTTCAAGGCAACTGCATTACTTCTGCTGTGTAGAAAAGTGCTGTAGGGGAAAGGGAGAAGCAAGACCTTTAAGACAGCTTTAAACCAATTGAACTATGCTCATATAATGGGAGTTGTACTGTTTGATTTCTGCTAGTATAGTTAAAAGAACAACTTACTTGATGCCTAGCATTGTTTACACATTGTGCTGTAGAAACAAATATAATTTAAAGTTCTATATATTAAAGACATATGAACTGTTTTGTGGCACTACAGAATAGTTTAACTTTTCAATGGATAAAATCTGAAACTATGCCTCAATCTTGTTTTGAGGTACAATTTTTATCTTGTATTCCATGGAAGCATTTTAAAATGCTAGTCCATTAGTTATGAAAAGATGAGTATATTTTCATCCCTGTAGATCATAGTATATTAGACCATTTTCCTTTTAATGTTTTTCTTATGTCCTCTATATCTTGTAAGTGTGGAGATGATCCCTGATGTCAAGGTGTACCTTGTTCAAGAAAGCAATTACAGTATAAACAAGCGTAGAAACTGTCTAGTTCTTCAGAGTTGGTAGGTCATTGTATGACCAAGTTAAAGGAGACAGAAAGGATCAATACTTAGCATCTGTCTGTCTTTTTATCTGTAATATCTTGACTGCAATAACACTTCTGAGGTAGATGCTTAGACAATGGAAGATGAACAATGTAGTAGGTTTCATGGCATAGCTCAGAGGCCTGAAATCTTATTTCTAAGCAACCATGAATAGGGAAGGAGGAAGAAGAGACAAAAGTTCAAATATTGTTGCTTTCTTATTAAAAGCACTTATATTTTCTAAAAGGCATTTTGCCCCCACTAATCAGTGTTAGCTCTGCAGAATTTCTTAGCATTTCTGATAGGGACTAATAGGTTAAGTATTGAGATGTAATAAAAAAGAGACTTACCATAATGGGATAGGTTTTCCAAGATGTTTCCGTTTGTGGGCACTCTTTGCACCTGAAAAAAAAAAATGCTCTTTCATTTTTGTGCCTTTCAGAAACACTTGTAACCCTCTGCCTCTAATTACCTCATCACAGAGGGAAATTAGTTCTTGAAATTACTCTTTCTGCCTATAACTCATATTAAAGACACATTTTTAGTACAAAATGTACAAGCAATTGGACTTTGACCCTTTAAAAACATGAACATACTTCATTCAGTTACATGTATTATGGTGGGTACAAGTATAAATCTAAAGTAATGGAGCAGTCATTCTTCAAAAGCTTTCCAGTTGTTTTTAGAAAGCCCATAAGGTTATTCAGAGTATACATTTGTTACATCATGCAGCTGCCATAAAGCAGCCAGTGTTGTTTTTATGATGCCTGTGTGTAAATTCAGTGTAATAACTGAAATATAATTTGTGCATGGATGAGGAACAAGTACCTTCTATGGATGTGAAACGGAGCATAACAAGTATGTAATTCAATTAGCCATGAATTACTTGTAGGTATCCAAGATCAGTACAAAAAAGTGACTTTTCCTTTTTGTATCTTGTTAGGCCTAGGATCCTCCTCCCTGCCATTCCTTGACTATGAATTGAACCACTATGCACTTCATTCTCTTGTCCTGGATCTTTTACCTGAATAGGCCTCATTTGGAACTAATGTTTATTTTACAGTAGTGCTCAAAGGCTGAATCCTAATTAGTGATGAATGGCTTGATGTGTAGTTGGCAGCTGATAACAAGCAAAGCCCAAAGGGGTCAGTCCTGGAGCTGGTTTTTTTCAACATCTTCATTAATGAGCTAGAAGATGGAGTTGAGCACATCTTCAGCAAGTCTGCAGGTGACACTAAGCTGTGAGGAGTGGTAGATCCACTGCAAGGTAGAGAGAGGATCCAGAGTGATCGAGACAAATTGGAGGATTGGGCCAAAAGAAATTGGATGAGGTTCAGCAAAGACAATTGCAGAATCATGTACTTAGGAAAAAAAAATCTCATGCACTACTACAGACTGGGTACCGACTAGCTAGGCAGCAGATCTGCAAAAAAGGCCCTGGGGCTCACAGTGTACAAGAAGCCAGATATGATTCAATAGTGTGCCCTTATTGCCAAAAAGACTAATGTCATATTGGGCTGTATTAGTAGGAAGACTGCCAGCAGATTGAGGGATTTGATTATTTCCCTCTTTTGGCACTGTTAAGGCCACATTTGGAATATTGTGTCCAGTTTGGGTATTCCTACTATAGAAAGGATGTGGACAAATTGGAGAGAGTCCTGAAGAGGGCAGTGGAAAGGATTAGGGAACTGGTCAGGAGTGCCACTGGCTTAGAAAAAGACCCGAAGCTTGGAACACTGAGATTTGGGGCTCACATGCTGCTGCTGCAGCTGCAGCCGTGGGTAGCCTGGCGGTGGAGCTGGGGCTCAAGCCCTGTAAGCCCGGTGCCAGTGATTCCCCTGGGGCTGGTGTATGTAATTTATGAGGAGAGACTTAGGGAGCTAGGTTTGCTTAATCTGCAAAAGAGAAGGGTAAAGGAGGATTTGATAGTGGGCCCTCAACTTGTTTCTGCTTTGAGCAGGGGGTTAGAGTAGATGAATTCCTGAGGTCCCTTCCAACCTTAATCTGCTATAATTCTATGATTTGAGCCTAATTGTGCTAAGCACAAAAACTAGTTTCACTGATGTGCAAAGTTTGCAGGCTTTGGCTCCCTTATTTTATTTTTTTTCCCATTGAAATAGCTCTAACTTCAAGGTTTTAAAAACCCAGCATAACTCCTCCTCTGGTAAGATTAGTGTGTTGACATAAGAGGTGAAATGAGCTATAAATAAGAGTAAATATATGATAGCATGTGACGCATCATGCCCTTCAGCAATTAAATGAATGTGGTGTTAGTATTTGCTGTCATATCTATAGGCTGTTTGTTTCCTAAATATTTTTCTTTTGTACTTTGCTGTCAAGAGTGAAAATAAGAGAGCTAAGAAACAGTTGGCATTTGCCAATGGAAAATTTCTAAAGAATAATTGCCCTGAATACAAGATTTGCTACTAAATACAAGAGTTGCACTGAATTTTTATTCCATTGTGATGAAGTGTTAGTTCCACCTCCTCCTCCAACAAGTATAATAAATTTCTGTCAAAGTAGCCAAACCTGTCTAAATGGAAGAAATAGCATGTAACTACACTAGAACATCTTTTTATTTGGAGGTCAGTCTGAACTACAGGACTTGATCTGAAGTTGTCGAAACTCTTGATGGCTTCAGTGATGCAAGAGCTCTCTCTCATTTAATCCAGGAGTGGGAACACATATCCCAGTTAGATTTGTGAATAGATGGAGTTTTATTGACTGAAGTAAATTACCAGTTTTGGTGCCTACCACTAGATTTCATGGACTTTTCCCACTTACTATTCCTAATGGAAATAACAAATCATGACTGAAGGAATGTGATACAATTTAATTTGTGTCTGTGTTATCCATAATAGCAAACATTTTGTTATCAGAATACAGTCTCATAGTTTACTTAAAGTATTATAAATTATTGGACTAAATTAAACTCTGGTGTAAATCAACTGACTTCAGTGGATTTGTATGCTTATGGAAGGGCTGAATTTGATCTACTATTGAGCAATATTCAGAATAAATTATTTTGGCCTTAATACAATAACATTATCATAAATTAATTTATTTAATTAGATGAAATAGATGTCAGTCTTCCGAGAGCTGCTACATCAGTTAAGATGTTTTAATATAACTAAGCTTGTTACAGCATTAAAAAATACTAAAAATCTGTCTGAACCATAACATTCAGATCTAATTCCAAACTTTGCTAATGTTCTGGGTTTTTTGAAGTTTGGGTTTTGATTGAGTCTATCTCTAGAATTCTTTACTAGAAGCTACATGGAAGAGAAATAGATTTTGAAGTACTTTAATGAGACACTTCTTGCTCTGTTAAGGTTCATACTGAGCTCACTATTCTGATAAATACACAAGTTTTAAATATGAAGTGTTTTATTTTCTGATGTCTTTCAACAGTATCAGACAAAAATGTTAATAAACTAAGCTCTTTTGACTGAAAATTTTAGACTATTTTCTCTCCTTTTGAAAGAACTTCTCATTTCCAGATGTGATCTGAAATACCACCATGTTGTTTTGAAAGCAAGAAACTATAGATTTTGTAATTATTCTAAGGCATCACAAAAATGAAGGGCCCTTTGTTGCAAAATTTTCAGATGATCATGATCTGTTGCAAAACAAATTATGAAACTATATATTTTTCCTGTTAGCTACTAGGATGCATTTTCAGAAAGCTTGTTAGAACAGGCCTCCCCACTCTTCATTTCTCTGACAAGATGTTTCACTAGTCAATAGTAAGGATCCAATTTATGACCATTAGTGAGATCATATCTCCTATTAGGTTAGTGACGATGACATTTATTGTTTAAAAATGTACTGCCTTTTCTCAAGCTAAAAATGTCATCAAACGCTGTCTCTATCCCAGACTCAGCTAAAACTTCATAATAAATGAGTGATTTGGAAACAAATTTCTATTGAAAAGATGTACTATGTGCAAAAACTGACAAATGCGATTTATAAGTTATAGTCAATATTTTTATTTCCAGAGGCTATTAATATCTTGAAGAAATTTTGAATGACAAAGAAAATTAGCAACCTAGACCCATCAATGAAAGCTCCCTAAATGTATTTCAACTCAGTCCTGTTTGATATCAGTTTTGAAACAGCAAAAATATATCTTATAGCAGTGTCTATTAGCATTTAACTTATGTAGCATTAAAAAAAATAGTCTGGTGGTGCAAAAGTAGGAAGCTATTTTCAATCTTGAAATTCTCTTTGTGAGTTTCTAAGAAATTTAGAATTACATGCAATGGCCTCAATCCTGAAAAAACATGAATAATTTCACTCACTGTATTACACTTCTGTTCTTAAAAGTACAGTTTATAGGGTTACAAGTAGAGTCCTAATGGAACTGAAATATCAACCCCCATAACATTGCATCAATTTGAACACAGAGTGAAGAATAGTGCAGTATGCCATTAGTGTTAAAAGGCTCTCTCTCTAGATATAGATATATAATAATTGTTTCTTTTTGTATTTGGCACTCAAAATGCATTCCAATATGCTGACTTATTGAACAGAAACTTTAACATTTTGAGGGTTGTCAGTTAAAATCCAATCTCCATTTCATTATGGAAATTGATTTGGTTATCTATTGAGGTCAAGTTTTATTATTACTGGTATTAATAACTGTTTATATTATTGTTCGTCCTACAGACCCACATTAAGATCAGAGCCCCATCTGCTAGAGGTTGTAGAAACACACAAAAAGAGAGAGACACTGATCTGACTGACTAAAAATTCTGGTTGGTGAATAAGCATCTTGGACAACTTCTCTCTCATATACATACACTCTCTCTCTCTCTCTCTCTCTCATATGTTGCTGACATGTAAAAGAGGACTAATTAGAAGTCATAGCATGTCAAGTCTTGTGTGGCTTAAATGCAAAACACACATTAACATTTTGCTGAGGCAAGTTGCTGAATCCAAGTATATGAAAAAATAGAGTACTGTGCAAAGGACAATAATATCAGCAGCTTCCTAGCTTACATTGAATTTACCTAGTAAACTCTGAAAGGACTACTACATATTATATTGTTTACTTTTCCTCAGGCAGAATAGTCATAAAGGCTCTTTTTAGCATTACCTATACACAAGAGCTCAGTTGCCAAATAATGGCAACTGACAGTAACTGAGAACTAATCTATCTGTTAAATAATAAGACCATAGTCTTTGGATCCAGCTGAGCTGTACTTGCTGCAAGGCTGTATTACTGAGGACCAACAACTGACCCAGAATTTATTGATGCTGTGCAAGGAAGGCAACTTTGTGTTCCTGTTATTGACAAGATAAATTATCAACTGCATATTTGGTTGCAGGCTTTTGTGATGATGGTTCACTTGATGTACTATGTGCATTTCAAGAAACCAGGCTCCCTGCTTAAGGGTTATTACCATAGAAGTGTTGTAAACATATTTTTGGTCTTCAGGAAAGCAATGAAGCCTCCAGAAACAGCCAGACTCTTCTCAGATATAGGAATAATTCATGTACTATGATTAGATGTGAACTATATGAACCCTATGTGAAAGTTCAGAAGGGTTAGAAGAAAGGTACAGTAGAGAGATCCAGCGTGGAGCACTGGGCCTGGTGCAAGATCTGAGGCCTGAACCGGAGGCTGTGAACCAAAGACAGGCCATGTATTAAAGCAGATGCTTACAAGTTCACTGTCAGTACACGAACTTGGTAAAGTTATTGCTAGTGTTAGACGCTAAATATGTACTTAAATATATTCCAGTTAGTACAGCTATATCCAAATCTAATACAAGTTAAGATTGTATGACAAAATAACAAATAGGAATGTTTGATCTGAGATAAGGAACAAAAGGACGTAACAAACAAGTATGAAATCCATAAGGTAGTGTGTAATATGTGTGTTATGACAGTTCTTTCTCTGACTATAAATATTAGGTACCTTGCCTTGACCACGTGTCTAGCCTAGAAAGCAGCAAAAAGTCCTGTTGCTGACTCAGTTGCGTCCTTGCTACAGGGTCATCATGATAGTAACAGATGACTGTATCTGTAGACACTGATTCAGGAAACTAGCTCTTTGTCTTGGGGGGTCTAAACCTGACTGAGCTTCTTTGCCACCAAACTAAGTCAGTGGTCTTCCTGGGTGGTACTGTAGAGGTGTGCTGTTCAGCAACCTGTCCAAAACTGGGACAGCTCATAGAAAGAACATCTCTATTATAGGACAAGTCTACACTACAGAATAATTCTGGTATAATTATATCACTCAGAATTGAAAAATCAATACCCCTGAGCAAGGTAGTTATGCTGACCTCAGTGCCAGTGTAGACAGGCCTATGTCAGCAATAGAGCGTCTCTCCTTATCATACCTATGACAACTTATGAATATGTATTAACTACACCAATAGGACAGCCCTTTACTATCAGTATAGTGTGTCTTTGTTAAACCACTGCAGCCCTGCAGCTGAATCAGTGCAACTGTCCCAATATAGAGTTTTAAGTGTAGACCTGCCCTAAGTATAGTACATCAACATTATTGCATTTATCGATCAAACCTTTAATCCATGTTAAAAAAAAAATCAAGTTAGTTCAACAGGATCTATTTTCAATAAACCCATCTTGATTTGTACTAGCAGTTGCAATATAAAATTTAGGCCTATGAATCTGCTTTTTTTGTCCTCCTGAAATCTAAGATCTTTAAGATGCACATTCAACAAAGACACAATGTTACTTTGCCTACCCACGACCTAATAGATTTTCTTTATTACTATGAGAAGAAATAAGAGATGTAGTTGAAATTTGTGTTATAGTGAGAGTTTGATACATGAATATACAGATGAAGAATAGTTTTGACTGCTCTTCAAGACAGACCCAAAAACATGATTAAGCAACTGGTTTGGAAGCATGAGGGGATAAAGGCTGGTATGAGAAAGAAATACTAAAGGGCCATAAAAGTGACCATGGCCAAAATATAACCTTGCTCCCTACTGCTCCAATGGAGTATAAAAGGTATGGTACCAAAGCCCCAAGACCCTCCAGAATGGAGTATGACCAGAAATTTTAAAGGATGGTACTAGAGATGAGCACTGCAGGTGTACTTAAGCTAATTAAGAGGAAAGAGGGACCACAGGGATTTCTGTGGGTATACAGACCTGTGGTTAGCGGGTTGGGAGGCTCTATTGGTTTTAAGACCTGTGGTTTTATGCTTGCTTGTTTAGCCATAATAAACTCATTGCATTGTCTACACTACAGAATCCTATCTGCTGTTTTCCATCAGCTAACATGTCTGGGAAGAATACTTGGTAGAAGAGCTCTAACAATTTGCATTAATTGTATTATCTTTCTCTATGTCTTTATTAATTGAATCCAGGATCAGCAAGTCCATTGTCTTGCCCAGAATCAATATCAGTCTGATAGGCCTATAATTATCCAGGTCATACTTTTTTAAATATTAGCACATTTGCTTTTTTCAGTTTTCTGCAACTTCCCAAGTGTGTTAAGTCTGATTAAAAAAAAAAAAAAAATTAAATGCCCATTGAGCTCCTCAGCTAGCTCTTTTAAAACCTTTTAGGTGACAATTATGTGGACCTGCTGATTTAAAAATGTCTAATTTTAGTAGCTGTTATTCAACATCTTCCTGAGATACCAGTTTACTGGAAGGACTGTTACCTTATAAGACCGTATAATATGATATATTACATCAACTGTTTTTTCCACATACAGAACTGAAATTATGTATTAAATGTTTCTACTGAATTGTAATTTTTCTGTCTAGTAATGGACCAATACCATTGTTAGGATTCTTTTTTTTGTCCCGAATAAACAACAAATACAATTTTTGTTTTGCTTAACTCTTCTGGCCATTGATTTTGGAGTTGCATGCCTTTGTATTCCTTACCACTTTTCTACAGTCCCTATTTTCTGCTTTATAGCCATTACTGGTAATGTCCTTTTTCTTCCACTTTTTTATATTTTATAGCTGCCTTCACTTCCACTCAAACCAGGTTGTTTTTGGTTTTATTTTGTATTTATTTACTTACTTACTTACCAGTACAGCTGCCTTCTACTGTGGAATTTTGGGTTCCTAGCAAAGTGTTCTTAAGCAATTCCCACACATTTTACTAATTAAATTGTTCCTCCTAGCTGATCTGGCTCATAACTCTTTTCAGCTTTCCAAAATTAAATATTTTAAATTACCAGGGGGTGGGAGGGGGTGTGTGTGTGTGCACGCATGCGCGTGCATGTATGTACAGACACACTGATTAATTTGTAAGGAAAGAGATGCTGCAACTCAAGTGATTAGATGCTGGAACTCAAGACTTTTTTTTTAAATTTCATAACTGATGCAGCAAGCCCAGAAGTGCTAGGGCTATGAACTGCCAAACCTAGACATGTCAGGGCTCAGTCCTAGCACAAACTAAACAGTGTGTGTGTGTGTGTGTGTGAGAGAGAGAGAGAGATCTCACTAGTGTCAACTTTATTCTTTTTGCACATTATAAATGTAATCCAGTAATGATTAACTGTACCTAAGCTATCATTTCTCTTTTTCAGTTCTGTGACCTGTTCCAACTTTACTGTCAAGATGAGATTTAATATAGAATTCCTAAGGTTGGATGCAATACTTACTGAGCTAGGAAATTTTCATCCTTTCCAACGATATTTCACTGTTGGCAGAATAAGATTGCCAGTATGTTACTCAAATTGATGTCCCCCATGACCATCCAGCTTTTTTTCCCACATGTTAGAGACAGATGTGTAAGGGATCTATTATCATGTTCCTGAGTATGGTTAGGTGGTCAATGGCACACATTAACTGCTACTCCATCTTGTGCTTTATCTCTTACGACATTGATCCATAAGTATTAAAGATAATTTTCTTCCAAGGTATTAATGACTTGGAAACAGGTAATGTATTTTTTGATAGACTGCTATTCCCCCTCTCTTTTTGCAAATTGAAGCCTTCCTAAATAGATGATAACCTTTGATTTTTAACATTTCAGTCACTTGAATTGTTGTCCCCGAACCTCAGATTACTCGGCTGTTGATATTTTTCTCATTACAAACTACTGAGGTAGAATCAATGCGGTCTGATTGCCTAATTGTCTGTCATCCCAGGAAATTCTGATACAGCCCTGCAATCAAGAATTGACACTTAGAAAGTTCTTCAAAAACAAATCTTACACTTATTGATTTCCAATATTAATATACTGTAATAAAATTCAAGAACTGAAAATCATTTACCTCCAAAATCACCTTTATTTAAAGTGGCTATTACAGCATATACAGTACAGAGCGATAGTTACACAGAAGCTAGCTCTGTCACAACATATAAAGCACCACTCTCATTCTGAGATAAACAGTTCAAACAGTTATAAAATAAAAATATTTAACATTTCATTATCCTTAATACTAGACACTTAACAGTCTGTAAAATATACCTTAACAAATGTTAAAAATCCTTGATAATCTATAACATTCAGCAAGTGCTTGCAAGGATGTTGCTGACTGGGCTCTCAAAGGGAGGAGAGAGTTTCACTTTTACCACAGGCATCCAGTTGATTGACAGGTATCCCATCATACATGGAGTTAAAACTTATAAAGCTTTCCTGTTATCTCTCTGTTCATTCATCTGTAGGGGTCCTCCTGCTCTGTCAGTATTGACAAAAGGATTACTTCTGGCTGAGACACAGTGCAGGAATTCAGTTAGCCTGATTGTCTAAAGCCTCATTGCTTTTTTAGTCAGTGATTAAGGTTGTCTTTGGCTTAGACCCAGAGCCCAGACTTAGGAAGCTGGATTGTCCAAAGCCTGGTTCAGACACAGAGCCAAGACTCACTTAGCTGCATTATTAAGAACCAAGTTACCTTTAGCCTGCATGTTCCTTTCTTTGCCATCTTGCTTCTTCTCACTTTCTTCTTTTGATCACCTTCTTTTTCCAGCAGCACTTAGAATCATAGTATTAGAAGGGACCTCATGAGGTCAGCTAGTCCAATCCCCTACTAAAAGCAGGACCACTTCTACTAAATTATCACTGCCAGGGTTTTGTCTAACTGAGCCTTGAATGCGTCCAAAGATGAAGATTCCACCACCTCCCTAGGCAACCCATTCCAATGCTTCACCACCCTCCTGGTGAGAAAATTTTTCCTAATATCCAACCTTGACCACCCTAATTGCAGCTTGAAATCATTGCTCCTTGTTCTGTCCTCTGTTACTACTGAGAGCAGCCTAGCTCCCTCCTCTCTGAAGCACCCTTTCAAGTAGCTGAAGGTTGCTATCAAATCCTCCCTCAGTCTTTTCTTCTGCAGGCTAAATAAGCCTAGTTCCTTCAGTCTCTCCTCATAAGTCATGTGCCCCAACCCTCTAACCATTTTCATTGCCCTCCACTGGGCTCTTTCTAATTTATCAACATCCTTCCTGTGGTGTGGAGCCCAAAACTGGACACACTATTCCAGATGTGGCCTCACCAGTGCTGAATAGGCCCCAGGTTCTGTTCTTCAGTGCTGCTACTTAGCTGATTGGTCCCCAGACTGTAGCAGTACATGGGTTTTTTTTCTGTTCTAACTTCAGAACATTACGCTTGTTCTTGTTGAACCTCATGAGATTTCATGTGGCCCAGTACTTCAATTTGTGTAGGTCTCTCTGACTCCTATCCCTGCTCTCCAGCATGTTTACCACTTCCCACCAGCAAATTTTCTCTCTTCCCCCAGTCGGTACTGATTCAGCCTGCCAGCTGTGGGCTATTTGTACACTGTAGCAAGCCATGTGATGATGTAAATATGTGCTCCGTAAGGGTCATTGAGGAGGGACGCAGAGGAACAATGTGACAAGACAACAGAAGGGATGATGTATAGTGACATAGCGGGAGCAAGGGATAGCATTCTAAGGGCTATATAAAGGATCTGCATAGGACACCCTTAGGGAATTGCATGAGGGATGGCATTTTCAGGGCTATGTAAAGGTCTTACCTGGGGTGATGAGGGGTGACACTTACTGATCAACTGTCAGATAGTACCACTTAGTTATACCTTATCACTAATTACTGTTTTCACATATCATGAGATATTTTAGTACTGTCATTATCCTGTATCTAGGTAGTGGTTTCACTGCTACCTGTCAGGAGTTAAAACCCCTTCCAAGGCTTTTCTGCAAGTTTCTTCCCAACATTTTATATAGCATTTTTAAGCAGTTTGGAACAAAAATGCCTAACTACAGAATCATCCTACTTGTTCATTATCCAGACTAGCAATTAACCAATTAAAGATTTTCCTCTCTTCTTCTCATTTAATTATTGAAAGTCTCTTAATATTGTCAAAATGTCCTATTATTCTTTCTTTGCAATCCCTTACTCTATTTTAGAGAGAAGATCAAAAGACAAGGCTGGATTTAAATCCGCGTTGTTCTATTTTGGCTGGAGTGTGATATAAAAGAACCCAGTGTGGATTTCTCTTTGTTAGCAAATTAATTCTCCATTTCAGATTTCTGAATATCTATTACAACATGTCCTAAAAGAACTATTTAGAGCTAACAAAGAGAAGGGGGGGTGTCTAGAAATATATCAGAATTAATAAGCATGCAAATGATTACTTGTCTTGCAGTTGCTCAGACTCGCATAAGTTACATAAGGTGAACGGTAGAAAACTGAAAGTGTCAGATTTTCAGTCCTAATTGTGATGCTTTCATATATTTCAAAATGGTAATGATGATATTCTAGAAGAAGCTTTAAGCTGAGAAAATATACATAAAAATACAAGAAAATATAAATTAAAAAATCCACATTAAATTGAAATGTAAAACCCCTTTGCCTATAATTTGTATTCTGAGGTTAAGGCTACATTATACTTTAATTTTATTTTGCATTATATTATTTATATTTTAATTTTAGATTTCATCAAAGCATTTGACAAAGTGGGATTTTCTCCCACGAAAGCTCATATGATAGATAAATTTTAGTCCTTAAAAATGCCACGGGACTCCTGGTGATTTGTACTATATTTAAGCTGACGTAAGTTATGTCATGTGGATGTGAATTAGTTATCCCTCTGAGACCTAGGCTACACTTAGGGCCTTTCTCAGCGGCAGTTGACCAGCATTTACGCAAGGGACATAAAATGCTTTGTGTAAATGCCGGTGACTTCCTAAGCCACTGAGTCACATTGGGGAAAGCTGAGTGCAAATCCCTTGTGGTCAGCTTTCCCCTACATCTCCTGGGAGCCAGGACTTCTGGCACCAACTTCCAAAAGTGCATCAGAGAGTTCAGACTCACTGTTAAGCACTTCTGGAACTTTGGGCTGACAGCGGCAATTTTGCCACTGACAGCATAGATATAGCCTGAGAGACATAACTTTATGCTGATTTTAAGTACTGTGTGAACAGCACTACATCAATGGGAGATGTTCTCTTGTTCCTGCTGAAGAAACAACCAGCCCCGCTGGTTTGGTTATGGAATACTTAGTGATGGGAGAGCTCTCTGGGAAAGTGACTCCCAGAATTACAGCAAAGTGCAAAGTGGAACAGTTTGTTCAGCACAAGTAGTTAGCTCAATTTGTAAAGGACTATTCAAGGGAGAATATCCACTATAACCTCTGCAGTCCTAGGACAAAAAGAGAGGGTTATATATATAACTAGAAGAAGAGTTCTGTGTGGCTCAAAATCTCATTTTCCTCTCCCCAACAGAGTCTGGTCCAATAAAAGACACTATCTAGAGACAGAAGGTAGGTAAAGTAGTGTGCAAAGCAGTAGAAAATAAGGCCTTGTGTACTTCAAGGAGGAGGTGCTAGAGATTCAGTAGACACCACTTTTCCCAATGCACCCCAGCATTATGTTAAGGGGCAACTTACTCTGGCAAGAAATAGAATGATATAAAATCCATGTCCTGACGATTTGTGGATCATTAGAGATCTAAAATAATGGTAGAGACCCAAAAAAAAAAAAAATCTTTGAGAGAAAGATGTTTTACTGCTGAATCTTTAACCCTTTTTGTAAAAATATGAATGGTAGCCCTAGTGCACTGGACAAATTCCAGTATAGGCAATTACCTATTGACAAACTCAATTCCCTTACAGTTAGTTACATATAGTATTCAGTCTTTCTCACTTGATGTAAATTGTCAGATGATGATGTAACATCTAAGTCAGGGGTTCTCAAACTTTTCATGGTTGTGACACAGCTGAGGGGGTCCTCAGGTGGTTGCGATACTGTAAGGCTCCTCTGTGAGCCCCACAGCCTCAATTACCCCCACCCCTCCAGCCTCCCAGGGCCCCAGCAGTGGCCCCCATAGTCCTGGCAGCAAACTCCATAGCAGCTTCTGGCTCTGGTAATGGGCCCAGGTCCACATCTAGCCCCCTGTAGTGGGCCCCACACCAGCACCCCACCTGCAGTGACAGATCCCAGTCAGTGACACTGAGGCTTTTTGATGCCTCCGTGTTCAAGCCCCACCCCTCATGCCTTGCAGACCCTGCCCTGCCTCTCATGTGCCCTGCTACAGTTCCAGGAGGGGACCCAGTATGACAGGGCAGGGATGGAGGGTTGGAGATACAGAGGTGCTGCTCTGTTATCTCTCTTCCCTGTGGGGCCACAGTAGTCGTTCTTACTGCATGCTGTGCCACAAGCAGTAGCTGGACATCTGAGCTAAGGATAAGGGTAGGTGTTGTAGGGAGGAAGGACTGGGGGCTGTCGTCTTCAGGGTGGGAGGAAGGTTTTTCAGCTTCACTAACTCAGTCTCTACATGTGCAGCAAGAGACTTGGGGGCAACAGCCTCTACCCCAGCAAGTTTCATCGAGTCCTTAGCCTGTGCACCCCCCCTCCAAGCCCCAGGAATCCCCTGGCTCCTTCCCACCCCTCACAGTGCAGTGCTGAGGGAATGGGAGTCCCCCATTTGCAGCTGTGTTGTGAATCATCCAGCCAGGTAAGTCAGGGAACTTAGAAGCCCTGGCTGTGGTCCCCTATGTTCAGCTCTGTTAGGGAGCAAGAAGAGGGAATTACAGCCTCTAGCATTCCTCTCAACACCTTCAGGGCTGGAGGAAGCTTTCAGCCTTCGTGCAGCTGCAGCAGGAGGGCTGGGTGTAGACACCCCCCACCCACACCCACACCCTCCTAGGCTGCCCATTCCAGGGACTCCAGGCTAGCCATTTGCCTGCACCTTTGCCCATCACCTGGAATTCCCACTTCTCCTGCAAGTGCAAGTTACCCACTGTAGTGCTGAAATCTAATTTTTCAGCTGCCAGAAAAATGTATTCTATTTTGTGGAGAAATGTGAGTAGATACATCCCATTTTTGAAAATCTAAGAAAATGATTGGTTCAGTTTATTTCACTGATAATTTTTTTCTCCATACATCTAACATTTACAGAACTTAGATGCGTTGTATGGCTAAAGATTAATTCTGTAATAAACTTCACATGGGTGGACTCATGCCTCTTTGGAGCTCCACTGAAATCAATGGGACTTCCCATCAGCTCAGAGATCTGCCTTCATAGATCTCATAACAATGTTATAACCCAAATATCTTCCATGCCTTAGATGCAGAGATTCCATGTTTAATATAACTGCACTGGGTGAAGGATACTTCTACTATAATTGGCTGAGTACTTGACTCATATAGTTATATTAGAAATCTACTGAATTTTTAAACCATGATTTGAAGACTTCAATAATTCAGTCTTAGGTTAGAGTTCTATTACAATAGTGGGTGGTGGAGGTTCTGTGACCAGTGTTTGTGTAGGTGGTCAGACTAAATGATCATGCCAGTCCCTTCTGACCTTAAAATCCATGAGTCTCTGAGAATCTATCTTCATGGATCTGATGAAGTGGGATTTTCTCCCATGAAAGCTCATGTGATAAATTTATTAGTCTATATACGTGACACCACGCTCCTCATTTGTTTTACATAGCCAGAAACATAAGTGTTCTTTGGCTTCTTTCTGAAAGCTGTTAACAGGGGCTTTGCTGGTGCCTGGTACACAGGGCTTATGCCCTGAGTCCCAGCACCAGTGCCCCAAGTCCTGGTGCAGCCCCTGACTTTCCTGGTCTCCAGCCGGAGATCCAGGACCTGGCTACCCACGGCGATTGCGGCCCACTTCAGGCCCTGTCCTAGGCTGGGGTGCCCATGGTGGCAGCTCCCTCTCTCTGCCCTGTCCCTAGCCAGGGTATCCAGGGCCAGGCTGGCAGCAGCAGGTGCTTAAGGCTGGCTCAGGCTCGAGTGCAGAATTGGGGCCGTGGGAGTGGCCTGCAGCCAGGGGCAGGGCCTGGGCCCATTTCCCTGGTCCTTTCCTGGGGCAGCGATGCTCCTAGCTGTTAATTTTATTTTTAAAATTCTTGAGATTCTTTAATCGTAATGAAACAAACTTCTGTTCAGCTGAATGTAACTAATATTGCTGTAAGTTTCCATGGTATGATGAGGCTTACAAACTCCACACTAAGGTTAGACAGTGGACAGGCTGAAATAGTACTGAGCCTGGAAGGCTCCATCCCTTAGGTACTGCTGAGCATGCTCCTGAGGAAAGAAACAGCGTAAAGAGAGCTGTAGAAGCCCAGGCAAGGTGGAGGAGAGAAGTCGTATCTTGGAGAAGCACTGTCCTGCAGTACTAATAAAAGGATTTCTTCCTGAGGCGGTCCAATTGCAAGTCTCCCCTCCCTCGTTTATACACAACACCCAAGAGGCAGGGATAACCATGTGCATGAGCACCGAAGAATTGCGTGGGTCAGTTGTAAGACTCTGGGGTTTGAATCAAATAACAACTCAGCTATGGGGTGATAGAAAATGTCCCATGAGATGGTGAGCAGGAGGTGGGATGAATGTTGGTCATATTACACCATCACACTTTCAAGGCCCTTGAATGGGATATAGCTGAGCTGGAAGGCCTCTGTACCCACCTACCTCAGCTCCCCTGACACCTAGCCCATGAGCGGGCAGGGGTAGCAAGTTAGCAACAAAGAAGCTAAATTAGGGGACTCAGGACATCTTGAATTAAAATCAAGATGAGAGCAGACTCTGATCATGACTTCTGCTGAACAAGCCCTGCTTCTTGTAGTCATAGTCCTGCCTTTTGTATCTCTGAAAGTCTTGGGGTGAAGTCCTCCCAGGTATGTGTAGATGTCACAGTACAACATTGATATTGCAGAGCAGTTTTTTTTCTCCTGTGCCCTAATTTTCTTTGAAAAAAATGACTGGAAGAGCTGCCTTGTAGCCCTGGTCCCGTGCCCCCACTCTTCATCTTGTCCTCTTCTCCTTCTGAACTTCAGGGGGATGTATAAGCAGCCCTGATGGGGTTGAGCTCCTGATTGATTAGGAGTCTGTCATGAACTGGCTCCAAGTCCTGCTCAACTCCGGCATCAGAAATGAATGAAACTGACTGTGTGGATACACAGAAAAGTCAAGATTTGCCATTACTAGAGTTGGCAAAAGTCAGAATTTTGTGGGAAATTTTGACATAGAAAAAATATTTGATTTTTCATCCAAATTAAAACTCAAATTTCTGGAGTTTCCTGCAAAATGGAAATTTCTGGGAATTTGCATTTCAGGAACCTTCCATTTTTGGGAGATTAGGGGAAATTGTAAGAAGTCTCTTATTCTTCCTGTCTCATGACATAGTGGATGATAGGGCACTTTGCACTACTTCTACAGAAATGTCATCATATCACAGCAAAATAGTTAATGTTCAAATTTATTTTAAAAATTACGAGCTGTTGCTGCTTAGCACTGATTAAAATATCTGATATTTTTTAGATCAAAGTCTCCTCTGGTTTTGTTGTAATTAAAGAGTTTGCTTTGAGAAAGCATCATCAGAACACAATCAGGAGAGACTGTTTTTAACATGATTAATGACTTATGGACCATTGGCTCTTATTCAAACAACTCCCCCCCCCAAACACTGTCTCTTAAAAAACATTAACAGAGTTTAAAAAAAAGAGGAAACTTGTATGGGTGACTGCTTGAGAGTTTCTGTTTAAACTGTGTATGTTTCGTAGGAGGCATTTTGGTACATTCTTTGAAAGATAATCGCTTCTGAAAAATGACTTGATATAATTATCTTAATTACAAAATCAGTAGATAATCTCTAATAGTAAAACTGAAAAACTACCAATTCTGTCACTCCCAGGAGATGACTGGGATGAAGAGCTCTTACATTGTATGTAGGCAATAGTAAGCACAATGTATATTTTTGTTTCTTTCTGGGTGCATTGTGAGGCATAAGAGTGAGTGCAGTCTTTCCTTTACACATTCTTCCTGAATGCAGATCTCATTACATCTTATGTGGTTTTTAACTCAAAAATTGAGTGAGTAAACATTTCAATATCAATAAAAAGAAATGATGCAGCTTATCTCACTGAACTCTTCAGGTACAGTGAGCTTTTAGGTCACTTTTCTAACAATGCTTAGACTCCAGTTTAGCAGTCCTGCTACCTTTGGACCGCTGTTTGGCTATCTGTTTGAGAAATAACTGACATCAGTACACTTTGAAGTAAATGGATATCCATATAAAATGAATAAAACCTATTATTCTCATACCTACCATCTGGTACCTCAGCTGGCACTCAAAGCAATCTCAAGGGACTGAATGAGGAGGGAAACAGTACTGCTCTCATTTTACAGTGCTTCAATACAATGAAAATATGTGTGATAGTAAAACCGTGGCTAGGTATCTAAATATACAACCAAGAGCAGTTCTTGCATGTCAAAGGTGGGGTGGCAGGGTTGTAAATGAGAGAGACCAAAAAGGATTATGTTGCTGATTACTCTTCTAACTTTATCAGACCCTTTTGTTTGTCTATAATGGAGCTGAGGGTGTAATTTACAGCTCATGTAGACATACTTTCCAGAGCTCTGCTCAAGATAGAGCACTAAAAGGAGCAGGATAGCCATGTCAGGGGAAGCAGCCTGAATATAATCCCACTTGACAACTTAAATCTGTTTTAAGGGCTACTAGGGGACCTTGTCACTTGTGCTGCTGCAGCCACACTTCCATGTTTAGCATGCTGGCTAAATCAGACCTAGTTTGTGTGTGTCCATGCCTGAGTGGTAAATTATGCTTCCAGCTACAGTGTGCACATACCCTTATGCACAGTGCTGATAAACGTGTCATAAAGTCTTACATAGAAAAGCAGATTAGCCTAATTTAATGGTAGAGGTCTCATGAGATGCATAGCCATGTACCCCTAGGTTATGATCTGTGTAACATTTCTGTTCACTTTTGCAATGTAATTTTATGCTTTGATGCCAACTATGCCATGCAAGGTTCCCTTTTGAATGACCTGGCTATTTGTGATGATATGTGCCCTGCAGCATCCTGTATGTATACAGATGTGAAGCATGTTGCAGGGCTCAGACCATTGGGGCCATATCTGAGGACAAGGGCTAGAGAGGTGCGTGACAGAGACAACGCAAGTTGAGTTCCCTGGCTCAGGTGAAACAAAGAAAATCTCCTCAGTCCAGGAAAGAAAAGAGTTGGAAGGAGGTTTGGAAAACAAATACTTGAAATAGATGGTGCACAATTTCTAGTGTTAATGTGGTGATTTGTGTTAGTGCTAAATGTACACTGAAACAAAACTTAGTTTCTCAACTTTTTCTTCTCCATTTGGGATAGAGAAGGGGAGTGACATCATTTGAAAGTTCTTTGGGCATCTTTCCCAGACTTGCCTGGCTGCTTTCTGAGAAGGTAACCTTTTTGTTATGGCAACTGGAATCAAAAGGGGTGCTGCCATCAGAGTGCTTTGAGAGTGGTTTTTGTTCTGAATCAGTGTTGTAAGTGGAGCTGTGTGTTCCTGATCTCCCATGGCTCTGCAGAGAGATAAGGACAAGGCTCACAAACAGATAGCATTGGCATATTATAATAATAATAACTACTGAGTCCCTCTGATACCATGATTTCCATGAATCTGATTGCCTAATAGGGGAATATGGGTAGAGACTGTGAGCTTCTGGTGGAGGGGATAGTCAGTACTCTGCTGCGTCTGCAAACTGCTACGTGATCATTACTGAAGTGGATAACAGTATGGTCCTTATTCAAAAGCAGCAATTATTAATTTTCAAGTGACCAAAACTGTGTTAAGTACATGCCGCAAATGAAACAGTCCTTTCCCTAAGGCGCTTAAAATCTAATTCTGATAGAATACAACAAGCGAGGAACCTAAACAACCAACAAAGGAAAAGGAAGGGCCATAATCTTGGCATAAATTCCACACAGACAGACCTCTGTGCCCATGAAGGGTCTCATCAACTTGAATGGAGCTTAGCATTGGTATACAGGTCTGCCTACGTAGTGTCTGATCCAGAGCTCATTGAAGTCAATGTGAATTTTGCATTCACTTTAGTGGCTTTTACATCTTGCCAAGAGCTCATTACAAAGTCAAGGTCTTGTGCATAGACATATCCTGATGACAGAGAGAAATCTTTTATAAGGTAACATGGCATGAGAGAATTCTGTGGCCTCCAAGTTAAAAACACATCCTGTTCCATTTCTGAGAGCAGACTGATCACAGCTGTAAATGTTGGCCAAGAATCATACATAGCAGTAAGTGACAAGGCATGAAAAAGCATGACAATTTTTGAACCATCACCATATAATAAACAGTCTCTAAATTATAGATGATAAAAAAAACAGCTTCAAGAATACTCCAAATCACAAACCTCGTATTAGTTCTGTTATGCTTCATCTGGTACCTTCTAATTACTGTAATTTATTTAACTTCATATAAACTTGAAACTGAATTTAAATTAAAATAACATTAAAGCAAAGAGGCAACTCTTCAAAAGTTTTTTATTGAAGATCATAACTTACAAACAGATATTCAGTCATCATTACATACTGACTAAGGAGGAAGAGTAGTACCTCTGCTTCCTTCTGCGTGGAGCAAGTGCAATTTTCACAGCAAGAGATGATCAGAAAGTTAGTGAAAATCTTCTGTAATTTCCCACTCCTACCCCTTTTTGATGCTATCTGAAAATATAAAAGTTAGCTTATCAAGCAGCTTTAATCACACCTATGGCTATAAGAGGTTTGAAGGACTGGGGAGGATATTTGTAATTTCAGCAGCTACTCCCAAGTCTGATTATACAGGAACTCCATTACAGGCAGGCCTCATGCCTTGCCTTAAAATCCTACCGCATGCCAAATACAACCATAACCATTCTCCTGCAAATCCATGTGCAAATTATTTTTAAAATATCCCACAGAGAAGATCTTAGTGCCCATTACTCTTTATACACTTTTAAAGTAAGTCTGTAGAATGCTGCTAAATTTCGACATCTCTTTTAGTTTCTTTCTCTGAGGTCATATCCCTCTGGTGACTTCAGTTCAGGAACTTCAACAGTTTACCCAAACTGAAGATCTGGCCTCTACATGATCTTTCCAAAGAGGAGGATTTTCCATACTTTTTAAAATAAACTTAGCAAAAGATGGGTACAGGATGAGTTTTACCAAATAACACAAATGCTAAAGAAGTCTAATGCAATGCTTTTTAAATAAAATTGTTTACATTTTGTGCATAGTAATCTTTGAATTTACCTTTGACCCTGATCTCTCTTGAGACTAGTGAGTTATCCCAGAACCAGAAAGTATGATGAGTCATCAGAGGCAATTGGCTACAGGTATTTTGATAGGTCCCACAGTATTTAACCAAGGTTCAGCCAGTCTATAGGCAAGGACTTTTCTGGGTGATCCCAAAACAGGTATATAGGTTCCTAAGGGAAACAGTTTCTGCAATTTGCTCAATGTCTTCATTTGGCTGGGAGCATGCCCATTGATTAGCAGTTCTCACAACTGTGTCTTTTGGTCCTCCCACTTGCTCTTCCTTCTGCTCTGTCCTATCCCTTTTTCCATATAAGGCAGCCCCTCCTCCAGCCTGTTGTGACAGAGAGGCCCATTGTGGTTCATTGCTCTGTGTCAGCAGCTCTTGTTAGGTCTATTGTACTCATTATGATGACAGAGAGAATACACTTATAAAGTTTGTGGATAAGACCAAGCTGGGAGGGGTTGCAAGTACTTTGGAGGATAGGATCACAGTACAAAATGATTTGGACAAACTGATGAAACCGCCTGAGGTAAACAGAATGAAATCCAATAAAGACAAAGGCAAAGTACTCCACTTAGGAAAGAATAATTCATTGCACACATACAAAATGGGCAATGACTGCCTAGGAAGGAGTATTGTGGAAAGTAATCTGGGTGTAATAGTGGACCACAAGCTAAATATGAGTCAACCATATAACACTCTGCCAAAAAAACGAAACACCATTCTGGGATGTATTAACAGGAGTACCGTAAGTAAGACATGAAAAGTAACTCTTCTGCTCTACTCTGCACTGATTAGGCCTTAACTGGAGTACTATGTCCAGTTCTGGGTACCTCATTACACGAAAGACTGGGAGAAATTGGAGAAAGTCCAGAGAAAAATAATAGGAATGATTAAAGGTCTGGAACACTTCACTTATGAGGGAAGACTGAAAGAACTGAGTTTGTTTAGTCTGGAAAAGAAAAGACTGAAAGGGGACATGAAAATAGTTTTCAAGTGCTTAAAAGGCTGTTACAAGGAGAAGGGAGAAAATTTATTCTCCTTAACCACAGATGATAAGACAAGAAGGAATGGGCTTAAATTACAGCAAGGGAGGTTTAGTTTGGACATTAGGAAAAAATTCCTAATTGGCAGGGTGATTAGCCCCTGGAATAAAGAGCCTAGAGAGGTTGTGGAGTCTCCATCACTGGAAGTTTTGGATAGCAGGTTAGATGAACACCTGTCAGGGATGGTTTAAGATGGTACTTGGTCCTGCCATCAGTGTAAGGGAGTGGATGTGATGATCTCTCAGGGTCCTTTCCCATTTCTATGATTCTATGATTATACATTGCATAGTGGTGCCATGATATTTATTTAAAAGGTGGCAAGTAATATGATGAAATCAAAGAGCACAGTAATCACTGGGAAATGTTAGTAACAACTCTGCAGATGAAATTGTATCCACTGTTTTGATACTATGTCCTGAAGATTGTAAGCCAGCAAAGGTGACAAGACAAAATATAAAGGGGAAAATCAACATGGTAGCAGATGCCCCATCCAAAGAAAATTCAAGATTGGGTATTTCTTGGGGCCAAACAGGAACCCAGGCTGGTGGTAGCCAGAGTAGTCGGGCTAGAGGCAGGCTAATTGGGTCAGAGTTGTTGAACCAGCCACACAGACTCTCAGGTGTGACCTGCACACTGACAGGCTGGTTGTCACCATTGTTCCAAACCTGGTCCATTCACAAAGCACTGAGAGGCAGTTAGGGTTGTAGAGGAAGTGACGATTCAACCTAACTGATCTGGATTCTATCTCCAAATCCTTTCACTCTTGCATTTGTTCTGGCCTCAGCCAGAGCACCTGCAGTTTTCACATACAACAGTAATTTCTGTTGAAATGGAAGTATTTCACATTTGGCAATCATGTAGTGTTGCTAAGGAGCATAAATTCCAAAGGTACACACCCAGAAATTTAAAATTAGTAGAAATGTGTGTTTACTCTATCACCATAAGCCTTTTAACCCACAATCAAGAACTAGTACAGATACAAAATCCAGAAATAGCATCAACAGGGCTTAGAAATCTGCCCTTGCAAATACACAGATGTTGTCATAATTGTATTAAACACAGTACATCTTTCTAGTTGTCCTAATTTCAAAATTATGGAGTAACAGGAACAACTTGTACAAACTAAAAAGAGAGGCCCAGATCCACAAAGCTCCGAACTTCCACTGAAAGCAGAGAACTTTGCAGAAATCTGTAACAGATAATGACACACATGCATTTTACCAGGTAGGGCATATGAATGAGGAAATCTTTAGTCTAATTTTTTTCTTATCCATGTAACACAGTTATTAAAATGTTCTCTCTTACTTTCTTTTGTATTTTTGCAAAATATATTTCATAACTTCTCACTACCAAAAGATGGGTTGGCAAGATATATTGGCAGGCAGCAACTTCCTGTTAAATGCTACAGATGGATGGCCATGTTTTCCCACAGTGCAACATGAACAACTGGCTAGAATCTATAGTAGGGGAGGGCAGTAGGAAGCTTGGGGTAGGCTTGTTTGGCTCTGCTCTCAACAATGAAAAATAGATGCCTAAGCATGAACGTGAGACCCAAGTCCAGAAATTCTAAACCCAAAAATTCAGTGTGGATGCTCACATCCAGGCTTATAAACATGGGGAATGTGGGCTTGAGTGTGTGTTTGTGTAAATCAGGACATATGTTTACATTATTGTAGACATGTCCTTAGTCAAACACTTCCTTTGCACACTCAGCAATGGAAAGTGCAGCACCAGGTTATTATACTGTTTCCCTATCAAGTCTGTGTGGTCTATGAGCTTTTGCATTGTTTCACTTTTTCTCATTTTAGTTGAAATGATCATTAGAAATGGAAGAAAAGATGGGGGGGGAGCTACCTAGCGTCCCTCCTGGTGTGTTTATATGTTCCTTTACTACTTGTAAAACTAGAGGGGGAAAAGTACTTCTCTCATGGTAGGTTTGTCTCTGATCATGTTAGATGGCCAGTTTTGTGACCTTAACTGCACAAAGCAATATGTCATTTCAGTCTAAGGATTCATGTAAAGAATAAAGAAGAAAGGAATACAGATTACTTTGTTGAACTCTGCAAGAAATACAATCCTCTCTTAAAACTAAAACCTCTCTTTTCAGATGGTGATAAAAGGATTTCTAATAACTTGATCTTTAGATGGTATATTTTAAAAAAGGAAAATAGATGTTTTTTCTATTCAGTGTTCTATGGTGTTCTGTCGCTTCAGTGAACCCTATTCGCTATAAAGACTGGGCTGGGATGGCCTTGCCTAATGGCCATGGAGGGAGGCTAGTTTAATGTCAGCCTACTTGCTGAATCAGAAGCCAGTTGAGCCCAGGAAGTGAGCAAGATCTGAGGGACATTGATTAAGGCTCAGAGCTGTGGTCAGACTATGAATACCAAATCTAGGCAGCGAGCTGAAACCAAGAAACAAAAAAAACAGGAGTTACGGGTCAGAGACAGAGTATCAGCTGGAGCAGATTCCAGGACCAGGAAACCAGGAGAGGAATCAGGGACAAGGAACAGGAAACAGGAGTGGATCCTGAGCAAACACTAGGAGTAAAAAGGGAGCAGGACCAGAATCGCATCATCAGCTGACCATGCTCATTAACTGAGTAAGCTGAGGGCAAAGAGCAGAATCTAGGTATAGTTGTATGTCCCTTATACCGGGTACAGCAAAATTATAGGGGTAGTCAGGTCTTTGAGTGCAAATGGGCTGGATCCCAACCCAGTCAGCTGAGAACAGAGACCCTGGGTATATCTACACTGCAGCTGGCACACTGCTTCGCAGCTTGGGCAGAGACAGAGACATGTTAGATCTGTTTAAGATACTGCACTAAAAATAGCAGTGTAGGTGAGGATCACATGGGTGGCAGCTTGAGCATGTATCCAGGGGTCCAGGCTGGTTTTAGTCATGTGACTAGACAAAGCTTCCACCTCCTTGCTACACCACTATTGCTAACACATTAGCTTCAGCAGAAGTGGCACATCTGTCTACCAGAGCTGGATTGCAGACTCCTTGCTGCAGTATACATTTACGGCCTTCAGTTAATGTCCAAACCCCTTCCTGGAAATCAGCTTTATTTAGAGAGTTCAGAAATAATCATGTCAGTTTAAGTTGTTCTTTCTAGGGTGTTTTATTAGTACCACTTCCTCCTGCCTTAAAGTTTTATCAGGCTTAATGAGATAATCCTCCTCCCTTTATATCCTAAGCAGAGCTAATTAGTCGCACTTGCCAGTATGACTAGCAATAAATATACCAATGCAAAGCTTTAATACCTGAGCCCAGAGTCACTCAATGAATGAACTCTGTGTTGCTATACAGTATCTTAGTGATTGTGTCCCCTCCCCCTTATAGTAAATCAAAAGTATTTATTATAGAAACATCCATTTGTGTGGTGAAACTTTGAGCTATTCATCACTCAGTGCCTTTCAGAAAGAGGGAGGAGTTAGAGGAGGAACTTCCTGGTTTAATGCTGAATTGTAATTTCCCCATGGACAGTATTAGGCGACTGCCTTGCTAGAGCAAGTAGGCAAAGCAGCATTTGTATTGTTATCACAAAACATATGTAGGCTTTAACAGCTGCTGGAGAATCGACATCTCTTCCCATCTCCACTCCTTACAAGATGTTAACCTTATAATAGACAGGGCAGAAAAATAACATTATGTCCATGTACAGCTTCAATAAAAAAGCAGCAATTATTGCAGGGAATTTAATCTCTTAAAGGAGAAAGCAAGTCATTCAGCAGATCCACAAGGGATGGGAGAAGCATCTGATGTAGCTAACTGTTCTTCCTTGTTTTGAAGCATGTGCACTAACTACTTTTCTACACTTGCACTGCTGCAGTGGTGCAGTTGTGGCACTTAATGAAGATCCTACCTAAAGCAACAGCAGAGTTTCTCCTGTTGGCATAGGAACTCCACCTTCCTAAGAGGTTGCACCTATGTTGATGGGAGAAATCCTCCCATCAACATAGCACTGATGACACCAGGGGCTGGGTTGGTATAATGGTGTTGTGTGGGGCTGTAGATGTTTCTCACCCGAGAGCAACATATAGAAAAACAAACAAGGAGTCCTGTGGCACTTAATGACTAACAGGAGTCCTCATTTGTATTACTGAACTAGACTCACACGGTTGCCCTTTTGATACTTATAAAGATATAAGCAAGTACTAAAAAACAGTGTTGTCTTCAACTGATTCTTTACCACCCATTTGGTTGGTTTTGGTTGGGCTTGGTGGTTTTGAACTTTTCCCAAAATGTAGGGTAGTGAGCTTGGGTAGGGAGAAGGGAGCTAGGACAGACCTCTCAGTTGTTTTCCAGAATCTCAACTCTGAAAACAGTAAATCTTAAGCTGGTAGGACCACAAAGAGAAACTTCAAAATCTGAAGCCAAGTTCCAGAGGGGTAGCCATGTTAGTCTTTAAGTGCCACAGGATTACTTGCTTGTTTTTGAAAACATGAAGCCACTGTAACAGAGGCAGACCCTACCCTAAAATTTCAAAGAGCCAGAAGCAAAAGCTCTGAGGTGTAAACAGCTCTAATAATTTCAGTGGGTGCTAATCAGATGCCAATTATGATACTTTAAATGTCAATGTTGTTAACGAGTTCCACTGGGCACCCTTGCTAATCTAGTTCCAAAGGAGTAGCCATGTTAGTCTAGTTCAGCAAAACAAACAAGAAATCCTGTGGCACTTTTACAGACTAACAGATTTGTTTATCTAATGAGCTTTCACTGGATAAAATCCCATTTCATCATGTGCTTGAAGATGGACAAGTACAGATGAATGGGGGGGGGGAATAAATGTGGAGAAGTGTAAATTCTAGGATCAGGTCAGACTGTTACAGCAAATCAACATGATTGTTTAGATTCAAACAGTGAGAACAGCATATAGAAGGGAAGTGAGGGGAAAAAGGAAAGCAAAATTACATCTTGTAGTGGGAAAAGAACCTGTAGTCTCTATTTAACACTAAGATGATGGTGTCAAATCTGCATATGAATTCCTATTCTGCAGTTTTTCTTTATCATAGTCCATCAAAACATGTGGGAAAGGTGAGAAGAATCAAATTACAATGTTCTACACCCTTCTGAATGATCTCTCATTTTAAGCAGGCCTTTTACAACCCATGAAATAGGGCACAGTGGGTTTCATGTTGGGTGAGGGGAAGGCTGCTGTTGGTTTCATGTGTGTGGGGGGGGGAATGCTTAAGTAATAAGAATATGACCTGTACACTCTGAATATGTGGTCACACACATTTCTTCTAGATACTTTAATGGGTTGAGGATCATGCCATTGCAGGCAGGTTTTCAGAGATGTGAAAGAAAGCCACAAGGCCCCTTCAAACTTCACTTGACAGCATTCATGCAATCTCATTGCAACTGCAGGCAGTGTTGGACCATTGTATTTGACCTAAAGCTTTGATGTGACAGCAGTTAAGAGGTTCATACAGTTAATAGGCTAACATTTTGTGTGGATTTGCTTGCATTTTATAAATCAATTTTTAAAAAAAAAATAAATATATTTATAAATGACTATTGAAAGATCTTTTGGCGTTATGTTATCAGACCTCTTGACCAAGGGCCTATGAGTAGATTAAAATTAGGTTTATTCAGTAGAATTCTGTGTAAGTGAATGAAAAGAAATCCAGGGTCAGATATTCAGCTGGTGTATGCTGATGTAGCTTCACTGAACTCTATTTTATGTTGCCTGGGAATCTGCCGCTAAGAATTCATGCTAATGGTGCAGGTGAAGTTTCATAGGTGAGGTCTGTCATATTTTCCAACTTCATCTACATTTCTGACTTCAGTGGACTTTTAATCACAAGTCCTTTTATGAATCAAGACCCTAGTGTCTGCTGTCAGAATGTAGTTTCTCAATTTGATGTCTATAAAACAATGGTCTCTCTTTTATATTGCTTTTCCAAATTCATGTTACTGTGCCAATTCAAACTAACTTGATGTAAGCCAGGTCTGAATGGCCTGCTGAGCTGGCTGGGGGAGGAGAACTGGCATTGGGGCCAGACTATATTTGCTTAATAACGCCCACCTTGCTTAAGTGCTCAGAATGATAGGACTGTTTTGCCTAAATGATTCCTTTGGCTGCTGCTGGGTTACAAATCACTTTAGCCTTAAATGCAGGGGTGACAAAATGTTGTTCCGCTTATTTTTTAAACAAAGGGCAGTAGAACTGAGCTTCTAACTGAGGGGTCAGTGTCCTCTGAACTGAACTGCGTAAGCAAGGTTCGGAAGGGACAGCCATGTTAGTCTAGTTCAGTAAAACAAACAAGGAGTCCTGTGGTACTTAAACACTAACAAACTTATTTATTGTGTGAGCTTTCGTGGGATGAAATCCCACTTTGTCAGATGCTTTGAAGATGGGGGAACTGACAGTTTAAGTTCCCCCATCTTCAAATGCATCTGATGAACTGGGATTTTCTCCCACGGAAGCTCATGCAATAAATAAATTTAAGTGCTACAGGACTGTTTACTTGTGTAAGCAAGGGGCTCAGATGCCAGTGACCTGTGATGATGGTTTGGGGTTGTGGAACAGTATTCCTGCCTGAAACTTTGGGACCTGTCTAAGAGCCACTGGCATATCTAAACCCCCCTCTTCCCACTGTTCAAAGGTAGAGCTAACTAAAATTCCATTAGGATCTTTTGATTTAAGTGATCAATGGTGCTGAAATTATCTACTGTGGGACAGTCAGGGGTGTGGCTGATGCTGGGCACATGGGCCCCATGTCCTGAATCTCACAGCCATTTCCCTGAATGAATTTTCCCCAGCAGCAAATGCACAATAGCGTGTCTGTCTGGGAGGGCGGAGGTAAGCTCCAGCCCAGCCCACAGAGCTTAGTGCGGGAAACCAGAGGGAGGGAGAAAGGGTCGCCGGCAGGGCCGGGGTCTGGGGCCCTGGCATGGCGGAGATTGATCTGTGGGGGGGAGTTGTCTTTAGGACCTGAGCCCACAGCATGGGCCAAGCCAGTGGCTGGCATGGCCAGGGGGAGGATGTCAGAGGCAGGACAGGGCCCACGGTGAGGGGGAGATTGATTTGCAGGAGGTCGGCGGCAGGACCCGGCGTGGCAGGGATTGATCTGTGAGGGGGTGATGGGTGGCGGCAGGACCTGGGCCTGGGCCGGCATGGTGGGGATTGATCTACGGGGCCGGGGGGGTGGCGGCATGATGTTTCAGACATGTGGGATTTGAGGGCGGGGCTTGGGCTGGGAGTGGAGCTTGGACCTGTGCCCCGGATCTTTTTCTTATTCAGCAACACCCCTGGGGACAGTGCTTGAGTTCTGAGATTCACCAACTAAAAACTAAGTTCCAAAGAGGCGGATGTGTTAGTCTAGTTCGGCAAGACAAACAAGGAGTCCTGTGGCACTGTTCAACTAAGAACTGATGCTCACTCAGAGCTGAGACTCAGAGAACTGGGTTCCTCAACAGCAGGGGTGGGCAACCTATGGCCCATGGGACAGATCTGGCTGCCAGACGTTGCTATCCAGCTCTCCACCCCGGCCTGCTCCCTCCCTGTTAGCGCTACGCCACTCTGGGGCTGCACTGCTCCCTTCCGCCTCCCCCGGCTGGGGCTGGGGCTGGGGATGTACTGCCCTCTTCTGTCTCCCCAGCTGGTGCTCTCCCCCTTCTCCCCTCTCCCAGCCAGCTCTATGCATCTCTGCCAGCTCTCCCCCTGCTCTGCCCCCATCTCCGTACCCCACCAGCTTCCTCCAGCCCTGGGTTAGGCTCTCTGCTGCCCTCATTGGCCCACCTAAGAATTTTATTGCCTACCCCTGTGTAATGATTTTGAGGGTTCATTAAAGATGATACTACAGAATGAGTAAGGAATAGAACTTTAATCATACAGACAGGTATCCAGATGTGTACCTGGGAGCAGCCATGTTAAATCTTCTCTGGGGCACGTCTCCCAATTTACACAACAATGGCCCATGCTAGGGAGTCTCTAAATTCACAGCCTTCTACAAGCATATCACTACACCCTGCTCAAGAGATTTGACACTTCAGCAATCATAGTGAAGAAGCAGATGATAACAAAAGGTGATGTTATGCAGCAGAGTGGCTGATGAAGGGTGGTCAGTGGGGCAGCCTGTGGAGCAAGAAATGACTGGCAGAGTGAGGGGCAGGGTGACTCGTATGTAGCGGAGCCCATTGTCGCCGCCTTCTCTCCTTCCCAACAAGGGTGGGAGATGAACTGTGCAGCTGCATCTCTATCTAGACTCTGGTTCTGCTCTGACTAAGGACTAAGCCTGTGAGTGGGATTTTGTTTAGGGAGGTGCATATTAAAGGAACATCTTACTGCTGGATTTAAGAGCCTGAGGCAAAAGCAATCTGTTCTACATACACTGGGGTGTGGGGTCTTTTGATCATGGTTTTATGTATATGAATCCTGCTTGCAGTGTCTTCCCATATTAATGCCAGTTATTTTCCCCCTTTCGTTAAAAGTCTCTTCTCTAGGCTTGACTCTGTTTGAGAGAGGGAAAGTATTGTCTCTACAGGGCCCAAGGTGTTATGTGAAATTGATCCAGGTTACTGGGTATGGATTTGATCTGGCTTTGTGTTTTATTGTTGAAAGTAGAGCCGTAATGCTTTGTTTCATTGTGCAGGATGCATTCTGATCGGAACGTGCCTGTTGCAATTAGCGGTGCTTGGGGCAGGTGCCACAAAATGCACCTTTTAATAGAGCAGGTCTATTGAGCCACTCTGGGCAAAGCCTCATTTGCCCCACTGTAGTTACGGCTCTGGTTGAAAGCAACCCCTAGATATTGAACCTGGCCTTTGTTGCTGCTGACTCCAATTGGCAGACAGGTTATATTAAATAACATTTAATTTATGTTTAGCACTTGTCATACAGTCTCTGGCCTTCTCTCTCATGATAAAGTTATGATTCTGCTCAGCAGTTTTTTGTGTGTATAATTTAATCTTAGTGTGATTTTTTTTCCCCTCAATCTACTTTGATTATTTGAAGTACCAATACCCAGAAAAAAAAAAAAAAAGAACCAATGTTCTTTTCCTTTAACTTTTTTTAATTAAACCTTTTTTAATTAAATGGGAAGAATGATTCCTTAGCCAGTAATTTGCTAACTCAGTCAAATAGGGTCATGGCTAATAAGCACCTTTGTTTCAAACATCTGTTTAAACCAACAAGTTCACACATAGTGATGTGTTTTTAGAAGCTTAATACGAACCTGTTACTCTAGTGAAGAAGAACAAGTGAGTGCCATGATAGTCTGGGGATGTGTAAGCATAGGCAAGTCTGTGTTTTAACAGCTCACACTGGCAGTTTTCAGTTAAAATGTAACAGCAGCAATCTATAATCTGTTTTCTTCAGGGAAGTAGTGATACAAAGAAAACAATAGATTTGATTATAAGAATGGATAATATCATTATTTCCCAGTTTGGGATCATTGCATTCATAGATGATAAATGGCACAGCATGGAATAATTTAGAAAATTCTCACTCTGTTTAATCTGTCATATAGCGTCTCATCATTATATATCTCAAAAGTGTTTAACAAATAGGCCTGCTTTTGCTACCATATATGTTATGGGAAACCCAAATTAAGTTAATAACGAAAGCTGGTGTAAGTGAAAGTAGAATTGGGCCCAAAGCATATCTAAAGGGAAGAACCAGGACTCTGGCTGGAAGGTTGTTTAAAGCTACCTTTACTCTTCCCCCCTTTCCCACACCTGCCAGCCAATCATGTTCCACTGTAACTTAGACAGAGCAGAGATTCTGGTCTCATGACTGAAGTCAGTGTTAGGATTAAGGTGGGAAATAAGAAATGTTAGTGACATAAATTGGCATTCTCTATACGTATGTTCAGTGCCTGCTACAAAAGGGGCCTGATTTGGTTGAGGCCTCCAGGAACTACTGCGATACAATATTTAAATCAGTGTTTCCTAACCTATGGCTTGGGGCCCAAAAGTGGCTCATGGTGTCTTTTGAAGTGGCCTCTAACTCCCCTCCTGCTGCCCCCACAAGGGAGCCAGTGTCTAAGGACCCAGGTGGAGTGCTTTTCCTTAGTGCTAAAAGATAGTGCAGGCTCCTTGCTTCTGCCAAAGGAACAGAGAGCCATACCCCTCCTGTCTGTAGCAGGGAGCACAGCAAAGCATTCTGCATGGGTCCCTAGGTGCTGGGGTCCCTGCTGGAGCCAGAGAAAGGGCAGCACTGATGTTCCATCCCCCTAGATGCTGAAGGGAGTCACTGCCTAGGGACCGGGGTGGACTGTCCAGGCTACAGGGCAAGTGCGGTTCCTTGCTGCAAGCTAGGGAGTCGGGAGATCAGTGAGGAGGCAGCCTCCTTGCTGAACTCTTTCCATGTGGCTGCAGTGGGGTGAGGGACTGATAATAGAAACTAGTGGCCCTTCAGCGTTGTAAAAATCATACCTGTGGCCCTCAAGCCAAAAAGGTTGGGAACCACTGATTTAAATCATAATAGTAGGAAACCAAAAGGAGAGAGAGGGGATTAGAAAGAAAAGAAAGTTGGAGAGATCCAAAGGGGCAGCTATGTTAGTCTAGTTCAGAAAAACAAACAAACAAGGAGTCCTGTGGCCCTTAAAGACTAACAGATATATTTATTCCATGAGCTTTCATGGGAGAAAATTCCACTTAGTCAGATGTTTTAGAGATGAGGGAACTTCCATCTTCAAAGTGTCTGATGAAGTGGAATTTTCTCCCGTGAAAACTCATGCAATAAATATATTTGTTAGTCTTTAAGTGCCATAAGAAAGTTGGAGTGTTGTTCTCAATGATGACAAAAGCAGATGATTGACTGAGACAGTGATCCAAGGGGCCATTCCAAAGCCAGAGACTGAATAAGGATGCTTAATGATACAAGTGCAGCTTTTGAAGGGATCATTTCACCTCTTCCCAGCAAGTGGGCACAATATAATTGCCCACTTGAATGTTTCCTTGGGTAACTGGGTGAACAACAGGCATAACCCTGCTGTTAGGAAAACTGACTTGAAAATTTCTAAGCAAACAGAAGGTCAGGTTTTTGGTCTTGCATCTTATCCAAAAATATTGACTTTATCAAGAACCAGCACAAGTATGCACATTGACTTACCAAAAACTATGCTATAGCAAACTTGAAATGAGCACAGAATTTTTATTTGAGCAATTTCAGTAATGCTTCTTTATTGTTTAGCTTATTCCTCAGTGAATTTCTTTGTCTCTATACAAACCTAGCTAAATGCAGTGCTCTCCCATTACAGGCAGTTGAACAGATTGTCTTCATTTGTTTCTTAAGCTGAAATACAACCTGCTTCTTTTTTCCTTTCCTCCACCATTTAATCTTTCATCACAAGTAAATGCCAAGAGTATTACCTGTACTATAGTCAGATTGTCTGACTAGTTTGTGAAAAGGCATACTGCCACTCTGACAGATGGACATTGGGTATTTGGCAACCAGATTCTCAGTGGAGAGTTGCAAATATTTTTCATTGTAGTCATGGAAGGGGGCCATTGCTAATTCAGCATTTGAGAGGGCTAACTACAGTGTTGGTGGTTTAGCTGTTGTCTTTGACTCTTGCCAAGAAATATGCAGACCAAATATCTAGTGTGAAGCTGACATTGTTGAATAATGATTAGATCTAAGACTTGTCATTTACTTAAAGAGGGAGTGAAAACATTTTGTCTAACTAAATAGCCTACACCATAAGGCCCATGAAAACAGATAGCTACAGACACACTGCAATCTGCTTCCATTAATATCCCTATTTGTCTGCCACTCCCATACTCAATTTATGAATGCGGCATACTCCAGATTAATATCTTCCATATTAATACAAAGATTCTTGCTTCAGAAGTTCTCATTTCTGAATTAAATGCATTTTAGCTCAACTGTGACCTAAAGATTTCCTGAGAAAAAAATCACAGAATACTAACATCAATGTTTTTTTGTATTGATGTGCTACTAACTATAATCAAAGTTAGATAAATCAAATATTTGTATTTACCTACCCTTCACATTAAGCTCTCTATGAAATAAAATGTTAAAAATAAAATAGGAAAATAGTTAGTTTCTGTGTTAGCATCTTGTTCATTAGAGAGTGAAAGCTGAGAGAAATCATGGTAAGAGAAAGAAATGAAATAATGTTTTAGGTCTTAATCCTGCAAAGATTGTGAATAGTTCCTTTAGTCACACTTGTATTACCTTGATTTCAAGATAATCGTGTGTATCAGTTTTTGCAGGACTGAAGGGTAAAACTTAGATTACTTTGATTTTTCTCATGTTTCATTTGATTTATTTGTACTGTTCTCTTATAGTTGCTCTTGATTTGGTTATTTACACCTACCTTTTAAAAACCATAAGGTTTTTCAAAATAAAATTTCTATATTTTTACGATTTATGGATTATTGAACTGCTGGTAATTAAAACTGGATTTGTGAATAATTGTACCACATCTTATGTTTATAATGTTCATAAATATTTCAGTTTGGCACATTTTAAACTGCACTGAAAATAATGTGAGGTGGTACAAACTTAGGGAAGGACATCTGGTTTATGGGACATGGCAAAAGATTGAGAAGAAATTGTGTATGAATTAACAAAACATTTTTCATCTGTAAAATAGTTTATTGTAGTGAACCCTATACCACATCCTGAAATGTGGAAGGACTAAAATAAGACAGTGCCATAGAAACATCAAATGAGCAGCTTTTTTCAAATCTTCCTTGTATGAAAGATTTTGAAGGTCAGAATAGAGACTTCATTTAGCCCAAGTTTGTGGAGTGCCAGCCACTAGAACTTCTGAAGATTCTATACAGCTTTGCTTCTTTCAGTAGATCTATAGAACCACAAGCAGTCAGAAATATGACACTAAGGATAAATTTATAGGACAGTGTTTGCAGAGGCAAGGAAGAATAGTGTGATGTATTAAGTAATTTTCTTTTGCAAAAATGGAAGGTAATCAATAATGTAAAGGAAAAGAGTTTGGGGAACAGATTGAAGCAATAAGTTCTTTAACAGGAGCAGCTGAGATTGTTGAAGAACATCTAGAAACAAATAATATGATATGAAGAGAGGATATGGATTGAATTTTAGGATATTGATGGCTAAGGAAAAAGGGAGTCCTGCTTTATTTAAACTCAGAGCATGAGAAAAAAGAAAACAACTGAAAGTCAGGCTTCAAAACATTACTTTGCATTCTGTCACACTGAGGATTCTTCAACTCACAGGGTGAGTGAGATATATGAGGAAATGATTCACCCCTCTTGGTAGTAACAGTAATACTGGGCTACTTTAAAATGAAGCAAAATGGATGTAATTTACATCAGGGGGTTTCAAAGTTTCTTCCAACAGAACCCAACTAAAAAAAATCATTTATGCCCATGACCCAACAATTACATCTTTCAACAATACATTTCAGTCTTTTGGTGGCAGCCTTAAGGAGCACGGCAACTGAGTGCCTGAGGGTCTGTGACTCAATACTGGGTCCTAATCCGTAGTTTGAAAACCACTGACTTACATAGTATTGGTGAAAAAAATGGGGGAGAGATATTGAAGGAAATAGAGAACTTCCTCATTTTAAAGGATCAAAGGATGTACAAAGGATCAAAAATGTCCCCTTGGTTACTGTGTGTGTAACTCATTAAATCAATAGTAGTACTTAAAATTCACAGAAAACAGATTTTAGTACTTAGATTGTAATACATGCCAAGTTAGGGAACAGTAAGAGAACTTGGCTCAGACTTCTTTGGGAGTTGTGCCCACTCACAGCATGTCCAGCTTTTTCCCTGTTATGTAACCATAAAACTCTTGCTAATACTTTAAATTTCAGACTCAAATCTATTGTAAAGCTCTATATTGTGTCCATCACTGTGCTACTTAAAGCCCAATGATAATACAAAGGTACCCCAAGAATATTTAGGTGCCTCACTCTCACTAAAATCAGTGAGAGTTAGATGCCTTAACATCTTTAAGGATCTGGGCTGAACTGCAGACATCTGAGGCCAATTTAATCTCAATGAAGTCAATGAGAATTACACCAGGAGGAATTTGGTTTATATTCCATGAAATATAAAGGAAAGCTCCACTAAATTGTTGAATATTTCAATAGCCATTTACTACTTACATAGTTTATGAAAAGCTATTTCCATGACAAGAAACTCAGTTTGAGCTAAACCTTCTAATTTCATTTTTCTTACTCAACAGAGAGCAATATGTACTGCAAATAGTATGTTAATCACCTAAAACTAAAAATTAATGCTATTAGCCTACTTTCCATGCTTGAAGCTTGTTAAGTTGCATTAATATAACAGCAATTAAGCAATTCCTCTCCCTCTACTTTCATAAATGTTAAATTTCATAAAAAGCTACTCCCTGATCACTGGGAAGTTCAACATATTTGCAAAATAGAAAATTATTTTCATTTGTATCCATTTAAGCTCAGTAATAAAAAATCCTTTCTCTCTCTCTCCTTTCTTCTTGTAACTTACAATGGGCCACTCTCCAGGAATCTGCTACCAAATACCCACCAAAATTGTCATCACTGCCAGCACTGAAACAAAGAGGAAAATCTCTTGAATTCCTGCCAGCTAGAAGTCTTAATGGGATGAGCCTACTCAGAAATATTTCTGCCCTCAGTCAAGATTTTTTATTTATTTATTTGAGAAGGACTGACTCCATAGTTAAGTGCAATTCTACTGTGAGAGATGATTATGTAAACAAACAAAAACAGAAAACAAATCAGTCCCCACAGCTTTTGTTCCCCTGTGTATGCCAAATGAGTTCTGTGATGCTTAATAGCAAGGTATGTTTTTACTGTGTTCTTTCTGCTGTTAACTCTGTAGAGCCAACTCAGCTCTGAAAAACAGAATTGAGTTTTGTTCCAAATCATGCATCACCTACTTCTTTACATACTAAGATTCAGAAACAAGGCAAAACTCTGTGTTAAGATATTTAGATTGCTGAGGTACAAATGATAGCAGTCTCTTGTGTTTGGATTGTGCCATCTTGGAGGAAGATATGTCATCTTACCAAATTATCTGGCCCATGTGGACACTACTGGAAATAAATAAACTTGTCCTACAAAAAGTTTGTCACTGGTGACATACAGGCCATAACAACGGAACTTGACTTCCATTTCCAGAGGAGTATAGAGTTTGTTCATAAAATCAAAACTGATAAATTTAGCAAATGAAATTGCAAAAATACTAAGCAAATAACTATGGAAGACAATAATATGCATGGTTACGGGAGTTATCTGAACAGAACTGCTCATTTGGAACCTCATTTTATTGATGATTGCTACCATGAATAGTTTCATTGGTTATTGCCAGTACACACATCATGCTACTATCTTGGTGTTCCTGGCTATCAGAATCTTGACATACATATGGCTGCCTGCCAGGAGGGGGAAAAAACCAAACCTGAATGAATAATGTACCTTCTCATGAACTCTCATTGAATTCCTGTTCTTCTAGCTAGCCATGTCATTAGGATAGGGGTAGATGATCCAAAAGTAGCATGCAAGCTCATTTGGAGCAACATGCGGCAGCATCTTCAGTGCCACCAAAATTGCCACTCCTTCCACCAAAAGTCTCTCTGGGTGGCTTCGTCCTGTGGTCTGAGAAGAACAGCTCTGGGTGACTGCTTTCGACAGCATGACTGCTCCCCCAGACCCCGCCCCAGCTGTGGCTGTCACTGGGTTTTCAGGTGGCAACCACTTTCTTTTGCAGAGGGGGCTTCTGGCACTGACTGAGGGTTGGCAAGGAAGGGATGGCAGAGAATCAGGAAGGGTTGCCAACCCCTGCATTAGGGCTTTGTCTACAGGAGAAATTTACATCCATTTAACTAACACTGTGGTTTTAAATTGATTTAAATAAACTGAAATTTCTTAGTTCGGACTAGGCAAAGCCTGGTGTGACCATGGGCCAAATTAGTCTGGAAAAAGCCTGCTTAGTCCAGACTATTTTGCAGTGTTGACATGGTATTAGTTGACTGATGGTTTCCGCAACAAAACAAAACAAAAGCAATGTAAGATGAAAAAAGGTAAATTTAGACTTAAGATTGTAAATTTATGTATCAGTAAATTTAAAATATTATTACATTATTTTATAAGTAATATTCAAAAGCCAAACAACACAGTAATGATTTCACAAATAACCTTACCACTAATCTTATATTAGTATCCAAACTCAGCCTTTCTATCTCTTAATACAAGGCACTATATTTCATCTTCATTCCCCATATGGAACTAAGAACAATTTCATACCTATATTGTACTTCCCACAGACTCTACTGTAGTTAACTGTAAACCACACCAGCCCCTGCTTTTCTTCATACCCATGTAGAAACAACCCTGTTGGTGAAATTAATCTTGTATATCATCTGCACTACTTCAGCCACTCTATAATGTAGATACCTATTGTGAGCATCCGCCTCATACAACACTGAAACTCAAGCTTCTAGGTAGCTTTACTTCATCCCCTTTACCCAAACTGTGCAGGAAGAATGTGATCATTCTATACACATGTTGAGTGGTGCACAGAATGTATTATACTTTCAGAATGTCAAGAAATTCAGCTGTATGGAAAGCTTTTAAACTCATTTGTATGCTTAGTAATTTTCATAGTGAATGAACAGGGCAGACAAGATATAAGTTTGATTCCAGTTGTTTGTGAAATTTTAACTCACTCTTTCCTGTCTTTCAGACCCCCCTTAAACTCTGAAATTCAGAAACAGCAATGCTTTCTTAGGCCTTGACTGTTGCATGTTCCTGGTAGCTAGGTTGGTTATTGTTCATGTGTACATCTGAAGGGAAGCACATCTTCATGTTCCACAGTAGTGTATGAATGGGTGTAGTATTCCTATGGTGACTTGATGACTTTTGTAACAACCGAGTCTTGTAGTGTTCAGAGCCATAGTCACAGAACTGTGTGCAGGACTTTGTTCATAAATATTTTTAAAATCATTTTATTTATACAGAAACTCAGAGAAAGTTCTGAGGCACTCACAGTATTAGTAACAACACTTGATATATGGTAGAAAGGATGAGATATCTGTATGTTATGCTATATGCTGCCTCCATACCGGTCAGGGAATTTTAAAAGAATTCATATAAATGTGATTTTGTACATTAACTGGCAATTAATAATGAATTACATTCTTTGTATTGTTTGGTTTCTTTCCAGGTTGTTCATGAAGATCAAAATAGCATGACAGGAGGCATTGCCCCAGGCTCAGATATAGTGCTTGTTTTCTGTCTATGCTCAGTTCAAGGAAGCCAATTTTTCAAATCTATCATTTGTCTATCATTCAGCAAATATTTTTGGCTAAAATTTGTGTTCTTCAGTTAGATGATGTGCTGTGTGGGTGGACTGAGATGGATTAAAGAAACTCCTGACCAAGCAAAAATAAAGCCATCTTATTCACGGCAGTTAAATAGACTCCAGCTGTTGTCTTTCCTCTAGCATTCTCTTCTGTGTTCCTCTTCCCTACACGTTTAAAAATCCCGAAATTAGAGCCAGTAGCTATGATACCTCCGTCCTAGGTTCTAAATGCAGCTCGGTTCAAATCTTATACATTCTAGGATGTTCATCATAACTCGTGAAATTGGAATTCAGTGTTACTTCTGTGCTTATCGGGGGGGGGGGGGGAGGATAAAGAGACTTCTGTCTGCCTAACAGGATTTTCAAAGGTAGTAGGGCTGTTGTGGGATAGGTTTGATTGTGAGACCAGAACCTGGACACTGTTGAAAGGCTGGGGGAGAATGACAAGAGCCTTATTTAAAAGTTGTTAGGAGGACAAAGTGGAAACTATGGCCTGCTGGGACACAGAACATTAGACTGTGTCAAAAGCACAGCCCTGTGATATGGACTGTCATGTGTTGAGTGATGGTATCCTCCAAAAATGCCAATCTAGCCAACATATAGAGGAAAGGGAGGTGGATCTCCCAGTCTTCGCAGCTAGCATTAATAAGGTTAGCACCTTTGTCTGTGCTTGCCAAGAGCAGCCTTTCTATTCCTTGGGGTCAAGGATTGCTATTGTGCACGACTCCATGCAAAAGCATGTTGTTGGGGGAAGAGAGACTTCTTGCACACCATGCAGGTCCACACACAGTCTGGCCCAGAAAGAAATCTTCCGTGGACTGGGGAAATCTTTTGTGAATTAATCCAAACCTGAAAAAAGACTGGTTCATTTTGTGGGAAACTAATATGATTTCATGTGGTTCTTATTGTTCCTGAATCAGTTAACCTATTTCAGTGTTTCCCAACCAGTGTGTCATGGCTCACAGGTGTGACATCAGGCTTGAGCAGGTGTGCCACGGAATTTTTCGAAACACTTCAGACTTCTGGATTGGCTCATGAATATTCATTAGTTCATTTGGAGACTTTATGGTTGTGTACCTCAAAATAATTCAAGGTAGCAAAGTGAGCCAGGCAGAAGAAAGGGTGGGAGCCACTGGCCTATTTGTACCCTAAAACTTGCAATAAATCCAAGCGTCCTACAAAAAATCCTTCATGATCCCATAAGACTCGCTAAAATCCACTTACTCCAAAGGCTCTGTATTACCTAAAACTTTATTCAAATCTTATCACCAAAAAATGGCTACTTAATTCTTTTTGAATTAGCAACTGTTTGGAACCTCTGTCAGTACAAATTCAAACCACGAACAGTCATTTCCTAGCCCCAGCTGCAGTAAACTTCAGATGATGGATTTCCATATAACTTCATCCTTTGAAAGTCAAGTACCTAAGATTACATACATTTCCAGAAATTAATGTACATCTCCAGAAGCAATAGCTGCAATAAAGAACTACACTTGCTATGGAGATCAAAGGATCAGCTATATCAGAAAGTCCCCAGAGCTCAGGGAACACTTAGCTATCACTCAAAATTCCTAGCTGAAATATCTACAACTGTGGAGGAATGATGGAAAAGAAGCACTGTCCATAGTGTGCTAGTGAATCAGCTTGTATATTGTAGTTTATTTCTAGGCAAGGTAGTCTTTGAAATGCAAATCGTTTTAATGAGTTGTTACTGGGGAAAAAATCACTGTATAAAAATGCACACTACTCTGTCTGTTCACTCCTTCTGTATGGATATTGCTGCATTATAGCACAAATCTGTACATTAGTTCTCTCACCACTACTTATTTCCTTTTTGTTTTTCAGCATCTCAAACATGGACAGATAATGGCCTGGCTCAAGTGAAAAATTGTTCAGGTTTTCAGCAAGGTGGATTAAGATCAAACAGATTGCTCCATCTAGTGGTATAACTAGACAACATTTTGAATTTACACAATTATCTCGTTGCACAAAGATATTCCTGTTAAGAAATGATTTTGACTACTTTGTCTTTGTTGTGGTAACAACAGGCAGAAAAAAATTACTTAGTGAATCATATTACATGTGAGAACACTATAAACTATACAAGACTTTTTCATCTATACATTATTTTAAAAGCTGCTGAAGCCACATGAATGTCACAGACTATATCTGCTGTTAACTTTGACACTCTTTCCTCTGCTATAGCCCTTTCCTCCCCCCAAAAAAACCATGCACAGTAACTAGCACTGTGAACAAGACTAGAACAGAAGATGACATAATGTAATTTTCTAAAGATTCATGTGCATTTAAATTAGGAATGTTCTAGTGTGCCAAACATTGACAGGTTTGAAGAAGTGATTCAGTATATCTGAATTTGGTTCTGCTGAGTGGCAGTGTAGTTTTCAAAAGAACATAGTTAACAAAACTTTAACTTTTGTATTCTTACATAATTAAACAATGTCATTCTAAAGGTTACTGTTCTCCAACCAATTATCACTTCATTGCTTTGAATTGCTTTTTTAAAAAATCAATTGTGTTAGGATAACTAGTTTACTTCATCCTGGATTTTAATAAAGCATTTGATACATTGGCTCATACACTCTTACCTGAACAATTAATTTGTATCAGCTGGGATAGGAACGCTCACATGAAATGAAAACCACCTGAAGGGCTACAAACAAAAGGTAATAATACTCAACAGTATATTTTGTGGCAAAGGAGGTCTCTGGTGAAGTATCACAGAAATCTGTGTTAGAAGCCATATTATTTAACATCTTCATTAATTATATGGAAGAAAGGATAAACAGCACATTGATTAGATTTGCAGATTATACTACACTGGGAGCTGTTTGAAGCATTAGTGAGGGCAGTGAAATAACACAAAGGGATAGAGAGTGCAGAAATAGGACTGAAAGTAACAAAATGAGATTTGAAATGTCAGTTAATTAAATGTGGGGGAAAGGGAAATAATCTTAATGGGAAACAATAAAATTGGCCAACTTGCATGATGTCAGGAGCAAATTAGATAAAAGTTTGCAAAATTTCATTCAGAAAAATGCCTCTCTGAGATATGTACAAAATGTACTAAACTAAGCCATGGAGCAGAAAAGCAATAGCTCTGCTCAACAAAGCTCTGCTAAGGCTGAATTTAGAATACTGCATTTGGTTCACAGAATTTAGGTCCTAATCATGCACCAATAAAGTCAATGGAAGTTTTGTTAGCAAGAGCATATGCTTAAGCACCTGAATTTCTGGGGAGTGATGTGTTTATATCATCCCAGATATTTATATCTTATGTCATTAAAAATACAAGGGTAACAGGGCAGAGCTGATTAAAAGATTTAAAATGCATTTGACAAATTAGAACTAAAATCTTTCGCACAATTGTAAAGTCATTATAAGCCAAGACTTTTGTGTTTTCTTCTAGTTATATGTGATCCCCTAAAGACAAGTAATGTAAGGCAATCATGAGATAATATCACCTTCTTTATTCTAAAAGGTTTTTGTACTATTGGTCACAGCACTTTGGGGGAAATATTGGAAATGTAATACAAGATTATGAAAAAGAAATATCCAGCAAATCTCTCCAATGAACTGAAAGGACATAATGCTAGTCAGTATGGGCCAGATTTTTAAAGATCTTCGGATAGCTAAAGGTGTAAATAGATGCCTAGAGGGTTTACATTAGAACTGGTTGGAAAACCGTTTTAGCATCTGTGACCCCAAACCTCTTCATGACAGCTGGTGAGGGGTCACAAGAATATTCTGATTCTGATGCATAAATGCTGATTTACCAAAGAATGTCGTGTGGCATCTTGAATGAAAGCCAGGGTCAAAATAGTCATAGGTATCATTGTGCTTGTATATACATGACACTAAGTAAGGAGTTAGTTTCATAAACACACACACCGAAAATAGGTTCTTAAATTCTGTACAAGTTAGGGTTAGAGAAAAGAATTTGTCACACACAGTGTATTTTTCACCTGTTTCTGTCAGATGTTAACCATTGTAAGCTGACACAATGGATGCTCTTTTTACATATGACATTATCGAAAAGACGTAAAGTCAACAGGGAAGAGGATACAGGGGAACTAAGCAATGAGGGTTATATTGTTTTCTAGTAAACACAATGAATTTTGGGGATATAAGTAGAATGCAAAGAGGATACCTATTCGTCCTCCATCTCGGAAGTAAAAGGGCAGTGTATTTACATTCAGGGAAACAGGATCTCTGCGTATTTGGTCAAGGATGCTGTAAAAGGCTTTTGGCAAGATAAATTTCATTGGCCAGAACATTTGCTTGATAAGTTTAGTCTCTAGAAACTGTTATGATTTTTTTATACTGTATGATACCTTTTGTTTCTCTTATACATACTCACTGTCCCTTGAATCTTTAGTAATACACTTATCCTTGTGTAAATATATCATAATCATATCTGAGTACTGTATTATTAAGCAAGGGGTTAATCCTGAGCTGCAGCATCCAAGCTCATGCGTACTTTTGTTCCATTATGAACAGCAGACTTGTTAATTCTGTTGGTGCTTAGTGGATAAGGGGCTGGACGCTACAGGGGAATGTGTCAAAGGGACATGAGGCCAGTGTGCACCTATAGTTAACCTGAAAAGCAAAGAAAGAACTTGCATAGGCCAGAGGAGAGTGCTTGGATGATTAATAAGCTGGTGATGCCAAGGAGGGGATGCCCAGTTAAATAAATGCAAGTTTCCCTCAAGCTGGAAGCAGAGGCTAGCAAAGCGACTCTCAGGCCCCCAATAACCATCGCATCATGTCCTTAAAATTTTAGTAATTTCAGAATTTTTTTTAAATTTTACAGTATGATGAAATTGAGAACTTTTGAATTTTTTTCTAAAAGTTACATTTGTGTGCATGAGAGAGAGAGAGAGACCCTTATGCCAGAACCACCAAAAGCCTGGTGGTCATGACACACAGCTGGGGTAGTAGGAGATTGGAATTAGAGATATCTGTGTGAATTTCAGCCTGGATCTCCCACACATCCTGAGTGAGTGCTCTAACCACTGGGCTATTGGCTATTCTAGAGTCTTTCTCTCTCTCTCTGATCAGAAATGACACTGTGAACCTGAGAAATCCTGTCTAAGATTTAGTTAAAAACTTAGGGGACCTGTGATATGATATTTTATATATACATATATATAAAATGTACATATAGTGTGATGCACATAAAGTTGCTTGCTGAAGCCATAACTAGATAAAGCTATTTCAACAGTGTAAATACCAAGAAAGAAGTGGAATTATTTAGGAATTTGTAGCTAGAATAATGTAAAAGGAGGAAGATGTCAGGAAAAACGTCTTGCCTGATGTATTGACTAGCAGATTGTACCATAGTCTTACAAGAACACTGGTTGGGACTCGCTGTTTGGTATGTGAGCTGGTTGGGAATTTTCTTTGTGATCGTCTGACAAAAATGCCACTTTTCAAAATAGAAATTTTCTTGCAGAAGAGAGAGAGTGAATCTCAGAACAGCCTTCTAGGCAGACAGCTGGGAAGCTGAAAATTTCTGGTTTGGGTTTTCTGGAAATGTTCCCCAGCCCACCACACCCCCAACTGAGAATCCTTCATGAGAGCAGTTTCACAATTTCATGATTTGACTTTTGTCATGATATGGGATTATTATAGGTACTTTCAAAAAGTTATCTCCCTCCCTGGCCCAGAAGGGATTTCTATTTTCCAACCAGCTCTGGTTTGAGCCTGTTCAAAGGATAGGATGACCATATTTCCCTAAACTGAAAGTGGGATGCATGGGGCTGACCTGAGCCTCCTGACCTCACTGTTCATCCCACACACCTCAGCAAACATTCCTCTGTACTCTCAGTTGAATCAAGTAGTAGACATGGGGGCAGGACAAAAGAAGAATGGGGGCTGGGATCTGAGCAGCAAAGTAGGGTATGAGTATGCAAGTGTGAGTACTTTTGGACTCAGAGCCAGGAGGTGAAGCTATTGAACTATAATTCAGTTAGCCATTGTGTGTCCCTTTTGAGGTCTGGGGTAGTATGAAGGCATTTTGGTACAGGGAGGGATCAAGGAGACTCCAGAGAGCAGTTCTAAAGATGTGGCACAAGGCAGGGTGCCAGGCTGCAACTTCAGATTCAGAAAGGGGTGGGGGAAGGGGCAAGCAACAGGGGGCATGTCACTTCCAGGCACTTGAGGGGCTGCAAAGAGGCCAAAGCAACAGGGATGGAGTTACACTCAGTAAGTGGTACAAAACTCAGGGAGGGGGAACTGGAGAGCATTCAGTGGACTGACCCCAAAGGGCAGTGGGTGGGAAAGACACACCACCAATGTGGGAGCTCTGGGGGACTGTTCAAGGGCCTGCTGGGGAAGTTATACAGAAGGGCTCGGGGTCCAGCAGTCACAGCCCCATTGTTTAGGTGGAAAAGAGTTTGAATAAGGGTTATGGCTGCACTGACATCTGATTGGGCTGCAGAGTGAACACATGACACCCCATTGCTCCCTCATTGGAAGGGAGAGGCATAATGGACATATGGGACAGGCTCCTGTTCCCCCCAAATATCACCACTTATCCTTCTGAAAGTTTCTTTACCCACACCCTAGGGGGGCATGCCCCACTTTTGGGGGGTGGGGAACTGGGAATTTGTCCTGTTTGCTCTTGCCAAAGTTGGTTAGATCAAATGGGACAGATGCCTAGTTTTTCCAAAAAGTTGTGATGTCAGTGGCAGGACTTAGAAGAGGAAATTGGTCCAGTCAAAATGATATATAGTCACCCTATACAAGTACACTAAACAGACAACCAATAAATGACCATTGGGACAGTCCTGGAGTGATAGGGGTGGGCTGGATGACTTTTGTTTTTCAGTATCTGTCTATACTTGCAGATAATCTGGATGCATATTGTTTTATTGCCATGAAATGGCAAGTTTCACTAGTGGATTCTATCTGTCTAGTAAACTCTTGGCTAGAGAAATATGCAGATGGCTAAATGTCTCAGGACTTGAACCTGCTTACATTGATACTGAAGGAAAATACCATTCATTTCAAAGGGTACAGGATTAAGTCACAGAAAAGTAAACTGAGTGAGAAGAAAAATTAAGAGTAGGTTGAACAGAAAACCATGTGATCTAGTGTTAGGAATACCTTTCATCACCCTCAAGTTTTTCCAGAATTGATACTTGTTTGGGTATTGCTGGACTTCTGAAAGTGTTATAAAGCAGATTTAACAACAGATAAAAAATAGACAAAACTTTTATTGCAGAGAGAACCTAACAATTGATTTTCCCCTCACTCTATCATAACTATGTAAAGTTAAAAATAGGTGAAGTCTTTGTAAGGGAAAAATCTCAGCTGAATTCTCATCTGTTGTCAATTTTGATCAATTTCTGCATCCCTGGCTTTGTGGCTCCAGACTTCTATTTCTGTTCTCTATAAATTGGGTTTCTAAGCTTTAATAACTTTTAAGGCCAGGTCTACACTGTCAGTGAAATTTGGTGGCAGGCAAGGGAATTCTGCAAGCTATGCAGAGTCCCATTAATTCCCTAACTCCCCTTCACTATGATGTCTTCATTCCAGTGCGCCAGTGGAAAACATGTTCCCAATGCAGCACTGTGCCACTTGAAGGGATCTTTTTTAAGTGGATTTCCATATCAGTTTAGCGGTTCTTAACTGACTGCTAAGTCAATCTGCAAATATTGATCTGATGGCAGTGAATTTGCTGCTGTCAGTGTAGACATGGCCTAAGAGAAAGATGCTAAAAACAGTATAGCTTTGTTTGCCTAAAAAAGGCAGTGGTGTGTCTTGCTGCAGGAATCTTCTACTCAATACTGGAAATATATGGCAACCTACTACAATAATTGAAGACCTGATCCAAAGTCTTTTGGAATTAATGGGGATACTTCCATTGTCCTTAAGGGTCTTTAAACAAGGCCCAGAAAGAGGATAATACTAATGTATTATGCATTAATGATCAATTTTCAAAGTGTTTAATAATGGCATGAGTTTGGTATATCTAGGGCTGTAGGTTTCAGATGCCCAACATTGACACAGGTTGCTGGCATAAGTGAAGACTGAGGAGAGCTGAAAATACCATAGAAAAAACTTGTAACTTTTATCAAATATGTGCACTACAATTCAATTCTGAAAATGTCTAAAGGAAAAGGAAACAGAAATCTCATTTAAAATATTATTAAACAACTCCAAAAAGAGTGAGTATATGCCTCTCAACTCATTTCCATGGTATGGAAGGAAACTCTTACAGTGTTTTAAAACCACTCTTCCTCTAATAAGATGTTATATAGAATTATTATCCACATATATCAATGTAAATGTCATCTGTTTATAAATCCAATTAAATTGGATTCCTATGCAGTCATCCATAAAGGTTGCCTCTACAGTTGTACCAAATGTCTCCGCCACATCACAAAGTGCTAAGTTGTTGAATAACTTGTCTTCTTCTAAACATAACTCTACAAAGAGGCTTATTCTACTACTAAAAGTATTCACAAACATTCTTTGAACTGATCACTGTGAATTTGCTTCAGTGGTATTCCGGATTCATTTTATTTGCCTTCCAGGAACAGACATGTGAGTGAAATTCTGTTCACAAGGTAATTTGCAGAAAGTGTTATGAATAATTGGGTCAATGCTTATTAGCATGTGAAAAATTTGCACATCCATCTCAAAAGCTTTGAACTTAGAAAGGAGAAGAGTGATTTTAATATGGGAGCAATAAGAAAAATAAGTAATTTATACTACAGCAGTTCATAAACCTCTGATAAAAATAGTGGCCCCTTAGGTTAGGAAGCATAGGCTCCTACTGTAAAAGAGTCAAAGAACTTGTACAGTAAGGCCTGCTTCTTCAAGGTACTTAAGCCGATGTTAGGCTTTATATTTTCTTGTTCTCGGTATATAAAGATTTCAATCCTGCAAGTGACTGCGGTAGGCTTCTGCACTTTTGCAGATTTCATGAATTACAGTGGAGGTCTGTGAACATGTAGAGGGGCTCGTGTGCACCATCAGTTGGAAGATCAGGGATGAAGCAAGCAAGACTTTTAGATATTGAATCTCTATCATGCTTCCAGCCCAGTCACTATCAGTAGGCAGATAATAAATACATATTTAAACAAACATGATGTGATTACTTTTATGATATTTAACAAGCCTCCAGGCAAAGCACGGTTTTAACATGTTAACAGCATCAATCAGAGTTGCTTAGGAAGTGACTCATTGAAGAGGAAATCTGTAAATTTAAAGTAGAAAGGGTCTGCAAGGGCCTTCCTAGATATCTAACTGTGGATGATAAATTAAATTCTGAAGAACATAACTTTTCATAAAGCCATGCCAAAGAGCTGCAGAAGAAAGATATATATCTAGAGCCTCAGGTCAAGGTCATCATGCATCAGAGTGAGTTGGCCACCCAGTCATTTCCAAAAACTTCAAAGAAAAGAGGCGAAAAAATGAAAGTACTTCTCAGATCTCCATCCTGTAGAGTTTCAAAGAGTCTGTGGTTTTTATCTTTTTTTCTGTTTTATAAACCAGTCTGTCAGTTTGGGGAGATATTGCAGAATTTTATTAACATATAGCTTTTGTTTCATATTTCACACAAATACACTGATGTGTGGTACTGTCTACAGTTACTTGAAGATCTTTAAATCATTTTTTCCAAAGCTGAATTTAAGATAACTCAAGTATTTAATTATAGGTTGGAAAGATTAACATATTCAGTAACTCTGTGTCTGAACACATAGAACAATGGTGCCCTGATCTTGATTCCATGACTTAGAAGTGGGGATTCTACTTGGGTTTGTTTCACCTCTGGTCACTGGCTAGCTCACTCTCCTGGCACGCATGTATGTATTGAGCCTTATTAGAACCTAGCCTTCTGCCTCTGTAAGGTGGACAGGTTCCAGTGAGCAACTCCTTTTCCATTCTTTTTTTTTGGGGGGGGAGAGAAGAGGGTACTTTTCATGCCCTCCAGTCTGTCTGTCTGCAGGGTTCTGTGGTTTTATCTCCCCAAGCAGCATCTGTCTTTGCAGATGCCCAGAGCCAATTTCTCTTGTTTGTTTGTTTGTCCCACATAAATGGAACTTGGCTTCTGGACACAAGCATTATATTAATTGCTACACTGGATCAGACCTGAGGTCCATCTAGTCCAGTATTATGTCTCTGATGGTGACCAGTACCAGGTTGCCAGATGCTTTGGAGAAAGATACAAGAACCCTGCAGTAGGCAAATCCGTTCCTTATAGCAGAGCTCAGGATTAGCTCTAACAGTTAAATGGTGTTCTGAGGCCTGAAATATAAGGTTTCAAAAAGTTAGGAACAGCAACTCTGGATAATCTTATTATTCATAGAAATGATCATATGTGAAATAATACACAAGTAAAAATCAAAAAAGAAAGTCATAATGTGCTGCCAAGCTCAAAGAAAGTCATAATGTGCTGCCATGCTCTGCTCTGTACCCTGATTGCTTCTGTGGCAGGCTTTTTTTGCCCAAATGTACCTGAGAGGGCAAAAGCTTCAGTGCTTTTTTTGCTGTCATCTGCTTTTTTTAGAATCATCAAGGGGTACACTATAAGAAGCAGCCCAACTTTCTTCCACCCTAGAAAACTAGCTTGTTTTCTAGTTAATTCAGGTAAGAGTCCCCCATCCATCTTCCCATAATACCATAGGGAACCAAGATCTCATTGTTACCTTCAGAAGGTTCTAAAACACTGTCCTCTGTCTGCCCAGACTGTCTTAAGAATGTAGAAGAGTTTAAGAAAAGAAAATCCCAGCCATCCACTTCTGCAGACTCAGCCAATCATATGCGGAAGACTGGAAATTCCCAAGGGTAATACCAAGACCAATCCAACTCCAATTATTAGAGCTACCCATTCTTACAGGACAAAGTTAATCAGCTGGTGGAGCTCTGTTTAAAAGTAGCAGGTCCTCCCTCCCAAGTTGCCTTGGCTTATGACCCTTTTAAAATTATGCAAAGACGGAAGAGGAAAGCTTTATCACTCCCTCTTATACCAGAATGCCCATAGATGATTATTGACTGGTTCAACAATCTGGTCCAATCCAGAGAAGAAGAGAACCTTCAACAAGGCCACTTAAAAAGTTGTCCAGACCGGATGTGACTAATCTAGTCAATCATGTTCTCCTCAGCTTCTAAGATTCATGCATCTCCATATTTATCATATAATTTTCCACAGAGGAGCATTGTAATTCCAACAAATTCAGCAGGGCTCCTGAACATAGAGAACTCAGGAGTAGGGATTTTAATCCTCCAGTTCCTTTCAAACAACCAGGGGTCTGCAAGTCCCAGTTTACACAATTCTTTCCATTATTGAATCTATATTTGACTGATGGAAAGGCTTCTAAGACAATGATAAGATTAGTCATTTTAGTTTTGTCCTTCTACAAAGAAACCTGTGACTACAATTGCTTGAGGGTTTTTTTTGTTTGTTTGTTTGTTTTTGGTTTTTTTTTTTTTTTTTTGGACATATCTTCAATGAAAAATACAGTTTGGGGTCAACTAACTGAAACAGTGAAATTTGTATTCAGTTTGTCTTGTATAGATTAGCTGAAACATTTATTGTTTTCCATTTTGGGGGAGAACAATTTTTTTTTCATTTTTGACCGTTTTAAAACAAAACATTTTGATTTCACTTTGAAACTTGCCAACACTTAACTTTTTAAGATGGTTTCCCACCCTCGCTCACTGAAAAAACCCATTAGATTTCATTTTGGAGTTGCCCAAAAGATTTTTTTTAAGAGCCAGCGGCCAAAAAAAACCCCAAAAAAACCCTTTGGTTTGACCTGAGACATCATTTTTTAGCATCTGCACCCACACACCAATTTAGCCAATGAACAAAATACTCTTATTTACATAGCTCTACCTATGTATGACATTACCAGGTTCTTCACCAGAATTATGCAGCTCTGTAGTTCATGCCAAGTAAAATGCTCTGCTTTCAAAAGAAGTCTTGTCAGAAAAGTTTTGGAGAACCTCAAATTATACTGATGGGGAATTAACATTAAAGAGTGTGTGATGCAGCTATTGTACCTAGTACACAGTTATGGTTCTAGAATATTATTTGCAGGTGGTATGAAGGATGTAGGGATTGAAAAACATATTTCCATCATATATCTGGTTTGAATTTGTATTGTGAGTCCATATCTAAGGAGTTAATGGGGCCTCTCAAAATAAGAGTATCATCACTAATTGCGTTAAAGAAGAATCTCCATTCTCTATTGAAAGCAGTTCTCCTATTAACTAAACCAATAAAATCTCAGCCAAGAAATAGATATTTCTGCCTTTCAGTGTGTTTGGATAGCAACCAATGTAGTCCAACAGTGGTTTCTAGCCTGTAGGCTAATTATACTCATCAATAAATAAATGGAATAAAAAAAAGTTCAGCACTGTCAAAGCTTTGTACATCTAATTCAACATCTTCAGAGCAAAACATTGTCAGACTGATGTTTAATTGCCTTTTGAATACCTCTACTTGTTTGAAGCTGAAAATAATAAATTAGAATGGTATTAAAACAATCAAAATGACATTTAAAAGATCCAGTTATCAGCTTCTATTAAACAATCTGTCTGTCTCCCCATGAAGGAAGGTGGTTTAACCACATCCTGTATACAAAATAATATCTGAAAGAAAGAGAAAAATGCAAAGTGAAAAGAAAAGGGAAGGTGTAGAGTTCTGCTCTTTCACTGTTTCATCCATTCCATACCACATGCATTCTTTAAAGACGGCTATGAAAACGTTATCAAAACAAACAAGGAGTCCTGTGGCACAGTTAGTCTTTAAAAATGCCTCAGGACTCCTTGCTTGTTTTGCTGAACTAGACTAACACAGCTACCCCTTTGGATCTTATGAAAACTTTGTCATCAAGCATAATATAATGTTGAGCCCTGAAGAGTATTCACACTAGCATTCTTTATTTCCCTCCATTAGAAAATAATTGATGATTGCACAACTTTATGTATAGTTAATAGAAAAACTCAGATTGACTTCATTAGGGCTTTGGATCAGGCTTTGGAGAGAGCATATTTCTCTCTATAAAATGGATAATGAGTCAGAGGTGCAAACAGCTTAAGAAACGGAAACCCCTTAACTAAGGGAAGTGTAAATATGTGGAAAGTCTGAGTTTTATTGAGTATATACTCTCAAATCCTAGTTTACAGCTTTGTTTCAAGTGGCCTTGCTAAGATTAAAGCTTAATAATTAAATCTCTAGTTGACAAAGATGCCAGTTCATTTATTTAATGGTCTTCTGATTTAATTAACGACTAAGACAGCAACTTAATTTAAGCATCAGCCATTTTAAAAGTAAGGCATAGTTTGGATTACTAATTTCTTATCCCAGAGGGACCCGCTAGTTGTGAAAGGGCAATTCACTCTTAGACTGCATTATGCTCAAACCTGTTCTCCCTTCATGTAATGTGTTTTATGACTTAGTCATGTGCTTACCACACCACATTTTCAACAGCAGTTTCTTTTCTTCTCATCATTTTCTTCATCTTCTTTCTTCAATTTTGGACTCCCTGCGATTGTTGGGAGGCTGTGAACTCAGTGTTCTTTCTAGCAGAATTTACCAGTTGGGTGCAAAAAAAGCAGGGAGTCTTGTGGCACTTAAAGACTAACAGATTTATTTATCACATGAGCTTTTGTGGGAGAATATCCCACTTCATCAGACCCTTTGAAGAGGGAGAACTTACAGAACTGGATGAAGATAAATGCAGGGGTGTGTAAGATGTGGGATCAGGTCATACTGCAACAGCAAATCAGAGCATTTGTAAGGATTCAGACTTTAGGAAACAGCATACAGAGGGAGGGTGAAGTCAAATTACCTGTTACAATGTGAAAAGAATCCATACTTATTATTCAGCTCTGCTTTCACACAATTTAATTCACATATTAATTCAATTTCGACTTTCTCTTTGAAGTCTTGATGTCCAATTTGTTTTTGACAGCCATCGTTAAGAAGTCATCAATGGAGTGGTTAGGAAGATAGAAGTGCTCAGCAACTGTGTGTGTGTGTGTGTGTGTGTGTGTGTGTGTTCTGATATCAGTTTTATGAGCATTGTCTTCTGTGTAGGGTCTGTCCTGTTTGTCCAATGTATAAGGTTGTGGGGGCATTTCCAGCACATGATGGCATAAATCACGTTAGTGGATGAGCGGGTGAAGGACCCTTTGACAGAGTAGCTGGCTTGACTAGGTCCTATGATGGTGTCTTTTTTGCAGATATGTGGACAGAGTTGGCAGCATGGTTTGTTGCAGGGATATGTGCCCGCTTTAATGTTTCTGTTGTTAGGTCTGTAGTTGCTGGTATCTGTTTAAGGTTTGGGGTTGTCTGTAAGTGAGGAGAGGTCTGTCTCCCAAGGCTAGAGAGACTGAGGGGTCATCTTTTAAAATAGGCTGGAGGTCCTTAATGATCTGTTGTAGAGGTCTGACTTGGGGGTTATATGTGGTGACCAGTGGTGTTCTATTGTTTTCTTTTTTGTGCCTTTCCTGTAGTAGTTGACTGAGGGGTACCTGTCTGGCCCCGTCAATCTGTTTCTTTACTTCTCCAGGTGGGTACTGTAGTTTTAAGAAAGCTTGATAGAGATCCTGAAGATGTCTGTCTCTGTCTGAGGGATCAGAGCAAATGCGGTTATATCTTAGGGCTTGGCTGCACACAATGGATCGAGTGGTGTGGTCAGGATGGAGGGTTGAGGGACGTAGATAACTATACCGATCAGTAGATTTTTCGGTATAGAGTGCTGTTGATGTGTCCATTAGCTCATTAGAGCAAGGATGTTGTAACTTCCTGTCTCCGTACTTATTGCTTTAGGGGTGTGTACCCATTTCAATACAATATCAAAAACAAATAACTTAACAAACAGATGTTTAAAATACATTTTTCTGTTTCAAGTAGGCTTACAGTATCTTTGTAAAACAGAAGGAGTCCTGGGGCACTTTTAAAGACTAACAAATTTATTTATTGCATGAGCTTTCATGGGAGAAGTAGGATTTTTCTCCCATGAAAACTCATGCAGTAAATTTGTTAGTCTTTAAAAGTGCCACAGGACTCATTGTTTATTTTGCTGAACTGGACTAACACAGCCACCCCTTTGGAACTTGTCACCATGCAAGTATCTGTAGTGGCTCAGTGTTTTTTCATTATACATAAATAAAACATCCCTAGAAGTTATATTTTAGACCACCAGTTTTGGTATATTTCTGTTGATTCAATTTTTAGAGCATATAAAATTCAAGGCACATAAATGCCTTTACCTCTAAGGGGTGGGATTTTGTGCTGTCTAACATGCACATGAAAGAATCCCGAGACCAGGGGGAAGGGCCTTGGCTGTTTTTACACCATCTTTGCACCTCTTGAGTCTGGATTTCCTTTGGGACGTAAAGTGGTTTACAGCTCTGGTCTATGCTGACAGTGCAGTTCTAAGCAATGTTCCTTACCTCAGCCTTCTGCAGCCTGTCCCTCCTCTGTCAGAGTGGTAAAATAAAATAAAATAAAAATATTGAGCTATAATTTGACCCACTAGCACCACCCCTGCAAGTGATTCTGTGTAGCCAGAGAGTGGGTCTGCTTTTGATTTTCTGGTTTCTCCAGTTGATTTCTCCATAGCAACAAAGCTGCTCCTCTGCCTGCAGCAGCAAGAAGTTTTTTCAATTAGTTCCTCTCTGTGCATGCAGGACTGTGCCTCTCTGTTCTGCCTGTAGCAGAGAAATAGCAGGGAAAGCTTTTCCTGCCTTTTTTATTTCTTTTAGAGAGAAGGAAGAGGCAAGCAGAGGATGACTGCCTCCCCACAAGCCTTGCACCTGGTACCCGCAGTGCAGTGCAGTGCTTTTCAGGAAGTAATGTGAGCAGAGGGGACAAGAGACCCCAAATGAGTAATTTGCTGCTATCACTTGCCTTTGTCTTTTGTAATTCAACAGCCTAAAACTGAATGACAATCCCACCCACAGTGAAGAAAATCCCTTAGTTAGAGGGAATCCTTGGCTTATATTATAGCAGTTTATCCCTGGTTTTGTACGGGCAGCCAGAATCTCCACAGTGTTATCTGCTCTGGACTTGTACCACATGTCCCCTATGCCAGAACTAGTGAAGAGGTCCTTGGAAAATAGCCTGCAGCTGTCTTCCTCACTTCCTGCACTGTGGAAAATTATCTTCTGGAAAGACCAGAGGTTTTTACAGCCATTTCACACTGCCTTGGCCTTCTTACCTTCTATAAAGTGACCAGAGGGGAAGTGAGATTTCACCCCTGAGTTTCTTGTCTGATTAATAGCCTTCCCACCACCTCTGTTGCTAGTTTCTATTCTGTAGCTTCCGATCACATGGCAGGTAAGAAACAAACAGGTACAAGTGGGAGCTTTTGTGGGATACAGACATCCGGCTGATTTATACTGAAGTCTCTCACAATCAAGTCACTAGGAACTGCACTGAACACTTCACCTTGGAAGTCAACTGTACTTCGATTTTCTTCCCCTTTCAGTACTAATAGGATGGTGCTAATTTTCTCTTCATAGCTAGCTATTTTTACCAACTTCAGCCACACTTGGTTAAGCAAAGTCCACACTAGTGGCCATACTCATTGTGTGCTCGACATGTTTTCAATATAAAATTGGGGCTCTAATAGTCAGGAATCACAACCTACAATGTATAATCAAAGGGCCCTCACCCTTACAAACACCAGAAGCTAGTGCCAACCCTAAGCTTTTGTTAGACAAGAACAGTGCTTACATAAAGTGCACCATGCTTTTTGATCTCCTTCAATATGTGGGCATGGTGACACCATTTGGTAAGGACCTCCACAGAATCAGATTTGATAGTCCTAAAATAAATTGCACCCTTTTAAGGACATTCTTAAAGGAAATATGCTGATGGCTAGTATACTTATACACATATGACTTCAAAGAGGCAGTACAGAGGAAAAAGTTTTGACCTTACAATAAAAACATGGAGTGGGAAGCTTGGATGCAGTGATTGTATCAAAGATAATCCTGTAAGCGAGAATGCCTCTTATGAAAGGGAACTGGGCTGTGTTTTCTTACTTTCTTTGAATCTGATATTTACCTCAGTAAATACTATTATAAACTCATGCAAAGCAGATCACCAAAAATATGAGGTGAGGCTGCATTTGGAGTGTTCTGTCCAGTTTTGCCTCCCTATCCCCACTTCAATAAGGATGTGGGCAAATTGAAGTGTGTCTAGCAGAGGACAACAAAAATGATTTTGGAGCTGGAGCACATGTTCTATGAAGAAAGGCTGAGGGAACTGGGATCATTTATTCTACAGAAGGGTGTAGGGGGATTTGATCATACCTGAAGTGGGGTTCTAGGGAGGATGGAATTAGGCTATTCTCGGTGGTGGCAGATGACAGAACAAAGGGCAATGATCTCCAGTTGCAATGAGAGTGTCTTGGAGGCTGGCTATCAGGAAAAACTTTTACACTGTGGGAATGGTGAAGCACTGGAATATGTTACCCAGGGAAGTGGTGAAATCTTAATCATTAGAGATTCTTAAGTCACGGCTTGATATAGCCCCGGCTGGCATGATTTAGCTGAGGTTGGTCCTGCTTTGAGCAGCGGGTTGGACTAAATGAACTCCTGAGGTCCCTGCCAGCCTTTATTTTCTACGATTCTACGTCTGGATTGAAACAAGGAGGCTCATGCTGACCCTACAAAGGCAGACCTAAAAAACAGGTAGAAATATTTAACAAATATTTAAAGTTCATGTGCTTCTGAATCACCCTGCTGCAATTACTTGGCAACCCTTTGGTCCAAGATTGTATATTTAATTGTTTAAGGTCTTTAACAGGATGGCCAAATTCAATGTATTAATGCTCCCATTGGGTTTTAGAGAGGACAGTTGGACATTTATGTACTTAAGTACCAATTTGTGTCAAGTTGACACAAATTGTGTTGACTACAGAGAGGTTCATTTTAATGCTGTGAAATAATATGGAGAATGAACAGCAGAAAAAAAAAATCTCTAAAATGTACTAAAAATTCTACCATAACATCACAAGCAATAAATTTAGCATCCGTATAGATCAATTCCTTGCTTCTGCTTATCTAGGTAATAAGATGGGTGTGACATTCCTCTCTTGCAGTCTGAACTGGTGTGTCACTGTGCCATCCAGTTCTCTATTCCAGGACTCTGACTTACCCCACTTTGTTTTGAGAACCACAACTCCTGGATCAGCTCACACCCAGTCATCCGTATGTAATCAGCTCCTTACTTAGTGAACGAGTATGTCACTCGCTCCTCATGGGATAGTCCCACAGCAAACTCCACCCTCCCTGCTGCCAATCACAGATGCAATCTGGGAACTACTGTCTTGCAAGTTTCAGTGTGCCCCTACTGGACCTTGCAAACTCATTTATGATCACCTATCAATTTAATAAATGAATCAATATTCATCAGCCTTTGTGCCCAGTGAGCCCTCAGATGCACTCTAATTCAGCATTGCATTTCTTTAGATAAAACAAACGCATGTTCATGTAAGTCAAAACAATATAAAATCAATTATTCATTCAGTCATGGAGATATCATAATCAAATAAAAGGAAAATCTCATTCTAAACTAATCTGTTCCAGTCTATGTTCAACTTACTCACAAGCTTGTGTGTGATGTTTTACAGCCCCTTTGCCATCTGCAGGTAGGTGTCAGTCCTGGATGTTGCTTAGAAGATGGAGTCCAGGGAAAATCCTCACTTAATCCAAAATGTGTTTTTTTTTTTCCCCCCTTTCCAGGCCCCTTCAACCCTCACCCCTGGGGTCGGGTGATTACCCATGTCTCACAATGGGCGTAATCTTTGCCTTTTAAGCCAAGATGCTACAGATGATTAGCTAGACCATCGTTCCTGTATGCCTTTGCTGGTTGTGTAAACACAGTTCTGTTTATCTGTCTCTATTCAAGCCACGTGAGATATACTTTGGGACATGACTTGGCAGAGTTTCATATCTGTAGACATGTATGATGTTGCAGGAAATATGCTACCACAACAATAATGTAGGGCATGCCATGTTCATTCCAGAAACACATTACATCCCATACTTTATATTAGATGATACACACTCACATTGTAAGTGTGAACATGAATTACAAAGTTGTACATGGTGTACATGTCATGGGGGAGGTATGTGGAGGGGAGTGAAGAGGAATGTCCATGAGTGGAAATTCCAGATCTGCTGAAAATGGCAAAATTCTCATTTACTTTGCCCAATAACTGGCTCTTGGAAAAGTGTTCTTTGTTCTTTTCCTTATTCACAAGTTATTTGCAAATGGACTCTGATTTTAGTTATTGTTCATAATTGTGTGAACACTGCAGCTTGTGGCTGTTTGTAAACTACTAGATTTGACTCAACTGTTAACTATCAGCTAGGGCGTGTGATTGGTCACCTAAACTATGCTATATAAAAAAAAAAAATTCCCCTCTCACCCCTATGGGTGGTATGTGTCTTCCTCAACCTCCAGTCCTCTACCAGAGGCCTGGGAGTTTGAGGGTTTTGCTGTCACTTGGCAGTGCTACATCTATCACCACCGCTGTCTTCTGGTCCTTGTCTATTACCACGATGTCTGGTTGATTGGCCAGTACCTGCCTGTCTGTTCGGATCTGGAAGCCACCTTGTTGCTGTCACTTGGCACTGCTACATCTATCACCACCGCTGTCTTCTGGTCCTTGTCTATTACCACAATGTCTGGTTGATTGGCCAGTACCTACCTGCCTGTCTGTCTGGATCTGGAAGTCCCCACAGAATCTTAGCCCTGTTATTCTCCATGACCTTCTGTGGAATCTTCCATCTGGTCTTGGGAGGGTCTAGCCCATACACTGTGCAGATGTTCCTGTACACAATGCCAGCTACTTGGTTGTGCCGTTCAGTGTATGCTGTTCCTGCCTGCATCTTACATCCTGTTGCTATGTGTTGGACTGTCTCTAAGGCATCTCTGCACAGTCTGCACCTTGGGTCCTGTCTAGTGTGGTAGACCCCTGCTTCAATGGATTTGGTGCTCAGTGCCTGTTCTTGTGCTGCTATGATCAGTGCCTTAGTGCTGTCTTTTAGTCCAGCCCTTTCCAGCCACTGGTAGGATTTCCCACTGTCAGCCACCTCAGCTATCTGTCGATGGTGCATCCCATGCAGGGTCTTGTCTTGCCATGGCACTTCTTCTGCTTGATCTTCCTCCCATATCTGCTGCTGCCTCAGGCATTCTCTTAGCAGCTCATCTTTGGGTGCCATTTTACTGATGTACTCCTGGATGCTCTGGGTTTCGTCCAGGACAGTGGCTTTGACACTCACCAAACCCCACCTGCCTTCTTTCCAGCTGGTGTACAATCTTTGGGTATTGGATTTGGGGTGTAAACCTCCGTACATTGTGAAGAGCTTCTGGGTCTTCACATCGGCAGCCTCCATGTTCTCCTTTGGCTAGCTCACTATACCAGCAGGGTATCTGATGACTGGCAGGGCGTACCTGTTGATGGCGTGGATCTTGTTCTTCCCATTGAGCTGGCTCTTCAGGACCTGTCTTATCCTTTGGTGGTACTTGGATGTTGCTGTCTTCCTTGCCTCCTCATTGTGGTTCCCATGTGACTGTGGGATGCCAAGGTACTTGTAGCTGGTCTGTATGTCTGCTATGTGGCCTGCTGGGAGTTCCACCCCCTCAGTCTTGACTACCTTCCCTCTCTTTACTACCATCCGGCCACACTTCTCCAGTCCGAATGACATCCCAATATCCTCACTGTAGATCCGTGTCAGGTGGATTAGCGAGTTGATGTCTTATTCATTCTTAGCATACAGCTTGATGTCATCCATGTAGAGGAGGTGGCTGGGTAGTTCCACTCTTGAACTTCTATCCATATCCAGTCCTTGCAATTGTCCGGCTGAGGGGGTTCAAGCCAATGCAGAACAGCAGCGGGGACAGCGCATCACCTTGGTATATGCCGCACTTGATGGCCACTTGTGCAAGCTGTCTTGAGTTGACTTCCAGTGTTGTCTTCCACAGTCCCATTGAGTTCTTGAGGAAGGTCCTTAGTGTCCTGTTGACTTTGTATAGCGCCAGACATTCAGAGATCCATGTGTGTGGCATTGAGTCATAGGCTTTCCTGTAGTCAATCCAGGCTGTGCTCAGATTGGTCTGTCTAGACCTTGAGTCTTGGGCGACTGCTCTATCTATGAGCAGCTGGTGTTTTGAGACTCTGGTGTTGTTCCCAATGCCCTTCTGAGCTGTGCTCAGGTACTGGCCCATGTGGTCCTGTAGCTTGGCGGCTATGATGCCTGATAGGACTTTCCATGTTGTGGGGAGGCAGATTATTGGCTGGTAGTTGGACGGTGCTGTTCCCTTGTGAGGGTCTTTCATGATCAGCACTGCCCTTCCTTGTGTTAGCCAATCTGGGTGGGAGCCTGCTGCTAGCAGCTGGTTCATCTGTGCTGCTAGGCGTTCGTGCACTGCTGTTAGTTTCTTTAGCCAGTAGGTGTGGATCATGTCCGGTCCAGGTGCTGTCCAGCTCTTCATGTTCTTGACCCGCTGTTGGAGGTCTGCTACTCTGATGGTGACTGGTTCCTGTTCTGGGAGATTGCTGTGGTCTCTTCTCAGGTCCTGCAGCCACTTTGCACTGGTGTTATGAGTCTTCTCTTTCTCCCCTATGGTCTTCCAGTACTGTTCAGTTTCTGCTGTTGGTGGCTCTGCTGTTACTGTGTTGTTGCACTGCAGTTGGGAGTACACCTTGGATGGTTCTTTGGAGAACAGGGCATTTATCTTTTTGGCCTCTGCTGCTCTAGTGTATCTCCTTAGCCTGGTAGCCAGTGCTGTGAGCCTTTGTTTAGCAGTCTCTAGGGCTTTAGATGGAGTCAGGCCCTTGTATTTTTTCAGTAGCCAAGTCTTATCCTTAATCTCTACACCCTTCTGTAGTTCCACCAGCTGACTAACTTCTCTCTGAGTTGCCTTGATCTTATCCTCCACCCTCATTTTCCAGGGGGGGGGTATGTACTGCTGCTGTTCTTGATCCTGTAGCCAAGCATCTCCAAGATTACAGAGGCTGTAGAGTATACCAGTTCATTGGTTTGATTTATGGTGGTAGCAGGAATCGTCATTAAGGCTCTATTGGCATCTTCTAGCATACTAGCTGATGGTACTTCTCCAATGAGCCTTGGTAATCGGTCTCAAGGGTTGACTGTAGCTAGTTTATCCATGATCTTATGCCTCATATCAGCTGCTGTGCTCTGTAATGGAGGGGGTGGCAGTGAAGTTTCAGGTTAAGATGTTGGCTGCACATCTAGTTGTTCTTCTGGGTCTTCTTCTTGAGTCCGGGATGTAATGTGGAGTTGGTCCATCTCAAGTTGTGAGAGCAGCTTCCTCTTTACTATGTTGAAGCATTGGGTAACTAGCTGTTTTTCAGTTAGTGTGGATGTCAGTCTATTGTCTATCCATAGTTCCCTCATACATTCCCTCTTCTTAAGTCTACTGTTATAGTAGCATTCCATCAATTCCAGGTTCTCTTGTCTCATCCATGTATGGTTTGTTCCAGTAGCCCACTTATCATCAGATTGTCCCGGTTCCCCAACATCTGACACAGACCTTGTTAATCCAGGCAACATCCGAGCTGGCATGACTCTCCTTGTTCACGTCACTCTCATATTCAAGGTAGGCAAGTGAGGCATTAGGGGGTCTCTTGCCCAAGGACCCTTACTGGAAAGTTAGGTAGGTAGGTACCAACCAGGATTTGAATCCTGGTCTCCCGCATCAAAGGGTGGCGCTCTTAACCACTACACTATCCAGTCTTCCATATATGTATATATAATTTTTTTCTTACTATGTTCTTTTTCCTGATATATCAAGGTAGCTCTATCCATGATTTGCCCTACAAATCGAGCAATTTTCCTAAGCAGTCATTGTTATCTAGACATCTTAATTTGCTAATATATTCTTACATGGCACATAGCAATGATAATTTTAGTGTCATATATTTACAAGACAAACAGCCATATATTTGATTTGAAAGTACTGTGAAATGTTTTGTATCAGAAAGCATGATATTTTCACAAGAAACTAGAATATTTTACAACTTTCCTCATGAATACTGCAGAGAAGGATTTAGTAAAGGAGCTTTAAATATAAGTTTGAATTCTTACTGGTATCCCAGGCATCTCTGAATTTTTTTTTAAGTTAAAGTCTGCTCCTACAAAATGAGACACTTGTCACTGACTAAATCTAATGCAGACTTTGAGAGCTTATTGAAGGGCTTTCAAATATTAAATACATGCTAGAACTGAAGCAAAAAATCCTCTGAGCAAATCCATCTCTGGGCAATGAGATTTTATTTATACCTCTTAAAACTCTCTCTGCTTCAGGAAGGTTGGTGCATGAAAGAGATTACTAGAGCTGCTTCAGGTTATTGTCTATGTGGAATATCACAGAATAGCTTCTGCAGCAAGAATTTTGCTGCTTGTTCATAAGCCAAGACCCATTGTCAACAGACAGGTATGGATGAAGATGGGATTGTCTCCTCCATTTTTAATTTTCACACACAAATTGTATTATAAAGATAATTGTTCCATTGCCCATGATGTTATGAGTGATGCACAATGCGCTGGCATTAATAACTACACCGAAAGCCAGTAATATAGGCTGATTACCAGTAAACAGCAGACTTGATGAAAACCACTTAACTTAATTGTAAGTGCTGCAGAGATGGGGATTTTTAATGCTTAGTGCCTCTTATTTCTAAAGATGTATTGTGAGTTATTGTAACCCATGGATAGTATTAATAAGGATGTTTATCTCCCATTCACATAATTCTTAATCTGTTACATTAAAGTTTTATTTTATTTAGAAAAGTTTACTTTCCCACCTCTTGTAGTAAAGAAATATCACCAGATGTCAGGCAGGACCAAAGCTCCTCTGTTTATGTCTGTACTGTATGTTTTTTATGTAATAGCTGGCTAGCAGGATCACTTCATGCAGCAAGGAAAGGGCTGTCCTATATACATGTAGGATACGTCTCTTTTCATTGCAAGTCTTCATATGCAAAACAAAAATGGTTACATAAATCTGATTTACTGGGATTGCACAGGTGCAGAATTTAATCCTTGGTTGCTTCAAAGCAGATGACTGAGCAAGGAGACTATTTCAGATGAAAGGTCAAATTTAAGAGGATCAAAAGGGACATACAAGAAAGAAGCTGGTCAAAAGCTTGGGGTAAGTTTAGTGCCATTCAGATGATGAGCAAACCAAGCAAAACATACAGATCAAGAGAATGAAAGGAGGCCTAGCAGGAAAAAGCAACACTGGCATTCTGTTGTTTTCTTTCTTGGGATTCTTATGTAGTAGCTTCTGGGGAGCTGTCTGGCTCTGTCGATCTGTTTCTTCACTACTCCCGGGTGGGTACTGTAGTTTTAAGAATGCTTGATCCAGATCCTGAAGGTGTCTGTCTCTATCTGAGGAATCAGAAAAAAATGTGGTTAGGTCTTAGGGCTTGGCTGTAAACAATGGATCAAGTGGTGTGTCCTGGGAGGAGGGGGAGGGCTTGAGGGATGAAGGTAACTATAGTGCTCTGTAGGTTTACAGTATAGGGTGAAAGTCAACTACTACATGAGAAGCGCAAGAAAGAAAACAACAGAACACCACTGGTCATCACCTACAACTTGCAAGTCAGACAGCTACAACACATCATCAAGAATCTTCAGCCTATTCTACAAGAAGATCCCTCACTCTCTCAAATCTTAGGGGATGGACCTCTCCTCACTTACAGCCAGCCCCCCAACCTTAAGCAGATACCCACCAGCAACTACAGACCAAACAACAGAAACATTAAAGCAGGGACATACCCCTGCAACAAACCATGTTGCCAACTTTGCCCACGTGTGCACAAAAGACACTCTCATGGGACCTAATCAAGCCAGCTATGCCATCAAAGGCTCATTCACCTGCTCATCGGCCAGTGTGATCTATGATATTTTGTGCCAGAAATGCCCCACCCCCAGCTTTATACATTGGACAAATATGGCAGTCTTTATGCAAATGAATACATGTACACAAATCTGACATCAGAAATGCCAACATTCAAAAACCAATAGAGGAACACTTCAGTCTACCTGATCACTCCATTCATGATCTGTTAATAGCCATACTCAGACAAATAAATAACAAATCATAGCTTCAAAGAGAAATCACAGAACTGGAATTAATATATAACTTTGACACAGTGAACTCAGGGCTGAAAAAAGATTATTTGTTGTTTTCTCATTGCAACAGGTATTTTTTTTTCCTTTCCCAGCCCCCACACCTCTTCTAATTGCTGTACTCCACTGTTTGAATCTGAACAACTGCTTTGATTTGCTGTAATTGTCTGGCCTGATCCTATGACTTACACTCCCCTGGATTTATTTTGCTCCCATTCTGTAAGTTTCCATCTTCAAGCATCTGTCTAAGTGGGATTTTCTCCCACAAAAGCTCATGCAGTAAATACATTTGTTAGTCTTTTAAGTGCCACCAGAGTCAAGGTATGTAATTGAAGAGGTTCTTGAAAGATTAGATTTTTTTCAGTGATGTTCTGTTTGCATAGAATTTGAGTGCTTTTTTTCTTCTTTTTTGTCTGAATCACATCTTAAGTTTCTCTCAGATGTTCAGTTTTCAGTCAAATTATTCTTTTTGAAATGTGATTAAATGAGATGGAAAATGGTTCTAGTTACTGAAAACATAACCCAAACAACAAAACATAATTCATCTGCAAAATCCAGACCTCAGGTTCTCATAAGTTAACTTTATTCTTTGCTTTTAATTTTCATTTAAATTAAAAAAAAAATCCTTGAAACAAAAAGCCAGGACTACTTTTCTACAGTATCAGAACACACTGGTTAGCATGACAATAAAACACTACACTTCTGCAGTTAGGTTACAAATGCAAGCAGCAATGAGATCAGGTTTCCTTAATTCATATTTCAGAAGGAATTTTATATAATCTCTAATGCTTCTCCAAAAGAAGGTAGATTTGATAATTTCTCCATTGGTCAATAAGGGCTCCATGCTGCCTAATTACATGGTAAACATTAGTCACTTACAGAGTGTAATTTCCGTAAAAAAATGATGCAAGCTTTTTTTCCTCACTGCATGTGTTTTGTACACTTTGTAGTCTGACATTATAAAAACTTTAAATATCAATCAAGCTTATTTCATGCTGCCTTGGTTCTTTGAGTGTTCTTTTTCTTTAGAACTAATAGCACCTAGTTGAAATTACTTAGTCTGTATCCTCTTTCTGTTTGTTGAATCAACCAATACAATATGCCACCACTGCACAGATCAATGTGCCTTCTTGCTTATCCAAGAAAAACACCTCCTGTCTAAAAATCAACAATGTATTTGTAATAAATAGTATTGTAAGTTAAATTTGAGTTGAAGTGAGGCTGAAACATGATCCTCCACCAGTTGACTGCAGTGGCTGCAAACTATAGATGACTAAACTTGTTGTTCAGTGGTTCTGATCAATTCAGGTAGGTACCCTAATGTTGTCTTTGGGATCCCTATTTTAATATCTTGGGTATAAAAAACTGGACTCAGTCTCACAAGAACACTAATTTTTCCTGTAATTTCAGTTTTTCAACTTATTGTTGAGCAAAGAATATAGTCAGACAGCAGGGTTTTTTTTATAATATATTGGCACTATCAGTTCTGAGTAGAGAAAGTACAGATGGTCATGGACATTTAAGATAATAAAGCAGTACTCTGAGGTATCAAAAAAGGTTCACTTTGGGTTTGGGTTTTGAAGGTCTGCTTATATTTTATCCCATCTATATCTTACTAAAAAAATCTCAGTGGATTTAATTCCAATAGGGTCCCATAGAATTTAATAATTCAGGACTGATACATCATGGCATGGGAAAGGAGTTCCAAACTTTTCTTTGCATCAGTAAGGCTGTTGGTGCTCTAGAGAGTACAGATAATGTTGCTATTACTGTCCTTCTTGGGTTTACAGCTGGAGAGTAGAATTATGGTTTTCTCCAGAGACTCAATTTTAGTAAGGACAAACTGTACCATTGAGTTTGGTGGACAAGTTCCAAAGGGGTAGCCGTGTTAGTCTAGTTCAGCAAAACAAAGAAGGAATCCCGTGGCAATTAGACTAACAGATTTATTTATTGCATGAGCTTTTGTGGGAGAAAATCCCACTTCGTCAGATGCTTTGAAGAGGCGGGAACTTATGGAATGGAAGGAAAATAAATACAGGGAAGTGTAAGCCATAGGATCGGGTTACACTGTAACAGCACATAAGTGATTTTGATTTGATTGATTTTGATGTTCTGTTGCAGTGTTGTTGGAAGTTAGATAAACAAACAGGTCTTCCCAGAGGTGGATTGGGTTGAACTTTTATTGCCTGCTCATTCCTCTCAATGTTTCGAGTGAGGAGGGGCAGCTTTACAATTTTTTTTAATCCAAATCAGTATGGAAATACACACATGACTGACAACTTTCTATGGACCCTTATATGGTTACGTTAATACCTGTACAATGAATGTTGATGATTATATGGTGCATATAATTATCCCCAGCTCTGTTTACTGTTTACAGGTTTTGCATATATTGCACAGACATTTTACTTTCAAACTCATTATTTTCTACAACAGAAATTATTTCACAGTTCTTACCAAGCAGGGAGGAGGGGGAGAAAGGTGATAAGCAAAGCTCCCATCCAGGATTTTATGTAGGAGGGGAAGACAGGGAGAAAAAAGAGGAAAACCTAACTTTTAACTAGAACCTCATTTACAGGACAACAATGCTTCCCCGTAGTAACTCCATTACCATGGTAGCTATCCTTCAGATCAGGTGCTCAATTTAACTCTTTCCTACAAGTGTGACCTGATCCTATGACTTACACTTCCCTGCATTTATTTTCCTCCCATTCTGTAAGTTCCCCTATCATCATCGCATCTGACAAAGTGGGATTCTCTCCCATGAAAGCTCATGCAATAATAAATTTGCTAGTCTTTATGTGCCACAGGACTCCTTGTTTGAATTCAGTGGAGCTACACTACATATGAAATTGACCTTTTGCCAGTTAGCCACATGTCCAAATCAGTTGATAAAGAGATTGGTTGGGTGTAATGATAGTCTATACATAATACATTAATTGTTAGAGCCTTATGCGTCTCTTATGAATCTACAAATATTTAGTTTATATCTATAAAATAGTTAAAATATTGTATATAAAGTAAATATACACACAGGTATAGGGTTATAATTAAGTAGGAGAATCAAGGATTACTTTAAGATCCTGAACAAGTCAGTTGTTAGCTCCCTTTTATGAAAGATTAATATTTAATGTATTGTTTTCAACATGTTTTGAAAGCCTCTGACAAGAAGGCACAGTACACTGCATAAAAACAAAGATGCATAAGCTTGCCCTTCAAGACTTTTCAGACTTCTATTCTGAAGACATTTTTTAAAAGATTTTCAATGTGTTTTCATGGAATGTTGAAGCTGTTCAGAAATATATCAGTGTCTGTCAGGTTATGATAGTTTTATGAAGCAAAAAGCTTTGTGAATCAGGTTTCCAAGTGCTTGGCTTTGAAAATGGAAAAAGACAAATTTATAGAATTTAGAGATAATCAGTAACACTGATTAAAAATGAAAAGATATTAAAATCATAGTGAAGTGAAGACTTTGAAAATAGATTCTCCCAGCATGAGGCTCGCCAATCTACCTGGCACAGGTGGGAGCCAGAAAGAGATGCTCTCAATGTGCCCTTGTTCAGGGTTATACTGGGGAAATGACATTGTGATGAAGTATGAAAATATGGGAAGCTAAGTAAAAGGTATGTCCTATTCTGATTCTCACAGTCTGTTCTCTTCTATCTGTGTTGGCATAACTGCTGTGAATACACAAACAAGTAAAGCAGTATTTTCAATTTTTTTTTTTAATGTGTAATTGTTTTTGTGCCTGAAAGGTACTGCGCTGAAGCATAAGTCAGCATCTTCTCTTTTCACAGAACAGGTATACTGCATGCAGCAGTCATTGTAGATTGCCTTCAGCACTTTCCACAGGTTATATGCCTCAACTGAGTCTTTGAGGGGCTGCCCTTGCTTCCTTCTCCATTCCCACTCAATACTTGACTGCTCTAAGAATTCCAATTGGAATAGCAAGAGGTGCCAAATGTGGTGGCAACCTATTTGATTTCAACACTGCTTGGAATGACATCAGGACTACTGACAAATTTAATACACCATAGATCACTGGGGAGCCATGGAGTAACAACAATTTTTGGTCACTCTAGCCCTGGGCTGAATTCATACAAGCAAGCAACTTAGAAGTAAACAGGGTTGTCCAGGCTACCACTCAGTTTTCCTTTCACTTTAGTCTTACCTTGTTTGCATGTGCCACTCAACTTTCTGCCAAATGTGGTGTTTGGTGTATCCTGTTTGTCACTCACTTTATTTTTAGGGAAGTCTAAGTTCTTTGTGAGGAATAAAGTTGGCAAAGGAAACAACTGAGGCATTATATGAGCAGCCAGCAACTGCAGTTACCAGTGCCAATTATCTCTTTAGTGTCAGCATTTGGATTTCTGATACTGTGCACACATGGAGTAAGAACTCGATTATCCTTGCTTAAACCCCAACAAACAGTGCATTTACAGTACTAAATACACATAATTGCCAAATTCTCATGGAACACTCCATCTGATATGACACTGTAATTTCTGTGGTAAGGGGAGTGAAATAAAGGGCTCAAATAGCATCACTTTAAGACTAATGGAAGAGTGGAAACCCAGCATTTGTCTTCAGATCTTGTCTATTGATCCCATAGTTCCACCTTCCCTCCTCCCTCCAAGGGTGTGTGTGTGTGTGTGTGTGTGTGTGTGTGATGAGAGAGAGGAAGAGAGACTGACCTTTCTGATGTTCTTTGGCATTCAGAGTAAGTGGCTGGAGTCTTTAATCCTCACCCCCACACACAGCTCTTTAGCCTGCTCTCAGTGAAACAAGAGTTAATTCAATTTAACAAACAGATATCCTTGTATTAACTTTCAGTTACTTTTGTTGATCTTATCCAACTTGTTTGTCTCTGTTTTCTCCCCAGTGCTACTTCACAATGCTGCCTTTGTTAGAGCTAGGTGGAAGTGGTTTCCTTAGCAACAGAAACAAGGTGAAAGCTCTCTGAATTTCTTTCACTGATCAAATGTGACTTCTTTTGCTACTGGAGACTGAGAAAGAGTACAGAAATGCATCGATGAACAAGCTAGTAACACAATCTGTCAAATATCCTAAAAGGTATAGGGTCAGGAAGTTCAGTCCAACTTTTTATTTAAAAATTATCATAATCAGATAGGAAACCTCCTCTCCCAATGAAAATACCTCATTTTTGAAAATCAGTGCAACCATATTGCTGAGAAACTGTCAAAATAATAGATGTCAGCTGAACGCTGATTGTTTTACTCACACAAAGCATCCTGTTGACTTCACTGAATAAAGCAAGCATGAACTGACCCAAACTGTGTTAAATATTTTGATCTCCATGGTTGTCCAGTAACTAGTGCAGTTCCTAACACTGAGCTACTATATTATTTGGTCTTTAATGATGCACATAAACAGAGGCTATTATTTGTAATTTTGTCCAAAGCTAGTTCCAAAAAAAGCTGTCTTCCTAGGTTTCGATGACAAAACATCATTTTTCACCAACTACCATTAGGAGTTTTGGCCTATCGGTAAAAAAATTGTTAAAACCAGAGAAAATACCTTTATGCTAGAATCTAGAAAAACTATGACTAATAATAATTTTGATCACTTAGTTGCACTGTGTGCTCAAGATACAAAAAGTAACCATAAAATGGCACCTTGTTAATTCAATTGCAGAATGTGTCCGTAGCATGTATCTGCTCACTATATTGTTTAAGAAAACTACCTCTGTGGAAGAGTAAGTTCCAGTCTCATCTATTGCAACATCAGTGCTTCCAGCATCTTGAATATGATTAAATGAGGGTGATATACCAGGAAATCAAACTACTTTCCAGTTAGCAGGTTGAGGTTGTTGTACTGGCAGTTAGAGCTTTCTTTTGGTGTGTACACAAAGCAGATTCTGTATAAATATGGAACATAAAATAGAGAGACACTCCTGACATAACCCTACTCTTAGTAAAAAAAAATTTTCTTGCCTCAATAGTATTCAGTGCTTTAAATGGTGGTGAGGCATGTGAACATCAAAGAAAAATTATCTAAAATAAACTCAAAATGAAAAAATGTCTCATTAACATCCTTTTGTAAAAAATCTTGAAATCTAGGGACATAACTAGAAGATAAAAACTATTGGTAGAAATGACTTAAGGGTTAACTAATCCTGTGAGTAGTACAAGTTAATTCAATCACCTTAACTTTACTTTCTGATTACAAATGGAATTGGGGAAGCAGAAAAAATTCCTAGAAATATGATCCTAAGTTTCAGACCTCTATGACTAGCAAATATTGGGATTCTGTTAAGAGTTTCTCCAAATAGTTGTGGCTGTGTACACACTGTACTTGAAGGTCTATCTCTGTACTGATTGTGATTCCACAGCTGCAGAATGATTGACAGATTCTCTTTTAATCTAGTTCCTGCACAAAATCACTTATCAGTTTGAATCGTCTGTGTTTCCTGATTTCAGACTCCAGTCTTATGACTCAAGACCCTCTCAGCTTAAAACACATGCTGGAATGCATAATCAAGCAATGCGATCTGCCACTGAGTCTAGAACTGAAAGGGGGGACATGTATGTAGAAGACTTAAGCCTAGTGTGCTACAGGATTCAACAGCTGCTGTTTAGAAGTATTTGCATGCTACATTACCTAAGTTCTTGCACATTCTCCATATGTTTAGGACAGTGGTTTTGGGGGTGGGGGGAGGACCTGTTGTTGATTTGGTGGTGGGAGGCTGGTATATTCTGTAGGGTCATGCACACCGCCAAACGTGTCATGACCTCCAGAAGGTTGAGAACTGCTAGCATAGGGAATAAATGCAGTACCTCAATGTGAAGTCATTGTTGGGCGAAATGCTGGATTTGTAGAGATCAACACTATCATTATAGTCTAGAAGACTGTAAAGATATACTGTATGTGGAGTAGCAATGTAGTGTTTGGATTTTGGAAAATAGCAAAAAGTCCAGTTCAAAAGATAACTGAATTTAGGATAATGAAATATTCTTGCTAATAAATTGTATCAAGTTATCAATCAAACATCAGACAAAACATTTGGAGGAGTAAATAAGACCACAAAAATGCATGTCTCTCTTTCAAGTTGATTCAATAAAGTATTCTCACCTACCTTGTTTTTCCAATGTCCTGGAACCATCAGAGGTATAATGATACTACAAATATCCATGTGGTATAATTTTGGCTTGTTTTTGGTTTCTGTTATTGAATTCACCAGGTTAGAGGTGACTAAGTATCTAGAACAAAATTGCTGTGTATTTATACTGTACAGGAAAACAATTTTGAGGAAGTCATTTAGCTACTACTCATGTCTCTCTAGTCACTCAAAACCCCTGTGAGAGGGTGCCTGTTCCTCACGGCCCAGGAAAGGATTAAGAGCACTGTTCCCTTTAAGGTGCGCGGCAGCGCAGCCGCGCACTTAAAAAAATCCTGCCGTGCAGGCTTCTCCTGCCCCCACACATGGGGCAGTTCAGGGCAGCAGCATGGCCATGGTTGGGGCCAGGCAGTGCTGGGCTGGGCCTGCCCCGCAGCCAGGGAACAGCCAGGAGCCAGAGGCAGCAGGCCCCAGGTCTGGCAGCCAGCGGGGAAAGCAGGGGGCAGGGAAGGTGTGTGGGGAGGGGGGGAGGAGGGGTCAGGATGGTGAACTGGGGAGGTCTGGGAGGCTGAAGAGGGGGGGGGGGTAGGAGGGCTGGAATGGGGGCAGGGAGCTTAGGGAGTCAGGCTTGGGTAAGGTTAACCAGGCATCCGGCAAAAGGAGGACATGTCCTCCTTTTTGCCGTGCCTTCCTCCGGGCATTTGGGTTAAAGTGCAATTTGTCTGGCTTTTTGCCGGACGCCTGGGGCAGCTCCAGAGCCCACAGCTCCAGAACACATTCGTTCAGCCCAGCAGCTGCAGCGCCTGCTGAGGTTGGGAACTTGCAGAGGATCCCTTGCTGGGCTGCTGCATCTCTATGCACAGTGAAGAGGGGTGGCCAGGGGCAGGGCTGGCTGCAGCCAGGGAAGTGGTTTGGGTCTACCTTGTTGCTTCTTTCCAGTCTGCAGCTCAGGTCTGTTCCCCCTTCCCCCCCCCCCATTTTGGGGAAGGCTTGCTCTTATTTTTTCAGAGACGCTGGTGCTTTTCTTCAGCTTCATGGCGTCTCTTACAGAGAACCCTGTGGTCCCTGCTTCACTTTCAGCTTTGCTGCCCTGCTTGGCTTACAGCTTCTGGGGAGGTTTCTTTCTCTAGTGACTCAGTTAAACCAGATCTTTATTTCTTCTAATGGGCATTGCCTTTTTGCAACAAATCTTTTGTTTACAGGTCAAGGAAAGTTCATTTTGGGTTATGAGGACATTTGAGTGCATGTGATTTTTCAGTTTGCTTCTCCTTTCCAAGATGGGATTAGTCTGCTACAGATATATCTTTAAATTTTATTAAGATACACCAAAGTGCAAGTATTATACATTCTAAAGTAGCTACTGGGCTGGGCCTGACCCTATAGTTTAAATGAAGTCAGTGGAAAATTTCATTGAGCAAGGATTGCAATATTTGTCTCTTTGTTAGTAGTTTATCAAATCACAGAAAACAGCTTGGTTTTGCCTTTTGCATACATATTCTATGCTTATTTTTATTGTATGGTGAGTTTCTTTTGGTATAGTTAAGAAAAAACTGATCATTGCATCTGAGAATAGGAGCTGTGGTCTTGGGTGCAGCATTTGATACTCAAAACCATCTAATTTTACTCCCCCCTGCCCATTTGATGTGTATTTCACACAAAAGCACTTGGAAAATGTCAGTGCTCATAAAATAGATATATATCCATCTGTGGTTTATAGCAGACATAGTAGGATGTGATGTCTAGAAACTTGCATTTTAGGTAAAAGGTTATGTTTCAAGCAGGTCTGCGCATAAGAACCAGCAGCTCTGACTTCTAATTGCTCCTTTCCTATGTGTGTAAAACTTAAACAGCTTGTCTGTGATTTTTTAAAATACTGCACAGTGAGGTTCAAAACTGAGGCTAGATAGGGATTTCCCTATACTGCCCCCCCCCAGTTGTCAGCTAGTAACATACCAGATTAGTGAGCCTCCCCTACACTCCTCTGCACTCCCCCCTTCAATTTCAAGTGTTGGGGAGAATCCTGCTGACAGAGATTACTTTTCCTTTAGAAGCCAACACCTCACATTCTGCTAGACTTCATGGAGTCAAGGGCCAGCCCCTCTGTGTGTCAAACAATGGGAGTGAAGGAAGTTACTGTGTTAAAACTCCTTTTAATCTTGTCCATAATTGCTACATTAAATTTATTGGAGGTTTGCTTCTATTTGTAATTCACAATGTAAAAATATCAATCTAGATAGGAGTTCTGCAGTATGATTCTCCTTGCACGTTTATATAAATATTAAATACTTAATTCTGTAACTCCTTGAAGTGGCTGGCTTTATGGTTACTTTAATGCGAAGATGAAAAATGCTTAAGCCATTCATTTGATATTCCTGAGCTGCTGTTCTTGCAATTCATCTCACACTGTAACTAGGAGCTAGACAGATTTCTCTGGAGTTGGGTGATCAATGGAGCAAGCATTTGGGGAGGGGGGCACTAGCTGGGTGGGAGAAGGGGCCCGGGCTGGGCCCCAGATGTGTATGTGTCCTCCAATGTCCCCCTTTTTGTACTTCCCTGTCCTCCTTTCCATGCTTTGATATCTGGTAACCCTAGGATTGGGGCAATTCTTCAGCTTTCTAAACAAGAGGTATGGCAAAGAGTAAGTGCCATTCAGACCCTGAAGTGTGAAAATCCTCACATGGGAAACAGCAAGTGCATGGTGCCAAAATGTCCCTTCAATAACTAGATAAAGCTGTGGAGGTAAAAAAATCTCTAAAAATCAGTTGTATATTTCCTGAAAGCTAGTGTGGATGTTACTTAAGTGGAGTAACTGAACAGTGAGAATGTTTGAGCATACTAACTCTGTGACTTCGAAGAACCTGGAACATGTTTTCTCCAGAATCCTGTAAATTACAATTCATAACAAAACAAACAAGGAGTCCTGGGGTGCTTAAAGACTAACAAATATATTGATTGCATGAGCTTTCATGAGAGAGAACCCCATTTCATCAGATGCTTTGAAGAACAATTCATAGGAATCTTAGAGATGTAATGGAGATATCAAATAAGTACTTGTTTTAAATACAGTAACAGCCAAAAGACTGGGAATCAAAGGCAGCCATGAGATTATTCTCTTCATCATGCACCCTAATCTGTCCATCAGAAGAAACCATAATGTACTGAAGTGATGTGTATTTTGGTAGAGATTTCTCTTAAGTTGAAATGTAGCCCCAAAATGATGGGGCAGGTAAAGATACAAGGGACTGAAAATAGGCTTTTAAGAAATACTGTAGCCTTATCTTAAAGCAGCTAGAAGCCCATTGTTTTGATTTCAGCTGTGTTTAGCACCCTTCTTGTAGCAGCATTTTCCTGAAAAGAGATGCCTGGAATCTTTTGATTTTTAAAATTTCAATAGAATTTACCCCTCTGGGACCATCAAGACATCTTAAATGCTGCCAGTTTCCAAAGGGGTAGCTGTGTTAATCTAGTCGGGGGGGGGGGGGGAAGAAGTCTCCCACGAAAGCTCATGAGAAAAATAAATCTGTTAGTCTTTAAGTGCCCCACAACTCCTTGTGTGTCTTAAATGCTGTCAGTGATAATTAGCTGGCTTCCCTGTGAACTGTAACTGCATATAGAACACAGGAGATGAGGGTATTAGGCAGAATTGTGACACCTAGGATCCGTATTGAATATAACTTTGGTATTGGGTTGTTTGAAAGCCATGGATTAGTTTCTTTTGACTGTATAGCAATTTGGGTAAATGTTAAATAACTTGGGTGTTTGTTAATAAAAACAACTTTAATTTATATTAATTTTTCATTGGTCTAGATTTTTCAATAATTTTTGTTGCATGAGTTTGCACACAAATTTTATTCAGAAAAAGTTTTGCACATGGGTTGAAATTTTTGCACACAAGCCGCCAAACCTTAGAGGGAACATTGATTAAGAGAGCTGTTAGAGAGGCTTTGAGAAAGGCAGACAATAGGAAGGACTTGCGTTGCAGCCAATAAGATCCTAAGAGGCCAGTGTATAAGGGAGCTGCAAAGCTGAGCAAGGACAGTGCCTCCCAGGTTACTGAAGGGGAAGACTGGTCAGCACCCTGGATGGAGCAACGGTTAGCTGCTGAGACTCAGCAGAGCCAAACTTAGTGAAGCAAGGGTGGAGAGGGTACTGGGTCTCTGGGGAAGCAGCCCAGGGAAGTTTACAGAGGGGTTGTATGGGAAACACAGAGGAAGGCAGCCACAGTAATTTGCCACATACATAAGCCAGAGTAGTGGGTCCCTTCTACATCCTCAGTTGCTATAGGACTGGTAGCAGGATTGCAGTGACTACTGTTGAAATTGGCTAGAATGACCTGCAGAATCATCCAGAAGGGAGAGAGCATGGATTGTGACTCGGACTATGGGCTGAGTCACAAGAAGGAGGGTCCAGAGGAAACAGTACTTGGTGCAAAACACCACGGAGAGGAGGTATCTGCCTGACCGAGAGCTGATTCTTCAGATAGCCAGTAAGATGTGCTGGTGCACACTGTGGTACAACCCCCAAGATGTGGGTAAGGCACAGCAAAATGATTTTATTGTTATAAGAGCAAGCAGAAGACTGGAGCACCATTGTGCTGACTACTGAGTAAAATAAGACAGTCCCCACAACAAAGAGTTTCATTGTAAATAGAGGCAGGATGTGACATATAGGTGTATAGTGGAAGAGGAAAGTGTTATAGTAATAGGAAACACTATAGTAAATGAACAGGAAATATTAATAAATCATTAACTTGTTTTCTGCTTAGCCATAAAGAAGTGCTTTAGGAAAAAAATTGCATTTGTAAGGAGTGCAGCAAATGCTTAATAGCAGTTGGGGTTTATTTGGATATTTATTTTTCCCCCTCCATTGTATGTTTTGATTCTGTGGACAGTTACTCCAGATAGTTTCTCTCTATGGCAAACCTTATTTTGTGAATCCATGTGTCCAATCATCCTTATAAAATAAGCACCCATTTCTCTTTAGTAATTAGCATGTATGTAAATATTATTAAACCATTAATTTTACAACATTACAGTTACTGGCATACTTCAAAGTATTGTGAAATAATTAAAACTAAATGTTAAAATAATGCAGAAGCCTTTCTTAATTGTTGTGCTTGTTTGCTTAGTAACTCACAAAGTTCATCTTGCTGTCATTTTTGTAATTTGATTCTACTATATTTGGTTTCTTCTTTTTGAGGAATTCTCAGATTTCTTTTGCTCCTTTTAATACAAAAGACATTTATATAAAGATCTAGGGTATTTGGCTTTGAATAAAGTTATAATCTCCCTTCCTATAGAAAGTGCTACTTTTAACTTGTGTGTCTCTTGTATAAAGTTCATTTTCATTAAGGGGCAAACATTTCTGTGCTCTGCATGAAGCCTGAAAAGCAAATTGCTATTTTAACGCTGCGCTCACACCTGTATCACTAAACCTGGATTAACTGAATCAGTTATAATGGAGACAACATGAACAGCACAAGGATCATTCAGATCCCTGAAGTAACAGAAATTTGTCTTAGAAAGAGATGGATGGAAACTCTGAGTTCCAAGGTAGTTGGGAATGCAAAATTCAATAATGATGTGGTGGTGTTAAAATCAGAATCTCTCATTGATAAATCCTATGAGGCTCTACCAGTTTTGCTAACAGATACATTTACAGAGTTAATTGCACTGGTAAGACTGGGTCTCAGTCATGTTTCACCTCCTGTGATTATTTAAATTACAAAAGTGTGTGTGTGTGTGTGTGTGTGTGTGTGTGCGCGCGCGTGCGTGCGTGCAGCCTTTAAATTTTTCTCCTTCACGGGTTAGCTCAGTCAGTGCTGCAAATGGCAAACTGTCACAGGAAGGTAGACAGCAGGATAAGTTTGCTATAAGAAATATTTGTAATTTTGAATAGCCTCAGCTACCCAGGAGTAAACTACCTAAACTTTTTTCCGTCTTTACATTGCTTTGCTTTGCATTCAACATATTGCATATCACTTTCAAAGAAAGGTGTTCTGTCTTCAGAACTGACCATGCAGAATGCACAAATTTTGGTGGGCAGTCTGAAAGCTGAAATACATTGTGCTGTTTTATTGTTAAAAGGCTTCCCAATAGGAGTGTGCTTTAAGGAGCTATTTGAAGGAAGAAAGTTTAGCTGTTCCATTTTTCAAGCAGAGGGGAAAGGTAACAGGAAAAAAGACATAAAATTAGAGTAAGTAGACAAAATACAAAGATTTAGGTGGATCTCTTAGGAGCAGCACAAATAGCAGGAGGCAGAAATGAGAGCTGGTATGAAGAAGGGCAGGGCCTTTCAGGTGACAAGCAGTTAATTGCACAAGAAAATATGGCATATGCTGCCTGAGCAAGAGGGGAAAATAATGCATGACATGACACGAGTGGGACTTATTCTGATCTTTCTTACACTGATTTAAATCAGAAACAAGTTCAGTGTCTAGCCTCAGACAGTTTAATTAACCTTTCACATCTGTGAGTGCCAAATCCATTCTTATTTTTCTCCACCAAGGAAAAGTACTTTAAAGACTTGACTAAGATGTTGTTATTGCTTTAATAAGTACTAGATGTTTTTGATAATGCAGAACTAAACTACTAATGAGATGGTCTCCCAATTATATTTTAATGTAACTAATAAAACATGACTTATTATTAATAGTAGTATCAAAATCATTTAAATCTGAAGTCATTGACTCTCAGGAATAAAATTAAAGTGCAGGCATACCAAAATCAGTGGTGTTATGTGACCTTTTTTTCTTTTCCCCCAAAGGGAGATTTCTGGTAAGCTTGTGGGATTTTCCTACTGTAGTTTGTATAGGTGTGAGGTTTGTTTCTGTCCACTGGGTGGTGCTATTTTCACACTTGCAAGAATATAAATTGAACTATATGTGAAGCCAGTGTGTTAAAATAGGTGCCAATAGCCTAATATTCACACTCAACAAATGCAGTTTCCGTTGGTTACCCAAATGTAGATTTAGGTTACTAACTTTAGTCATCTTAGTTTTTTTTTTTTTTTTAAATACAGGCCTAAATTTAGAACATGGCTGCTATAGACAGTAACTCAGAGAAAAGAAATTGAGCTAGTTTCAAAAGTGTTTTTGAATAAAAATGTGTAGGGTTTGTTTGTTTGGAGCTGTTGCATCTCAAGGTTTATCACTGAATTGTAAAAGCTCTTGTAAGTTTTAGCATATAAGCTGCTCAGTGTTGCTTGCTCATAGAGCTTACTTTTCACCATGAGCATACAAATCCTATCTACTTTCAATTGGTTTTAGGTTGATCATGATTGCAGCCACATTGGCCAAAAATATGCCTGTTGAGAAATCTAAGTTTCTCCAAGTGCTAAAATCCATGGAGACAGGGAAATTGTTGACATGTTTGTGGTTGCTAGCTAGCAAGGGTGTGTGCAGTCACTCTGTGTGAGTCCATTCTTTTTGTAAGGTCTAAAAAGGTAGTATTAAATCACTGTCCATGTGCCCTCAGGGCTATTTCCTGTGGAGCAATACAAGGATCCCTCTTTGCCAATCCCCCCTTTCCAATGAATCTATAAAGCCACAAGGAGGCATAGGTATTGGTGCTATCATTATGCTGATAATACTGTTTCTGTCGTCTTTAAACTAACTGATGCAATTGTGTGGCCTTTTCCCCATGTCTATAAAGGAGTTAGAAGAAGATCCAACTGGCCATGACTCAACTGAGACAATACCGTGGTATCAGTTGTGGGTTGGCAGGACTGAGTCAAAGTTTGCAATGTGCCTGTCATATATGCTGGCTCTCAGTCTCCTGGTTGCGTTAGATCAGTGGCTCCCTATCAGTGGCCAACAAGCTTTCAAAGTGGCTCGCTATCCTCTTGCTGGCTGCAGAGGGAAGCTGCTGCAGCCTAAGGATCCAGGCAGTGTATGTTGCCTTGGGGTTACCAAACCAATGCAGGCTCCTTCCTACAGTCAAGGGGATGGGAGATCAGTGCTCCCATATCACTGAGTACAGTAGGGAGTACAGCAAAGTACTCCACCTAGGTACTGGGGTACCTGCTGGAACCATAAGAGGAGGGAACACTGTTCTCCTATCCCCCTGGCACTGGCTGCAGAACAGAGCCACTGTCAGGGGCCCAGGTGGAGCACATGAGGCTACAGCATGAGTTCAATTTCCCTGATACAGTCAGGGTGATAGAAGATCAGTGAGGAGGGAAGCAGCCGTCTCACTGAATACATTTCATTTGGTTACAGAGGGTAGGAGGGGGAGGCTGCTGACAGAGACTGGTGACCGTCATGGTATAAAAATATCATCTGTGGTCTTTATGCCAAAAAGGTCGGGAACCACTGCATCACAGGCAGGGCCAGCCCAAGGTATTTTGGTGCCCTAGGCACCTGAGATTTTGGTGCCCTCCACTCCCAGTTGCCTGGCCCAGGCCGCATTGGATGGTGGCCCCCCATCACCCCTGTATTCCCTCCAGCCTGGCCAGCTGGCAGGCAGGCACCGTGCAGGCTGCCAGGTCAAATTGCAGTGGCAGCTTCACTCCCTGGGCCAGGACCGGCTCCAGCTCCCTGCCTGATGCTGGTGGTGGCTTCACTCCCCTGGCTGGGGCCAGCTACCTGCCCATGGCCAGATGCTGGTGGAGCAAGGCAGGAAGCTTGCTGACCCCAGCCCAGCCCTTTGCACACTGTACAGCAGGGCTCTCAAACACATGGCCTGCAGGCCACGTGCAGCCCTAAAGCTATTTCCTGCGGCCCAGAATGACACTGTTGTTACAGATATTTGCAATATCATTGTATGAAAAGGTTTCGATGGTGCCTCCCTCAGACTAACATGCTAGTCCTCATGTGGCCCTGTACTAGTCCTCATGCGGCCCTTGTGGTGATTTGAGTTTGAGACCTCTGCCATACACGCTGGAGCCCTAGGTGACCGCCTAGGTTGCCTCTGTGGGTGGACTGGCCCTGGTTACAGCAGTTTTTTGACCATTTTATCTTTGCTTGGTGAAATGGATACAATATCTTCTTTCAGCTGCATACTTGCTTTGGCACCTATGGATTAGGTACCATAACGTGATGTTCTTGCACCTATGCCGTATGGCCATTCTGAAGTATAGCTTAGTGGCTATCCTCTTATTAAACCAAGTATAAACATAGTTTGCACTTGCTTCTAATTAGTTTCTGAGGTGAATTCAGGATGTTGGTTTGAATGTATAAAGCCTGAAAAGGTTAAATTTCTCTCCAAATTCCCTAATCCTGCTTAGATTTCTTAACATGCAGGGGACCCTGCAAAGCTTTTCTGTTTCCCAGTGCATTTCCAGAATAAGCAGGTCTAACAGAATGGGCCAGTTACTGTACAGATTATTGGTAAGTCTTCACTGATGGCAGCAAGTTTGCCACTGTCAGACCGATATTACAAATCAACTGAGTGGGTCTTCTTTCCTGAACAAGCAGAGGAACAGTTGTAGTCTGAACAGTTTGTCTGATGTTTCAGATTCAGACATGATGTATCTGATTGAAATTGCCATTTCCCACAATCACAGATTTTAGCTCAATCTGAATGGGAATGTCATGCTGCATTGCTATCCAATTTCACTGTTGTTTTCATAGATTTTATGCTATGTTTAAGACCATTGCATATCCAAATATGAATAAACTAAAACCATCAACTCTCTGGATTGGAATGACAGAGACTGTATACATTTCTATTAGTGGCATGTCTTCCAAAATATAATTCTTCTGTTATGTTCCTGATGCTGAATTTATTTCTGTGGCTAGGTGAACAGTTCACCCAGAATCCTCCAAAATCAAGTTGTGCTCAGGGTTCCAGACAAGCTGTTCAAGTGTAGTTTGCAATAACACCCAGGGTTCCCACAAACCATGTGCTCCCCAGAGTCCTTTCACCCCCAAAATATTAAAAGGCTGTTTTCAAGGAAGTGTCAGTAGTCCGATGCCCTTCCACAACCATTTGTGGGAATGGGTGAAGCCCCTTCAAGTGTCTCTAGTAGTTCATTGTAGGGATTAGGCTGTCAGAACAGACCAGTGACCAGTACTCTGCATCCATCAGTTTTTGACACCCACATCAAAGCAGTAGAAATGAGAGGGGCCCTTTTACTCATAAAGTTCACTATTGTATTAAACCAAATGTGCCACATAAGCCTTAGCATAGGAACTATGAAATCTACAGAGGAGAGAGGCAGGATGTTTTCAGACCACTTACACACTTTAATAAGTTTGAGGCCTTTGATCCCACCTGGCCACTTCCTCTAAGACAAGCTGTGATCTAGCCCAAGAGGACCATGAAAACACCAGAGACCAGGCCACCTTGGGCAGTCAAGATACCCAGCCCTCATGAAAAACAAATGGAATCCTGTGGCACTTTTCAAGACTAACAAATTTATTTATTGCATGAGCTTTTGTGGAAGAAATTCCCACTTTGTCAGATGCTTTGAAGAAGTGGGATTTTCTGAAGAAGTGGGATTTTTCTCATGAAAACTCCCATGATAAATACATTTTTTAGTCTTTCAAAGTGACACAGGACTCCTTGTTTGTTTTGCTGAACTAGACTAACAAGGCTACTCCTTTGGAACTAGCCGTCATGAAGATTGTCATGTTAAGATTAAGGGGAATCTGAGGCCTGGGGGAAAGGGACTCTGAGCAAGAAAGTTGTGTGTTCCTCCTTCGAGGGTGGTCTGTAAATTGCCAATGGCAAGGCAACTCTTGGCTGGTTCATGGTCAGCCCATGTAAACAGACCTTTAGGAGTCAAATCCATGTTACTTATATGACCTAAGCCCTGAAGCATTTGTTCTGAATTAATTCTGATCTGTAGTGTCTATTGTGTAGTTTAAAACAGGGATTGGATGGACTGGCTAAACATATCCAAACCTTCCCATTACCTGCCACGTTAAACATCAACATTGTATTTTAATATGTTCATTTAACTTCATACCACAAACATGTGCACTTCTGACCTTCCCAGTTCTGGTGGGAACTTAACAAGGAAATACCAAACCATTAAAGGTGAGTTGTACCCATAGTTGCTGCAATCTGACCAGAAACCAAATGTAGAAAAAGATTTACAACAAATCCAAGTTCTCATAGGATTTCCAGCTTAATTTTGAAGGTTTGAATAAGTATTCCACATTACACATAGTTAAGCAAAGGAAATCAAATCATTAAGCTTTTTAAGGCTTACTGATCATTTTATTAACTGTTAATTGGGATATTAAGTCTTGCCGTACAGAGAGACTAGAAGACTGGAAGAAAAGATGAATTAACTTAGCACAGCAGAAAAGAAAAGGTGGTATGGTTTCTTACAAAGTGTGATTCTTGCCAAAATATTTTATTTTTAAAAAATTAAATTCCTGCCTATCACTTCCTTTTCCATTCAAATATTTCCTTTTCCTGGGATACAGCCACAGTCCATTTAAGAGGGAATCAGATCCAGCTGTGACTGTCACAGGTGACTGGAATTGCACCATGATTTCTGTATGAGTCACCTGAAATTCTAAGTTTTTAACTTTATAATACATGACTGATAGCATGGAGGTAAGAGTGCTGTAGTGGATGGCAGACATGAGGAAAGCATGAGAAATTGAGACTTCTTTGACACTAGGCACCATGCCTTTCCCTGTATGAGCAAGCAGGATTTTTCTTTGAATGGCTGTGCCACACTTCCTAGTCCCAAACCAAGCACTGCTATGGAACTGATCCTAACTAGAATACTCCTAAAGTCACTTAGAGTGTCTGCATACTGCAGGGGGGAAGGAAGCATCACGGCCCAGATACGGCAGACTCTTGATAGCTACATTCAAGCTAGCACGCTAAAAGATAGCAATGTCAATATTGTAACACAGGCAGCAGCTTGGGCTATCCATCCAAATCTCCTCCAGACCCCTGGATCTGAGCTTGGGTAGCTAGCCTAGATCACTGCCTATGCTATATTGTCCACACTGCTAGTTTTAGTAAGCTAACTTGCACTGAACTAGAGTAAGTCTGTCTATCCAGGCTCCCAGCCACTGTGTAGACATACCCTTATAAGTCTTTCACAGCCTGGAGCCTGATCTAATGCCCACTGAAGTCAAATAGGAGTTTTCAGCTGATCTCAGTGGGAATAGGGTTGGGCGCTGATTGGCAGACTTGCAGTTTACCATGATCCAATATAGTCATTTTTACTGAAATCTATTCCCTGTTGTAGCAATCCTTTTCCTTAACCTTTTACATTCAGTGTCATTGCCTGACACCTAGTGGGGGAAAAGACACAAACATGTTGATTTCCTTATTGCCAATGCTTGCTTCTGAAATTTAAAGTGAATTAGAGCAGTATAAACCGTTCAGTATTACCAGAGCCATAAGGCGGCGTTCTGCGACCCAGGGCGGATTCCAGTTTGAATACACCCCTTCCCATTAGCAGTGCTCAAAGTCAGTGCCATAAAGCTGCCCCTTTAATAGTGTGGCTCTATTGAGCCACTTTGGGCCACCTGGGGCTGTGCCCCATCGACCCTGCCGTAGTTACGGTCCTGAGTCTTAAACATGAAACCACAAAAAAGTCACTTAGTGTAGGGTTTCATCAAACCCAAAACTCTACCCAGGTTCACCAACATGTTTTTCTATACCTAATATCTAAATCTTTTTGAGTTGAATCTAGGCTGAATTTCAAATGAGCTATTTCCCTTGCCAAAGGGCATAAGGAAGGAATGGTGGTTTTGTTTGAAACCATGCAAAACATCAATATTACTTGCCTGTGACCTGAAACTAGGCAAAACTTAGTTGCTTTGGCCAAGTATTGCTTTGAGTTTTGGTACTCAAACTTAGTGGACCAAATTCTCTGCAGGACAAGTGTTATGTCCCAAAGCAACTCAGTGTAGTTGTGCCTACTTAATATGGTGGTAAATTTGACCAAAGAGAGTTCCTGCAGCATTGGAAACCAGTTGGTCAAATACTTTATATGGAGAAACCAGCTACTGTTACAATGCTTTAGCACAGGGTTGTCAAACTCATGGCCCACGGGCCAGATCAGGCCTGCCAAAGGTGCTGATCCAGCCTATGAAGTGGCTGCATGGGCTGGGCCTGGAAGCTGTCTGCAGCAATGAACTCTAAAAACAGGATCTCAGTACAGCAGGGCGTGCTTCTGACTCGCTCATTCACATGATCCAAGTCATAGCACAGGGCAGCGCCAGTGCCCCGAGAGTCCCAGCGCCAGTGCCCCGAGTGTCCAGGGCAGCCCCTGCATCCCCGAGCCCCATCCCATGCCGGTGATCTAGGGCACGGCTGCAGGCTGCAGCGCTTGCCTCTCCCGGCTGTGGGGGCGCCTGCCACTCCCAGCCAGGAATTCAGGCCAGGCCGCCCGTGGCAGCGATAGCCTCTCCTGGCCCTGTGCTCGGTCCCAGCTGGGGATCAAGGGCTAGGCAGGCGGCAGCAGGAGCCTGAGGCTGGATTGGGCCCCAGTGCAGAATGGGGGTGGTGGTGCCTGTGCCCGTGCCCCAACCCCAGCCCCAGGTCTTTCCCGGGGCAGCGACACTCCTGGCACAGGGGAATAAAAGAAGTACTCCAACCAGTCCCAGCTCAGTTCTGCTGTGGTCTACCAACCAATCAGAGTCTCAGTCACAGCAGGCTAGGCCGGATCCAGAGAGTCCCTGTGCTGCCCTCCACCCCAACTGTTCACTGTCAGTCAGTCAGCATGCTGATTTGATTGACAGTACATTGCATGAATCACAAATGAAAAAGGAAAAAGTGGCTGGGGTCCACATGGTAACAAGCCAAGCAAAGGCCATGAATGACTGGGAGGGAGAGAGGCAAGAGCCCAGCCTCGCTCCCTGTGACTAAGGCTGGTTTCTTTTTGCCTGCCACCAGAAGTCAGGGGAAGGGTGGGGACAGGGGGTTTAGGAGCCTGCATGGGAACGGGAAGGTGTCAAAGTTCCTGCCGAGTTGGGGAGGCCATGCCACTCTGAACATGGAGGAGGAAACGGTTGGGGAGCCCATGTGACCTGCGACAGGTATCCTGCCTTCCAATGTGGCCCCACACATTGAATGAGTTTGACATCCCTGTATTAACATATATCTGTTGGCAATTTGTACATTTGCCTCCATTAAGAATAATCCATATCATTAGAAACTCCTAGCTCTTTCCCTTATGCCACACTGCTCTTTGGATATGTCTAGAATCAACATGATCACTTTGTGCCAGCTTATAAGGGCAAGCTAGTAACAAGCATTTATAACTTAGGTTAGGATAGTCTCGTTAGAATTAGTAAAACTGACTGTTAATGTAGCTATAATCTAGTTAAGACTCTGTCACAGCTTCCGTCTCCTCTCTTTTTTTAGGGTTATACCACTCAGTTGTACAAAGCTTTTAGTGATGACGTATGTGACTTACATTTCAGGATAAAAATGATTTAGGTTTTATCAAACATGAAAACTTTTTTCAGAGCAATTTGAAAGGCACTGTGAAATGACTTGAAGATGAACATTCACAAGTTCTCTTGTCAGACCTAGCTCTGCAACAGAGCTATTGAGCTGCCTTGCAAAAGTCACTGTACTGCTCCATCTTTTCCATCATAAAAAAATCTCTTGCCTCCCATTGTTCTGATTTAATTTTAATAACTGCACCACATTTTCATTCAAAGTTTCCAAAGAATTTTTCTTTGGCAGGGATCAGTTAGTTTTCCTGCGTAAACCTCAAAGAAGTTCAGCCCTAGGGATTATCCGGGATCCAAAGAGTTCCCTGTCTTTATGCAGGGGCTCTGGGTTTCTCCTTCATCCCTTCTGGTTCCCTGATAGCGCAGGTACTACAGGCTTCACAGTTCCAGGAAATGCCTGCAACTTCCTTAGGGCTGGGGAAGGGTGGAAGGGGCACCATGAAGGACAAGCTGATGTTAATAGGGTCAGAAACATCTTGCCCTCAAAATCTTGCAGATTTCAGCGATGTATGAAATTAGAAGCAGTTTTTCCCTATGCCCCCTTTCCTCTCAGGTATCCACTATACACATGAAACCTTAGGGAGTTCCCTTGAAATGGTGCCTTTCGTCTTCACAAAATCTGTTGGACTCATATCCTTACAACCCGTGGAAGTGAACAGAATGATATAGCTGTTGTATCTATAAACAACACTTTAAAGAAAAGTGCTAAACATTACTGGCACAGATTTCAGAATTACTTACCAGCCATTCTTCAGTGAGACCCATAAGAGAAAGTCAATAAGCCAGGCCATGCTGCTTAAAACTGTATCTATGTCAAAAGACTTTATACATGCTTTCCCAAACCAAAACTGTGTTGGGGGACTAGATGGTTTAGGGGCCTTGGATTAAATAGGAAGCCTGTCATTTCTACATCTCGAGTACAAATGTGTCCTGGATCAGTAAAGTTTTGCCATCTGCTGGATCCTCAGTGCTGCATGATAAAATGAGTAGTGTTGACACAGAGATGGCAAAATTCCATGCCTGGGAAAAAATATTTTTGCCCTAGACAAAAAGCACCCCAAAACCCTGATGTTTGCAGTGAAATCACATTTCTTTGTCTGGATAGCCAACTTCCACTTGTTTTCAAAATAACGCATCCAGAGCCTCCCCCTCCCCCCCGCCATCTTGAGTCTACTATATTTTCCTCAGTTTCAATTACAGAGATAAAACATGATTTCTACTTTCAAAGCATTTATCCAGTTGTGTTTTGGTCTCAGCTGATGTTGACATTGAATAACTTTGCTAAATTTACTAACATTGAAAGTGGGTATCTCTCACAATCAGACCCAAATTAAGTGAAGCCATAAAATCTCAAGAGAAGGCAACACTATTCCATTCTCCCACCTTTTTATTCATAAGAGAAAATGTAAAGGACATAATATCAGCCTTAACTATGAGAGTTCTGAATGTTGCTCATACTTAAAGTCTTCGTATTACAACAGAATTTCCATCTGTGTATGCATTATGTTTGCATAATACAGACTCTAAAATATTTACATGCCAAAGGGAAAATTGTCTCTCACACACACACACACACTAATTGGATCAAGGCACAAGATAGAAGACAAGGAGTCAGGGCACAATATTTATCATCTCACTCAACCTCAGACATTATCAGTCCGCAGAAGAAATTTAATCCTGAACATAAATTGCATTTCCTAAAAAAAAAATAAAATAAAATAAAAAAAAATCTTGCCTTAAGACACCAAACTCACTGATTACAGGGAATGTCTGTGTTTACACGTTCGTGCAGAGCATGCTGACTGTATTAGTGTCCTAGGAAACAAACCGTGTGCAGCACACAGACCTGCTCTAAGCTGAAAAAGAACAAGAAATTTTGAAATCAGACCCTCCGATCTCTAAATCCTTTCAAATTCCTGAAGCACATTAGCTTTACTACTGCATGATGTGCACGGTAGTATTTCCCCTAATGAAATCTGACTAAAAGTTTAAATGAGTTTAATGCATGAAATGTATAAATAAAATGTGGCCTTGATTAAATTTAGAGTTGATACATAACTTAAATGGGTAGCACAAGCGCAGCTTCAGTATCATGTGTCCAGTCTATTTTTGGCTACATTCAGTAAAAGGAGGTTGAATTTTAACATTCCACATACCTTCCAACAGGAAGACAATATAATGGAGATACTGAATTTAATGTAATACACCATAACAGTTAATCCTATGTTTTCTGATATTACCTAGTGTTTTGAGATGGATTCGCATGTTATAAATGTATGAGACAGTTAACTTATTCTTCCAGTGAGACTAGTGGATGGCTATGATCCCTGATTGACAGCATCCCTAGAATAAGAAGTGTACGATTGTAGATTTCCCCATATTAGTGAGGTAATGTTTCTGACCCCTGACCTGCAGGGGCCATTTCCATTGGGAAGAGTGTAATTCACTTTCCATGTCTATTAAATACTTGGCTTCTTTCCAAATGCTGCTGTTTGGTACCACGTGTGGCAGTCTTTTTGTCACACAGACCCTGAAAAGTGAACACCAAAGCAGGAAGTAATGATTTTTAGGACTAGGTCTTCAGACCACGAAAAGGATCATACATAGGTCCATTGACTGTGAAGCTGATTTATCTCAGTTCAAAATAAGGCTTCTGTGTATCTATCAACTTAACTGGGATTCAAGAAAACTTAGAATGAAAATCAGTCATATTCCCCAGCCTCTGAGCCACTCCATTCACCAAATGGAGACATTGTTTATAATGAGTTTCCACTAGGGGAAGATATCCTCATGGAAAAAAAGGTTTTGCTGGTCACACAAACTGGAAGAAAACCTCTATTAAAAGTATGGTTCTAGCCACAAAATGACACAGAAAAGCATACTAATCTTTGGTACTTAGAGATTACACAGCTGAGACCAGAAGACATCTTCCCTTTGACAGCTAATAGTTTCATCCTGATTTCCATCAGCCATAGTATTTAGTGATTTTTTTTTTCAGTTCACACACTCTCCTTGCAAAATTTTTAGTTGAATTTGCAGACTGAAGGATTCTTTCTGAGTTTCAGATGTCCACCCAGATGCTTATCCAAACTGAACCTGTGTGAATCTTCCAAGATTCACTCATTGCTAATGAAGACATTAGAGGGAAATGGAACTTGATACAATTTAGTTAAGAATACAGATGCTCACATTCTGCTGAAAACCTTGATGGCCAATTCTTCTTTTATAAAATCTTTATATTACTGCTTGCTCCTTCATTATGCTCATGAATTAGATATGGGCAAATCCATCTCATCTACTCTTTCTGGGATCATAGGGCTCTAAATAGAGTGGAGCATATTCATTTTTGCTGTGCAAGGCAAGACAGAAGGCTCTGCAGAAAATCTGTACCACAGCATACCATAGAGCTGCGCTCCATGGGCACTGCTTTTATGCATCACCAGTGGGATCCCTGGAACAGGTGAAGAAGGGGAGGAGACAATATATGGAGATCAGATCCACAGCGAGGTGGGGGAAGGAAGTTGTGGCACTCTTCCAAGCACTGCCAGCAAAATAAGCTCCACCCACAAGACAATTCAGAGCAGGTTGGTCAGGGATTTGAAATATGGTCACACACATTGTCTGGGCTTACTGGTTATGAATTTCTCCCACCAGGATCCGGACATCTCTCTGATAACTTCCTTGTGCTTGCCTACCCCATAATGATGCTTGCTGGGCTTCTTGGTCTTGGGTACTGCTTTGGGATGTCTACTGGTGAACACTCATCTTTTGAATGTCTCCCAGAGGCTGGGTGTGGTACTGCAATCTTTTACTGTTCCTGACATGTCTCTGATGGCTCAGCTCTCTAGCCATGTCACATGGTCAAATAGATGAACCCTTTCAGAGGCAGCAAAACTTCAACTGAACCACTTGCCCTTTCCAGGACTTTTGGCTCTGTGTCTGAGCCCTTTTCAATCCAGGCTTTGCTCAGGCTTCTAAAGGAGCCTTGCTTTTTTCTTTGGGCTTAAGCCACTTTACCAGAGGCTGCTGGGAAACTCTCTGGCCAGCCCACTATTCCTTGATCCCAACCCAGGGGCCCTAAAACAGTAGCAATGTCCTCTAGTTCAGTGCTGCTATTCCCTCAACCATTTATTTTATAGCCCCTTTCTCTTCACCCTCACCTCAGGGCTGAAGTTCTCAGATCTTCTTCCTCCTCACTGAGTGCCAGTGCCACCAGAAACCATTGTCTGGTTTTCAATCAATCTCCTGTGAGTTGCAAGGATCACCCAGCTTTGATCCTCTGGTTCCTGCCAGAAATTGACCTGCTCAAGTCCAGAGACTCCTTTTTAAATTAGACTATTGAGCTCTGATTGGCTGCTTCTATGTAGTCTCACTAGACAGGCTTGGATGACCCACCTTTACTGCTCCTTTGTTGCTGTGGTGGTGTGTGGTGGGGTCATGGAAACTCTACTAGGGGGCCTCTATGGCCAGGTACACTCTGTCACAAGATGGCATCAGGTGTTCTGCTAGGCTGTGCCTGGACTTGTTAGATTTCATTCTTCCATTACTGGATGTGGAGAAAGATGCCAGTGTGTTTGAAGCACTCACTATCTTTGTGCTAAAATGAGGTCTTACTTTCAAAATAGACTGTGCAGATCTTCATACTATGGCTCTTATTCTCCTTTCTTCCTTGCTTTGAACTGTGAAATAATATCTAAAAAGTCAATGTTGTCATTGAGTATGTCCCTGGTATTCATGAGATGAAGGTGGCTGTCACAGGCTAGTTGACCCTGTAAAGCAAGCCAGGCCCTGCTAGACCTTAGCTGATAGTGATATGGAAACTTAATGAGCAAGGAGTCCTATGTCTTTTTTAAAGACTAACCAATTTATTTACTCATGATCTTTCATGGGTTTTGTGTTAGTTCACACTGTTTAAACCCAAACAACCTGCTTGGTTTGCTGAAAAAATTCTGAACTGACCTTCTGGCTTACCCTTCTATGCATATATACATTCCCTTTCATACTGTAATCTCCCCTTTAAGTGTCTGATGAAGTGAGATTCTAAATAAATTGGTTAGTCTTTAAATGTGTCACAGGACTCCTTGTTTGTTCTGCTGAACTAGACTAACACAGCTATCTCTAAGAAACGTAATGATAATTAGTGACCCTCCAGTTGCAGGGAATCACTACAGACTATTTGAAATAGAACAGAAAATTCAGGCTAAAGTGGGAAGAGATCACAGAGAAGGTAGAGTTCTCCAGAAGGTGGGAGAAGTTAGAGGGTGCAGGGGTCCTTTGCGCGATGCTGTGAGGTAGGATCAGCAAAAGCATTTTAATTGAGCCTGATGGACATAACACGGCTATCCCTTTTGAAATAAATTCAGCAGATAAGGGAGAAGCCAGCAGCCTGAGGATCAAAGACACAAGTTGTGAGGAAGAAATACAAAAGAGTTTAGAAGTAAAAAGTCACTAAGGTAAATAGACCTAACTCTTTAATACAAGGTCCCTGTACTGGAACCAGGAGTAGAGAGTTGGCCTGAGGTCTCCAACCATCTCTTTCAGAAAACATATGTAAGCCCAACTGCATGAACAAATTAGGCTCCATGGCAGAGCCTCTGACAGAGGGCTAGTAACACTTCAGCAGAGCCTACGAATTATCATGTGGCTATTTATTTTGGCCTTCAAGATGGACCTTTTGTTACTCCACACCTGGACTTGAACTTTGTATCTTGGAGGGTCAAGCCAAAGATCACGTGAGAGTCAGATAGATGCTGGAGGTGCCAGAAACAAGGTCTACTTGTAGCATTGCACTCTGACACAAGGGAGCACAACAGATAGTGATTACACTACCTTTCAGGGGCATTTTACACCTCTCATAGCTGCTTTGTTAGATTCTGCAAAAAGGCAAGTGTTTCTGTACCAATGATGACTCAGTTCATGTTTTTTAGGCTTTAAACTTGAATGCTGAAAAATAAAAAGGTAGCATGAAAGAGGTGCCTATACATTGTATTACCATGTACTAGTTGCAGCCAAGCTCTGAAAATATCCAAGTCTACTCTTTCTCAAGATAGAGAGGAGACAGATACGCTGTGAAGTGAACACTACTATAGCCCATGGAGTGGCTATATACAGCTCTCCATTTCAGGGGAAATTCTCTCCTAATCTCTGTTTGCCTTCTTTTCTTGGACTTTATGAAGGGACAAGAGTCTATTTAAAACCTTGTACAGTATCAAAAATAAAATATAGGGGAATCATGCTAGACTGAGTGCACCCGCTATGATTTTGTGGCACTTTTCACAGAAAGGTTCATAGGGATTCAGATTCCACTAAGCATATGACTCTAAAACAATGCTCTCTGAGCAACTCAATCTAAAAAAAAAAAAAAAAAAAAAAAAAACCTGATCCCTGCCACTTCTGAAACGATGAACACTGTAAAATTGGATTTGAAACCACAGTATTAAATACTTCAAATCTGATCCTTCTGTCAAGACCTGGGTTAAATTAAACTGATGTACATTATTTTTAGAGAAAGGAAAAAATATGGGAAGTGGGTTTTGAAGCCTGGAGGCAGAGAACAAAACAAGTTATGCAGGTGATACAAACCATCTTATTTTCATTTTTATAATTGTTTTCTGCTTCCATATGTGCTCTAGAGTGGAAATAATTCTTAGGAAAATATCTTTGGATGTGATAAAATATTTTTATTTTTTTTCCTCTTTTCAAATGTCAGCAGCCACATTTGGAAATAAGAATTGACATTTTTCTTGTACCTTTGTTTGACTCTTTGCTTCTAGTAACTTTTAATGTATTACAAAGATTAATAGGTGGCATGTGCAGGTTGGTAAGTTGTGCTAGTTGAGATATTTGAAACCCTTTCTCATGAAGCTAAATTTGACACAGCATAGTGAAATAAAATATGATTTTAATCACATCTTTTGGAATGTAAAACAAAATACAACTTGGGGACAAATGTGGTGAGTTTCTTGGCGAAAAGTTTGCAAGCAAATTTCCTGTTATCACCAATGGTGGTTTTCTGGCTTTATAGAATAACAACTGTTGATGAATTAATGTCAGAAAATATGCCTCTCTAAATCCAAAAGAATTTGAGGGTAGCAAAAGGTGGATGCTCCTAGTTCCTATATCCCTCTCATTCCAGAAGAGGACTTGATCCATTCACTAAATTAATTTCAACCCAAGAGCAATACCACTTTGTTTTTATGTAGCATTTTTTATCCAAGGGTCTCAAAGAATTTTCCAAAGGTTAATGGATTTAGCATGCTGAGAGAGGTAACTATTACCCCCATTTTACAGATTAGGGAAGAGAGAGAGTGCTGAATTGTTGCATTGTAACAGCGTCCACAAAGGGGAACTGGTGGTGCACTACTCCATCTAGAGCTCCTAGAGAACTATGTTCTTCCTCAAACAGGTATAATGCCTCTAGGAAACTTCAGGTGCTCACCTTCTGCACTGGCTTTCCAGATGCAGTATATGCTCCTGCTGCAGGTAGCCTGCATTGCTGAATCCCACTCCTTTGGCATGGATAGTGTGGGCTTCATGAGTTCAAGGGATGCACTCGTGTCCTAGCCTTCCACGAGGATATGCTCTTAAGACTCACACTTGCATAATATGGATCATTTGACTTTCTGAAGATCACTTGGGAAGTCTATGGCTGAAGTAGAAGTCAGTCCTTGGCACTCAGAACACATCAATGACACTTCACTAACAGTGGCAGATTTGTTGCCATCAGATCGATCCTTTGGAATCAGTTGAGGAGACATGGAGACCCAGTCAGCTGAGTCAGACGTTGATTTAATAAATCCACCTCTGGAAGAAAAAAAAAAAGACTACATCATCAGGAGCACATTTCCATTGGCACAGAGAAGAGAAGCCACCGTGGTAAACAGAATTAGGAAGTCAATGACAGATATGCAAGCAACTGCAGCCAAATTTCCTGGATATTGTAGACTGGGCCTTAGTTCTATAAGGCTGGTCTTGGATATATGACAGTCAAGAAAATGGCTCACATTTCTGACATTCCAGAAAGAAACTGATTTTAAAAGGAAAGAAGAAAAAGGAGAAGAAAAAATTAAGGGCTGAAAATCTACATGAGGAACACTCGTGTGTGTATGCTCTAGATTCAGACTAATGACTAAGGCTTATAGGCGGAATATTAAAAAACAAACAAAACCCAGTTCTGCATGATTTAAACAGCCATCTATGGATAAAATTTCACTCTGTGGAATACCTCTGCACAAGGGGAGATTAACAACATATTAATATTACTACAGATCCTGTAGCCATGCTCTTCATCCCACTTTCCCCTGTATGAGATGATATTCAATGAACTATAATGGATCTCTGTTCCATGGTGCACACAATGTGTAGACTTCTGTGCAGGATCTCAAAATCCTGTATCTGTTTCACAGTGAGACAGCATCAGTTCATGTACAAACAGGACTTTTGCCACTGAAGAGAGAATGGTGTGTTTGGGCCTTAAGCAAGCAAACTGTTTCTTTCAAGTACCTTCCGCTGCCTGATGAATATGAATATTGTTTCTACAGTTTCTCTCCTTTTGCAGTCTACTCTTTTTTTCTGCTCCTTGACTCTTCCTTTAATACCTTATTGCCACTTATTGTCATTGCAAGTAAATACAGTACAGCACAGGCTGCCATCATCTTTTGACCATAACATCGTACTTTATATTTTGAACCCAAGTCGCTGGGTCTTTTTGAGGTTCATTCAGTATTGATCTTCTCTTATGGTGCAATTCCATATCTGCCTTGTATCTGGCTCTGTCTTTGCATGGATGTCTTATTTCTTTGTCCAAGAGAATATCTCTTGAGAGTCTGTATTGTTTCCCAACTTACTATCAGGCTAAAAATCAACGAAAATGACACAGCTCCCAATTCACCATCCTTTGGCTAACAGTTGCTTGGTCCACCCCCTCCTTCCCTCATATTACAACACTCCCTTCTCATTTAAGGTTTACTTATAAATAGATTTTCTGTACATGAAGACTTTATGCTTTTATTAAACAAAAATAGTAAGTGAAGACTTTCTGCTTTTGTTAAAGAAAAATAGTAATGGGGTATGGTAAGAGACATAAGGTTCATAGGGTTTCAAAGCATGTTAAGGTAATGGTATAATATAGGAACAGTGTAACTTCCTTTGTGAGCAATATACAATATATGCTGATGGTACTTTTATTTGTTACTGTGAGCCTTATCCTTTAAGATTCTGAGCTCCACCTGAAAAGTTCTAAGTGTCCTCAATTACCACTGTGATCTTGCTATGGGAACTGTAGGGGCACAACTTTTCAGAGCTTTGAGACAAATGCAGTGCTTGATTTGTAATGAAAGAAGAACCAGGGCTCAAGATTTTTTTTTACTTTCATAACTTATTAGCCCAGAGGTGGTGGGACTATGAACTATCAAGCCTAGGAGTTCCAGGGCTCAGTCCTGACAAGCGCTGATTAAGCACTGGACATGGGTAACTCTCAGAAAATGGTGTCAGCTGGTGTCTTAGGGCAGCAGTTGAAGGGAGATACACAAACTATGTAAAATAACTTGTGTATCTCCCTTTGACTTTCTAACACTTTCTTAATTCCCTGTCTCCACTGTGCTGAAGCAAAAGGAAGTACTCTTCCTTTGACTCAGTGCTGCTCTTTTTGAGGGAGTGAACTTACAGTAGCAACTTCCAGATCAGTGGAGTGGGTCTTCACTGACCTCTCAATCGAACTAGAAGTATCGAACTGCTGGTGGCAAATTTGTTGTGCTGTCAGTGTAGACTTGCCCTGAAATATCAAAATGAAAGAGAAAGAAGGGCAAGAAAAGTAACACTTGCTTTGAAAGCCTATGTCTCCATTAGCAAGCTTAGTTCGGACTTCATTTGTTCGAACTAAGCAGTTCTGGTTTAGCTTGAACTAACCACGGCTTTTTAGTTCAGACTAGACATTTTTTTTTAGTTCAAACTAAAAAGTAAATTCAAACTAAAAAAGATTGGCTAGTTCAAACTAACTGCTTAGTTTGAACCTTTTAAGTTCAAACTAAGGTGCCTACATCACCCTAGTTCAAACTGAAGTTCAAACTAAACACTAACTAGTTTGAACTGAGCTTTTCTAGTTAGAACTAGCCAAAGGCTGGTGTAGATACAGGCCAAATTAGTCTGGACTAAGCCTCCTTAGTCTGGTCTAATTCGGCAGTGTAGACATACCCAAAGGTGACATGATGCTCATTAAGATATAAAGGTATGAAACGATCAGTAAAAGATCTGAGCAAGGTAATATATATATTTCCAACAAGTCACAAAAAGATTTATAATAAAGTATTAGATATTAGGTAAAGGTATTAAAGATTTTAAAATTCTGGATACTGAGACATAAGATTGCGTATGTTCCTCTGAACCTTTTCATTTGGCCCAAATCATTTTCCAATATTTTGAATGCTTATGTTCCACCTTCACCACTGATTGATAACAAATGGGATTATGCTACAAAGGTGAGCCTGCTGCTGAGCAAGGGTTTCAGCCCCTCTTTAGTTATTTACTATCGCTGCTCCCATTTACGTCTCAGAACAAAAGGGAAACAAGGCCAACTTACACGAGCAGGTTGCTGAGGTGTTTGCTATACATATGACTATAGGAACTACCATACAGAATCAGACCAATTAGTCCAGTATCATCATCATGCTGGGAGTAACCAGTAATAGGTTTTTCACAGAAAGCAATGGCAGCACACATAAGAAATCCTGTAACCGAGGATTGTGATCAATAGATACATGCAGCCAGGTCTCCCAAACACCTTGCATACCAATATGAAAGCCACACTGTTTAACCCCTTGCAGCTGGTCCACATATCCTTTAATATTCACCTAATTGTTTCTGTATTGCAATCTCCATACTGCTCCACTGATAGCTACGCTGGCAAAGCTTTTCTTAATGGTGCCTCAGCCAGAGTTTATTTTGTAAAGGCTAAAAAGGGTAAATTAACCTTTCTCTAAAAGCTAGTTAATTGGAAACACAAACCTAGCCAGAACACCTTCTAAGCAAGAAAGGACAAATTAAGATTTCAAATGAGGTGAAAAATCCAGGACAAGGCTATGCTGCTTTTGTTTTCACAGTGATGCTGCAAATACAAAGTTGACACCATCAGTGTTAAATTTCACTAGTTATCTGCTAAGCCAAAACAGAAGACACATTGGCACACTGGGTAGTCCTGTCAGTCACCACTGACTAGCTCACAAATATCTCAGCAGGGTGCATGGACTATTCAGGTATGAGCACTGATGGGAAAGAAGCAATTATTTTTAAATCCACTTTTCAAAGGAGATTTCAAGAGAAACCCTAGGCCTCAGGTTTAGTTTTTATTAGATAGTCTTTAAGCCAGGCCTTAAATGTGGGTATTTTTAAATAATGAAGTTTTAGAAAACTAAATCTTAGTACTATTGTCATGATTTTGTTTGTTTTGTTTAATGAGTGAGCCCTAGTAGTCAATAGGAAAAAGAAATAAAACATGCCCTCCTCAGTAGATTCCAAAAGGCTATCAAGAGGAAATAATAAGCCAACATCAGTATTCTTTAAGAAGACAAAAGCAAAAAATGAGGAATTCTGTCTACCTAGCTACTGCCTTCTGGAGATGCAGATTTTCTACAGTGATGGAGGGCAGGTTTAACCTGATGTTGCCCAGGTCTTCACTGATTTCACCATTTAGTGTAGAGTAACCAATAGAATAGAGTTAGTATAGTGTAACCAGTAGGATTTCTACCACTGTCATCTAATGTTGTTCAGAGCACATCTGCTTGACAGAGTGGAAAACATTTCAGTTGCTAATTGACATTAGCTGTCTCTCCATTGCTAACACTCGTCGAAGCCAGTAGGGTATTTTAAGAAGCGTACTAAAGACCAGAGGTGGCTGAATTTACTAATCTGATCTGCAATAACAATCTTCAGAAGCTGAGGTGCTCAGGATCTGCCTGTCAGGCCTCAATGCTTCAACCTGATGGTAGGATGTGGGAGTTGGGAATACTGCCACCACAAGGCATGCCTGCTGAAGCCAAGCCCCAGCAGATGTCTCCAACAGAGCAGAAGCTCAAGACCTTCCTCTTTGCAGGGCTGAGACCCCAGCAGACATGACCCATGAGGCAGAATCTCTGAGCCTTGCCAGGTGCCTCCCTGCAGGGCAGAAGCCTCTACCCTTACCACCCTACTGCAGGCCAGAAGGACCAAATTCCCCCTCCCAATCTTGTATGTGGAAATGGGGAAATCATAGGGAGCTCCACAAGCTGCACTTTGACTGTAAAAGAGCCACGCACAGCTCCCGAGCCAAAGTTTGGCCACCCCTGCTAATGAGATTTATTCAAGACCCTTGTGAAGAAGTCTTATAGTATTTAACAGAAAAGGACCACTTTTTATATTTTTGAATCATCCTATAAATAATAGCAAATTATATCATTTATACAAAAAATATAGGCACAAAATACCTGTGGGAAGGATGATTATAATTCAACAGAACCTTATTGAATTCAATCCTTATGAAGTTTAAAAGGATTTTTTTTTTTTTCAGACAAGGGGAAATTTAGCTTGGATACCTTTCTCATAGTGAGATTTGATAGCTTATGGAACTATTTCTGAAGGCAAGTGACTTCAGCTCTTCTGACAGAATGCATTAGTTAATGAAGTATTTGTCTGTGCCCAAGAAAACTGGAGGAAGTGGTGGAAACCTCATTACTTGGGACTCTTAAAACTAGACAGGAATAAACGTAAGGTAATATATAATAAGAAGAAACAATTCTGCATTATTAGAGTTGTACTGAATGACCTAGTAGATCTATTTCATCTCTAAAGTTTGATTCAAAACTTAGAAACAGAACTGGCTGTATATATGAAAATCAGGTTGAAATTCTCCACCCTATTAAAGTCAATTGGAGTTTTGCCAGAGACTTCGGTGGAGCCAGTAAAACTCTAAGTGACATTCTACCAAAGCTACTCTGCTTCTTCCCATCTCCAGATATAACAACTTAGGCTATGTCAACACTTAGAAGGTTAGTTCAAATTAGCTTAATTTGAACTAATTAATTCAAACTAATAATGATTAGTTCAAATTAAGTTAATTTGAATTAACATGGCCACACTAGGAAAATTAATTCAAACTACAATGTCTATGAACAGGACTTGATTGTTCAAATTTGGAGGAGGGCACCATGGGAGGTGTGGCAAGATGGCCGCCAAGAAGAGTCATGCCCTCACCCAATATATAGAAAGAGAAAGGCACCCTGGGTGGAAGAAGGTCAAAAAGCATTATTTCGAATTAATAGTGAGTTCAAATTAACGCGGCTCCATTGGGTAAATTCGAACTAATAAGTTTAAATTAACCCTTACTTCAAAGTTAAGCAAGGTTTTATAACTTGAAAGTAAGCTTTCATTAATTCGGATTAAAGAATTATTTAGTTCAAAATAATGAAAGCCAGTGTAGTCATGCATTATTTTAATTCAAATTTATCCTCATTAATTTGGATTAGGCCCCAGGCTGGAGAAGGGAGCTTTTTGGGATGCTTGCCCCAGATGCCAAAATCTGTAGTTACAACCCTAATCAGAGAATTGTAAAAACAACAGCTTCCATTTCTTCTGTTAAAAGTATTTACTCCTATTTGGCCTAATAACAGTAATAATAATAACAATAATTAATAAAGCTTATAATTGAAGACCAAACAATGGCTTTAGAAATTTTCCAGAAGGTTTTCATTAGATTATGGTACTATAAATCCTACCATACTGCACCAGATTCTCCTTAGTAACTCTGTTAAGTAGGAATAATTATTCTAACAGTATGGTTTCAAACTCCACAGGGCATTAGCCATAGCATATGGTTTTGACTCTGACGAACACACTCCTTTACTTTATACTGAAGTGGTGTATGGTATATATTTATAAGTAATATTACTGCTTACAGCATAAAAAATATTTATCATTTATGGCTAGAAATTGCATAAAAACCCTTTCCACAATATCTTTTTTATTATTGAATAAGATTGAGCAGTAATTTCACAGACTTATAAAACAGCAATGGTATTCCACACACATGTATGACCCAACCCTTCTGAGCATGCATCAGCTGAAACTAATTTGAATCTCTCATTAACATGCACACCAGTATAAACCAAAAACATAATGTTAAAATTGATTTTCCAGAGACTAAATAGGACCTATTGCCTGGTGGTGATTAATATTCACTTTCTTTCTGCATGAAAAGGATTTTCATAACGTATCCACATCTCCCACACTTATGGGCTATGTGGACCTTTTCGCACCAAATGATATAAAAAACACAAAACAACAAATATTGTGTTTAAGCTAAACCACATTTTTCTGGTCCTCTATCCTGCAGTTTTCAATAAAAAAAAAATCCCTATAGGAATGTGCACATTTATTAAAACAAGAGGCTATGCTACTTTAGTGTTTGCCCTTCAGACATCATTAATTGTCAATATATCGCCAGCTCAAATAGGTGACAAGCCAGGGTCTGTCTACTCTAAGTGAGTGCACAAGAGGATATACAGAAGTACTCAATATCTTGTATGAGATGAAGGCAGAAATCTAGTCCTTGAGTCCATTGAGAACATGGTGCTGGAGAGTGTGAGAATGATCAACCATGCTAAATATTCCAAAAGAGGGTAGGGCGGAGTGTAGCAAGAATCACGACTATCCTGCATGTTAACTATTAGTCTGAAGCCAGTGTTGTGAAACAAGCATATATTCTAACCTCTCAAAGGATCCCTTCTTGCTCTGTCTGGAAGCATGTTGCATGCATCAGCATTCTGTGATCAGCATGTCCCTGCCCTGTGCTACTTGAAAGTTTGATGATTGTTTGACAGCTTGTGTATTGAGATGGTTTTTGGCCTATTGTGCTGATTAGTGTTGTCTCTTTGTATCATTGTGCTCACCCACCTGTGTGTCCATCCATTTGGTATCACAAAGGTTGTAAACTGAAAATGAAACCACCTTTTTTGTTTTTTGATTGTACGGTGATGATTACGATGATTGATGACTGGATACTCCAAGGTACTACCATAATTCATAAAAATAATAGTAGTCAACATATCTGGCCATTTCAGCTTTGACTATTAGAGCATGATATGGCCCTCAATCTTTATTTTATTCATTTACTTGAAATACTGAAGTCCAAAAACTGAACACAAAAGCACATAACATTTATGAAATGAAAGAAACATGAATGCCTGTACCCTATGTATGACACCACCATGGCTATGTCTACATTGGCAAGTTAGTTTGAATTAAGGAGGCTTAATTAAAAATAAATTAGTCCCTCTCTACACTGGATTTTCATTAAGTCGAATTCAGAAATTCATTAATTCGACTTAATGAAAGCTTAGTTCAAATACATAAGAACCACCTGTTAGTTCAAATGAAGCCTTAATTTGAATCCTTAGTTCGAACTAAGGACGGTGTAGACCTAGATTAACCATTAATTTGACTTTACTAAATTCAAATTAAAGGTAGTTAGGGTGAATTAATAAAGTGGACTAAGTCGACTTACTTATTCCACTTTGTTAATTCGACTTAATAAGGTTGAGTTTAGTTCAAATTAAAGTTGAACTTATTAGTCTGAATTAACAAATTTGACCTAACTTTTTCTAGTGTAGACATAGCCAAAGATATTCAAGTTGAATTACACTTAGCAATTTATGGTCATTGAGGGTTAGTCAATATAACTTAGAACCTTTGGTCACTGGATCTAATTTCAGAGAGTTACATTTGTTTTTAATGTTTTTGCTTTAGTGCTGGCTTTTAGTAAACCACAGTATATGCTCCTCTTCCCAAACATAGTTAAAAAATTAGCTTTCAATTAATATTAGCTTTAATGCTACTAATGACTTGAAGATGACTTCTAAAGGAACTTTTAAAAGGTAGAGTTGTGCTCTGGTTACCAGTATATGACTGAAAGCTTAACAGTTTTTTCAAACTACTGTTTTAAGCCTTAGGCATATGTAAACTTCTTTACTAGTTCTGCTAGAGGATTTCCCTGTGAAATGTGGGACAGAAGGATCTGATGTGGTTTTTACTGTGAGCACTTCTACCATAATTAAAGTGACAGGGATGTTGCATCTTTAACAAAGAAATCTTTGTCTGAAGTTCTCAACAGAAATTGGAGTAAAACAGCTATTAACGAAAACAAAAATCCTGACAATCTTTCCACTTTTTATAAACTAGTAGTAACTCCATTAAAGAAAGGCAAATTAGAAATAGTGCAGAACCACTAAAAATCAGGCCCTTGGGCTGTGTCTATAATATCATTCTTCTTCAAGTATCTCAATATTACATTATCACCAGTGGCGATCCCTATGTGGAATGCCACTAGCATTTCTCTCCACACCCTTAGCTCACCCTGCATAGCACAGGCCTGGGTAACATATAGCTGGCTAAGTGTCAGCAGCCACTGGTGACCTGCATCCATTAGAACTCCCCCTATGGCTACCACTAATGGTGATGATGTAATGGTGGGCAGTTACAAGAATATGCTGGGCCAAAGTTAAGGCTATGGAGTGTTGAGCATTCCGATTAAAAATTATTTCCTTTCTCAGCTGCTTATCTTTCTGTCTCTTGACTCTTCATCTTATCATCTTACTAGATGTCAGAATCTTGACCTGTATTTATTAATTATTATTATTATTACTATTTTATTTTGATTCACTCAACTCTCTCAGACCTTCTTTACAAATCACAGCAATCCTTAAGCTCTCCCTTTTCTCTACAGGTCATATTTTAAAATAATTTCTACCTTGAGTCTATCCAAAAGGGAGGCAAAATGCTTCTTGACAATCTTAGCAATCTAAGAGTGCTCCACTGTCACCTTGTAGAAGGACACAGCATGTTCTACCTCTCTGTCCAATCACCTTTCTTGGGTTGTGGAGGGGAAGAAGTACTGGGTTCCAAATAAGGACTGGTCTCATTTCTTTATTTCGTTTGGGTTTCTTGGTTCCCAAGAGTAGTCCCTGTCCTCCCCAAAGCACAGAAATTGCAGATGGCACAAGAAAGAAAAAACAACCTCTTTCCTGATATGGGCCTTTTTGGTGCCACTACAGTGCAAATAAAAACAACTCACCACTACATTCACAGTTTTGTCTTACTGTAGTTCTGTTTAAATGGTGCAGGGTGGTAGAAGCACTGTACTCTAACTTTCAAATAATCTTTTGTGGCTTGTTCTTGCACCCTGCATACACTTAATACCTATTAATGACAAAAAAAAGTTATAAGTACACAAGAAATACAGCATTAGACTTTTTGGTACCTTTATTTCCATTAACAAAAAATTCTCACATGGGGGAAGGGGGCATCACAGAAGTCACAATACCAATCAGCGCTAGTTATGAATACATAGGAAAGGTGTGGTGGTGTTGCAATTATTTCTGATACACACATTATTCTGGTAACACATGACTAGAAAATACAACCTGGGAGTCATTGTGTGTTAGGTTTTGTTGTAGTGGTAGGGCTTTGCTTTTTTTAAGGTGGTATATTTTCTAGTTTCTGGTACCACAGATGTCAATATGCGTAAACAATAAATTACCTTAATACTCATGTAGTATGTGAATGAACTTTCAGGTAAAGTAAGGTCTTAAATACTTCAGATAACTTTGCTTTCATATCAGTACAGGATTCAGCTGAGCTACTTATTTAGAGGCACTGTGATAAATTTGTTAAAAACGATACATCCAATCCATTTGAGAGGTTTCAGTGTATTTGAAATAGTATCTAAATCTGAAATTGAAGTACAAATTGTCATGTAAAAAGCTAACATTTCCTTATCTCTGTTTAACATACCATTAATTCAATTAACTAATTCAAAAAAACTCAAACAAAAAGGTTTATTATATACATAGATATGTCATTTACTCAAGCATTTCTAATTCACTATTAACTTAACATGATGACAAGTTCCAAAGGAGTAACCGTGTTAGTCTAGTTTAGCAAAACAAACAAAGAATCTGCTGGCACTTAAAAGACTAACAAATTTATTTACTGCATGAGCTTTTGAGGGAGAAGTGGGATTTTCTCCCACAAAACCTCATGCAATAAATGTATTTGATAGTCTTTTAAGTACCACCTGAGTTGCTATGACTTATTGTAACAAGTAAAAGAATGAATTTTAAATACTCTTTAATTTAAAAGAAAAATATGCAGACGTGAAATTGGTTTTGTAGATCAGATCTGTTTAATTTAACTTCATGGCTTTGCCACATCATTTTACTTCTTTGAAGCATGCAGGATATGTGTAGTTTTTCTTCAGTAGGGGGTGACTTATAGTAATAGAGTGAGGGAGATGGGTTTTGGACTGTTTCTTCCCTCAGTCGTGTCTGTCGTCACATCATCACATTTCCAGGAAGAAGGATTGGCTGAAAAATGGCTCTGACTAAGCCCTGCTTAGTGCTTTTTCAGTGTAAAACTTTAAAGTGACATTCTGGTATCAGGCAGCTGCATTTTTTTCATTCAGATGCAAGGGAAATGATATGAAACTGAAAGAAACCACATCTCAATCGTCTGCTTTCCACTTAATTTTTCATACAAATGTAAGGTCAAGCTGTGGCCTCGTCACCAGTGAGGTGTGTGAAACATTAGAACAGCTACAGTAATTCTCTGAACGTGATGGTGAACAGAAACTATGTGCAGCTTGCTCTCAATTAAATGGCTATAAGACTGGAGCAACCCCATTCAGGTGAACTAAGGTGCCCTGGATTTACCCCAGAGTATCTGAATGCAGAATATGGCCTTTTTGTCTAAATACGCAAATAGTCTGGCTTCAAAACAGTGTAACTATTATGGTCATAGATATTTTTCTCACTAGATAATAAAATCATTGTTCATAAATTAGTGTTGTTATGATGAAAAAAATCACAAACTTTAATAGTAAATTAGGTTTTAGCTACAGCAATGCTTAATGAGCTACAGTTGGGTTTATGTTAAAATTTGGTTAGAACAAGTCCGCTTTGTGGTTTGCTTCATGTTTAAATAATAGCATTGCTCACTTTTAAGACAAAACATGTATATCAAGGCAAAATATTAAATTACCAGTGTTGTGTAGGCAACAGTGTTGAACTGGTAGATAGACAACAGACATATTATTTCGTGAAGATTATCCCCATCTTCTATGTAGCATTACTATAGCAATGCAATGGCAGATTTAAGTGTGGCAAGCACTGAGTTTAAGTCTGCAGCATCTAAACTTTGATTTTGAAGCAGTTAAGATTCTCAGCTTTGTGTCTGAGAAGAAAACACCAAAACCAATGAATTCTGTCTTAGACAATACAAAACAATAGGTGTAAGAGAGTTCTAAGCTATCCCTACTCATCCCAAACAGGTGTTAAGGCTGAAGACTGCCTCAGGAGGACCATTTAAATCTCAGTAACACTGCTATAAACACTATAAAAATCACCCTTATGATCCCCCAGTTATATACACAGGGGGACTTAAGTCCTGTGATAAAACAGAAATGGATTAAGAGGATTGGATTTCAGGAGGGACCAAAACTAGTGAGAGATCAGAGGGCCAATGAAAACTTAAGTGGACGGTCAAACAGTAGACCCTCAGCAGGTATCACTGACTCCTCAGCATATTTAATAAAGCTCTGTTTCTTACAGTGTTGCTTCCTTACCACATCATTTCCTGCTAATGAAACACTGTAAAGTCAGAGAGCAGACCAAGCATTATGGAAACTTCAGCATGAAAAGCAAGGAGTCTTGTGGCACTTAAAGACTAACAGATTTATTTATCGCATGAGCTTTCATGGGAGAATATCCCACTTCGTCAGATGCTTTGACGAGGGAGAACATACAGAATTGGATGAAAGTAAATGCAGGGGAATGTAAGACATGGGTTCACATCATACTGCAACAGCAAATCTGACCTGATCCCATATCTTACACTCCCCTGCATTTATTTTCATCCAATTCTGTATGTTCTCCCTCTTCAAAGCATCTGACAAAGTGGGATTTCTCCCATGAAAGCTCATGCTATAAATAAATCTGTTAGTCTTTAAGTGCCACAAAACTTCTTGCTTTTTCTGCTTTACTAGACTAATACAGCTGCTCCTTTGGAACTTTGTTCAGCATGTTTTTTCTTTGTATCATGGAGTTACTCCTGAACAACAGACTCAGTGGTCTGCTTACATAGGCACCAGATTCCTATTGTGTTAAACTTTACATCACCAAAATGTGAGACTAGAGAATGGAGCTTTATCTGTATTTGAGAAAAAAGTGGGGGGAAAATCACTTAACACACATTTAATGCACCTAAGATTTCTAAAACACTGCAAAAAATGCCCATCACTGTTAATCAGCTGAACCAGGACTCTGTGACCAGACCTGGTTTTTCCTTCCTGTTAATTAAAAATGGTGAAATGCTGGTTTTGCTGACATTGTAGAAAGTTGTCACATTCTCCCAGAACCTTCCCTACATTAGGACTACCACCCAGGGAAATGTTTCAGTAATATTTTCTGTGATATATCATGCTTATTTCTCTTCAACATTTTTGAGGGACGTGTCATGTTTGAGGGACATGTAGCTTTGTCAGAGGTACCTGAGTATAATTGAGCAGCTTACTCACATGTAGGTTTTTTACAAATACATTGAATCCTCATCCTATTAAAGTCAGTTTTGGCCATTTATTTTTGTAGAGGACAAGATTTCATTCTTTGAGCATTTTAGGCAATAGGAAGGGAGTTGTGGGTTACAAAAGCTGGGGAGTTTGATGATACAGAAATTCAATAAGGTAATAAATCAAAGCCAAATGAACTGGTACAAAAGAACAAATAATTCCCTGTTTAGATGTTCAAGGAAGATCTGTTGTTTGCACAAAAAAAAACCCAGCAAGGAGTCCTGTGGCACTTAAAGACTAACAGATTTATTTATCTCATGAGCTTTCGTGGGAGAAAATCCCACTTCATCAGATGCTTGAAGTGGGATTTGCTCCCATGAAAGTTCATGCAATAAATAAATCTGTTAGTCTTTAAGTGCCACAGGACTCCTTGCTTTTTTTTGCTGAACTAAATTAACATGACTGCCCATTTGGAACCTGTTATTTGCAGTTGTTTTATACAAAATGATATATCAACCATGTCAACGTATAGCATATTTTGTTATACTAACATTTCTTGTAAAAATCATTTTTTAAAAGAAATCAGTGTTTAATAACATGTTTCCATTTCCAAATAAATCCATTCAGTTGCACTTTTTTTAAACTTTTCCACAACAAGTCTCTTGCTTATCACTAGCTTTCCAAGAATGCAAATAAGGAAATGCAGCTGTTACTTGTAATTTCCCTGGCCAAGTCCTGAGTTATTTCCTTAACATGGTCTAAGAATCTAACATTTAGTGCCTGAGATACTCTAGTATGCTTTCCTGATGGCTAGATTTACCCATCAGTAACATTTGCTTACCAGCAATAGCATATGAATGAGGTGAAATTTCATTGGAAGAAGCATATTGAAAACGTGTGTGTCCTGATTTGTCACATCTGTGTAAAGCCGCCCCCCCCCCCTCCCCCCCCCAACCCCCCCCCCCCCAAAAAAGCGATTGTATTCACTTTCTTTTAATCTTGGAAAGAAATTTAAAAGTAGAACTGACCCCCTGTTCAAAGTCATTATCTGAGACAATGAAGTCGTATGCTTCTGTTTTTAATAATATCTTGCAAAAGAAAGAACATCACTAATCATATTCAGAGGATAAAAGACACAGATTTTCTAGTTTCAGGCCTGTCTGAAGTGCAGAACATTTCACAGTCCTGTAAACACACACAGACAGCATCCCATGACTTTGCACAAAAAGCTTAAGCAATGATGAAAAGACAAAATATATCTTTTATTTTAATATCTCTTTATCATTTGAGACCTGACTTAATAAATTTTACTGTTCTTTGATGAAAGATAGCATGAAACTGGTGTCCAAGCTCCTCAGTATTATTTTCTACATACTTGCGCTTTCACTTCCACATGATTTAATGATTTTCTTCCTATTGATCTATCCACATTTTTATATCACACCACAATATGAAATAGCCATCACTATATCTGAGCACCTATAATTTTGGATTTTTTATAATTTTGAATTTTTTTTTACTAGAAATAAGAATCTACAGTAAGTTTATCTGTGGGTAAATATTTCAGAAAAAGTGTCATGTAGATCTAAATATTTTTGAGTAAATAAGTGAGATGGTATTGTAGAATTTTCAAAACTTGCCATATATTAAAAATAACCGCACAACTATTATTTAAAGTGTCATCCTATCTAAACCAATATAGTCTAGATTGCATCTGAGAGAAGAAAAACCCTACAATATTGTGTATAAGCATCATGTCCCAATTGTTTAAGCTTTGGCTTCAGTGTGACATAAGTACATGTTTATATGCTTTCCTGAGTTTATACTCTTAATAATTCTTAGTGGTAAATTTAAGGAAATCATGCTTTTTTCGGACACTTTTCAGGCAGAAAAAAAATTGCAAAAGTAATTAATAAGTCATTACTTGAGAATGATTCACTCTGACTTAAAATACATAACTATTGAGATAATAGATGTATCTACGCATAAATGTTTTTAAAGTATGTATTACTTGTCTTTCCTACAGTGTATTAAGAATGTTGCAAAAGTTGTAAATTATATATAAACATAACCAGAAGAAACAGTTAATAATCTGATAGCATTAAACTAGTTGGATTCATTCCTAACAGAAATGAGGAAGAGAGGAAACAAATTGAAGAATGAGATTGTATTTACTAGCATATATATTACTTTAGTGTACCAATTTATTTTTAACTGATGCATATACATTAAGGGGCTCAAATTTTCTCTTGTATGCACGCACAACTCCCAATAAATCAATGTAAATACACCATGTGTTGCACTGCTGTACTTCAGCAACACATTCACTATGCTGAAATCATTGGATATGTTTGCTTTCAAATGTATTGTGAACCTCATGTTTCTGTAGCGAATTCTTAAATTCAGCAGATCCCTTTTAAAAACTCAGTATATTCTTGGTGTAGATTACTAGTCATTTCAAAAGATTAATTTGTGTTCATGTAAACTAAAAGGTTTACATTTCGCTAAAAGCTTACCACACTTGAAGCCTGATTCATGTCCTGCTGAAGTCAAGTAGCTGAGAAGAGTTGGATAAAATTTTTTTGCCAAAACATTTTTAGTGAAAAATGATTAGGTGACACTGAAATATTTTGCAAATTGTTGTTGGCTTTGCTGTATTGCCACTTTGTAATTTATTTTAAAATAAAATCTATAGATTTCATTTTGATATTTTTAAACAAATATTTTGATTTTTATGTTTGAAATGTTTTTCATTTTTTATTTAAAATAAGCATAAACATGGTCAAAATTGGAATGAAATATTTTGATTTTGTCAAAGTAAAATGTTGCATTCAACCTCAGTAAATCCTTATTTTAACTTTTCAGTTTGGCAAAATTTAGTAAAATTTTTATTTTCTGGCCAACCCAGAACTCTTTTTTCCCCCCAACTTTTCAAAATTGCCAAGAGACTGAAAAGTCTGTTATTCATATAACTCTAAATACAAACACCCAAATGCCCTTCTCAGGGTCATTCATTAGCTTTTGCACTTCTATCAGATCTTTGTCATCTTGGTTGTAGAAATTAAGAGCTATATTGGGGATTTCCCACAAGTCCTGAACAAATCAGTCTCAAAGAATTACAGTTTGATCCGTTGCTCCCCTTCTGTGTCAGGAAAAAAGTAATCTGTGGTGTCCCTTTACTTACCTCCCATGCTGGTCCTTTTAACCAGCATATCACCTATTCTTTGCCAGGAGAAGTAGAGAAGAAGGCTGTTTCCCCATCTCCAGTGTTTTAACCTGTGATGCAAGGGTGAAAGAGGTATTTATGCCTGTGTCTTGCTGAACTGTGTCCAGGGTGCTCAGCGCCTTGCAAGATTAAGCCCTCAGTTCATGCATGTATTCCAGCTAGCTTTTCAAGGCTAGCAGTGATTAACCCCTATTTATATGGCAACAGGCTTCAGTCCCTACATGCTAACACTATCGTGTGTGTGTGTGCGCGTGCGCACAGTGACAAACCGTTCACAACACATATGTGCATACTCGATGGAGAAAGTAGTAAAAATGAACATAAACCATGTGTCTTTAAATTCCACCCCTTTATATTGGTACCTGAATGTACTATAAGGACTGACCTTTTAATACAAGAAATAATAATAAATAGCTTTCTCCTTTCTCTCTGGGTTACATACAGGAGTATCTTTGAGTCAGATCCTACAGTCCTTAATCTTCTCCTAGGAAAAAATCCCACTGAGTTCATTAAATCAGTGGTTCCCAACCTTTTCTCTGCCGTGGCACACCATGATACCTTCAAATTTTTTGAGGCACACCACCATTAAACTCATGAATATTCGAATTAACTCAAACTGCTTATGAATATTCATGAACCATAGCACTGTGTTTTGGAAATGCTACTATGTGGGGTAGTAGGGGTAGCAGAGCAGGGGTGGCAAAACAGGAGAGATCATGAGTTGTGTGCAGTGGCATGAGTGAGAATGGGGAGCAGAGAAGGGCAGGGATGGCAAAAGAGGACAAGGGCAGCCATGTACGGAACAGCACAAGGATGGCAAGAGAGGAGAGAGGAAGGGAGAAGAAGAGTGGCTTTGAGGGGGGGAGAGGGAATCTGGGCAGTGGGAAAGTGGGGCAGGGGAGCATGGCCCAGCACCCACTTCCCCCTTTTCCACAGTGGCTCCCTGCCACCCAGGGCAAATCCTCACCCCACTGCTGCTCCCTCCCATTCCAGTGGGTCCTGTCCTCCGCTCCCCTAGCCCCCTTCTGCCTGTGATGGACCCTTCCACCAGTGCAGGGGCCAGAACCAGGCGTCCAGCCCCCAGCTACCTCCCCAAACACAGCCACCCCACTCCCCAGCTGCACACCCCACCCCAACCAAACAGCCACTCCACAACCCCAACTACACAGCCTCTGCTATACAGCCACTCACACCTACCTCTGCTACACACACACACTTGCCCCACACAACCTCCAGCAGCCCTCCCCCCAAAGCCCTTACCTGGGCTGTTTGCAGGCTGGCTGACACAAACTGCTCCGCCCTGCAGGGGGAGATTCACACACTCTGAGCCTCCCGCCCCTCTCTGCTGGCTGGGTTAAGGTGAAGCAGGGTTTAAAGTGGAGCCACAGGAACTCTGCGTTCCCACTGCTCCTGCTACTTTTAGGGGGATCCCTGGAACTCCACATTCCAGTGCCTTCCTCTATTTTTAGGGGGTTGGAATGCTGCTTGCCTAAAAATAGGGGGCCCCAGAATTGTGTTCCAGTGCCTTCCCCCTTACTTTCACCCCTGCCTTTTCCCAGCCCTGCACAGCCCACATGCCTGGGCTCAGCAGGGAGGGAACTTTAACCCCAGCTCTAGGGGATGCTCGTGGCACACTTTGGGTGTTGCCCTGGCACACTGGTTGGGAACCACTGTGTTAAATGATGCCTGAATTCTAATTGGGAGATGTACTTGGATAAGGATTCCACTGTTTTGACCTTGCATATTTATATGAGCAACATTGTCTAAAACACAGATCCAGTGAGAAATTACAATTTCTGAAGCAAGGTTTGGTTTTATTTTCTCTCAGGTCTCTTGAAAATGAAGCTTCCACACTTACCTGCCCCATTTCACCATACATGTTGCAAAAATATTTTCTCAATCGCTGTGTGTTCAGCTATTGTTTTACTGTGAAACATGGTTTGGTGCAATAATGCTATTGAAAAAGATCATCTTAATGAAAGAAATAGACAACAGTTTTTATTGCAGAATCCAATTTGGTGTTAATTTTTTTTCTGCCGCTGCCAAAAAAAATATTGCCAGCTATTGTAATCACATCACTTTACTAACATTTTCCACTCATCTATCACAGAAAAAAATCTCCCACATGATGCGTAAAAAATGACCAAGCATTCAAAGTCAAAAATACTCTTTTAGTAGCTAACAGACTATTCTCTTTGTGATAACGATTGATAGTTTTCTGATCAGCCCTCTGCACTTGATTTTATTCAGATGATTATTAACACGTGGCAATGGGTTTCCTTAAGGATGAGTCGTAGCTATGTATTTATTTTCCTATTACACTTAAAGAACCAGATTCTGCATTCCCTTTGTTGTAAGAGGATCAACAGGAATTGAAGGATGGGTGTGCTACACGGGAACTGCTGAGCCTAGGATCAGGCCCAAATAACACAAAGTCAAATCAGTGCAAGTAAACAGAAGGGCTATAGATCTAGTGTAATTCATTGCTTTTTTCTAATATATAGCACCAGTCGGAATTCTTAAATTATTTCTACAGTGCTGTGATTCTTCACATTATTGTAAAAACCATCATAATATAAATGTATTTTATACAGTGGCCTCATAATAAGCTGCAATGTTTTGTACTGTTAGGTCAATCAAAATTGTATTCATGAATTTTGTTTCAGTTGCTTTATCCATAATAGGATATATCAATGAAAAGGCACTTGTATGGAAAATTATAGTGCACTTCCTGGTCAAGCACTGACCTAATGAGGACATCTTCACCTGCAGGGCACAAAACTGACCATTTCTGCACCATTAGCTATACATTCATCAGTAATATATTTCCTAATGTGGTGACAGTAGCATATCACTATGGAGCCTCAATCCTGACACAGACGAGTGAACATTTTGGTTTAGCAAACTATGTAGCAATGCATCTCTACTTACTTGAATGCATGATTGAATCTTACTTAAATTGCTTAAGTTTATTGGCCAGTTACAGAATATTTCAAATCTGATTGACTATAACTTTGGCATAACAAAATACGAAATATCATAGTCCCTTTTGAATAGTCACAGTACGTGATTTCATTGCAAGAGAAAGCAGACTGCTGTTTGTCTTTGTTCAGAGCTTAGTCTCATTGCCACATTTTCACAGGTAAGGAAAACAATGATTCTGAACAACTGCCAGGTCAGATCATTAGATTTCTCTATTGTGGTGGTGGTGTGGTGGTGGTGGTGTTTTTTGCCATAGCGCACAGATCAGTCTTAACCTACCATTGCTCTGCTCTGATTTACCACTCACTGATTTCTCTAATTCTGAGCCAGATAGATACACAAATCCTTTGGTGGGTGGGAAGGGGGCGGCTAAATAATTTAATAATGCAAAATTCAGCATCTGGCTTTAGAAAAACTGTAAATTGAATTTTATAAAAGAAGAAATTTTGCATACCTAATATAAAAGATCTCATGCTTTTTACTGAACAGCTGGTTTTAGATTCTAGCACATAATGAATTAATCCCTTCTGGAATCTGTTTTATGGGAATAATTCAGCAAATATAAAAGAGATGGCTTCTGTCCTTTGGTGTATATAATTATGTGCCAGACGCTACAGTGCCAAAAACTAAAACAGCTCTGAAATGGTCTTGTCATATATTTATACAGCACCTAGCACAATGGGATCCTGGTCCATGGCAGTGGTTTATAAAAACACTACTGAAATGCAAATGAATAATAATAAAAAACCCTGAAGATATACTGACTTACACCAATGGAGAATCTGATCCTACACAGGCATTACCATTTAAGGCTCCATATATACTCTCATGTTAATGAAACATAATTATTTAAATATTGATTTTCATAGTGGCAACTTATAAGAGGTGCCAAACCATTATAGTAATCACTATAATTACCATTATAGCTATCTCACCTGTTATTGCCCCAGAAATATTTAGAGTCAGGCTGTCCTTGTTTGTTTTAGCCTCTGCTATGGTTCTAAATACAACTCTCTAGCTAAGTGTTTCTCAAACATTTGTGGACTTAAACTGGTATTTACTTCACATGGAACACCTGATGAAAACATTCTTGAAAAAGCTGGTAATAGTGGTGGGAGATTTAAAATGCCCAAATCAAAGCAGTTGTTAGGACTCAAACACTGGGAAACAGCACACAGAAAGAAAAAGAAAGAAAGAAAGGAAGAAAGTTGCTATTTCTTTGATTGTGTGAAAGCAGGATTAAATCCTATGGATTTTTTTTCCCCATTATAACAGGTGATTTGACTTCACCTTCCTCTACGTGCTGTTTCCCAGTGTTTGAGTCTAAACAACTGCTATGCCCTGCCCCTGCGCTGGCAGTTGCCCAGCAGCACTTTTTCCAGAGCCAGAGGAGTCAGGGCAACACAGGGAGGGTGTGGAGTGCTGCGCTGGCACATCACTGGGCTACGTCACGCTCCCTGTTGCCACACACAGTATGGAGGGTGGTGTGGTCACTCACTTCTGGCAGTGAAGGAGTGGCTGGAAGAGAGGGGCACCTCTACTGTGGTGCACTGTGGGCCTGGTACCCACAAAGCACCACTCCTAGAGCGACCTAGAAGCTGCCAGTGTGAACGTGGGCAGTGTCCTGGCATTTTGAGTGTGGACGTGCTAAGCTGGCTTAATAATACTTTAAGCAGACTTTATTAAGCCGGCTTAACCAAGCCCTGTAGTGTAGAATAGCCACTGGTTGAGAGACACTCCTCTAGCTGATATTGCCTTGGATCTGTAACTGATAGAAAATTTCTAGCTGAAATTATGGTACAAAAATAAAATAAAATAAAAAGAAGACATATGAAAGTGAGAAGAAAAAACTAACTTTTTCACACTTTTAATTTTTTTTCCCACCTGGAAAAACTTAGAAAGCAGTTTTAATAAAATAAAATATGAAAAACAGGGTTTCCTCCACTTTCATGGGAAAGCAGGCTTTTCCATCTTTCCCTCCTTTTCTGATGTAAAAAATGCAGAAAGTAATGTGAAAATGTACTGAAAAAGTAAAAATGTGAATCAGTCTTCATAAACCAAAATAAAGCATTTTAATTGAAATGAAAAGATCAAACATTTTGTAGCAGAAAATGTCAAGAGGGGATTAAAAACTGGAAAAATCCAGAGTTTCAGATCCTTCTTGGACTTATTTCATTTTCTCTTCTTTACTTCTGGTCTCTTTGAATTCTTCCCACTTTTTTTATTCCTCATTTATTCAAATGAGTCCCTGGCATTCTCAGATCCTTTTTCCTTGAATCTCCCAGTATCTAATTTTCTCCCCTTCCTTCCTCATCCACTATTCCACTCTTCTGGCCCTCTTAACCTCTTCTCTGGCCTCATAATTCTTGGATGGTGCATTCAAAATAGATTAATTTAGATCTGAATTTATAATTCACTTCAACTTTATGAACAGCTTCCTTTTATTTACAAAAAGGATTCCTCTGAAATTGTAATAAGATCATTAAAAATCAATCAGACTAAATTATCTCATGGGCTTGGTTTCTTTCAAGTCTTCTATATTCGTAGTGTTTTTGGCAGCACCTCATGTCCACACTGAGCTTTTCATTATATTGTCCAAACATTGATGAAATAGTAGTGTAGCTCCACTGCTGCTTGACCTCATGGAAGCACTGGTGTCAGTTGGTTGCTGGCATTTTTACCTCTGTGTTCTCTCAAGACCACCTGCCTACACTAACATTCGCAATACTAGCAGAGGACCTGCAACAACTGCCAGGGTTAGAAAACTTGACAACTACTTGAATGGAGGTACAGCCACATGATACTCAATAGTTACTCCCTTTCCTGCTTCTTTGGATCTCCATATTGACAACTTTAATTGAGTAATTCCTTATTCTGGAGCACTTCATATACTTTCATAATGTAATTTTTATATTTTATAAAAATATATTTATCAGACCCCAGCAAGCTATTGCAAACATAATCAGAAGGTCTAAGCATTAAAATCAAAGGCATCATGGAATTGCACAGGAGTCTGTTGTAATTAGAGAGTATTTAATATCTACTTATGCTACCATATTTTTTAGAGAGGTTTGTGGATTTGTTAAATTAACAATGTCTTGTAGCAGCCTCTGACTGTCATGCTAAGACTGCTTTCTCAAAGCTATATTAAACTGATTGCTGTCTTTGTTTTTCTAAGAGATCAGCTGTCAATTAGATGCATACTAAACAGAATAAAAGGTGGATTGAAGGCATTAGCACCTCCTTTCTAAAGAGTGAGGACCTGCTGAGTTCTCAGTGGCAATCTGGGGATAAAGGAAAGTGTAAAAATATTTGTTGGGTTGATACCTTGGCTCAGCATGCACTACTTTCCTCCCAAGGCTCTCCATTAGGATTAACAGCAGATCTAGGCAGAGAGATTATTGCTTCTCTTAATTTGCAAAGAAAACATTAATAAGTGGCTTTTAATTGGCTTCAGGAAAGGGTAAAAGACTCACCAGAGGGGGGTTCTAGATCTAGCTTAAAGCTCACTGATGCAGTTTGAGTATTCTGTAAGGACAGCTGATACAAGAAGTTTTACTGGAAACATTAGTTGCATCCCCGTTCTTTGCCCTATATACCAGAAGAAAAAGGCAAGGAAACCCATAGAAAGGATTTTTATAATTCCTGTCTTCAGCTTGTAAAATTTCACAAGGTATTTCATTATGGGCCCACTCCTGCAGTCTTTACTCAGGCAAAAGTTCCCATTGACTTCAGTAGGTGTTTTGCCCATGTAGAGCTGGGAAGACTATTTGTTGAAACAGTTTGTTTGATAAACTCTCACAAATTTTCCACACAGTTAGATTATATCATTATTCTAAATTTTTCAATGATCATTTTATGTGAACATATCTCAATCTCTGGATTCCTCACAAACTATTCATTGTGATTGTCACACTGAGTATTTACATCTGAAATAGATTGGTTACTGACATGCTATGGAAGCAAGGAGTCCTGATGTGCTATGGTGTCTCTATTTTGATGATTCCCAACCCCAAGTGACCTTTCTAAATGGTTGCACAAGCATTTCCAAAGTGATTCCTTCTGAGACTACATTTTCATGCAGGGTATCACAAAACTTTCTCTTTCTGAGAATAATTTTACATCCCAAACTGCTCATAAAAATAATGAATAACAGCTCTTATCAATATCATCAAAGCAAACTCACAGGTTTTAAACAATTATGTATGCTCATAGACACTTTTCTGTATTTCTTGCTAAGCACCAGTTCTAAGAAAATACTGCAAGATTTGGCTTTATTCATAGAAAGTTCTGACTTTAGCTATTTTTGAAGAATTCCCTGAGATTTAGCACAGGCTGCATGTTCTATATCCCAGATACCTCTCTAGATGCTTTTATTGCCCCAATTATCATAATATTTCAATCCATTGTTACTGCCCATTCTAAGCTTTGGGTCAATGTCATTATTTCGTGAGGGAGAGGAAATCCATATCTCAGGCAAAGAAGGTAAGATTTTGTTGTTAACAGTTCTTTTATTAGATGGCAAATGTTTGAAGTGGCTAAGAAGCTTGGAATGTTAGAGGTAGCCCAAGATGGATTAGTAGGCAGACCATAGCTGAAGCTGCCAAAGGTGCATGATAAACATAATTTATCACATGAATCTCATAACCACATACATTATATTTACAAATTTGGAAACTGTGCTGTTGTGCCCCACTTATTATGCTGGTCTTTAGAAATACTATTTTTAATTCTTATTCTTATTTTTATTTATTAACCAGTACATTTCACAGTTACAGTATCCTTGATTATTGTGTTTGTAGTGTTTGCTTACTTGCTTACTAATTTACAGAAGAGATAAATCAGTCATTGATTTCAGACATTTCTGTGTTTTAGCTATAACTCTATGGTAATAATGAAGTAGTAGTCATAAAATTTATAGCACCTTAAAGACTAACAGATTTCTTCAGGCATAAACTGTCATGGGCTGCAGCCTACTTCATCAGATAAGTTGCAGCCCACAAAAATCTTATGCCCAAAGAAATTTGTTAGTCTGTAAGGTGACACGGTACTTTTGGTGGTTTTGCTACAAAATATATAGTCAACTAAGACAAGTTTTTACTCTAGCAAATCATAATCATATTAATTGTTCCATGCTGGGTAGAGAAAATCTCAGGTTCATTTTGCTTCACTGTAGAAAGAGAATCCTGTGAAAATAACTCAGTAAGTCAGTATTCAGAATGAATCCCTTTGCAGAGAACTGGCATGTGCGAGTTCTTCATCATTAAATACCACTTACATCTCAAATTAAAATTTAGTTGGTGGATAAGCCTTGTATGTACCTTAGCCCCTGGTGAAATTTAGTTGTGGTCTACACACTACAAAATTAACTCTTCTTCTTCCCCTCTTCTCCCACCCCACCCTCCAGCTAGCACAGCAGTGCTGGCAAAACCCTTAGTATAGACACTGTGCCAACAAGAGTGCTTCTGTCAGCTTAGCTAATGTCATTAAGGGAGGTGGTTGGTAGTTATGACGGTAGCAAAATTCTTCCTGACATCTTGCATTACCTCTGCATTAGGGGGCTCTACTATTTTAGTTTCCCTGGCCAAGGCTATTTAGTGTAGACAAGCCCTTACCTTCAGTGATACAGATGGTATCCTGCTGAAAACAGAGACAGACTGGTTCGTGTCTTTGCAGAGGCAAAGGGACCACATAACCTCTCTGCTATTTAAAATCCATTATATAATCATAGAGTCCTTTAGATATTGTGAAAAAAGACCAGTGGAGCCCCAAAAGGTCTATATGCAGAACAAATGATTGCATTCATGAACTTATATATAATATGTCTGAAAATTACATTCCCTCAGACACCAGATATTTTGAAGAATTTTGGAGTCAGAGGGCATAAGCAAATCTTCTCCCTACTTTCAGTTTTTGTTCTAATTTTATGTACATTTTGAAAAGTTGCAAAAACAGTCTAACTTGTCTCCCACTTAAATAATTTTCTATTCCCACAGAAAAGAAAGTCAAACAGGGATAACTTATCAGGTAACATAAATAGTATATAGTGTTTTGAAATCACTGCCCCTTTATCTGAATGGGGGAACTCTGCCAAATGCTGACATGAAAAGCAAGGGGTCTTTAAATAAGTCTGACTCTCAGTCAGCAAAAGGATGGTTCTTTATCATTTCCCCCAGCACCTGAAGCACCAAATATTTTTCTTAAAAAAATATTTTGGCTTTTCTCCATTTAAAACTTTTTCTGGTCCTGTAATACTCTTCTTGGCACATTATTTTTCTTTGATGACTGTGGCAGCCACAAAACATTGATTATGCTTAAAGAAAGAAAAAGAAAGAAAGAAAGAACTCTGCTTAACATATGGTAATTTTTCTCCTAACTGGGTTCCTGATAACAAGAACACTTCATTAGCCAAATATAAAGTGTAAGAAGAATTAACAGAGGAGATTGGAATCTCCTTTTCTTTTCTTTTCTTTTCTTTTAAAGCAACTCTGAGCCATTAAGTCAAGCTACTGTACACTAAGTAATATCTGGTGTTCTTTGGTTGTTTCCCAAAAGATATGGTTCATGTCACACATTGCTAGTTTAAACCAGGGGGGGAAAAAAAAGCTTCTTGCACCACCCTGTTTTGTTGTAGCAGGCTTTAACTTTAACATCTGTGATATGCCTCAGGTGATTTCATTTTTCAGTCTTTGAAGGCTTACCTTACATAATAGTATCTTCTTCACAGTTCAGCAAGCAAACTCTATGAGTTAGGACTACTACTGTTATTCTTCCTTTCTTTCCCATTCTCTTCGTCCTTTGCCCAAACTGTCCCTCATAAACCCCCATCTTGTTTCCCAACTATTTACAAAAATTCTAGGAATGAGAAAAATTCACCTCACCAGTTCATATTTTACTTGGGGGCAGATAAAGCCATGAGAGAATCCAGTCGTTCCAGGACAGTCTAGGAAAACCTTCCCGAAGGAAAAACTTAATTGCCATTGTACTGCACTCCAAAGGCAAACATTTACTGTTCAGAGACACGTGTGTTTCATGAACACAGTGCAAACAGATACTTTCAGTGAGAATTTCTTGTTATTTAAGGTTAAGAGAAAAATAAAACAAGAAGAAACAGAGTCTCATTGGGATACCACATGGTGTGGATAGGATCTTGTCAGCTTGCATTAAACTGAACTGCTAACTCATTAAAGCAACTTTTTTATATTATATATATGTATAATATATATATAATCAAAGGCATTGATTACAGCCAGGGGCATCTGTTGGAGAAGGGCTCGATCTTCTGGCCCATCACAGAGAGGTTTGGTTTCTTTTTGCTGCTATGACTATATCACTGTGGAATCTAAAAGAACCCCAAGACTTCCGAGTGGCTGGTATGTGACAAAATGCTTTCAACACGGGGGACTGCTTTGCACCAGAAGCACCTCAGCCTTGCCCACATCTTTATTTTCTTGCTGTTGTGGCTGGGAGTAGGGAAGGGTGGGAAATGTAAACTGGAGATTACAAATATTTAAAAGGGAAGCAATGGAAGTGCTCAAATGCTTTAGGTTCAAAGCTTTATGGGCTGAAGGCATAAGATGAATTTAGTCTCTAGCAAAATCTGGTTATCTGGATAATGCCTTTCCCATAGTGTTTCCCTTCACTCTGGGGAATGTCCCTTAGTAATAATCTTGAAGCAGAGAAGCTCTAAAAATACATTTCCACAGGGAGGGAGGGGAATTGCCTCAGAGAACTTGAAAACCAGTGCAGAGATGCAGGCTTTTTGTGCATATGACCATAGCGTCTCTAGCCCTTGAGAGACAGAACGCCTGAAGAGTAGAAGTGCTGCATCTTCCTTGCAAGGTGGCACCGGGCAAAAAACCCCTCATTTCCATTATGGGCAAACCTCATTGAGCAAAGCTTTGTGGCTCTTCCATTTCTGGGGTCTCTCTTACCAGTGTGTGGTGAACTGGGTGGTCTGGCACAAATAACTTCTAAATAAATCAATTTTGTATAAATCCATGAGACTAGACATGTAAAGGCCTCTCAGATGTTGGATTTGCTGCAAAAAATAAAGGAGGATTAAAAAAAGGTATAGAACAGAGAAAAAAGTAAGGAGACAAAGAGAGTTAGTGAATACTCTTGAAGACTTACCAAGTTAATCTTGTTCTGAGTTAGGATAATGGCAAAGACAAAGGGTTTGCAGACCTCCCTGGTTTATATCTACTATCATGCCAGTTTCTTCTAAGCACTGAGACTATGGATAAGATTCTCATGCCAGCAAAACCAACATAAGGCCAAGTTAACTTCCCTGGGGTACTCTGAATTTGAACTGATGTAATTAAGATCTGGATGAGGACTTGGAAGTGAGCTGCCTGAAATAAAAACCTGGATCCAAACACCCCTAACCAGTGAGGAAGTTTGGATCCTTGTGGCTTGGACTCATCTCTGAGAAGAGACATCTAGTGACAAGAGTTTGAATCACCACATAGCTAAACTCTTACGTGTAGATGCAGGAGACTATGCCCAAGAAATGCTAGGTGAACAAATAGCGTCATCTTCATACTATCTTTATAATGCACAGCTATGTTTATAAATACGATACAGCTGGATCAAATAAGTCATTATCAGGAGAAATCCTGAAGTGGAAAAGCAAGTTTGGCACAAGTGGCGTTGATCTGGGTTTTCAGTCAGATGAAAGTATGAATTTATCAGAATCCCACAGCAGAATTCAGCAATTATGTGTTTCTAACCATGTCCTAATTTCCTTCTTATTGCCAGTGGTTTATGGTTCTAGTGCTGCAGTCAGCAAATAGTAAGAGATGCTGTATTTGGAGGTTTTATTTTACTTAATGCTAGGTCTGGTTTTATATTTTTTCTTCTGCAGCTGGTCTGCAAACATACAGTATGTGGCATCTCTAAATGTATCCTATTGATGGTACAGGATATATAAAATAAAAAACGATCAAGCTAGGGAAACTAGTATTAAATTTAAGCAAAACAATCTGTTATTTGTGGCCTGATTTCAAGCTGTCTTATTCTGTTTCAGTTTAGTGAACAAACCACTATTTAACCATTATCAGAGGGGGGGAAATCTACAATATCCTGAAACATGTTGAAAATTAAAATGCAATAAAGCACTCATACAATTATTTTGAAACCCATAATTTTTAGGTAGAAAGAGGCAGAATAATAGTATGTGTGTGCACGCATCCATGAGAGTGATTTTTTTTTTAGCCTTGTGCTAGTCACTTTATGTTCTTTCTCAGTTTCTACTCAGTTCCAACTCCTGTCATGATAAATTCTGCAGCCCTCAAGCAAAACTCATGCGAATGGAAGTTTTGGTTAATTAAATGCTGCACAGTTTGGCCAAATGGGAATTTGCCTGAAAAAGGGCTGAGTAAAATCTAGAATTGGCTTAGAATTTTTTGACAGAAAAGGCTGATTTGTCAAAAACAAAATTTTGCAAACCTAGGGAAGGATTGAGAGAAACCCAGAATCTAGTTCAGCTAGAGCAAGGACTTGAACCTATGTCTCCTGCATTCCAACTGAAGGTCCTATCCATTTGGCCATCGTTACATGGGTTGGCTCAGGGTAGTTTTTCATGATTTTTTTTATATGTTGTTTTTTTCCCCAATGCTGAATGAAAACAATTGATGAAATCTCCAGACTGAAATTCTCGTTTTCCACACAACCATGTTAGAAATGGAATAAAAAATTTGGGTTTTGGCCCCCTGGCAACAAACATGCACTGAGGTGTCTCAGAGTAGCCCTGCCCTTAGCTGAGACATAATATCCACTACACACCCATATCACTCAATTCAGTGCAGTTTTGACAGCAACAAAACTCGTGGAAACAACCGCATATGTTGTGGGAGTGTGACAGTGGCATCAGATGGAATGCGAGATACAATAATGAATATTTTTGTTCTGGTTGAAATCCCAGTCCATTCAAATTAAGAATTTCACCACTTATGTCAGTGAGGTCAGAATTTCACCCTCTGCATTCAAATGATCATAAACTCTCCTGCATACAGCACCTCATAGAATGATTTATGTACAGAATTAGTTTTTCCAGGTTTCTGTGGCTTTTAACTGATTTGCAAAGCCATGTCTCTGCTGAGTTGTGCACAAGCAGAGACAATCAGCCTATTTTCATCTGCTCAGATTAACGTCATTTGTGGTGCATGCTTTAAAGTCACTTTAAATATATGCACCAAAAGCCATTTGATTTATCCAGGGAAAATTCTTTGATGCAGCAACTGTCTTTGGGGAAAAAAAAGTGCGCAATGCACAGGAAAATGTAATTTAAGTGGAAATTTTTCAGAAATACTTTATGGGCTTATGAACTCATAGTCAAAATGACTTGGGCACTTAGAAGTCTACATCTCACTGAAAATCAAGTACTTCTGAGTAGCTAAGTCACTTTGGTGCCTGTTCCTTTGGGACTTTGAGACATTTCACCTTTAATCTCCGAATGCAGGCACAGTACAAAGAATAATTTTGAGGATACAGCTTTCTTCAGAAAAGGTAGCCAAAACTGAGATTTCAATTTATTAGTTTTCTGTGTACTCTTTCTTTTTTCCAGTGGCCACATAAAGGTAGCACACAGAAACGTGAGATGATCATAGCATGCATCTGCACAGCCTGATTCAGCAGTTTAGTGGTGTTTCTCATCAGTTTGCCATCCTTTGCGGCAAAGATGTAACCTTTATTCAAGAAGCATGATGAATGGACTCATGCTTTGTCTAATTCAACACAATAAACGTTAAACAACACAATTGCCTTCAGAAATATTTTCCATAAAGTTTCGGTGTAATGATATCAATGCCCTAGAGAGAGCCAGAGACAAACTTAGAAAGGTGCTTAAATTTTGTGTTACCAAATGCACTTTTATGTTTCAGTAGGAAATACAATTAACATTACACAACCTATGAGTAATCTCTCTGGTTGTTTAGACTTATCTTTTCCTACTAGGTTCCCTTCCTTAAGTATTTATTCAGCATTTGCACAGAGAGAGATGATGCAGAAAGAATTATTTATATAATGGAGACTGCATACTGTATATAATATAATGAACATTTCATAAGAAGCACTCTTACTCTTCATGAGTGTTCACAAAGAATGTTTTTATCCTTCAGAGGGTCAGATTTATCCAAAGTAAACAATGTCTGCCAGAAGCAGCGTATGTTGACATGTTTGTGAAAAATGCGTGTAGTCTGCAGAGTAGACAAGCTCTGGATTACTGTTGAAGAACCAATGAAGATAGATATTTCTGTGAGAGATTAGAGAAGTAGTTGCACTAAGTATATAACTGATTATAAATTTTATTAAAAGGCAATCTCTAATATTATTTTTTCCATGGGAACAAATGCCGTACATTGATATTTATCTTAATTCAGAAGGAGGTACTATAATACAATTAGTGATAAGTGAAGTAGTTGCACAGTAGAGCAGGTTAGGAATTTTTAGATGAAATATAGACCAATATAACTTTTTAATATCTCTTCAATATCCAGTAATAATCTACTAAGCATTATTTGAGTAGTTAAAATATTTTTGAACTTTAATTATGCAAAGGAATGTATCCTATGAAACAAATATGATTTTCTGCAATGAAAAAACATTACAGGCCTATGTCCTTCAAAAATAGCCTTCTCTTATATTTTCATAGAGTTGTTTATTAAATGCAAATGATCATCTTATCAGGGGCAGCAAACCACAGAAATTCAGTGGATCCATGTGACAGTTACTTCTCTGTTATTTAGCTTTTTGGAAAGCTGTCCAGATTCTTCCCTGAAGTGGCATTTTCTATTCAAGCATGGAAAAAAAAGCAGTCAGCTCTCATTACCAAGATCCAGAGCTTTCCAGTCTCCCCTCCTTCTCTCACCCCAAAGTGAGAATATCATGGATATTTGTGAGAATTTGTTGATTTGAATGGGACAAAATTTCACTGTTTCTCATAGTAAACACAATTTGTCACAGCTCATTATGATGAAACCATGGTGCCAGAATTGTTACTGTTGCTAAATTCCATCTTAGGATAAAAATTCACAAATTTCTTAATAAAAGAATTTTTGTGGTGAAGTATTAATTTTTCATTGCTGCATTTTCCTTTATGTACCAAAATGTGAAACAAAATGGTCATAAGTTTAGCAAAGAAAATCTGGCTTTGCTCTTTTTTTTTTTTTTTTTTGCTATTTCCTGTTGATAGGCAGACACCTTTAATATAAACCCAGATCCTCCAAAGTATTTAGAGACCTAACTCCCATTGAAATGTATGACGGTTAGGTGCCTCAGTGCTTCTGAGGGCCTGGGCCATAGTTCTGCTGCTGCTCTTAAATCTTACTAGTCCTGCACAGTCACAAGAATTCACAGTAAGTAGCAGATTTAAGGACTGAAAAATTGGCTCTTAAACAGAATGCTCTGCTCATGCTATGTCAGAAGCTACCTCTCCTCCATAATGAATGTTTCTCTCTTACTAAGTCCCTGGATCCTGTGAACTGTTTTGCAGGGCCATATAGTCCTGCATTGAAGTATTTAAGGGCTCTTCCCAGGCATTGGGATTAGAGTGTAAATCAGGAGACTGTTTTGGAGCCACTAGTAAAACTCCTGTTTGTTTGTTGGATAATTTAAATAGAAAAGCACCACAAGATATTATAGCATAATACCTTGGGAGTAAAAGGTTAGGCAACAGTTTGATAATCTGAAGCTTCAACCCTTTCTATGAAAATTAGAGAACTGAGTAAACCTACTGTGTAACTAGATTAATTAACTGCTTTAGACCACTTTGGTTTGTCCCTCCTCTACAATCTTCCCTTAAAATAGACAACACACAAAAGATTTTCTCTGGGAGCATGGCTGAGACATGTGGATTATACTTCCCGGATGGCATTGACTTAATTCAGATGAGAAAAAAGGGGAATACTGAAGGAACAACTTTCAGAAGTTACCCAGAGCGGTTTTGGAAACACCCTCTTAACTAGGAGGTAACTAATGATCACAGTATACATAATTTTCTGTGAACTTTGCTAGTTCTGAACTAACAATAGTAAATGCCTGTTTTTGTTATGGAAGTCAGCAAATGTGATTTTGAATGCTGCAAATGAGTATTTTGTCATAGCCACTGTACTGACCATCCCTGAACTTTAATTTATGATGCAGTTCACAATAGCTGAAACATATGTGTATAATGAAGGCATATACATGTTTTGATTCAACTGAAGTCTGGGATTTCCAAAAGGGTTTAAAGAGATGAGATTGTCCTTGGTGGAAATCCCATCATAAGTGCACAAACTAGAGTATTCTGCCCTGCAATGAATTTTACTCTGAAAAAACAGTGTGATGAATTTCAGAATTTATGTCAGTAGATGCTGTGATTAGTAGCGAGAATTTGACTGATTTAATTTAATGGAGGAAAAAAATCTCTCTATTAATTGTCATTCTTCTGTTAGGTAATATTTAGACTATACTGTGTTGCACTTTTATAGTCTCTTATGGTGCAGGTTTGTATGCCTTTTGATTTAGCTTATAGGAATCAATAAAAGGGGTATTATATTACAGCTAAAAAAAGTTTAATGTAAAACATAAAGGTCCTAGTACAAAGCAGTCTTTAAAAAAAGAAAGAAAGAAATAGCCTTTTAATTCTGTATTTAGGCAATTATCATCACTGGCTGGCTATACCCTGTAAGGGAAAATGGGGCCAGCCACACCTGTGTCATAATTAATTAGCTACTTCCTGGTGGGAAGAGGCACAACTAAGGCGGTTAAGGGGATAATCAAGGGACATCTGAGCTTTATAAGAGAGCAGAGAAAGTTCAGTTTGGAGAGTGGAATCACAGGGAACAGGTAGGCTGAACCAGTCTTTGCAGGAAGTTGAGTACTGCAATGGTGGCAGCCTGAGGATTGAGTGCTCTATTTCAGGTACAGAAAGACCCTCAAAGATAGCCTGGAAGGAGGCTGGGAGTGGGGCCCAGAGGGTTTCCTTAAGTCTTGAAGGGAAGAAAAACCTATTATTTGTTTGAATTTTAGCTGAACTTTACTATCCCAGAAGAGGATAGGTCTGTGTATGATTTAATTAGAGGATTAAGCCACACCTCCAGCACAAACTAGTATGTGGAGAATTGAGGGGAACCTAGCGCTACCTGTGGGAGGAAACTAAGGCAGGGTATGTTGGCAACACTGTGTTTGGCCAGCTAGGACTGCTATGGGTTGCCCAGGTCCTATGACAGCAAAGTACAGAAGAGTCTAAATATGGACTAAGTCTAACTTTAGGCACCTATTTTTGAACATCTTGGCAAAAGGTGGTTAGAATATGAGTTTGAACATTTGTATGGAATGAGAGCTTGCAGCTGCACTTGGCCAGTTGTCAGGCAGCTAGTCAAGAGCAGCTGGGCCATAGCAGAGCCACCTGGTTGGCTAAGGAATTTACGTGGCTTGCTTTTAAACTCAGTGTCCACAGAGGTTCAGTGGCTGCCTAACACACATGCCCACAAATTATCTACTCCCCTGTGTTCACCTCATTTCAAGTCCTGCTCCAGGTTTGTTACAGTCCTCTTGCAACTTTTCTTCTGCAAGGGATCTAACTCCACTTGTGCCCTCTCTGACTTCAGGCAATCCAGTTCAGACCCTTGGCACAGGCTCCTGGTTCTGACTCAGCTTTGACCTTGGACTCTGGTGTTTGGGCTCTGACCCACTAGGCCTGATACTTAAACCAGTTTCCACTTTCTGAGATATTATAGCTACTTGCACTGTATTAGTTTACCTTGAGAAAAGATAAAATGCACCCCTGTGGGTCTATACGCAAGGCTCCTATGTACCACTTCAGCCCATCTTTAAAACCATAGTGACAAATTATGACTCTCAGATGTCCCTGAGACAGTAGAACTGTTGTGGTTCTAATGCTGGAATTTGGAGGCAGCCCAGATAGATGCTTCTGAGCCCTTTTATTTAGGGGAGGCCAACTCCTAAGGGACTGGCTGCATGTCAGTGCATCATATATTTTTGGAGAAGGGCGGGGGGATCAAAGGGTCCACAGTCTTGGCTGTGGGTCTTCACTGTGTATTAGAGCATGAAGTCTCATTGTTGCAGTAGCATTTCCCAGTAAACATAGATAATAGTATGACATAAATTTATCCTTGTGACAATGGTTGTCATTGGAATGTGCCTAAGTAAGTAATGTTGTAATCACTGGTGCTCCTCTACAGAGCTGTGCTATGGTTCATAGCCAGCAAATTTCCATATCCAGTGCCAATGCTAGATTCCAAGCCATGGGCACTTAAAACTAAACATGCATATGTAAATAAAAGCCACTACCTCAAAGCCTTGAGCTCTGCTCAGAGAATGAGCTGATGAAAGAAAGCAAAACAGTGGAGTTGGATCTGCAGCCTACTCACAGTGATTGCCAATGCCTCAATAATTAAACTTTAGTTCAGTGTCACTGAAGTATGAATGGGGGCATTCTCATGAATTCTGAGGTCTGTAAACTTTGCAAGAGTGTGTGTGTGTGTATTCACAAACTAACTTCACAACCCTTTTTCCTTAAAATTTTCTTGCCTCTTTTAAAACACATCTTTAAGTTCTCTGCCTTCAAAGCATCTGACAAAGTGGGATTTTCCTCTCTCAAAAGCTCATACAATTTGTTAGTCTTTAAAAGTGCCACAGGACTTCTTGTTTGTATAGTAATTTTATTCATTGTTTTATCAAAAAGAGCAGCTCCTTAAAATCTTAGGCTGACATGACTATGTGATATATAGGGCATATTTAATTTTTCATTAGTATTTATTTTCTAAGAATTTTGATAAAATCCAGTTTTGTATTACTCACTCCCATCAGTCGCTGTTCCTGGTCTTTACCCCCCCCCCCAACTGGAGCTTTTATTCTTTCTTTTATCTTATTTTGGTTTTCCTAGTCACTAGTAAACCAAATGGTAACCTAAGGACACCAGCGTTCAGCTTAGACTTTCAAATCCGGTGTATTCAGGTGGGTTGAGTTAAATAGGATTAGTTGCCCTTATTCTGAAAATTATTTTTTGCATAATAAATATAAAAGGCATGTGTTTAGACTTGATAAATACTTATTTGAGAATTTCTCCTTTCTACACCTGAATTGCAAGTTCCTTGGAAATACATTGAGAAGTTTTCAAGTGTTCTTCGTTCACCACCTTTTTCCATGCCTAGTTTTTGGTCTGCAGATCATTCAAATTTGGGGTTTTACATTCAGATATACTTGTAACAGTTTGCACAGTAACTGCAAGTCATGCAAAATACCTTGTAATATAATTCACACGCTTGGGTCTCCACCTTTAGTGTTATTCCCTGAGAATAATCACTCAAAAGTCAATGCACAAACTATATATTTGTGCAGCTTTTTTTAGTACAATAGTGAATAACTTGTGTTATTTTTATCCAGGTAATGTTAGTGTTGCACATTTAATCCAAACTCGTTTAACTTTTGAATTCAAATGAATATTCACAAATATTAGTTTGCACTATTCACCCAGCTCTTGTAGTTAATGCAAGAAACTCAACTAACCAGCACAAGCTGAGTTGTTTGGTTCATTGCTTGCAATTTAGACCATGTTAATGCTGTGTTGGGTATTCTCAAGAATGCCAGAATAGATATGTCAGTATTTTAAGAGCACAAGAGAATACTGCTTTAGATGTATTCCAAACACTTTGCTATATAAGAAAGATTCTTTCCTACAGGCACATTTAATCCAGCCCTCTTGCAAATTTAAAGGAGATTCACATTGCTGCACCTTTATGGCAGTTTTAAACAGGTTTGCTTATTTCCAATTCAAAAGCCTAATGTTACCTTTCCGGCTGCATCTACTTCTGGCTCCAGTATTGGACACTTTTGTAGCTGTATTGATTCCAGGATATTAGAGAGACAAGGTGGGTGAAGTGATATCTTTTAATGAATCAACTTATGTTGATGAGAGAGACAAGCTTTCAGAGTTAGTCAGAGTTCTTCAGGTTTAGGAAACTAAGGGCATGTCTACACTACAAAACGTTGTTAGCCTATGTTATGTCAGCATATGGCACCACAGTAAATAAATCACCTTTTTGTTTGTGTCAGTGGTGCATATCCTCACTACGAGCACTTGCACTTAATGTGTTGTCAGTGTGGGGAAGTGTGGAACAGCTGCTGCAAGCCAAAAACAATCAATGCAAACAATGCACTGTCTCCACTGACATGTCAATTTAGCTACATTGATGTTGATCCTACACCTTTCACGCAGGTGGAATTATTAAGTCAGTGTAGCGGGACAGTTAATGGCCAGAGTGAAATTTTAATGTAGACACGTGACGTAAGCTGCTTTGCATTGACCTAACTTTGTAGCATAGGCCAAGCTTTTTGGAAAGTGTCACAGCTAAACACAATGTGGAACTAATAGTTTAGCATAATTAGTAAACACATATTTAAATGCTCCTTCTGTCAACAGAGTGCATCCACAATCTGCATTGACAGTGAAAGCAGTGCATTGTGGCTAGCTATCCTACTGTGTAAGTTACCACCTTCTGCAACTAAGTTGTGCTAATATGATGTGGATCACTGTCAAGGCTGTTTCCCCACTCTGAGTGCAGAAGGTGGGGGCCTGCAACAGGCCTTAAAAGCCACTGGCCTTAAAGCCTTATCTTAAAACTCTCCAAGGCCTCCAATTCCTGGCCTTGGAGTGCTATTGCTGCCACCACCCAAATGCAAAAAACCTCTTGAAAATTCAGGAAAGCGCACTTGGGAATTCCCTCCTGTGAGGTACTTGCAATCACTTTTATTCCTCCCTCAGGAAAGTGACTGAACCCCAGCTGCAATACAAGCTGGAACTGGAACAGAGTTCCTTCTAGTAGCTGGCTGTGCAGTCTGAGGCACATGCACACAAACTTCTTGCTTTTCAGGACATAGAACCAGAGCTTAACAGGTAAAATCTTTAATTAAAAAGACCAGATAAAAACACAGAGTTGCTTCTCTGGGAATTAACTTGGGTAGTTACAGGGTAGTGGGTGGGGTGTGTACATGTGCTCAGCACAGACACATCCAAAAACAAACCAAAAAAAAAAAGAGAATACACTGACCGCGTCTAAATAAACATTCCCTGTTCTACTCATGCCTGGTCAGTAACAACCATATATAATCAGGTATAAGCTGATCCAGGCACAAGCCTACCCCCCAATTCTGAGCCCAAAAAAGAAGCTAAAATTGGTGACCCAGGTATAAGGTGAGGTGCCCTTTTGGCCTTGGCCCCTAACCTCCCACCCAGTGCTGCTGGCTTCCTCTGGAGTTTCTGACAGCTTCCCTACCCCAAAATCTCTGCTGCTGCTTTTCCCTTGCCCCCTCCCCACTGTCCATTCCTCACTGCTGCCTTCCTGCTCTGCCCTTTCCTCACTTCTGTCACCTTTGCTGCCCCCTGCTCTGCCCTTTCCTCACTGCTACACCCCTGCTCACTTCTCAGTTTCCTGCTGCTGCCCCCTGCGCCGCCCTTCCTTCACTGTTGCCCCCCTGCTCCCACCTGCTCTGCCCTTTCCTCGCATCCGTCACCCCTGCTGCCCCCTGCTCTGCCCTTTCCTCACTGCTACACTCCTGCTCACTTTTCAATTTCCTGCTGCTGCCCCCTGCTCCTCCTGCTGCCCCCTGCTCTGACCTTCCCTCACTGCTGCCCCCTGTTCTGTCCCTTTCTCACTGCTGCTCTGTGCTCCTCTTACCGTCCCCCCTCACTGCCATCCCCTACTCCGCCCTTCCCTCACTGCTACCTGCTGCCCCCCCTGCTCTGCCTCTTCCCTCACTGCTGCCCCGCTGCTCCTCCTGCTGCCCCCTGGCTCATCACTGCGACCCCCCTGCTCCCTTCTCAGTTTGGTGCTGTTGCTCCCCTGTTCCCCGACACCCTTTCCCCATCACCCCCAACCTCTGCTGCTGCTCTTCCCAGCCTGCCAGGCATGCCCCCCCCCAATCCCCAGTCCCTGTTGCTGCTTCCCTGGGCTCCCCAAAAACCTTGGGTCCTCCTGCCGCTTTCCCTGGACTCCCTGACCCCCCATGCCTGAGCTCTGCTGCCCTTTCCCTGGCCTCCCTGAACCCCCCCAACACTTTCCCCAACTCCCCGACCCCAACCCCCAGTCCCGGCCGCTGCTTCCCTGGCCTCCCTCAATCCTCCCCTCAATGTCCAGGCCAACACCCCCGGACCCCCTTACTTGGCCACTACAGACCCTGGGGTCCCCTCCTTCCTCCAGCCCCAGCCCCAGCGGACTGCCCAAGATGGCCACCCGGCAACACTGGGGCTCCAGCCTGCCACATGGTCTGGGAAACTCTTGGGAGGGGCTGTCTACTGTATTCTCTTGAGTATAAGCCGAGCGCCTATTTTGAAGCCAATTTTCAGGCACAAAATTTTCAGCTTATAGGCGATGATATACGGTAACTTATCTTTGGTAAGGATGTTGCTGGATTCTTCTTCAGGCCCCTCTGGCCTCCTCCTGATCCTTCCAGGAGCTCTGCTGCATCCCAACAGGAACAGGCGAGGCTGCTGTACCAATTCAAAAAGTTGTGCTTCATTCCTATTGGCTGTCCTGGGACTCACTGACCAGAGTGTTAACCCCTTGTTCCCCAAGGGTTACTACAATCACAATGCATCATGGTTCCATGTTCAAAGTCCTAAGATGCAATATTTGCCATGCCCTCATTCCATGGGTTTCTACTGCAATTTGTGACATTTTTCAATGGCCTATGATCGCTATGTGCCACCATTTCTATCTGAAAGAATGAATCCTACATTACTGTCCACTGCTGTGGTCATTGTTGCGAACACATCACAGATAGTTATGCAGTATACCATGGGCTCCCAATCTGAATAAGAATCAGAGGTGCCTGATTTGCTGTGTGCCATAGAAAGAAGCAACACCAAATTACTTCTGTGGTTCACAGAACAGCTTCACACTGTGACTGCCACTTTTGTGCTTGAGAAACAAGGACTGAGTGGTGGTACCACATCACTGAGCAGATCTGGGATGATGAGATGGGAGAATTTTCAGATGTGGAAAGTCACCATCCTGAAACTGTGTACAGAGCTCACTCAAATGTTGTGGTACAGGGACACCAAAATGAAAGCTGCCACCTTGGTGAAAAAGTGAGGAAGCTGGCAGCTCCAGTTTGCTACTGGTCAGTCCTGAATGAGTTTGGAATCAGAAAGTCTGTGGTTCAAGCTGTGTTAATGCAAGTGTGCAGGGCCATTAATTATATTCTGCTATGAAGGAGTTTGACTTGGAAATTTATGTGATATAGTGAATGGCTTCATGGCAATGGGATTCTCTAACTGCAGAAGGGGGGAGTAAATGGCACAAATATACCACTTTAACCCTGGCCGATCCAGAGATCGAATAAATCAATAAAAAGAGGTATTCCTTTATGGTATTGCAGGTGTTTGTGGAATACTGTGAGAGTTTCACTGACATCACTGTTGCTTGGTCAGGGAAAGGGAATGAAGCATGCATCTTCAGAAACAATGGTCTACACAGAAAATTGCAAGCAGGGACTTTCTTTACAGACCAGAAGATTCCAGTGGGAGAAGTTGAAATATCTACAGTGATCCTAGGAGACCCAGGGTACCACTGACTGCCCTGGCTCGTGAACTTTTTCTACAGGAAAACCCAGACAGCAGCAAGGATCACTTCAACTTAAAGCTTAGCAAGTGAAGAATGCCTGTAGAATGTTTGTATGGCAGATTAAAAGCACATTGGCACTAACTTTATGATAAGTTAGACCTAAATGAGGACAATATAACAGCCAGCTGTGTAATCCAGAATGTTTGGGAGGCTACAGGTGAAAAGTTTTCTTGGGGCTGGAGCACAGATATGGATCACCTGCTGTCTAACTTTCAGTAGACAGCTATCAAGTCTGTTAGAGGGGCACAATGGAGCTTGGGGGTTGTAATTAGAATTATGGAATCCTTCAGGCACCGTTTTGACAAGAGTACCAGTAATATGGCTTTCTATACAGCACTCTGTTATGCTTTGTGAACTTGCTGCCTTTCACGAAAATGTTGATGATTCCTGATTGGAATCTGCAGTCTACAAATGATCAGATTGCTGTTGTATGTTAATTGCAGCTGTAACCACTGTGCATAGAAGACAAAGAATGATTGAATATCTGTCAGAAGGTATGTTTTTTATTAAAAACCAATTAACAACATAAACAAAATGCTTGGTGGGAACAGAGATAGCAGTGAAAGGCAGTAAGTCCCAGAAGGGTGTAGCAAAAATAATGAGAGTCCTGTGGCACCTTAAAGACTAACAAATTTCTTTGGGCATAAACTTTTGTGGGCTGCAACCCACTTTGTCAGATGCATTAGTGAAGGGCAGTGTAAGTCTTCATGGCTGTCTGTAACTCTTCCTGCCATTTTGGAAGCTGTTGGAAGGAGTGGAATGAATGGGGTACTGAGACAGGCTGGAAGGTTGCAAGGAATATGTGGGAAGAGTTCGAAGAAGCATGTCCAGCAGTTCTGTTTCAGCTACAGGGGTGAGAGTAAGTTGCATGATTTTTGCCTCTAGAGTGATTAGGGACTTCAACATCTGTCTGATTCTCTATCACTTTTAGCATCCACTGCTGGCAATTAAAATTCACTTTTGGTCTCTTTTCTGTCCTGTTTATTTTATAATTTTCTTTTAAAGTCTCTCACATTTTGTATTCTTGTTTTTTTTTGGCCTCTGAGGATTACACCACCTCTTGAAATATGTCCTCCTTGGCTACTTCGTTATCTTCAGGAGGCACTCTTCTAGTGTATAGAGGATTCCCCTGAAGGCCACATCTGCAGAAGCACAAGAAACAATAAACAGATGCATGATTGTTAATGCCTTCACAGCATTGAATCATGATAGCAAAATACCCCTTTTTTCATAAAAAATCAGATTCTCCCTTTTCCTTAGCCAAGCACATGACTTGACTTATGCCCTAAACATACTGTGTTTGGCTAGTGGAGTGGGGGGAGGAGGTGGTGGTGATCAAGATTGGGCAAAATATCCAGATGGTTTGTAAGGGATCATTGCAGGTTACCAGGGACAAAACTGTCTATTCATTGTAGCCAATATCTGAATTCTGAAAGTAAGTGAAGATGTACAGGTGGATCTCTTGCACACATGTAGTTTCTGACCCAGTCCTTATGTGGCTCATCTGTGTGCTGCTTTACTGCACAAGTGATTGCTAATTGGAGCAGGGAAGTTTCCTACAATGGGGTAGGTACGTAATAGCTCTGCCAAGCCACCCTCAGCAGGGGATTGGCAAGTACTGCCATGGAAATTTCAGAGACACCTCACTGGAGGAGCTGCATGAAATTTTAGTGTGCATTAACACACTGTTCCATCATGCTGCTTAGCTGCACAGAGGAATATGAAGCAGGCACAAAGCTACATTTCTATCCTTTCATCCACTTATAGACTATAACAGAGCAAAGGACAGTTCTACCTTATTTAACTGAGTAGTCTCAGCTCAAAAAGATCACTTACTAGAGCTCCCCTCTCCTATATCATGCACTCCAGAGATGGAGTCCTGGGACTGGCTTGAACCCCATGCATCAAGAAAGAGTCCTGGGCCTGTACAATAGTGAAGACCTAGAAGTTTTTAAGGTCCAGATTGACGAAGCCCTGGCTGGGAACATTTAGTTGAGGTTGGTCCTTCTTTAAGCAGGGGGTTGGATTAGATGACCTCCTGAGATCTCTTCCAATCATAATCTTCTATGATTCTACAATTCTATGACCTTGCCTCCTGTCCAATCTCATCCTCCAACTTGACCTCCCTATCCACTACTTTATCTTTGGGGTTGAGTCTACTGTTTTCAGCCCTTCTGAAGTATTCATGGGGCTCTTGGTGGGAGGTGTGGTCACTACTGATGATGGCGTCCAGCTCCTTATAGAAATGGGAGGTCTTCAATGAAGCACCAAAGAGACAGTTTGACTACCTTGCCTTCTGGTATGCCTGTTGCAGCTCCTTTACTTCACATGACACTAATGCATATTCCATTCATAGCCCTTCTTCAGTATGCCACAAGAAATCTGACTTTAGGTATCAAAGATCCTATAGCTGGAGCAGAGCTGAAACTGCACAACCTCTTCTCTTCATACACTCAGCAGATCCAGCAGTTCCAGTTGCTCCATGATGGAGTTTGATGTGTGGAACTGCCATAGTAAGCTGGCAAAATGCAATATGAGCTCTCCATGCTGAGCAAACAGGATGTGGAATTTCAAACATTCCCAGACCATAAAAGGGGGATCAGTGGATGTCTGTGCAACTTGTTGCAGGGTAGCAGAATTCAAACTACTGATCATAGCAGTCAGGATGAGCAGTGTGGGACACCTCCTGGAGGCCATTTATGGTAACATTACTAAGTGCAGTGACTCTGAGGCTATGGCCACACTATCAAATTAGTCTGGACTAAGGAGGCTTAGTCCTGACTAATTTGGTCTGTGTCTACTCTAGCCTTTGGCTAGTTCAAACTAAAAAAGTTTTTAGTTCGAACTAAGAAAAGCTTAGTTCAAACTAGTTACTTCAAACAGTTAGTTCAAACTTAACACTTAGTTCTAACTAGGGCAATGTCGACACCTTAGTTCGAACTTAAAAAGTTCAAACTAAGCATGCTTTTTAGTTTGAACTAACTTTTTAGTTCAAACTAAAAAATGCAGCTAGTTTGAACTAAAAAGCTGTGGTTAGTCCGAACTAACCTGCAATTAGTCCAAACTAACCCAGAAGTGCTTAGTTCGGACTAAGGAAGTCCAAACCAAGCTTGCTAATGTAGATGTAGCCTCTGTCAGTATTACTTTGCCACAAAAAAAACACTCTTCTTGTTTAGGTGACTTTATTTTGTCAGCAAAGACGGAGAGTTTTGTCAGTGGAAGGAGCATTGTAATGTGTATATCTCCACTGTTTTATCAACAAAAGCTGGATCTTGTTGACAAATATCTGTAGTGTAGATGAGGTCTAGCAAAGTTATGAGTTTAAGCTCTTGGTCTCACATTTGAAAAGTGTTTTGCTGGGTTTCCTTTGAGGATAAGGACTGATTAGGTCTGATATAGAGTGTGGAAGTTTTTGTTTGTTTGTTTTTGTCTTTTATCATATTCTGAGTTCATCCAAGAACATAGTGATTATCTGTGATTTCACTAGATTTTTGTAATTGGGGTATCAGGTGCATTGGATGAGTTAGGTCACATGCTGCAATAGACCTTGGTAGGACTCGCAGATCTTGAAAAATGTGTTGTGTTGAAAGGGTATTGATCATTGTTGCTTTAGAGCTATATTTTCAGGTCTTATACATATTAATCTGGCAGGGTTTCACACTATAGTGAGTTAGCGTGTTCTGGTCTGTGAGAAACTTGCTTCTGATTATGAGCTTGGAGAGGCTGAGGGGTTTTTTTTGAAGGCCAAAAGAGGGGATTCAGGAAGGACGTATTTCAATATGGTACTCCAATTAGGTTGGGTTGTACTTGTTTGCTTGATATGGTATGGGTTTCAGTGTGGGTTAGCAGAAGACAACTAGGAGTGTGTAGTACAAGGTGGTTTTATTTCTATATTAAATCAGATTCTCCTGGAGTATTTTTGTGGCCTGTTCCATGATGTGATCTACTTGTTTGGTGAAGGCATTTTGAGTGTATTAAAACATATAATATGTTCCAAAGAGAAAGAGTGGGATATGTGGCATCTAAGTGCCTGGCTGTAAACAACAGATTTCTTAGTGTGTTTGGAGTTGTTATTGGCAGGAATCCATGAATTTCTTGTATGTAGTTGTCTGTTGGGTTCCGTTCTTGAAACTGATTGTGGTGTCCAGCGAGTTAACACTAGTGTGGGAGTTCCAAAGAGAGTTTTAATGGATGTTTGTGCTTGTTGAATTATGGTGGAAAACTAGTAGGTGGCTTGAGTCTTCTATCTAGAGGATGAAAGAATCATCAGTGTACTTCAGGTATATCATTAGTTTCATGGTACATTTGTCCAGAAATTCATCTTCAAGGTGGCCCATTGTAAAGCCATGACTGTTCTCATAATTTGAACAAACTGCTTGTTTCTGAATGTAAAATTATTATGGGGGAGGATGAAATAAATGAGTATGGCGATGTGTTCGGAATGAATATCTCTTGGTTGTCCATTGTCCTACAAATATCTGAGGCAGGTAACTATGCCGTCATTGTGAAGGATATTAGTGTAGAGCAGTGGTTCTCAAGTTTTATTGCATCCAGCTCTCTTCTGACAAAAATTATCGCATAATCCACCCTACTGCCCATACAGGGCTGAAGCTGTAAGTTTACCAGACCTAAGGAAGCACTCTGGGAAAACTCAAAAGCTTGTGTCTCTCTGCAAAAGAAGTTGATCCAATAATTGATATTACTTCATTCATCTTGTATTTTATGGCTCTGTTAAGCTGCTTCTTCAATAACTAACAATTAGAAGTATCTATGGATGGAAGCAGCTGAAAAAGACTCCTCCTCAGAATCAGCCTGTTATAAATAAAGGCATAAGTCAGCCAGTCTACAACTTTCTCTAACTTTATCACTTCATTCAACTCATCCTTTACCAGAATCACCTGTACCAATGAACCTTTTCACTCTAAGTCTCAATTCAGCAATGTAGTTCAGCATGTACTTAACTTTCAGGAGTGTTCCCATTAAAGTTGATAAGTCTTTAAATCCAGAAATAGTTACCAAGCCATGGTTAATTTAAATCCATAAATCATCTGGTCAGGAAATGGAAACAGCATCACCTTACCTCTGTAATTAACTAATACTATATGAACTGCCTATTGAAAAATTTCAAATAAGATATACATGTCAAACTTTGTTTCCAGTGTCTATTGGAGTAGTCAGGTTAAAATTCACTTTTTTGCAGGTTGCACTTCCGGAACTTCGGACCGTGAATATTTACAAATCATCAAATTTACCCTTGTGTTAAATCCTATGTACTCCTTATGGTTCACTTAAGCTCTCAATTTCCTTTAGGGTGCGCGCGCACACACAAGGATTTTTTCAATGTCATACGTATTAGTATTTTTATCCTCTATAGAATATGTATACTGAATGTACATGTTATATAGAATAGCAACTTGTCTTCTTTTAAACAATAGAGTTGTGATACAATTCCTCCATAACCTTTAATAGAAGTATCCAAGTAAGAGCAATGTAAGGTTCCCCTTCCATGCCTCCCCAAGGAAGCAGTGTGGTTACTATAGGAAGAAATACTTAAAACATTTCCATTGGTGTCTGAGGGAAGTTAAGGAAAGAGGAAAAAAGATGTGAGCATTTCCTTTTGAGCACTTCAAATAAATTATCTTATTGTCATTGTGCCACTGTTTCTTCTCATAATGACTTCTGGTTTTTAAAGGCTGCCCCATCTCTCTGTTGTTCAGTGCACATGTCAGATGCAAGACAGATGGAGTTGGGTTACCAGTGGCCAACACAGGAAAGCTAGCACTATAATCGTATATCTGTGATAGCACTATATGTCCCTGAATTTTCAGGATTCCCTGAAATCTGAATGTGTTTTGGCATGGTTTAGTGTAACTTCAAAGCACATCCTCTAGGAGAAGAAAATAAACAAACAAATACAATTTTAAAAAATTGCATCTTATCCCAAACTGTCTCTGTGAGTTCCAAAAGTCCTGAGGTAAAATGAATAAAACTTTTGCCTCTTATACAAACACCAATAACGCACCATTTTCTATAGGATCCAGGGCTCTTAAGAAAATGAAAAGTCTTTACTGTGATATGATGACAAGAAGGAAAATGCTCTTTTCTGGCTGATGATAGAGTACTTTTTTGGTCTGAAATTTTGGAACCAATTTAAAAAGGGTTGTCAGGCTTCAAAATAATGTCTGTAATTTATTTCATGTGGAACATAAGCACAGTCTGTTACACCAAAATAATATCATATACAAAGGTGCTCCATTATAGTGCAAGAGCTTCCAGGTATGAGGCTGTACTAATGGGAGTAGTACTTACTTGCACAAGTAGACCTGATTTTGCAGATACTATACATAGAAGTGAGAAGGGATTTCTTGGCTGACAGTCTTGCTCTTGCAATCCCCTGTCAAAGATGTTCTTTGCTTAATATAATAGCCAGCATTTTTTTTCAGGGTTCAATGCCCTTTCCTTCTGTAATTAAAGGCAACAGGCCTCTGAGGCTCTCAGTTTTGTCAGTCCAGCTACTAACAAAAGCATTATCTGAATGATAAACTAGGAGAAAAGAGTTCCCTGCCCAGCATCACCTCAGGTAAAATTACTTTGTGTGGTGTTCATTTAAACTCTGTTAATAAGTAAATGGACTGAGTTCCTTGATGGTGAAGCAAAGCAATGATTGAGTATTTGTGAAACATAAAGCAGACATGTGAAGGAGAGTCATTAAAAGCAAAGACAATTAGTCAGACTAAGAAAACAATACACTGAGATATACATGTCTAGCCTAGATACACACAGTAGCTACAGTCTGGAAGCATTTATCCTTGGATTACTTTTTATCTATTAATAACATTTGAAAAATGACTCGTACCCCCTAGTCATTTTCATGAGGCAAGTGTGATGTAAAATTCTGAACATAGTCTTGAATATAATTTGTAGCCGTCCTGTGACCATACTTGGAAAAACCCTTCAGAAATCTTTAGTCCATGGAAATAAGGCAGTTCCTGAATGATTCCTCCTCACTCCTCTCTCCCAAATTTTTAAATAATGAAAAATATCAAATGTGACCTTTTGGGACAATATGGAAATGGTGGTTTGTTGAGTTTTGTGAACCTGTACTCTTCTTAGGAATGTCTGGTGTATGTTCATCAATGGCAGTTGAAAAGATCTATGAATACACAAGGAGTAACAGAGAATAAGGCCTTCAAAAGATCAGTTTTGGTAAATGCACACATAGGCTATGTCTAAATCTAAAACTTAGTTCAGACTTATTTAGTCCAAACTAAATAGTTCGAACTTAGTTCAGACTAAGTGCAGTTTTTTAGTTTGAACTGACTTTTTAGTTTGAACTAGAAAAGTGCTGTTAGTTCAAACTAAAAATTAGTTCAAACTAAAAAAGTGTGCTTAGTTCGAACTAACAGCTAGTTCAAACTCATTTAGTTCAAACTAGCATGACATCATGCTATTTCAAACTAAATTTCAAAATAAGTTCAAACTAAGTAGTTAGTTCGAACTAACCATTTGAACTAACTAGTTTGAACTAAGCTTTGCTTAGTTGAAACTAAAACAGTTTTTAGTTTGAACTAGGCCAAGCCTAGTGGAGACAGGTTTCAAATTATTCTGGACTAATTTTGTAGTGTAGACATAGCTATAGTGTCGGACCAAAAACCCACTAACAGGACTGGAAGTTTTTCCACTGACTTCAGCATGCTTTGGCTCAGCCTCATAGTAATGGCAAAAAATGAAATGTTTACTACTGAGGTGCTACTGGGTACATGGGAGTAGAGTAATAGGAAGGTGGGAATAACAGAAAGTGGGAATATAATAATAGGAAGCATAAGGAAGAAAAACCCACATACTGTGCAAAAAAGATCATTTAAAAGATCAAGACCAAAGGGGGAGTGTGTAGCTCCTAGTGCAGCCCCATTTTGGACTCTGGCCATTAATGCAGGTTTTTACTGAAAGTCCTCTTTGTGGTTTTCAGTAAAAAAGCATCTGCTGCATTATGAGTGGCATGTGATATATCCACTGCCTCAGAGATACAGAGCACTTTCAAACAGGAATATGATCCCCTTTAAGCAATTTGAACCATTTAACTCCTTACTGCTTTTCAGCAGGAAAATATGTCCTATGTAATTCAATCATTTCTCCTCCTCCATTTACTCTTTTTTAAGATAAAGGCAAAAGTTGTTATTGCATGGTAATTCAAAACCATTAATATAGTGTGTAATAATGGAGAAGTCAGAGGAAAAGAGATGTGAAGCAGTAGCTAAGTAGAGAATATAACACTAGGACATTGTATCATCTCAAGGACTGATTCTGTGATCCCTCAGTCACTGGAATTATCTTTACCCATGTGAATAGTTTGAATGAAGTCAGTGGGGTGCTCTGGCTGAGCATCTCTGGAAATTGCATTCCAGAGATCTGTTTTAGATCCATTTTCTGTACTAGAAAAATAAATTGACCTAACGTAGGTCAACTTACAACTACTGGAGTAAGTATTGCAGTGGCTGATGTCCACACTGTCCTTCCTGGATTGGTGAAGTGCATTCTCACCAGGTGCTCTTCCACTGATGTAAAAGGAACAGTATGAGGAGCTGTCTCTCAGCTCTCTGCTGGTAGCCACACAATTCCCAGGCTCACAGTGGGCTGCCCACCTCCATTCTCTATTCCACCTTGGAGTCAGCCTCAGGCTTCACCCTTCACTGTTCCCCACTGGGAGCTGGAGGTAGCCACCAGGGGCTTCTCATCCTTCGAAGGTGAGGTCCTTCTCTCTTCAAGGAGCCCAACAAACTTGTCAGTTTCTTGACCCAGTGTGAAATTAACACAGTTGCCCTAGCTCACAGAAAGAGCAGGCAGAGAAGTAGATCACAGCTTTACCCCTCCTTTCTCCTTACCAGGAGCTGAGGAAAGATGACTAGTTTTCTCTTCTTCAGGAACAAAGCAGTCATCAGGGAACTGTTGGAAAGGTTTCTGGGCTTCTCACTCTGTTCCTACTCAGGAATGGAGACCAGCTGCCCAGGTTGGGGGAGAGGGGGTGGGGATATACTTTCTTGCCAATTTCACCACTCCAGCAAAACAGTGAAATTGACAAGAATGACAGCCCCAAAGCTGATGTAAAGGATAGTGTCTACATTGACACCGAGTCATTCTAATTAAACCAATATAAGCCCTACACTTCTCATTGAGGTAGTTTTATTATGTCGGCACAGCAGGCAAGAACGTTTTGATCTGTATACCTCCACTGGTTTGTTGACAAAAGCTGACATTTGTTGACAAATTTCTTTAGTGTAGAGCAGTCCTTATTAGAATAGAATAGAATCATAGGGTTGGAAGGGACCTCGTGAGATCATCGAGTCTAATCCCTGGAGCTTGAACCCAGGACCTTCTGCATATTAAGCAGATGTGGTAGCCACTTCATACATATCAATCAAAATAGACAGGGTTTTAACATATTTAATGTTGTCTGTCATATATACTCCCTATAATAGGTACATAGACAAGTTCTAGAAGGAGTGAAGGACTGTATACACATTTCCACTGGAATGGGATTATTAATGACAATCAGGAAAGGTCATAGCTACTTTCTGCTAGCAAGGAAGCAAGATTTCATCAAGGAGTACCTAAGATGCAAGTCTGTGGGTCCTGGGGAATAGATACATCTGTGGCCAATGGATTTATAGGTCTATTATTCAATCTGAGTAGCTCTGACTGAGAGCTATGTTTTCACTAGAAATGCAGCAGCAGCAGAGCTGCAGTTGTGCAACTATAGTGTAGACACTTACTACAGCAACAGAAGGGGTTCAAGCAATTCGGTTCAGGTACAGTCATTGGAACTATGGACATAATTAAGTGTTATTTGTGTGACTAAAAGTTGCTGGATCAAATCCCATGTAATTATTTCCACCCGGACAATACTATGCCAAAGAAATAGAAATTATGTACTATACCACATCTTAGAGAGAACTATCTTATTCTGTACAATTCAAGTATTGTTCTAATTCTGTTTTTCTAACCACAATGATTTGTCTCACTTGTACATCAGAAATATACATATAGGTAAATGCTGTCCTTTTCACTTGCAACTTTAGCAACTTAAATATGTAAAATGATCATCATTGTACAGAATGAGAGGAGAAAAAACAATAATAGGGTTGTTGGCTGTCATGGTGACACGGGTGCTAAAGGGGCTTGCTCAACACAAGTAAGTGGTAAGCATAGTGAGAAGGCTAGAAATCAATGGGCAGTATATTAGGCCTTGCCTACATTACAGAATTTTTGTCAACAGAAGTCAGCGTTCTTCGATAAAACAGTGGAAGTGTACACTATAATTCTCCTTCCACTGTCACAAGTCTTCTGCTTTGATGTCAAAATAAAATGACCGTGCTGAGAGATGTAGTGCTTTTTTGCTGCAAAGTTATACCAACAAAATGTCAGAGTAAGGACTGTGATTGGTTATGTCATTGTAAATGACCTCCAGGAGAAGACCCACAATGCCCATCCTTACCACTTTGGTGAGCAGTTCAAACTCTGAAGTCCTGTATCAGGCATCCATCCCCTTTTAAAGGTCTGGGAATTTATGAAATTTCACTTCCTGTGGAAAGTGTGAAAAAGCTGGCATGAAGAGCTCACAAGGGAAGCTCATATCACATCTTTCCAGGTGACCATGATGGCTCCAGGCAGCAAATACTCTCCATTTGGAGCACATTGGAGCTGTTGAATCTGTTGAGTATATAAGGCAGGGGTTCTCAACATTTTCTCTGGAGAGGGAGCTGTGTAGTCCCAGCACCAGGGGCATCACTGCCGCAGGGCCTAAGGGGCTATAGCCTTCCCATATCTCTGGCCCAGCCCCGGCAGCAGCTGGGGCTGGATTGGGCCTGCCGAGGCTGCTTGCCACTGGCTAGCAGCAGCAGAAGCTGAATCAGAGCCCAGGCCACCTGCCACTGGACAGCCCGGTCCCAACTCCTGCTGCTCCCAGCCAGCGGCAAGAGGCCCGGCCTCGGATCTGGCTCCTGCCACTGCTGGCCAGTTGCAAATAGCAGAACCCAGATCTCAGCCTAGATTGGTTGTCGCTGGCCAGCAGGCAGTGGCTGAGGCTGGACTGGGCCTGCCCAAGCTCCCTGCTGCTTGCCAGCAGTGGCAAGAGCCAGCAGCAGGAGCTAGATCATGCCCTAGTGTCAGACCAGGCCCAGGAGTGGGGCTGCGTGGCAGGGGGAGGGGCCCAGGCCTGGTTCTGGGCCCTGACTCTTTTTTGGGGGGAGCCATGCCCCTGCCCAGCACCACTCCAGCTGCAGGGTCTTTGATACCCAAGATCAGATTTCTCATAGCATGCTAGCAGATGGGCTATGGACCAGAGACATCTGAGTGCCATGAGACAATAAAAGAACTGAGACAGGCATACCAGAAGGCAAGGGAGTTAAATCATCACACTGGTGCTGCAACAAAAAACTGTCGCTTATATAAGGAGTGAGATACCATCCTCAGCAGTGGCTTCATCTCTATCACTCAGAGTCCTGTGCATACTTAGGCATGCCTAGAGACAGTGGACAGTAGGATCAATCCTGAGAACCAAAGCTGTAGATGAGGAGGTCAAGTTGGAGGATGAGATGGGACAGAATACAGGGTCATCTGATACCATGGGGAATCAGGACCTCTTCTTGACCCAAAATTCTTTGAGTTAGTACCAGCACTCCATCTGTGGTGTACATGATGCAGGAGAGGGGCATGAGAGACATTTGTAAAGAAAATTATAAAGTAGGAAAGACAGAAAGAAGAGTCAGGAATGAATTTAAATCATCCAATTCTGGATGACAAATTGATGGATGACCAAATGGAAATGTTGAAGTCCCTAATCATGCTACCAGAAGATATGTGTGCTCACCTTATTTCCTCTCTCATAGCCAATACAGAACTGCTTACCATGCCTTCCCACAAATTCCTTCTACACATTCCTTGCAATCTCTCAATCCATCTCAACACCCAATTCATTCCACCCCTTCTGACAGCTTTCCATTGATAGCTAAACTTACATACAGCTATTAGAGCCTACACTGTCTTTCACTATTATCTCCCTTCTCTCCATGTGTTTTGAGTACACTGTTCGGTATTTAATAAATACATATTCTCTGAAAGAAAGTCTTTATTTTTTCTCCTGCATACAGTGGCTGCTGCTGCAATTAATACATAGTAACAACTGGATCATTTTCAGACCACAAACCCCCATGAGGATTTCTCAAAATGTTTATGCAAGGCAACAAGTTACAAAAGCATGTCAAAGTGCTGTAAAAAAAGAAACATTACTTGTGCTCATTATGAAAACAATGCCTCAAGGCTTCCCCAATTCAAATAACTCCCACTCTTGTTGTGCTCCTCTAACAGGTGTGGTATCTGATTGCTCAAAATCAACTATCAGATAATCTGCCTCTATGCTCCACCCCAAGGGAAAATTTCACCTTGAGCCTCACAAATATTATGAAGTGCACATCAAGCTTCTATGACCATGTGAATATTGTCCACATTTGGATCTAACCCATCATAAAGGCAGGGTTGGCGTGATTCTCATCTCCCATATGCACATTCTATGGTCACTCTAAACCTACTCAGACTATTCTTTATGCTCTGCTCACTGCTGTCCCAGTTTCCTGAATGAACCGTAGGAGTATGGGATACCCTGAGTCTCTCAAGATCACTTTGGCATTTCAGCATCTCCTGTTGGAATCTTCTTGTCGGGGGGGGGGGGGGGATTCCCTGATTTCAGCTTTCTGTAATGGCCGGTATTCCTGAAAATGAGTGCAGTGTGTACGTTCCCTGACCAACCCACACTGTCAGTAAAACACTCATGATGATCCACAGGCTCCTGCAATATCATAGAGTAGTACCCTTTTCTATTGAGGTATTCTGTTTACAAGCTGCTCCACAGCCAAAATTACCCCCTTCAATTGATCTATTCTGTTACTAGCTGCTCAAGAGCCAAAATTAACATATATGTGTAATCGATTGTCCCAGCATAGTTGAGAAGGACACTGCTGCAGAACCATCCACTATTTCATGTGCCTCTCCAAGAGTCACACTCCTTCCTAACAGAATGCAATTAAACACCCTTCACACTGGCATTAATAGAGCCCCAAAGGTGGACTTCCTGACCCAAAGCTGATTCATAACCAACCAGCAGCAGTGTGGAGTTGTCAGCCTCCACCTGCTTCTTCACCAAATGGACCAGTCCAGAGCTGTAATGTGGTGTTTTGCTGCCCAGGGTGTATTCCAATTGGAACGCACCCCTTCCCATTAGCGGCACTTAGAGCCAGCACTGCAAAACTGCCCCTTTAATAGAGCAGCTCCATTGAGCTGTTCCAGACTGCCTTGGGCTTTGCCCTGTCAGCCCTGCTGTAGTTAGGGCTCTGGACCGGTCTCAGTTTTTGTGTCCTTGCACTGCATTGCTGGGACAAACTCTTCACACAGTTCTAAGAATGTAGCTTTCCACATTTGAAAATTCTGCTGTCACCACTCACCATCTCTGAGTAATGATGTGATCCCACCACTCAATGCTTGTTTCCCAAGCCTAAAAGTGGCACTCTACTGTGTACAGCTGCTATGTGAATGCTGAAAGTAATCTTGTTTTGTTTCTTTTTATGGCATACAGCAGATCAGGCACTTCAGATTCCTGTTCAGATTGGGAGTGTGAGGTATACTGCATAACCATTCAGAATGTGTTCATAACAGTTACCATCACAGTGGAGAGCAGTATGTGATCCATCCTTTCAGACAGATGCACAGCAAACAAGGCCATTGGAAAGGATATGATGCATAATGGGAGACACAATGGGAGATATAATGAATGACAAGATGGAAAAAACTGCACCATTGAGAACTAAGCCCACATACACAATTCACTGAGATCCACTCTGCCTTCCCATAACTCCTTGCTGCGGAAGGGGCTGAGTTGTGCAGTAGGGTGGATAACAACATTGCTTTCACTTTTAATGCTAGATCTACAACTGTGGCTGTGCTCTGCTGAGTGAACAAGCATTTTGTGAACATATACAAGTGATGTAGTTAAAGCACTTTTTTATCATTGGCATAACTTCAGTAAACAAAACTCTGTAGTGTAGACAAAGTCTTCATCGCATATTGTCATATCTTTCTACTGGTAGATGTAGCTACATTCCTTTCAGTTGGATCTCACTTGTGAATTTTGAGTGCATTATCCAAGTTATGAGCTTCATCAAAAATATTTATTCACTTCAGTGCATCAGGAGCTAATACAGGTATGTAGCATGCAGATTAACTAGAGGTGGTGTCTCTAATGACTCTTTAGAGTACTATGAGACATGTGTAATAATCATTCCAGCTACCCACAAGATGCGCAGTGTTGCATTTCAACTTATCTGCTTTGAGACTACTCATTCTTCTTGCAATCTAATACATTATATATCCAGCTTAGACTTTAAAAGCTAGGCAGAGGCTTAGGATAGTTACAGCAGCCGAGGAAGGGTTTGTTAGAAAGTAAAAAAACAACAAGGAGTTGTGTGGCACTTTAAGACTAACAGATTTATTTTTTGCATGAGCTTTCGTGGGGGAAGATCCCACTTCCTCAGACGCTTCGAAGATGGGTGAACTTACAGAAAGGAATGAAACTAAATGCAAGGGGGTGTAAAACATAGGATCAGGTTCTCCCACGAAAGCTCATGCAAAAAATAAATCTGTTAGTCTTAAAGTGCCACACAACTGCTTGTTGTTTTTTTACTGGAGTAGACTAACACAGCTATCCCTTTTTAATTTGTTAGAAAGGCAGTATACTGAAGCATCCAGAGGCTTACAGGAACTAACAATAGGTCATTAGAAAATAAATAAACCAATAACATTTGATGTTGAAAGTTACCTTGGATATAAGTTGTTCTTATTTTTCTTGAGAAAGATGGGATGTAATGTGTTTTTATACAATACAGGAAAACTGGTTACAGTAAATGAAAGAGTCAAATACAGAACTCTGTATCCCTGAAATACTGGCAGGGTCAGAGGCTCTAGGTGAAATATGATCTGCTTTATTTTTAGTTTTGCTGATTTGTTACCTTCTCACTGTATTTGATTCTTCCAGGAGGCCTGACTCCTTTTTTCCATCTACAGGACATGTCCTAAGAAATGGTGGTGTTGAAGAGGTATGGTCTGACATCACCTCCTTTTCTGAAGGGCCACCAGTCTCTACCAGCAGACTCCCACCACCCACTTCTCCCAAAAAGCAGTTTGCCTCCTTGCTCACAGATCTCCCTGGCTGCAGGAGGGAAACCGCATGCATCCGGCAGCTCTTTGCACTCTGTGTCTCCAGGCAGTGGCTCCCTTCTGCAGCTAGGGAAACAGAACATCAGTGCTCCCCTTCCCTCTGACTCCACCAAGGACCCTATCACCTACGGACGTAGGCAGAGTGCTTTGCCATGCTCTATGCTATGGATAGGGGGATGGGAGCTCTAATTTCCTATACCTGTTCCTGCAGCAAGGCACCCTGTGGAAAGGCACTCCACCTGGATCTTTAAGCAGTGACCCCATGCTGCAGACAGCAGGAGGGGAGGCAAGGGCCACTCTGAAAGCCTCCAAGGTCCACTTTTGGCTCCTGAAACATGGGTTTGGAACCAATGATCTAAACTGATGATTGATGATGATCTAAATTTGCAAATAAGCGAAGTGTAAAAAAAAAAAAAAAACCCCGCTTACTAGAGTTTGAATTAAGGAAATTTACTTTGTATCTTTTGACATATGATATTGACAATTTATATTTTAATGGTAATGAAGCTTTAACTTTTTCAGTCTTGATCTCTTTTGTCATTAAACAATTATTGTGTGACAACACCCTCTCATAATTTCTCACAATTGTAAAAATTTAAATAACTAAAAATTAGAAACAGATCTTTAAAGCAAACCTCAATATTATGAATCAAAATAATAATAATATAAAAGCAAATTATGTTAAGTCTAATCATAAAGAGCCTTAAAAGTAGGGATCTACTGGAATTAATTGCATTTTGTAAGACACAAAAAATTACTCATTTTATAAAAGCCAAAAGGAATTTTTTCGGAGTACTGTTAACTGGCAAAAAACTAGATCCATAAAATGATTTAAGCACTTAAATCCAATATTTAGGTGCCATTGGGTTCCTCAGAATCCTCGCTCAGCTGTTGCTTCACTTCGTAGGCTCCTAAAGTGCCTAGATGTGTAAGTTTCCACTATTAAAGTCCCCTAGGTGCCTGATTTTCTGTGGTTGGGTATGTGCTTACTTCACACCTAGGCCCCAGCAGGCTTTTCAAAGGAGGAGTTTCCGCACCTATCTCACCTACAGGGCTGGATCTGAGAGGCATGTTCATAACAGGCCTAACATCATATAAAGCTGTCAGAGGAAGTGGTATGTTTCCTCCTCTCTTCTAACTTTTATATCAGTGAGCAAAGTATTCTCCTGGAACTGGAAGACACAGGTTCAATTCCCCCTTCAACCTGACTGGGGGACAGGGTTTAAACTTGTGTTTCCTCCAACCCAAGTAAGTTCTCTCATGCCCTTACTGACTCAATGAGCGTTTAAGTTTTTATACAAAATGCAACAATGTCAACAAGTCAGACTGAGACAGAACTGATTCAGAGTACACCATAGACCAGTCATTTAGGGAACTCTACTAGAAGGGCAGGAAACCCAAATTTAAATACCTTTTATACATCGGAGAGGTCTCTCACATCCCATATAAGAGTCCTTACTTCTGAACTAATAGTTAAAAGGAAGGCACCACTACCTTCTTCACCATTTCTTACAAATAAATAAATAAGTGTTGTAGATGACAACCCTTCTTCCACAGTTAAACAACTCAGAATCCCACACAATAACAGACTCCTCTGTCCAGCCCAGACTTACGCTCTCAGTTAGAGATGAGTGAATAGTTGGGTTGGTTGGTTGGTTGGTTGGTTGGTTCTTTATTTTAGGTTTCATAGCTAGACACCAATAGTAAAAAGAGATTAATTTCTAATCAAAACCATTTTTTGTTTGGGTTTTTTTTTACCAAAATGAAAAGCAAAAGATATTTTATTCAGGTCCAATGAAATATGTCTATTGTCATCTCATTTTAAAATCACTTTTTAATTTTTTAAACAAAAATGTTGATTCATAAATTCTGTTTCTGAAGGGAAAAAGAAATCTGTTTTACAACTGAAACAAGAGATTCAATGCCTAGAAAAATGCATTTTTCAATGAGTTTACTAGTCACTGAAAAATTTTTGCCTAGCACTGCTCATATTTGCCTTAGAGGAGTAGATTTTAGGTCACAGCCCTCCCTTGGCCTCTCTCATTGGCTAAGTTAGGTAGTTCCCTGATGATCATGCTGGCTTTTTTGAATCCCATTTTTAAGCATCTAATATGCTTTGTTTAGGAAGCCTAGGGACCTAATTCCAGGCCATGGTTGGCAAATCACCTAAAAGTTAGACATTGTAACACCTCTTCACCTTTGTGGATCTAACACAAAATATATGACCAATGGAAATAATAACCTTTTGATTTGCTTAAGGATGGTCTGAAATTCCAGTATAACTGTTTAATCAAAAGTAGATGTTTTATCAGCAATAATTTTTTTCAGTATGAGATGAAGACATTTGTTCTTTACTAATAAAATAATAGGAAAAATATCATCTAATTTAACTAATATGTGCATTTGAATTAAATTATAAGGTTGACTAACAATTATTGATTTTATTACTAGCATCCTGCTATAATAGATGAAAAAATGCAATACATATGACTACCACTTATTATTATATCTCCCATTCAGCTTGGTTGTTGAGTCTTTGCTATTTGGATGAATAACAAAACTAGACATTTGGCATTCCTCTAGTTTCCAGTGGTTTTTAATGAGCTTGAGCCCCTCATCTTTTTTCACTGAATTAAAAAAAAAAAACGCTGTTAAAAGTAATTAAAAATATATAGCTTGGTTACATCTCGAGACGTTTGTATTGCTGGAGACATAACGCTTTCTTCTTCTAATGAGGTGCATTAGTCAAGAGCTGAAAGACCTTTGACCTTAGGATCAAGTGCCTTCTCTGTAGGGACAAAGCTCAGTACATGGGATTATGAGTTGACAGGAGACAGCTGGAAGAAATACCTGAGAATTCACACATAAAGTAATCCCTGAAAATTGAATGGAGATACGTGGAAGTAAGTAGTATGTTCTGTTAGTGGAAAAACCTTATAAAAACTTAACTAGGGTTTTGGGACCCTAGCAGAGTTGCAGTGTTAGAACTAAGTACTCATGCATATCTAGCACTGCCGTCAATAGGGAATTAGTGGGTTTAATCTCCTGTTGATTTTATTGCTAACCCCTTCTCACTGCTAATGATGACTTATGTTGTATACAAATAGGTTACCAACAGGACTCACTCATTTCATACAAATACCAAACATATTTTGCTTATAAAAGCTCTTCAGAGATTAGTCATGACAAATAACTAACTGTAAATGCTTGGAACAGATGGATTGACAGAAGAAATAGCAAAGACATTCTGTATAATGTATATTAGCTGATAAGTTTAAAAAATACATTTTGTTTTACTTATTTAACTCAAAATAATGAGCCATTCTTTTGGAAAGCTATGCCAGGAAATCATCTGTGGTAAACTGATATGTCAAAACCATACATCAAAAATGTGCCTCAGAATCCTTGAAAGGCTCTTTATTGCAACTTCTCATCTTTATCTTGCTTCCACTTAGACTTTGCTCTCTCCTTCTTTGAACCAGTCCTAGAACACTCTGAGCCAAACTCTGGAATCCAGACAAGCTGCATATAGCTCTCCTTTGCACTCACCCAGTTCTGAGGCTACTGTATGCAAGATTTTTTCCCTCCTTTACTGAGTTGGAACAATCTCTAGCTTTCTCTAATTACACCAACTATAAAAGAGCTCAAGAAACCAAAACTGCAGCTGGGGATTGGCACAGTGTAGGAGTCATGTCACAACCCTTTCACCCAACCATGTTTCCTACACCTACAACAAACTGGAGGTAGCCCAAGAGCATTCAGTTTTCCGTAATAGTCCACTGGGATGATAATCCAATGGTTAGATACCTAGAGAGAGTGGCTAGCATCAGTGTAGGATATGACACAAAGGAGCCATGCCACATCTAAGGACCTAGTGCCATATAGTATTTAGACTCAATTTACAGAGTTAACAAAAATAAAATCCCATGTGTTTAAGGGCTGAAACAACATTTCTTATAAAATTTAGATACATTTTAATTTGTTTTTGAAAAATAGATTTTTTGTGATTGATACTACTGATAAAGTGCTGCTCTTTTATTTGCTAATTATCAATGGCCCCAAGTAATCAGCTAGGTATTCTTAAGGTTTTGGCCAGGCCGCTGTCCACAACGACAGGGCAAGAAGTGGTGTAGGAACTGCCTGGCTGAGTCTATGCAACTGGAGGATCCCTTGCACTAGTGCTTTCCTTCAATGGTAGATATTGCATAATGTAGGGTAGAATCTTTTCCATATCTGTATATTTTGGTCTTTTGTATATATGGTGAGAGTAAGATTCCTATCACAACAGCTAAGGCATAATCATCAAGGACTATAGAAAAATGGTTGCTTTCTCAAGTAAAAACATCATTTTCCCTATTTTGTATGTACTTTGGAGTGTGTTTTTTTTTTAAATGCAGCTATTTTTAAAAACATAACCAAGGTTTTGTTGAGAGTGATAAATTGCAATCCGAAGCAAAGTGAACTTGCTTTGTGATAATCCTTTGAGATCAACAGCTGCCTTGCTGTCTGGCTTACATTGGCTGAAGAAACCAAAATGTAAACATGCAGTACCCCTTATTTATAGTTCGTGTATTGAAACAAATCTGTACTCCCTTCTGGAAAATAAAATAAAGTTTTGCCAATGGGTACATTTTATTTACAAATACAACAATCACAAGTACACAATAAAATAACTCCTACAAGCATGGCAATTATTCTGTTTTATTGTAAACTTGACATTCCATTTGAAACATGCTTAAGAGTGATTCCCCTTTTCCTGGACATTGGGCCAGATGGATGCGTTTGCACATGCAATGAAGACCTTCACCTTTTTATAACTTGTGTGTGTATATGTTTGCTACAGAAACTACTGGACAAAAAATATCCCCTTACCAGCAGCTATATAAATATTAGACAAATATGTTGTCTCACAATAGGAACTGGATAGATGGCACTGATTATTTTACAAATTAAGACCAACCCAGTCAAGTTTTTATTTAATACTGATATATGTAAAAAATAAGGTATATCTGGTGAGTTGTCTGCACTGGAAATTTGTCTCAGTTACAGCCTGCAATGTCGCCTACCACAGTTTGGACTGTTGTATTGCTGTGTCACCCTGATCTCACACTCTTGGAGCCCATCTAACTCTGCTTTACTGTGAGAACTCCTACTCTTGGGCAGTTCATGCACAGCTTCTAACTAGCAAGTTGCCTCCAAATCAGTGAGTGAGTGCTTCTAGCCACCCAATATTCCAAGAATCAGATGCAACCTTAGGAAGTTCTGTCTTACAGCGTTCACTGCTGCCCACTGAAAACTGCAAGCTCATATATTTATCATTTAAAAAAAAGAAACTGATACTCCCATTCTTGTTGCTTCAAATGCCATCTCTAACACATGTTAAACTAAACACAGTCCTTCAATTAAAATAAACAAATGAATTTATTAACATCAAAAAACTTTAAAGTGAGTATAAGTCAGAGGAAAGTAGGTCAGATTTAGCCAAGATTTAAAAAAATGCATTCTAAATGAAGCTTAACACTTTCTGCAACTTTACAAACTTGGATGTTTCTCACCACAGGCTTACTGATTTCCCTTCAGCCATGCTCTCCACTTAAATTATCCTTTCTTTTGCTTGGTGGTGGTGGTGAATGGAGCAGGAAGAGAGATCATGGCAAAATATCTTGCTTTTTTTAAAATATTCCTCCTACCCTCTGGAACTTTACTACCAGCCCTTCAGGAGCAGGTGACCAACAATGTCATTGTATGGGTTCATATATGCCCTGAGTTAATGAGCATCACCTTATCTTGGTTCCTTTGTTAACATATAGGCTAGTGCTTTGTTCCTGGAATGCTGAGCTGGCTTTATTTTATATGAGTCTTAACAAGGTACAAACTATGAAGTCTTGCTTAGATATGTATTAAGTCGTGAAAACAGTTCTTTGGGAATATTACCTAATGGGACCATGAAACTATACATAGGACTTTGTAACAAACATATTATTATAACAATAATGCTGAGTACATCATGAGCACTTCAAAATACATCTTACATGACATACTTATTAAACAACATTTAGTTACACTATAAGGGTGATCAGGGAAGTGCAGGGTAACACAAAACAGTTGAAGCTGTTCCTTGTTTTAACTGTACAACTATGGCGTAGACATATGACATTACTATGAGCCACAATTTGCCATTGTGGACTTATCACAGATTGCAAGCATTGTTAAGATTCAGTGACACAAATGAATCATAGCTGCATTAGGTTTATACTGATGCCACTACATCAACAGCTACCAAACTGAAATCAGGGCAAATGCTCAGTATAGACAAAGCTATACTTTTCCAATATGTTGCATTTTTATATGAAAAAAGTAAAAGTTTAAGCTCAGATTTTCAAAGACACTTAACAAATGTGGACACCCAGCTTCCATTAATTTAAATACGAACTGAGTGTCTAAGCCAGGGGTACTCAAACTTTTTGCGAGCCGGTCCACATTCAGCCTTCCACCATTCATCAGGGTCCACAAGCAACTAGGGTAGGCTTACTGCTGGGACTGTGGGGGGGGTGATGCTGCGAACGGGGGGGGGGGCTAGCAGGAGCGGGGGGTGATGCCACGAGCAGGGGGGGCGTGTTCCGGGAGCGGGGGGGGCTAGCAGGAGCGGGGGGGTGATGCTGCGAGTGGGGGAGTGTGCTCCGGGAGCGGGGAGGGGGCAGCGCAGCAAGCAACTGGAGTTGCTCAGGTGCCCTCTCCCCTTAGACTGTAAGGCTTAGAGGGAACATTGCCGCGGTCCACCAGAAACGTCTCTGCGGTCCAGATTGTGGACCGCGGGCCGCTGTTTGAGTACCCCTGGTCTAAGCCCTAGTCTATACCTGGGGCTTTTTTGGCAACAGTCAACTGCCAGTTATGCAAGGAATGACCTTCTTAGCTGCTGTTACACTTTAGGGGAAAGCCAACTGCCAGTCACTTGCAGTCAGCTTTCCCCTATGCCCCCTGGCCTCCAGGACTTCCAGGGCCAACTTCTGGTAGCAGCATGGCAAGTTCATATGAGCCACAAACCACCCCCAGAACACTGAGCTGACAGCAGCAATTTTGCCACCATCAGTGAAGATATACCCTAAATGAACTTGATGGTTTTGACAATGTCTTCCTTAACACTTAAGGCTCCAGGTCCTGCACCCTGATCCACAGCCTCGTGGAATTCAATTGACTTTGGTGGGACTGTGCGTGGCTTAAGAATACATCCACACAACTCAGGTTCACCAATGCATCATTTTAAAGAGACTCCTATTAGCACAAACCTAAAGAGAGACTTTTTTACACACTGCAATTTATTTTAGATATTTGTACTTGGATAATTTATCTGGCAAAGAAGATTCTCATATGGTTTGTTTTACACTGAAACAATAACACTGGGGTTTTCTGCATGAGGACTTCTATGAAAAATTAATCCAAATTAGCTAAATTCATGAACACCCTCTTTTAGAATTAAAGTAACTTCACTTCCTGAGTGAAATAAACTAAACCAAATAAAGGCAAATTTAGTTCTCAATAACAGCATCAACATAGGGATTTAATGTAGTTTAACTAATCCACTTCAAATCCACACCTTTAGTTAATTTGGATTAATTTTCCTGGATATCCCCATGTAGATTAACTCTTTGACTATGTCTACACTTACATGTTGTTTTGAATTAAGGAGGCTTAATATGACATAAACTTATTCCCTGGCCAAGGCGGCATATCATTATACCAAATTAAGCGCTTCCTTCACTTGAAATAAGGAACCACTAATTCTATATAATAAAACCTCCTTTTACTTCAAAGTATTATTTATTTCAAAGATGATAGTTTAAATTAAGTCATTTTAAGCCATGGAATAGACTTAATTCAAATTGATTTCCCTATTCTTTTGCTTGCCTTCACCTATTTTGAATTAGAGAGTCTAGTGAAGACTCTCTACTTCGAATTCATAAAACCCGCTTTATTTCAAATTAGAGAGTCTTCACTAGACTCCTAATTTGAAATAATAACTCTGAAGTAGTGCTAATTCAAAATAATAACTTCAATTTAAATTCAAAGTAGTTATTTCAAATTAACTACTTCAAATTAATTTTGTAAGTGTAGACCTATGTTCCCTCTAAGCTGTGTGTGTATGTACGCTTGCACACAGGTCATGAAACCCAAGCACACAACAAAAAAAGGAAGCACAAAAATATTCAACAATGCTAATATTTTTATACTACTTTAAGAAGGTGGTTTCAAGTAGCATGTTTCAAATAAGTTTTTATAATTTATAAAATCATTTCCATCACCATATAAAAATAAAATTTAGATATTATGTGCTCACAAGTTTGACCACACTCACCGCAGTGTGTACAAATTTGGGCACTGGTTCTGAAAATTTGCACAAAAGAAAGTTTTTGCGCACAGAGCCTATTAAAAATTAGAGGGAACATTGGTGTAGACATAGGCATTGTCTCTGTGATCTTAATCTGTTCGTATGGACTGCACTGGGACAACACGGCCAAAAGTCTATTTGAATAAAATGCACTTTGCCTGATTTTGCAGCCGTCTCAATTCATTTTCCACATTCATTCGAGTACCTTGCTGTTGACAAGCCTAGTTGCAGAGTGAAAGCCTTCTGAATAGTAGACTGAATTATGGTTTCATGAAAGTTCTTGCTAGAAAGGTTTGCCTATATATCTTGAAATGTTTTTGATATCCCTCTTCCTAGTAATAATAGTTTCAGGTTAGCAGTCAGGGAGTAGAAACTCTACCACCTGTTTTACATGACTCAGTGCATACTACAAATAATGAATTGCTGAAAACATGGTCAAAGTGAAAAGGTTGCCAATAGAGCGTGCTGACATAAAGAGGCCATAAATGTCTATTCACAGATAACTGGAAAACAGAGGAAAGAGAGAAACTGAAATAAATTCACTTACCCAGCTTTAGAAATTAAAATGATTTTACAGATGTAGAATTATGACATCACTGCAAGCTCAAGTGGTAAAAGAAAGATAGGTGGTTGGAAAAAAATTCTAATTATAAAGTATCTGTACTATACCTTTTATTGTGTGATTCAAATGTATAAATAACAATCAAGTTAGGTAGATATATACGTTGGAAGTTACAAAGTCTAGTTCAGCAAAGCAAACAAGGAGTCCTGTGGCACTTAAAGACTAACAAATGTATTAATTGCATGAGCTTTCATGGGAGAAAATCCTAATGCATCAGACGCTTTGAAGCCTGACGAAGTGGGATTTTTCTCCCATGAAAGCTCATGCAATTAATACATTTGTTAGTCTTTAAGTGCCACAGGACTCCTTTTTTGTTTTATGTTGGAAGGTAAAGGAACACATCTCTAAAGGCATCAACCATCTTTCCTGAGCTGGCACAAATTCCTTTAGCTAGAGACACTGTGTTTTGTGGGGTCTGTATGTTGTCATGAGTCTGTGGCCAGTGGCAAAAAGACAAAGCTGCAGAACTTTCCAGAGGAGCATTATTTTTTTTCCACCTCCTTCAGCTTCTCTTGATGTGGGCGATAGCTGTAAATCAGTTACCAGTGGAAACATATCCTAGGAGCCATTCATGCTACCAGGGAGGAAATGGGGACAAGGCAGCATAAGGGAGCCTTTAACATACAAGTGACCCAAGAATAATGGTTTATGGCAGGGTTTTTACTAAGATTATTGGATTGCATATGGTCAGGAAGACACTTGAGTTTTTCCACAGCATCACTAATTCATCCTACTACCTATAAAGCAATAGGCATTCAATGAGTTAAAACATACAGGTATTTCTGAATATGTTTTGTTCTTTAGAAAGTAAAGTAATATGGACAGTTAGCAAACTTGCTTAGGTACGTGCCTGGGGTACCTTCATTGCCAGGGATCAATATAAGCATTATGGAAATTAACAGGAAAACAAATGGATTTACTTTTTCTCTGACAAGTTTGAAAGCAACATTTTGTCTTAAATATTTTGTTTCTGCTGCTTGAGCAAACCAAGCTAATAAAAAAAAAATCTTTACAAGACAAGCACTGACATAGCTCTCCTTTCATCTTTTCCTTTGTTTTTAGATTGAGAAAGGACCATTATGATCATCCAGTCTGACCCCTTGCATAACACAAACCATAGAATGTCCTCCCATGCATCTCTGCATTGTCCCCATCTTCTGTTTTAGCTATAGTGTTCAGTCTTGATTCAGAGACTAGAAGTGGTGGAAAATCCACCATGTCCCTTTGTAAATTGTTCCAAAATGGTTAATTACCCTTACAGTCAAAAATCCTAACTTACAGTTCATGATGCCAATGCAAGAAAGAAGGATGCAATGCAATTCAAAAAGTAATGTCAACTGTGGTTTGTTTTTGATGCAATGCACTTTAAAGCATATCAGCAGGACCAGCCCAATCATGTAGGTGAACTAAGCAGTTGTCGAGGTCATCAAGTTTTAAGAGATACCAAATCAGATAAAAGTGGTGAGGGTGCAAAAGTCATAATTCACTGAGGGCGCCAAAAAAACCCTTTGGCCACTCCTATGTATCAGCTAACATTACCATGGCACATTAGATTGCAATATTTTTGACTGCCAAGTCTGCATTTGTATATGCATCAATCTGCTGCTGCCTTCTCAATTGCAAGTTTGGGACCTTATATTAAGAGAGCTGTAGTGCAGGAGCTCTCGCTTAGCTATTGTACTATGCCTGCCACACTGGGGCTCTGATCTCAACTGGAACAATTTGGACAAGATGTTACAATAATACAAATAAGTAAAAATGTATTTCCCACAGAAATCAGATCACAGTAAGGAAAACACGTTGATGGTCTGGTTTCAAGATTTAAAATAATGTTTATTAATGTGCTGTGTAGAGAGAATTTCACTATTTTTTTTAACACTAACTTTCCATATATGCTTTAAAATAAAGTGTCTGCTCTCTAAACATAAGCCGTTCCATTTTTCATGCTGTCTTCTGGTTTTAGACATTTTTCCTTGTGTAAAACTTTTTAGAGTTCTGATGTAAGTGCACCTGTGGTAGTTTACAAAGGCGTTTATACCACTTCTTGCACACAGCTCGTTCATCACACGCTGTTCAAATATGTCAAGAATTAAAAATGCAACATGATAATGGCTTGGGCAGTCACCTTCCAACAGCGGCTGTGTCAGTACTGGAGCACAACTTGGAATCAAGCAGAAATGATGTATATGGAATAAAGCAATGCTCTAGAAATGTGTGAAATCGTTATACTGCTGTTTCAGATTATGTCAAGGAAGAAGAGGTGCCAGTGTGTGCATGTTCTGGTAACAATGAAAACTCATGTTTAAAATATGATTGCTCTTGGCATTTGCCCAGCTGTTATACTCAGTCAGTTTTCAGGATCATCCATTGTTCAGGCAGTTCCACTTGGCTCCTACTTAGGAGTCATGGAGCAGTATCTGACATCTGCTTTTCCTTCATCATGAATACTGTTGCTCCTCTTAGATGCTAGATAATGCTAGTTATTAATAAGATCAATATTAATATGATTAAGATAATGTTTATGCCATCTGGCACCAGCCAGCTCAAGTATAGCTACAAAGTAATTGTGCGAGTTAGCAAAATTCTGATGAGTTTTCCTAAGTTCTCTTTCTTCATTGGACCCATGTCAGGTCACAGCACAATGATGTACTGCAACTCCCTTACTGTGAGATACATTCTGATTTAGTCTGAGCAAGAACAGCAACCTAAATGAATATTGGAAATGGCAATTCACAGTAACTTGCCTCCCAAGAACTACACTTACCTATCCAACTACAGGTGTCATTGGAGTCTTATTATCTGGCTGGTAGGAGTCTACAGAGCAAAATTAAAAATGAACTCTCAAAACTAGATTCCTTCTTACAAATTGACTTCAGGCTTCCCATTCTTTAAGCCTGTAAACTGCTCTGATTTGCTGTTACTTTATGACCTGATCCTATGTTTTACACCCCCTTGCATTTAGTTTCATTCCTTTCTGTAAGTTCACCCATCTTCGAAGCATCTGAGGAAGTGGGATCTTCTCCCACGAAAGCTCATGCAAAAAATAAATGTTAGTCTTAAAGTGCCACACAACTGCTTGTTGTTTTTTTACTGGACTAGACTAACACGGCTATCCCTTTGGAAACTGACAGGAGTCTACAGTGAAATGCTGCCTACTAGGGTTGCCCTGTGTGAAGAGCAGTACATTCTTGGCAGGATACATCTTGTGCCACTCTTTAACCTGCACTTTTTTCCACTCTATTTTCATGCCACTCTGTGCTTCTACCAGTCATACATTGCCCTTTAAATAAATGGGCATTGAAAATCCAGGAGTAATTGTATAAGTGAGTGGAGAAATTCTAAGGAAGCAGCCTCTTACACACATTCTTTTCAGACATTAATTTGAGCTGTCCATTGTTGATGATTAAAAAGGAAAGGTAGATTTGGAGATAAGTCCCACTGATAGCACAACCACTCCACACAACCTAAAAGTCTGTATCTCATATATAAGAGAGAATGAAGTGAAAGCTCCAGAATATATTCTTCCTACACCAGGGAGGTGCTGGTGGTGTGTGTGTGTGTGTGTGTGTGTGATTTCATATGCACTCTATAAAAAACTTGTTATTCTTTCAAAGATACTCATTTTCAGTTTATATCACTCCTCCAAATGGGGCCCCAAGCTATCTATCCAAGGAAAACATAGTCTTCCTCTTTTCCTTGTCTCATTAGTAGGAGGCAGCTGCTCTTATTCTTTGCCTTCAAATATCTTGTCAAGTACATCTTCCAAACTGAACATGAACTTTCTTCAGTCCTCATTCAGCACGTCCATTTACAGAAGGAAAACTGAGAAATTATTTGCCTGGCCTGTGGTGATAGAGAATGTCTCTGTGACAAAAACAAGGACTGTAGTTGCCCAGTCCAGCTTCTGGGGAAAAAAGGTATGGTCTGTGAATACAGGAGGTTATATCGGATGATTGTAGTGATCCCCTCTGGCTTTAGAGTCTATATATATAGGAAACTACCATTTTCTGTCCGTTCACCACTTTGGCAATATTAGTCAAGAGAATGGATAATAAGTACAACAGCCATAATATTAACTCCAATTGCAATTTTAAAAGCCATGGGCTGCAGATGTGAGCTGGTTTCGCAAAGTTTGGTGAAGCAAACTTTTCTTCTCGAGCCTGCTATCTTAATCTTCAGGATCCAGTCTTTCAAAAAAATGCAGTGACTCTCTCTGATTCTCATGGGTATGAAGACAACTTTGAAATGTGAATCAAGTAGAGAGTCATGCAAGGATATCTGCTTGAACCTGCAAGCATAGTAAAATAATTGCTCTGAGAAAGGTCTGTCTGTTTTGGTTCATATCAAAAAGCTATCATTGCAGAAGCCTAATGACTGCAGTTTAAACATCAATATTAATAATTGTTTCATTGCTGATCAATGTATGTGAAGAAGGAGACGAGGGGTCATATGCTGGGAATACTGTGCGTGGAATAGCATTTGGGGTCTTGAGTAGTTTATGTGTAACTTACCCCTAGGAAACAGTAATGCGGTGACACATGATCCATGTAACAGCAAGTGTGAATGCAGGATTGAATCATGACTATGGGTTCTTTTCCCATTACAACAGCTAATTTGACTTCACTCTCCGCTATGTGCCGTTTCCCAACTGCTCTGATTTCCTGTTACTGTATGACCTGATCCCATGTCTTACACTCTCTTGCATTTATTTTCATCCCATTCTGTAAGTTCACCCATCTTCGAAGTGGCTGACGAAGTGGAATTTTCTTCCATGAATGCTCATGTGATAAATAAATCTATTAGTCTTTAAGTGCCACAGGATTATTTGTTTTGTTTTGTTTTGTTTTGTTTTGTTTTCAGGAATATCCAGAGTAGCAATTTTGACAGTTTTGCCAGAGACTTCATTAGAGTGAGGCTTTGGCCCCCGTTAGTCACAAGTAGCCTCTAAATGATGTTCCCACTGACAAATGTTAACCATCTCCACTACTATACTGGTCACACTCAAAAATGAGGAATCCTAACATGATGGTGGTTCTGGTTTACAGGTTCTATAGGAAAGCCAGCACCCAAACACTAGACCTCACTATGCATCTATAAACTCACTGAGATTAATGAATACCTGCACTTCATGGAATCCCTTTTCTAGCAGGAAGTAACGTCAGATCTGAACATCTAAATTTTGGTGAAGTTTGGATACAAATCTGTATAATTGATTGACCCAAGACCACAGATCTGAACATTCCTGACCACTGGGGAAGTTCAGATCTAACTTCAAACTTGCCTTCTGTAGGATTTACTGTAAAAGAAATTATTACAGTTATTCTACAGCATGGAAATGGCTCAGTTTCATGGTTTAAATATACATCTCTTTGAGCATGTTTTCCAACAAAAGCCTTCCTTATAGCCTACTTAAAGTTGCCAACTTTCAGTTAATTTACTGACAGTAAAAGAGCTATGTTTATATTGTCAGTAAATCAGTAATGTTTGCTGTCAGCAGGTCTGGAACAAATGTTATGCTGTTTCCATTTCATATATCTAGGAATCACACTATGAAGTTACATAGGATTAAGGATGAATGGACTCAAGAAGACAATGACCTGACTAATATTACTGGCTAGGATTATTCTTTGCCTTAGTAATAGGTTAGAAATGTAGCATTGGAATTGTTCGAGAAACAGAAGATGGGCTTCCTGAAGCCTATATGCATCCTTGGAGTGGAAATCTCCACACTTGTTCCTTTGATGGATTTGGCCCCAGGTCTTTGAAAGCAGTAGGTCCCAGCACAACTCCATGTTGACAATCTAGGTTTTCAGTCTGTCAATAGGACTTTTCTTTACCATTTTTGGTCCTGCATGTTTTTATGTTTTGTTAAAGAAAATAAAATTAGAATAATGTGTGAAGAGGCAGAAGACCCCCCACCCCACTTTTTCTGTGGTCTATTTTCCAGTGGACAATTCTCTTAACAAGAATAAAAATACCAGATAGAAAGCTAGCAGCATTGATTCATGGTACCAACTCCACTAACTCATAACACTGTTCATTTAGTACTTAGGTACCTCTTGCCACTTAATCATGTTTACAGTCCCATGGCTTGACACTTTTTGTTATAGCTGGGATAGAGGACCAAGGTGGGTGCAGAAGATTTAAAGGCATCCTTCGGGTATTTTGGAGCCTGGCTGGAGGCCTGGCCAAACCTTGACATAAGTTAGAGCTGCCCAAGGAGCTTTGTGTAACCAAGGATATTCAATGGTAGTACAACTACAAACCTACCCTTTTAATATCCCATTGCACTGGGATATGCAAGGGGGAGAGTGAGAGATGAGAGCTACTTCATTAGTTCTGTGTCATTTGGGGAATTTGTATATGCCAGGGATATTCTCTATGGAGGAGATTCACTGAATTTAAGGCTCTTTTATACTACCAAAGCAGTGGAAAAGGGTACTAGGCTAGTGAAGAATTAGGCCAACAGTTATGACCAATCTGTACTTGTATAATTGTAGATAACCATGTGTGATATATGTAATTGATATATAGCCTCAGTATATATAGCTAAAATCAGTACTTTGAAAAAGGTATTTCCCAACAGTAAAAGTAACAAAGGTGAGTTTTCAGGGACATGGTGGAAAAACTTACTATTTTTTTCTAAGCAATTATCTGCATTAATGTAACCAGGAGGCAGAAACCCTAGGGCCTCCCCAAACCACATTTTGTACTGTATGTTCTATAAAAGAGTTTAAACTACCATCAGCATCATCTTTGCCCCCCATATAATCATTGTCTTCCTGTGATTGTGGTATATTGAAAATTGTGTGCAAACTGTGGCAATTACTTAAAATTCTTCGGGAGTTTCCTGTTTGCAGGAAAGCATATGAGCAGCAGTCAGTTCTGCCAACAGACAACTTAAGAGTAAAGTAAAGGTGAGTGGTACCTCTCTGCTTTAGGGAGCAGCCTGCGTTGTCTCTCTGATTTGGGCTCTTCTGTGTTATCTCTCAGAATGGTAAGAAATAAAGTGAGTGGTCTGTTTCAATAGTTCAGCATGAGTATTATAATTCTTTATCTAACTTCTCTGTGTGCATGCAGAGGGCATACTTGAACAGCAGTGAGGCCTTTTCTTTTTCCTGCTGTCCCCAGCTTGCTTACCAGTAATCTCCATTATGACCAGAGCCACTAAAGTCAGCAAAGCAGCAGAGGAACCAGAACAAATTCAAATTTGGCATAAGCAAATGAAATTTTCTTCCAAGAGCAGAGAGCCATGAGTGGGCCTGACCTAATGCAGGAGTTGTAGTCTTTTGTGCATCCTCTAAATTTGGCCTTCTTAAGGGAGAAACTCCCAGCAGGGCCATCACTAGATGAATTGTCATCCCAAGTGAGGAGCATTTTTGGTGCTACCCTCCTCTATTTTTTAAACTTGGAATACTTTGGTTTTTTTATTGCATTTGTAGTCCATTTCATAACTTGAATACACAATTTGCATGTATCGTTTATCCCAGTCACACAAGATGATAAAGAAGTAACAGCAGCATTTTTTTAAAAATTTAGTGCATAGGTAGAGATTTGATAGATATCTCTGGTGTCTCATTAAGTATGTTCTTTATGAGTTGCTACTCATACACTTCAAGTTTTAAAACATAAGTATACTTACACTATAAAATAAGGTTCACAGTAATGCAGCTGAGGGGGGTCTCACTTCATTTCATTCTTATATCTCACTGACCTACTGGTGACACCCTGCCCCTTATCTATCCACAAAAGCATAGCCAACGAAATTCTATGAGGTTCAAGGAAAGTCTAGTTCTTAGAAAGTCTGGAAGGCTCCACAGGATTCTACAAAGGTCTAAAAATATTCTAAGAGGTTAGAGAAAAATGAATCTACACACAGGCTACCTGAAACATTTTACTTCAAATTTTCTCTTTTGTTGCAAACAATAAAAACAGCAGCTCAAGCCCAGCATCCTGTGAAACCTGGCACCGCAGGCAGTTGGGTGGGTACCATTCCCTAAATCCAGCCCTGGCTGCAAAATAGTGATTGAGAAAATGAAAAAAAAAAATCACAACACAACAGCCAAACACGGAGGGCGTGACCAGTCACACATATGCTTCTATTCATCTATTCCATATGTATCAGTTTATATTGTACCTTCCCTAAGCACCAGGTGGGGGACGTCATAAGTGAGAGCTTTTCTTTCCTGTAATAGCAACAGGAGGAGAAAGAGAATGTGGAAAGCAAAATTCTTGATCTTCCTGTGGGCTGTGAGGGGTTAGGAATCATAAAGCAAATCCAATGATAACAATGTCGGGTTAGTTGTTAGAGGCATCAGAGCATAGGATCAAAGGCTCAGAAAAAAACAAAATTTGACAAAAAAAGACTCAATTGGGAGTAGGGGTCAGCGAGGGAAACAGGAACAAAAGAATAAAGAAAACATCTGTAAGCTACACTCACGGTGAGGGAGTGAAAAGAAGGAAGGGTAAGGAATCCCCCTCCACATGACTTGCACTCACAGGATTTTTGCATGCATTTGTGTCTTGCTATCTGTTTCCTCCTTGTGTATAGAATAAACAAATCACATGGTCAGAGAGTGAGTGTCACTGGATTCACACCTTGCCCACAAACGGGCACTCTTCCCCCTTAATGATCATAGCAGCGTGCAAGGCATTTAGAACATGACTCCTACTAATAACTTTTATGAGACTTGTCCCTAGATCTAAAAGCTTCTAAGAGCACTTAGAAAATGTTTGTCTCCTTGTTTCTCTTTCCAAATATATTGGGGTAAAATCTGGTCCCTATCCAAGTCCTTATATGAAGCTGCAGAGCAGTATACCAGGGTGCACACAATGCTAAAAAGAGCCAAGGGTAATGTCTACCACTCAGGGAGCAATGTAGGGCCACCCTGAGCAGCGCAGCTGTGGGCCCCCCACAGGCCCCAGAACAGGGAACATGCACAGGGGTTCAGGGAAGGTGGGGAAGGGAGTCCCCATAGCACACACTGTTCCAGAGGCTGGGGAAATGTCACTTCCCATAGTCAGTTTAGGAGGTGCTGCTGCCAATAATTGCAGCATAATTGGGGTTGCTCTAATTTTCACTGGGAACAGTTCTGGTTCTGGGAAACTATGCACCCCTTACAGAGTGGAGGAGGTAATCTAGTGAGAAAGGATGTGGAATCTCACGTACTCAGAGTGGCTAACCTATGCTACTGCTCATGGGTGCTTCTGCTATTGCAACTCCATTACTATTTTTCACTCACTAGCTGTGCAAGCAGAGCAAAATTTAACACATATCACTGAAGCTGGACAAATTCAGACAGGAAGTAAGATGTATATTTTTAACACTGAGAGTAATTAAGCATTGGAACAGTTTAACCATAAGGCATGATGGATTCTTCATCACTGACAATTTTACATGAAGACTGGATGTATCTTCTAAAAGAAGAGCTTTAGGAATTATTTTGTGGAAGTTGTCTGGTCTGGCCTATGCTGGTAGTCTGATTAGCTGATTACAATGGGCCCTTCTAGCCTTGCAATCTGTGATGAGCACTAGCACACGTATGTCTGCTCAGACTGGGAATTGCACATCCCCCCCCCCCATGCCAAGTTACAAGTATAACTGTAGTCACAGAGACATGATTCCTTCCCTACATTGAACCACAAAGTTCTTGCTTTTGGAGGATAATAGTAGTTGCTGGAACTTCTTTTGTGCAAATCACTGCAGTATGCTGAGGGTTACTAAGACAAACAGCGAGTAAAACAAACAAGGAGTCCTGGGGCTAACAAATTGATTTGACCTCATCTTCCTCTATGTGTTTCTCCTCAGTGTTTAAATCTTAACAACTGCTCTGATTTGCTGTTACAGTGTGACCTGATCCCATGACTTATGCTTCTCAGCATTTATTTCCTCCCATTCTGTAAGTTCCCCCATCTTCGAGGTAGCTGATGAAGCAGGATTTTTTCTCCCACAAAAGCTCATGCAGTAAATCAATTTGTTAGTCCTTAGAGTGCCACAGGACTCCTTGTTTGTTTTACTGAACGAGACTAACATGGCTGCCCCTTTGGAACCTAGCATTTAAAGGCGACCAACACTTCTTATGGCCATTCATGTCCACTGTGCTGCTCAAATGTATGGTTAGCATTGGACCCTGCCCTGAAAATCTTACAAAGTAGGTGGCTCTCAGCATGCTGGAGGGGTGCTAACAGCTCAGCCTTTTATATGTAGGTAGTTACTGGTTTCGTGGGAGAAGGAAAAGGGGCAAGAATCCACTTCATTCCACCCTGCGGCCACAAAGGATTGGGAGTATCCGTTATTCTGCCCTCTGCTTTTTTTAAGCAAGATTATTGGGACGCTGCACAGAGGCATGGGTAAGCTAGTAAATGGCATTAAAGAAAGGCATTATTCCAGATATTTCCTCTGGGGTGGGGCAGCTCTGCTTTTGTTCTGTGTAGCAAGTCTTAATAAAGCAAAATTCCAGTTTTCCCAGTGGTTTAAGATATCTATAAACCAGTAAATATCTACAGAGTAACCCATGCAGACAACTTCCTAGCACAAGTGCTGGAGGAACCTAAGAGAAGCTGTGCTCCTCTTGACCTGGTGCACACAAAAAGGGAAGAATTGGTAGGGGAAGCAGACAGGTGTGGTAGGCAGCAGTGACTATGAAATGGTAGAGTTCTGGATCCCGAGAAAAGGAAGAAATGAGAACAACAGGATATGGACCCTGGGCTTCAGAACATCAGACTTTGACTCCCTCAGGGACTTGATGGGCAGGATTCTTGGGGAGGCTAATATGAGGGGGGAAAGAAGTCCAAAAGAGCTGGCCGTATTTTAAAGTAACCTTATTAAGAGCACAGGACCGAGCCAGATTAACAAAGAAATCTTTAGTGAGCTAAAACACAAAACAGCAGCTTACAAGACATGGAAGCTTGCACGGATGACTACAGAGGAGTATTAAGATACTTCTTTAGCACGCAGGAGTGAAATCAGGAAGGCTAAAGCACAATTGCAGTTACAGCTAGCAGGGGATGTGAAAGGTGACAAGAAGGGTTTCTCATAGACAGTTTAGCGGGTTGGCAGTGCAGGCAGTTGCCCAGGGCCCTGCAGGGGGAAGAGGTCCCCTTGCAGGCTCCCAGCAGCAGCAGCAGCAGCTATAAATATCCTGGCAGCTAGCCAGGAGCTGCAGAGCCACAGAAGGCAGTGGCTAATAGCCGGGGGTGTGTGGCTGAAGGGATCTGATGAGGACTTGGGGGGGGGGGCAGCACCTCCTCTTTCCCACTGGATCATGATCACCTGGCTGGTCCACAGATCACTGGCCACGTGTAGAGCTCTGCACAGATACAGAAATGTGGATCCACATCCAATCCACATCCTCTTAGTGTCAGCCTGCATCTAATTAAGGATCCATGTGCCTGGTTTTGTGTCCACTCACACCACTTCTGCCCTCACCTTGTAGCTCCTCCTGCTGTTGCCAGTCAGCTGATTGGATGGCTAGCAATCACCAGAGAATTAGTGGAGTGTGAGCCATTGGCGCCCCTAGAGTCAGAGGCAGGACAAGCCGGTAAGCTGAGCCCCGATAAGTACCTGTCTCTGATTGGCTGACAGATGCAAGCAGAGCTGAGTCGGGGGTGGCTGGCGTGCTTCCTTTGATCCCTGCTATGCCTGTTCTGTTTACATTGCTCACTGCTCTCTGCAGCTGCTGAAGAAGCAGCCACGGCAGCTAATGCACCCTGGGCAGATAAAAATAGAATCCTCATCCGAGCTCCAATCTGCAACAATGGGTCTGTGTATACTGGATGTGGATACCCGGGGATCGTCAGGGATCTAGTCGTGTGGCCTGGGCTTCTCTATGGGGGGAGGGGTGGAAGGCAGTGGGAGTGGAAGGGGTGGGGTGACTTTTGCCTGGGGCTCCCACAATTCTACCACCCTTGGGGTTTCTATGTGAATGCTAGCAACAAAAAGAAGGTTTGGGAAACTGTGGGCCCCATACAGAATGGGGGACGCAACCTAGTGACAGATGATATGGAGAAAGCTGAAGTACTCAGTGGTTGGGGAGATGGTTGCCTCTGTCTTCATAGGTAAAGTCAGCTCCCAAACTGCTGAACTGAACAGCACAGAATGGGGAGAAGATAGGCAGCCCTCAGTGCTGGAAAAACAGGTTTAGAACTATTTAGAATGGCTGGAAAAGCACAACTTCATGGGGCTGGATACAATGCATCTGAGAGTGTGAGGAAGTTGAAAATTAGTAGCAATTCAGGGAGATTCCAGATAATTGGAAATAGGCAAATATAATGCCCATCTTGAAAAAAAGGGAAGGAGGAACCCAAGAATTACAGACATGTCAGCCTCACCTCAGTTCCTGGAAAAATCATGAAGCTGATCCCCAAGAATTCCATTTTGAAGCACTTGGGAAAGAGGAATTTGACAGGAACAGTCACTATGGATCCACCAAGGGAAAAGTCATGTCTGACCAGCCTGATTGCCTTCTATGATGAGATGAATGGCTCTGTGGTTGTAGGCAAAGTGGTGGATGTACTATACCTTGACTTTAGCAAAGCTTTTGATACAGTCTCCCACAAGTTAAAGAAGTATGGGTTGGATGAATGGACTCTAAAATGGATAGAAAGGTGACTAGATCATTGGGTATGCTAGGTAGAGATCAATGGCTCAATGGCTAGTTGGCAGCTGATAAAAAGTGGAATGCCCTAGGGAGGCTAGGGCTGGTTTTGTTCAATATCTTTGTTAATGATCTGGAAGATGGAGTAGATAGCACTCCCAGCAAGTATGCAGATGACACTAAGCTGGGGGAAGTGGCAGATACCCTGGAGGGCAGAGATAGACTAGAGAATGACTTAAACAGATTGGAGGAGAGGACCAAAAAAAATCGGATGAGATCCAGCAAGGACAAGTGCAAAGTCCTGCACTTAGGACTCAAGAACCTCATGCATTGCTACAGACTGTCAACTCATTGGACAACAGTTCTGCAGAAAAGGACATGGGCGGTTACAGCGAACAAGAAGCCGGATACAAATCAACAATGTGCCTTTACTGATAAGAAGGCTAATGGCACATTAGTAGGATCAATGCCCAGCAGATTAGAGAAAGCGATTATTCCTCTCTATTCAGTACTGGTGAGGCCATATTTGGAGTTTTGGGCCCCCTCACTACAGAAAGAATGTGGATAAATGGGTGAAAATCCAGAAGAGGGCAACAAAATGATTAGGGGGCTGGAGAACATGACATATGAGGAGACACTCAAGAAACTGTGCTTGTTTAGTTTTCAAAAGAGAGGAGTGAGGGGATTTGGTAGCAGCCTTTAACTATCTTAGAGAGGGTTCCATGGCAAATGGAGCTTGGCAGTTCTTAGCGACAGTGGATGACAGAACAAGAAGCAATGGTCTCAATTTGCAGTTGGGGAGGTCTAGGTTCGTTATTAGAGAAAAAAATTCTCCCCTGGAAGGTGGTGAAGTACTGTAATAGGCTACTAAGGGAGGTTGTGGAATCTCCATCCTCAGAGATTTTTAAGGTGTGGTGTGACAAAGCCAAGGCTTGAATGATTTAGTTGGAATGGTTCTGCTTTGCACAGTGGGTTATACTAGGTGACTGCCTGAGGTCTATACTAACCCTAATCTTCTCTGGTTCTATGTTGTAGAGCTTAGTGCAGGCCAGGTGAAAGTCTGTGACTTGTGTTGTGCAAGTCAGACTAAATGATCTAATGGTACCTTTTGGCTTTCAAATCAACAAATTACATTTTCAAAATATAGCAGTTGATTACATAAATGTATCCAATGTTTTGCTACTCAAACATTCCATGAGTGATGTCTTTTATCAATTTTTTGTATCTGGAGTTTCTTTTTAGTCAATACAATAGAAATGATATTCTGATATAAAAGTCAAAAGGATTGAGTGGAGAACACTTTTTGAAAAGAGATAGTAATGGGTCTTAAAATTATAGCATTAGGCTGCTTTGATTTTATTTTTAAAATCTCACTCATACTGAAAAATTCATGTATATTCCACTTCTACGATGTATACTATTCTTCATAAAACATATTTTTAAAGTATTTTCATACAGTATTAAAAAGAATTTAAAATTAACCATCTGTTGATAGTCAAAATATTTGACACTATAGTTAAAGGTTTTTAATACATATTGTGTTAGGCTATCCTTAAGTAGTGCAGCCTTCCAAAAATATCTGCTTAAGTAGCTTCCCACTGCAACAGTGTTTTATAAATAGGTGTAATAAATATTAGGGGCTGTGTCATATACATATGGGAAACAGAGACATTTTTGGAATACCCAAACATTTCTGTTTTTCAAATCTCAGCTCTTAACGGGAGGCAATTCTAAACTGAGACAGGCACAGGAAGAATTTGAGCTCAAAGACTAGGTATTCGAAAGCTACATTGGTGCCCAATTACATTAAATTACCAATGGAGAGATTTAGAGAGAGAGAAAGTTATTCCTTTTTGCAGAAGGGGAACTGAAGTTCAGAGAAATTCAGGCCCAGATTCTCAAAGGTACTGAAGCGCTTACTTCCCCTTAATTTCAGTGGATGTTAGGTCTTAAAACACCTTTGCTAGTCTGGGGTCTACATTAATATTTGAAGTCTTTGATGGTTCCAGAAACTGAACCCACAGCAACTGAAGCCCAGGGTACCACAGGACCATCTAAACCATGCCACATAATCTGGCTCTGCCTTAGACTGAAGGCTCTGCTCCTAATTGAATGTGCCTCTGTGGCTTCCTGTCTTGTGCCAGCAGATGCTAAGAACTGTACATTCCTCTCTGTCTATGACATGTGGAGAAGAATGGCTACAGCCCAAATCCTGCAATATTGCACAGAGATACAAGGCAGCTGTGTGATTGTCAGGTCAGCTGCCGTAAATGAATGTAGCTCAGGTAAAGTCAATGTAGTTTCACATATTCACACTCCTGAGGTTTTGATTCACCATGTCATTTTCTCTCCCCCACTGTTTATCTACTCTTTGAACAACTAATAGTCATATTGCCATCAGTGAAAGGAAGGGTCTAATGGAATAACCACTCTGTAGATGTTTCCCTCAAATACCATTGGAAGTTATGCAGCAATAAGCATTATTAGTTACTGAGTTCCAGAAAAGAATTAGCTCCCCACATCACAGCTTATATATATTATCATGTGGAGGTATCATAGACACGAAGAGAGTTGTAAGGTGGGAGAAGCAGGTAGGAAAGATACAGAATATGGATCATGCTCATTAGAGTAGAAATCCAGAGCTTTTTTTGTCTGTTGCACCACACAGATCTGTGCTGATGGATGTCTTGTCTTCCAGAATGGCCAGCTTAAGGTCTTGTACACACTAGAAAGCTTTTTGTCAACAAAAGTCACCTTTTGTCAACAAAACACTTATTGCATACACACCAGAATGACCATTTTATCAACAAAATAGCCGTGTTTTGTTAATAAAATAATAATAAAATAATAACAATTCCACCACAGTTTTGTTGCAAAACAGTCAGTAGACACTGGGGTATGTCTCTTTTGCATTAAACGGCCTCCAGAAGTGTCCTACAGTGCCAGACGTGAGCACTCCAGGCTTCTGTTTGTGCTCTGCAGAAACCCACCCCCTTCTCTTTAAAGTTGCAGAAATTTTAGGAATTCTTTGAGTCCACTTCAGTTTGGTCATCATGGAGAGTTTGTATCTCATCTTTCCAGGTAATCTTGGTCGCTACACAGCAAACACTCTCCTACCTGGAGCACAATGGAGCCGCTGGAGCTGATCTTCATTTGGGGAGAGTCTGCTGTACAATCCCAGCTCCACTCTAGTCAAAGATAAATTGATATGTACCACTAGATTTCTCATGTCATGGTGGAGAAAGGCTATGAGCAGGACACAGTGTAGTGCAGAGATAAAAGTGAAGGAGCTGCACCAAAAAGACCACAAAGTCAGGGAGACAAACCATCATTCTGGCGCAAAGTCAACAACATGTCAAGTATACAAAGAGCTGGAGGCCATCCAGAGGAGACCCCACATCCACCCCCTAGACTCCTGTAGAAACCTCCAAGGCCTGAGGGATGACAGATACCAAAGTAAACCCTGGCAAAAGAGTCTTCAATGAAGAAGTGGACCTGAAAGATGACCCAGAGGCAGGAAGCAGCATAACAGAGATTGGGAATCAGAAGTTGTTCATCCCAGAAACATACATGTAGTCCCAGCCCATCAGCTGTGGTGTTCAGGGCATGGGAGAAGGAAGCTCTTGTAAGTGTTTGAAAGCTCATGCTGTTTCTGTAGAGGAGCCATGAGGTGCCTCCACTTTTCTAAACACACAGTTATGGGAGTGGATAGAAATAGAAATAAATGGGTTTGCATGAGGTCCCTTCCAACCCTATGGTTCTATGAGTCTTTGTGCCTTCCCATTCCCTTTCACATCTATGCAGAACTCCTGAACAGTGTGTTGATTCATGAAGAGATTTCACAGGCATCCTGTATTGTAAGCTCAACGAACTCACCCAGAGGGACTCCCCAGTTCTCCACCGCAGATTCCTTGGCATAACAGCTGTGTTTCTTCCCCCACCGTAGGACACTTTCCCAAATCACAAGGCCGGGAACCAAAGTAGCACATAGCCCTGCAGCATAGGGACACAGTTTGGAGCTGTTCACATGGAGGATTTGCTTCCTAGCTTCCCTGCTGAGTCTATAAATCAGTTTCTATCACCCGTCCCCAAGGAGAATGGGGTACAAATTTAATTTTTTTTGCATGTTGCATGCTCGTGGGTGTCCCAAATGAGTACCCACCAAGTGCCTTGAACCTTGCCCCACTTGAGTGATCTTGCACCACCTTCCCAAACTGATCTCTTCTAGGCTTGTGACAGAACTATGCTCTGGGTAGCTGGATGGTGAGAAAATGGTGTGTTCCCCAGTGTTGCATGTGTTTGGTAGGGGCTCTAACAATAACTTTGTTCATTGTTTCTTGTTCTTACCCAGAAGTAACTTCTCAGGCAGAGGCTCCACGCTCACTGGTTGCCCATGGTAGACAAGGAAACAGCCCCACAGAAGCAAGGAGGACATGTTCCAGGCATGTTCCAGGAACTCCAGTCCACAGAGGCATCCAGAAAAGGATGCCCACCCCTGCAGCCCCAGCAGAATTTCTTTCACCACTTATCATCAACTCCACAAAACATTCCTACAAAGGCCTCACTTCAGTCTGACATCAACCCCTTCAGACAGCTACAGGAATGACAGCTGGATGTACATGCAGCTGTAATAGCTAACAACGCCCCTCCCACTCTCTCCTCCCCCTGATTTTTTTTGTGCTGACCATTGTTTTCCTCTCCAGAAACGCACAGCTGTAGGAGCAGAGTGTCACAGGGATGTTTTCAAGTACATTCATGTGTTATCATTGTCAAAATGTTCCTCGATTACTTCCCTTATCTGAATGGCTCCCTGTTACAGCACCCTAATAACACTAGTATCTGGCTTCTTATGTACATATGCAAAGTGATCCACTTCCGCAGTCCACCCAGAGGCAAACTTCTCACCCTTAGCTTCATGGAGATTACGGAGGACACATTAGATAGCTATAACCACAGGACTATTCTCATTTAAATCTGATCTACCATAAATAGGGTTACCAGATGTCAGGCAAGAGGAGGACATGTTCTCCTTTTTACCTTCATGTTCTCCGTCCAGCAGGCATTTTAAAACTAAATATTTTTGTCTGTTTTTTTACTTATGGGGCTAACATATGCTGGAATGCCCCACAACACCCTATTTTTATAGGGAAATGTTCCAGGGCCCCCTAAAAACAGAAGAATATTACATAATACTACATTTTCTCCATGTGCCCTCCCAGTGTCCTCCTTTTCGTAGTTCCCTGTCCTTGTTTCCAGGCTTTGGTATCTGGTAACCCTAACTATAAAGGCACCTCCAGTGAGCTTTAAGTCTGCCAAAGGCACATTTAAAAGTTCTTCAGCACCTAGAAAGCCTGTTACTAAAGCGTTCCTTGCTGCTAGCCAGGTTGCCTATGTGAGGCTTCAAGAGCTGGCATGAGTGGGTAAGTTAGGTCTGCCAGGAGCACAGCCAGCTCCTTGTTTTAATCTTTTCATCCATAAAAAGGTCCCTGCTTGCAACTTCTGGTACAAAGCCCCTGTATTCCTGAAGATATGAGCATCATGCACCTTTCCCAACCAACCAGCACAGATATTAGTGAAACAGCTCCAGTGATTCACATGCATCTATTGTACAATGGGGAAGTACCTCTGTATGCTCTGGGACCAAAATTGTGATATGTGAGCTATCTAGTGGCCTGCCACAGTTACAAAATCCCAGCACTGTGAATTGGTCCATTATTTCATGCACATTGCCCAGAGTCACATTCCTTCACAGCAGAATGCGATCAATGGACCTGCACTCTTGAAATAATGCAGCCCCAACAATGGACTTGCTGACTCCAAACTGATTAGTGCCTGACCAGTAGCACTCTGGAGTTGCCAGCTTAACATGCACTCACAACATGCTTCTCCAGCAGAAGGACAGCTTTTAGTTTGGTATCCTTGCACCACAGGGTGAGAGCCAGCTCTGCACAGAACTCCATGATGGTGACATTACACATTCAAAAGTTCTGTGGCCATTGCTTATCACCCATGACCTGCATAATGATGCATTCCCACCACTCATTGCTTGTCTCCTGTGCCCAAAAGCAGTGGTTCACTGTGTGGAGATGCTGCGTGAATGAAAGCAGTAAGGCGACGGACTTTGTCTGCATACCCCTCAGTGGGTCAGGCTCCTCAGATTCCTGTTCTGAGTCAGAGCTCATGATATACAATGTGACCAGCTGTGATGTGTTCTGAGTGCTGAAAGTGACATTGGAGTGTAGTGTGGGAACCATTTTTTTTTTTAAATTCAGCTTGGTGGTATTCAGGGAACGATGGGGAAGCATTCAAAAAGGGTGCAAGTTGCTATAAGCCAGTGGTTCCCAACCTTTTCAAGGCTGGGGACCCCTTCTTGACATTAAAATAACTTTGCAGCCCCCTGGGCTCCTGGCAGAATCTGGCCTCCGCCGCTCCAATGCCACAGCTGGGACTGGCCAGTGAGGGGAGCCTCAGTGGCCATGGCACCCCCACTCCCACCCTGCAGGTAAGCGAAGCCATCGTGGCCATACCCCCCCCCACTGGGGAGTGGAGCCAAGCTGCTGCCAGCATCATGACCGCCCAGTGAGCAGCGGCACCACTGCCATGGCCCCACCCCGCACTGGTAAGCAGGGCTCCCCCTGCAGGGGGCAGAGCCACCGCCATGGCCAAGCAGCCCTTCCCAGCCCCCACCAGCCCCACAACCACAATGTCTTTAAACCCCCCCAATACTACTCATCCCCCCTTCCCACACTTACCTGCAGCAGCAGCTACCAATTGGTCTGCAGCATGTTTCTCCCACCCCACACAGCCCACAGGCTTGAGCTGTGCAGGGCAAGAGATTTTTAAATGGGCCCACAGACCACAGGTTGGAACCACTGCTATAAGCCATCAAACGATTGATGGTAAGGAAAACCAATGGACCATGGAATATTGAAACAGCCCCCCCCCCCCCCGATACTTGGCACTCTTCTCCACCATCCCAGAATTCCTAGCATTAGAAGTTGATGACTGGCACAGTGGAATAGTTACTCACAATACACAGTTCTCACTGGCGATAATACAAAGCACAGTGTGGACAGTCTTTTGTGCTACACAGCATGCTGGCTAGATGTATGCAAGTGGCATACTCATAGTGGTTTTTTTTATTACCAGTCTAACTAATATAGAAAAAAAAATATCTAGTGTACGAATTACATGCTTGTCTTGCCCTTCAACAGAAAGGAGGAATTGGCAGGAGAGATCCTTTTGTTTGGCATTTACAGTGCCAAAAACTGCATTTGATGTCAGTAAGCTAATTGCTGAGAAAGTCCTGAAAATGTTGCTTTATGTCAAACAATGGGAGTTCTGTGGCGCCGTAAAGACTAACAAATTTTTCTGGCATAAGTGTTTGTGGGCTGCAACCCACTTCATCAGATTCATCATTGTTTTTGCTATATACAGACGTTAACACTATGTTCCTTTAAGTGAGGCTTTCTGTCCAAAGGAAGGTGTCTCCAATCTCAGCTTTTCAGCTAATCTTTATACCTCGGAGGAGCTGGAAGACCTCAGACCACAGTGTTTCAGAATGAAATGAAGTTCACTTGAAGGATAAAACTGACTGGATTAGTTAAAGTCATAGGCTAGATGAAATCTACAAATCCTAATAGGAAAGTCCTAGTCAGCCTTTGTCTTAGGAAGGCAGAAGAAGAAGGCACCCACAATCTCTGCCTTTAGCTGTGGCAGTGGGACAGAGTGAGAAAAACCTGATGCCTGGAACATAATCCTAAAAACATGGAAATGAAAAATAATACCTTCTTGCTGTAAAAATAATGGGGAAAAGTGTCTCACCCTGTGGCATACGCAAAACCCATTTGTACATTATAAATAACAAATTAAACAAAAAAAATTACCCTGCTCAATGTGTGCTGTGCGAATGGTCTTCCCGTCTCATTAATCTCCTCACTGTATCCAGTACATGTACTTGTTGCATGCTCTGGGCCAGGCTGTACGGCCAGACGTTTCTGTGTCAGGGATCTCCTGATAGCTACACTGAACAGGGACTCAAGCGTTTCCACCATTCAGTTCCTTCTCCCTCACAATGACTGCAGTGAGGCAAGCTAATGATGGTGTAATCAGGGCCACGGTGTATACCCTTCACCAGCCCTGCAGGACCTATATGGAAAAAGTAGCATAGTCCCAAGCGGTATTAACGTTCACATGGCTTCCAACACATTCACACATCCATTAGACCAGTGGTTTTCAGCCAGCGTGCCATGGCACATTGGTGTGCCATGAGAACTGTCTGAGTGTGATGTGAAATTTTGTACAAAGGTAAAGAAAATCAATGTAAATAAAACATGTTTCTTCCTAAACAATAGTCTATCCAACCAAAATTCCAACTTATAAAACTTATGAAGATTAATCACCAAATGAAAAGGGAGCTATCAGGCATTCAATTCTAAAACTTGAACATTCTAAATGCAGGTGACCAAAGGACAAAATTGAGATGATGTGTATTTTTTTTCTGGTGGATTTGAAACATTAATGCATTTGATCCTGCTTTAGCTTGCTGTATACACTGTGTTGCAAACCTCTCTAGTAAGACTGCAACCATAGTAAATGTGACATTTATGAGCAATCAATTTAGCAGAAGAAAAAGTGGGTGTGCCATTCAATTGTTTGTCTCATTGAAGTGTGCCATTTTACTGAAAAGGTTGGGAATCACTGCATTAGACACTGCTGCTGCGGTAATGAGGGCTGCATAAACCCTTATAAAGTAGCGTATTGATAGTCAGAGGACATAGTTGGCTGCATTACTCCATGGGAGCTGTATTGGCAGACAGTTGAGGGGCTGTCAATACATTGCAGTTGGTGGATATTAATTTTGTGTGTTAGAAGGAATGGGAATGTTTTTAAATCCATCACAAATGTGTTGTGTAATTTATGACTAGCCCCTGAAGAGCACCTCTGGGAGTCAGAGCTGAAGCAGGGTAGCAACTTTATTTCAGACTACATGTGCTGCACCCTGCAACATGAACCAGGTGTGTGTAGAAAATGGAGCTGGAGAAATTTACTGACTCCACTACACCAGATTGTGTAGAAAAAAAAATGACCAATGAATAGTGTGGAACCCCATGTCCAGGCCCTATATCAACAAGGCTGAATGCAGAGAGGCTGGTCCTGTGAAAAGGGAAGGGCAAGTACTGAAGCTGTTTGCATCACTAAGGGAGGGGCTAGAAGTCCCTATGGAAGAAGGAAATGCTGGGGGCCATGCCATTATTTGAATGAGGGTGAAAGTCCTCCAGCTGGAAAGGAAGTGGGGCGGTAGAGCGGGCTTGGTATAGAAGATGAGGAATCTGGAGCCATGAGTTTCTGTATGTGGTGCATGGGATTGTTAATTTTGTTCTATTTATTTGCGGTAGTGCCCACTATGCGCTAGACAGAGTCTAAAGGTAGAGGTTAGGGAAAGGGGATGACCACAGACAACATATATACAAATCATAAGCTTCACCATAGGTAGCATGGCAGAGACAGGACTTAAAAGTGGACAAGGTAAGGCTCTTCCAGATGACCTCAGGTAGATAAGCCATGGAATCGGGTTATTTGAAAGAAGGCATAGCAGTGAGTGTGCGACAGTCTTGCAAGTGGGCAAATGATGTTGAAGCACTGGTGAAAGATAAGGAGGGTTGGACAATGTTATGTAAAGGCAGTGACAAGAAGCTTAATTTCCACCTCACCTTTGCCTGCCCTTGACTTGGCTTTGTCTGTGTTTGCTATAGCTCAGCTCCCAGAAACGAACTGCCTATAGCAACACAAGTATTGTTTTCTGGATCTCTACATATATCAATTGCTATATGCAGCCTACTGCTAGGAACACACCAAATCTCCAAGGTCTTGGAGCACCTCTTTCAGGTGCAGCCCTTAACCACAGAACACTGACAGAAATGATTAGAGCCACAATGGGACATTGTACACACTAGCTTGTCTGATTCAGCTGAACATCAACTCTATTCTAGCACTGAGATATATTTATAATAAACTAGTTTAAGTTTATCATCAAATATTTAAGAGTCGTGAGGAAGGATAATTAGAAACAAAAATTTTATATATAAAACAACATAAAATTCAGCTCGGGGTGGTTACCTTTTTTATATAATAATGTAGATTTCCCAAAAAGTGTCAGTCTTTTGCAGAGGTAGTTGTTTAAAAAACAAACAAGCAAACCAACAGAAGCAAGATCTAAGTGTTTACAAAGCACCCACCTCTGACAGGGTTTTCCTTAATGAATGTATACCATAATATCATGGCATTCATCTTATATTCTTCACAGTTAATTTTTTGCCTTCAGAGAGAGGACTATTCCAAATGGCTTCATTCCTGGTGTCTTCCCAATCCCCTGTTGATTTCATGTGTACATTGGGTTCTTTTTGTTTTAGCTTACAATGCTTAATTTACATGTGATCCAAGCTAGACCGATGACCTAGATTATATGTTTCTGTCTGGAAGAAACCTGTTTTTCTCTTTGGTTGGTGTCTAACTGTCCGTATATATATACACATATACTTAAATATCATGTATACATACATAACACATCATACTGATACTCAGTGTGGCATAAACTTTTTTTAGGAACCTAACATAACCCCCTTTGAATAGATGCTATGAAAACAGTCTTCTAAGTATAATGAGTTTGTCAAACATTACTGCTACAGAATAGTGAATGCTTTGCCAGCTGGTACCAATGGATGTTTGTATCACAGGGTATGTTATCAAACTAGGAAGGAAAATAAGTTTAGTAGCATCATTTTGTATGAATCAGAGTAAAGAATTACATGGAAGGATGGAGTGAGAAAAGGTGTAATTTGCTCCAGGACAGTGTTATTGCAATGTACAGGCTATTTTCCTGTGAAGATTTGTTGAGGCCCAACTGTCCTGACATAAGCATTACTGGCATCTTGTACCTTATCCACCAGGTCTTTTCCTTAGACAACGATGTGGAAGTGGACAATGTGTTAGAGTTTACGTACTGGTCAACAGGAACATTCCAAGGGGCTAAATAAAACCAGAGTGCATTCCATCCTGCTGCACATTTGCTAGTGCTTTTCAATGGTAAAGGATGACAGCAGAGATTAGTCTATGAGCCAGCACCCAGTGCAGGCGACAGAAAGACAGTCATTGATGTCCCTGGGACTAGGAACAGGATTTTAGGCTAGATCCTCAAAAGTATTGGTTTGCCTAATGTCACTGAATTTAAAGAGCAGTAGGCACTTAAGTCCTTTCAAGGGTGTAGGCATTAGCCCTTATTTGGTGTTTACAGTGACTTGGGGATCTTTAATCTCTACCAGACACAATTTTCATTGATTTTGGATGCCTTTTTGTCTCATATAAAAAAAATAAAATGTGATGTTTTTAAAATTCCCCATGAACATTATTTAAAAAGAAGATTATTCTCATCCCAGCATATTAATAAAAATCCCTATGAACCATAGTTTTCATCTCAAAGGAATCATTAGCATAATAAAAGTTTGTTTGTAATAAAAATGTAAGGCTCCACATTACCACTCAATCACTCGCTCTTTGTTCCACTCCTTTTATTGGTCTATATGTTGTGTATTATGGCTGTAAGTCTCTAAAGACAAAGACTTTGGGCCGGAGTTTGATATCATTACACCAGTGGCAAGCTGTGGGAATTCCACTGTAAAACCAGTGGGTGCAAGATCAGAATTGGGTGCTGTGTCTCCATTTTTGGATGAAAGGCACCTCGCACATATTTGGAACTATGTGGACAATAAATAATAATAATAAAAAGATGACAAGAGCCGTTTTCCTCTTCTTTCTGCCTAACATGAGAAGCCCTTGAGAATTTGACCCATTAATGAATAAAACATAAATCTGCTAAGCAGCTATGAGTATTTGCAACATGGTGTCTTGTGAGGCCTTGGGAAATTCATTTTGGTGTTGTTCTGACCTCAATGGGTCAATAATCTTAACTTGTGGCAACTGAACATAGTTGAGGCTATTTTCTTGTTTATAAACTCTACAGAGCTGGTATGCAGATCATAGCCTGGATTTCTTTGGGGTTAAAAGTTCTGTCCAGCTGTTTACCAACCAAATAACACTCACAGAAGGTGGAGAACCCTGGATCCCCAAGGAGCCTTCTCCGGATTACAGAGGGAGTTAAAAGTTTAGGAGGCCTTCATATAAATCTTTCTCAACTCATAACAATTAAGTGTTGGGAAGCCTATGACAAGCCTTCTAGCACAATGGGACTTTGAATCTTTATTGGGACATCTGAATGCAAGAGCAAAACAGATATGAAATAATAAAAACAAGACACAGCTTATCGGCATAGCCTTTAGAATAAGTTTTGACCCCTACTGTGTAGGGCTGAGAGAAACAAAACCACAAAGATCGATGTCAAGGAATCAGTGGCTATATAGAATGCTTCTGAGTATCTACTATTCCATACTCTCCCTAAATGTGAGCAGATTAGTGGAAGGAGTCTCGCTAAGCAGTATGCTCTCCTCTCCTGAAAATCTATGGAAGGTCAAAACATGCAAAGATAATGCACTTGAAGGAACATTAAATACACAGAGTGTCCTGTATTTCCTTTTTGGGATCATGACTACTATCTGCTACCTTGACTGAAGGCAACAAGGAGGGGCACTCAATGGAGACCAGACCAAAAGAAAGAATCTATCCTCTTAGCAAACACAGTGCTTATGGGGCAAAGACATAAACAATTCTTGGATCTGCACTTCATTTTTGGCCCAATCCTTTGTCTTGTGTATATTTCACTGGTCCTGCAGATGAAGTTTTCTGTATAAGATATATTTCTTGTGTTCTCCTCTGTGTGATTTTGTACACGAGAGGAACAGATGGACTGTTGAGATTTTTTCCATTGTTAAAATCTTATTCACACCCAAAAAGGATATGTGGAATTATTAGGGTGTATATGTTAAACTTTTGGTTGACATTCCATGGCTTAAAATAAACAGAAATGAGTGTTCAATAGAGGTTGGGGGTTGTAGTCTTCCTAAAACTGCTTTTCTTAGAGGTTTTGACTCCTTACACGTTTCATTTCTGTTTTTTCCAAAACTGGAAAGCCACTAGATACACACTAACTGTTTGCATTATTTCATCAGTATCGCAGCTGAGGTTTTCTTCCCAAATAGTGTGTGCACTGTGTACAAATGATTGCATAACAATAGAATCTTCCAAACTCAACTTTGTTTCTGATTTCCATAGCCAAACATTAAGTGAAGTTTAGATTTGGGTATTGAATACACCTGATCCAAAACTTCTGGCAGGAAAAAGACAGTGGGATGGGTAAAGAAATATTAATCCAGGCTTTAAGGAGCAGTTGTAACCCCAATGCTACCCCAATCCTTCTAAATCCATCTGCGATCTCTTTCAGCACCGTATATTTCAGATAGTCAGCGTGTTTGTGAAGTTATTGTAAGGTAGCAGTGGACATAGCTAAAACATTGCTAATATAGAACTTGGGCAAAAGTAGCCTCCCCCAGAGGAGTTTGTTTATAAATTGCTTTGGTCCACTTGACAAGGTCAAATCCATTCTCTTAATGATGAATCTCATCTGGTCTGGTGAAGAAAGAAATGTTTTCTTTCACTTCTACGTGTGGTAAGAGCTCATTCATCTCTGTATGTTCTAAAGGGAAATCTAGCTACATCAGAGAGAGAAGGAGTATTCAGAGGGCAACTGATGGCCAGTAAGATATATTGAATTCACTTTCCTGGGACAGACATTCAAATGGTAACAAGTGATAGAAAACAGCTCTATATTTCAGCATGATGTGTGTTCTCTCTCTTATGATTAAACCCCCTGTGGGCCATCTGCATTTAATGGGTTAGAACTACTTTGTAACTGCAGTTTTTTCCTTCCACTGCTCTTATTTATTTGAGAGGAGACCAAACTGCACTCTTTAAAAGTGCAGCATTTAGGAAACACTGCCAAGAGAATGAGAAAGAAAAGGCAAATTTACGAGCTAGTGTTGTTTTAAGAATTTAGCAGTATAAATAGGAAGTGCAGATAAATGTGGACATATAAGTGTCTTTCTGTTTATCTCAGTTACATTATTTGGTGAAATTCCAGAGGAGAATTAGATCAATTAGTTTAGCTAATGGTTGATGCTGTGCCTCAGGTTCAGAGATTTAGAGGATGGGTAGAACTGTCTTTAAGCTAAAAGTGACATTCTGTCCTAAGTCTGGCCCTCCCTAATAAATAAATAAAACAAACAAAAAAATACCCACCAAAACACATTTCCCAGCCCAGTCTCACCAGTGATTCTTACCAACAATTAGAAAGAAGTATGAAAACTACTGTTAATAATTAGACAATGACTGCTAATTCAGTGATGCACTGGGCTGTCTAACCACAAGCCTTTCATATAAGCCAGCATTGATCCAATACAGTCTCATTCAGACAAATCTATTATATATTTGTTATGAACCGAATCCTGGTCTCAAGTCAAGTCAATGGCAAGATTCCCATTAACTTGAATTGGTTCCAAGATGTGATCTTGTGTGAGGTTTTATTCCGGGTGGAGCCAAGGCAATTCTCCCATCCCCCTTCCAAATCTTTGTTCTGTGACTAAGTATTCAATAACTTCCCTGACCATGAGTGTATTTTACTTCTTTCTCTCTGTGTGTAGCGCTGGCATTGGCAATTGATCACAATGTTCTTCTGGACTTGGGAACTTATGAATCACTTAATAATATTATAATAAACTTTATTTCAAGGCCTTCCTAAAGGACTTAGAGATCATGCTGTATAAGTATATCATGTATCCAATATAGTGAAGTGACAGTTGGAACATTTCTCCATGTGTAAATATGTATTTAATTATATTATTAACTTCCTTATGAAAACTAGTGGAAAAAAAATCTTACTTAGGCACTACTCAGTAGCCAAATTGTTCTATTAACAAATGTAACGTGTTTTGAAAAGCAAATGTGTGATAGACCTGTTTGGTATTGTTACTTTAACTGTTGAAAAACTCAACCATTTTCTGTTACTATTGTTTTCTAGAAAAACTGTTTTAGTAACGAGAGTCCTAACTTGTAACACTAAGGGTATGTCTATACTGAAAAGTTTTTTTGAATAAAGAGGCTTATTCAAAAATCTTTTTACCTGTCCATGCAGGCATTTTGTTATTTCAAAATAAGTGCTTCATTATTTTGAAATAACTAAACCTGCTTTTATTTTGAAAGAACAATTCTTTCAAAGTAGTTATTTCAAAAAAAAAAAAGAGCTATTTCAAGCTATGGAATTGGCTTTTTTTGAAATAATGGCCCTATACTTTTCCCTGCCTTCCCCTCTTTCAAAATAGAGAGTCTAATGAAGACTCTCTGTTTCAAAATAACAATTCCTACCTTATTTTGAAATAGAGAGTCTTCACTAGACTCCTATTTTGAAATAATAAATTTGAAATAATGCTATTTAAAAATAATTATTTTAAAATAAATACAATAAATAATTATTTTGAAATATCTTTGGAAATGTAGACATAGCCTTAGACACATAAGCACTTATTTGAAGGATTGGGAACTGGTTATTTAACAACACTTTTATTTGAAGTTAGCCTTTTTTTGAGACATAGAAGACAAGTGTTAAATAGAATCTTGTTCCCACCTTGTGTATCTTTTTCTATGAGTTATAAAACAGATATTATATTTTATATTATTGAAAAATCCATCATATGCCAAACTTTAAACATGGATCAAATTTTATGATATAATTTGAATCCCTTGAAAGTAGTGGATAATAACAGACGTGTTGGTACAGTTGTTATTATAGTGGCCTCTTATTAAATGAGGCCTAAGCCTGCTTGTTCATTGTATTTGAATATACCCATGAGATCATTGCAACTGCATGTGCTGGTAAGATCAGCATGATTTATATAACGTTAATAGTAATAGTACAATGTAGAGATTATTAGGATCCTGATTTTGGAGATGATAAGCACCTATCAAGGATCTGGAGTTATTTTGTGGGCACTGGCATATATGCTTTACATTACCCCATTTCAACATTAGTGAGAGTTTTCAGGTTTGTGCCCCTGCTTTGGACTTGATTCAATCTCACTGAAGTAACAGAGGGTCCTTCAATTAGCTTTGGACCAGGCTGTTGGTTAGGCTATATTTGTGTGTGGCTATTACAACTGAAGCCATGCAGGTCACTTTTATAGCTGAATCTCCTCACAGGCAGGATTAATTTGGTTGTTGATCCAGCAACCCTTATTGATGCACATGTTGCTAATTCATGCCATTAGTCCAACTACCTACTAATGAGTCTCTGGATTGACTGACTTGGCTGGTTAGCAATTGGCCATGTTGTTATGGAGGCATCAGTGAGGACTCCATAATTAAGACTGATATGTGCTTAAAGCAGGGGTTCAACAAATATGTTCACTGAGTATAACATATTCTCCCCATAGTTATACCACTTACTGTTTGAGCACACAATGAATTTTTTTAAAGAATTTGCAAATCCTTATGACTTCCCATTGTGCTGCTTTCAGGTGTAAGAGGAATTGAGATGGATATAGCAAGGAGGCAGTGGCGGTGGTGGGGTCAAGGGAAAAATTGGGGATGTTGGAAGCAGAATTGCATATGGGCCTGCAGGGAAAGAAGGAATGTGTATAGCGAAGTGGTGAATATAAAGGAGACTGGTGCTAAGGTAGGAGGAGGAGATGGTGTGTAGGGTAAGGATGGGGAAGAGACAAGTCTTGATATTTCTAAATGTTAATGACTCTTCCTGAGCTCCAGCCTCAGCTGCCCTGGCAGTTCTACTTCCCTGCACAGTGTATACAACAGTGCCATAGAGACCTTTTCCATGCAACAGAAGCTTTTTCACAGACAGACTAGGCTTTCCACTTCAGACTCCTGCCTTGACCTCCACACATAAAAGTTTCATAATATCTCATCAGGGGCATAACCAGCCCCCATTAGTGGCCAGGCCCCTGCCAGCGCCTGGTGGGCCCAGCCAGGGGTAGGTTCCAGTCATGTGACTGGAAGCTCCCCCTCCCTGGGAGAACTACCACACCCAAGCTTGCAGCAGCACTAATTTTGCTGCTGCAGCCATGCAACTACCCAGCAGCTGGTGTCTGCAGCTACAAGCGGGGCAAAGGTGACAACACCTCAGCTCTGCTCATGGCTGTGGGGCTTGGTGGCCAAGAACAGAGCAGAGCTGCTGGTGCCTCTGCTCTGCTCACAGCCACCAGGCCCACAGCCATGAGAGGAGCAAAAGCCTTGCCACCAGTACCACTGCTCTGTTCCGCTTATGACCATCAGCTGCTGTGTGGCCCCATGGTCACAGTGGAAAAGTTTGTACCACTGACAGGGGCTAAGGTGGGCAGGTCTCAGGGCCAAGTGGGTGGGCCCTGGCCTATCCAGGCCCACCTGTGGCTATGCCCCTTCACCTCATGCTTCTTCCCACTATCTTTGAAATTAACATTTCTCTCTGCACTCCTACATCCCAGCATACCACCCTTATTCCTCTTCACAAACACCTTTTTCTAGTAATCAGCTCCCTCCACAACCTATCTGTCACCTACTTCGTGCCCCATTATTGCCCAGCCTGCCTCCAGATTTTCATAGGTAAGCAACATTTTAAAACATTTTCTTTTAATTATACCAATTTCATTGCATAGTTTCATGTCCTGGAAGTTTACTTGGTAAGTTTTCCTACACAACCCATAAGTCAAATGAAACGTGAAGTCCAGAACCACTATTGAACTGCAGTTGTTTTGTGTTGCATAGGCAATGCAAAGCAGCTGTAAAACCAGTGTAAGTAGCCAGTAGTCTCTTACTGCTTTGTGCTTGTTGACAGTGGTGCAAAGCAATCAGAGCATACCACTGAATCTGGCTCTAATATTTGTGTGACTTGCAGCGTCTCAGAAACCCACTGCCAAAAAATTACTTCAGTGATCCAGGACACATGATCCCTCCAAAACTTTCTTTCTCATTTGATTACGGGCTCAGAAATTGCTGCTTGGGAGACAGGCCATGGAAAGCTGACATCTAGGAGGACAAGAGGACAACTAGTGTGGAATTGAGGTAGATAAGAATATTTAAGAGGAAAGAGAGGGAACTGGCAATGGATGAATGTATATATTTTGGGGCAGTGAGTGGATCACTCACCAGCTGTGAGAAAAAGTGAAGGGTTCTGTGGTTGGGACAAAGTGAGGACCTTGTCATTGGGAGAATGAAGGATGAAAGTCTGGTGATGAAAAGAGCTGGCTGAAAACCAGAATTTCTTTCTACAGAAACCTAACATGACAATATGCTTTCATTCTAAATCAGGACGAAGTCCTGAGTTTTTCCAGGGAATGGAAATTCCAAAATATTTCTAATTCATAAACATTCAATTTTTTGTTCTGAAGATGTCAAATTGTTTTCTTTCAATATGGTAAAATGTTTCATTCCAATAAGATCAAAACAGTATAATGTAATAAAATATTAAATGTAATATGGAAGATAAACCTGTGTAAATGTAATGCTATAATTAATATTTTAATATAAAACAAAAAATCATTGAAATTAAGTGTTTTTATTTTTTCAAAACAAAATGTTTCAACATTAGTGCAATGAAACATTTACTTGTTATCAGAGAATAAGAATTATTTTTTTATTTTCTCTCATCTAAAATGTCACACATTCCTCTGAAACACTGCAGTTTTGATAAAACTGTATTTTCCACTGGACAACTGATTTACTGAATTTTTTTTTACTTTTTCTAGTGGTGAATATACTGAGCTTCAGCTAGACAGTAAAATGTCATCTTCAGTGCTGTAATACACATTATATATATATATAGTGCCTGGAAAGATGTACAAAGACTGAAGGCAAAGTTTAATTTTTAGAGTTAGGGTTAAATATATCCAGTTTTTAGGTTCAGGAAATCAGTCTAAAAATATAAGAATGATTAATCAATCTTAAATAAAAATAGCCCACCAGATATCATTACAAATAAATCATGCCATTGTTTTACAACAATATTTCACTTTCTTTTTTAACAAGTTAAGGGAATCTTAGCCCAGTACTTCTATAAATTTTCTTTTCACTCTTGCATAGTGATCACATATTTCAAACATTAGCTGAGGAGCTCAGGAGAAAGAGTGGGTAAATCACCTCCGTTTATTTTTAGTGCATTCTCCACACCATCTGTGAAAGAAAATGTGTTGAGGACATAGCGTAAAGTTCAGTTATTCATACTATGCTATCATTGTGTAGATAAAATCTATTTATTTCAAAAAAATACAAAGAAGAGTTAAAGCATTGTTCAAGTCAAGAAAGGTCTTGTAGAACGAAGGAGAACACTCAGTAGAAAAAATCATATTAGGCCAGATTTTGATACCCTTATTCACACTGAATAGACATTTACTCAATTAATCTCTCTCTCTCTCTCTCTCTCTCTCTCTCTCTCTCTCTCACACACACACACACACACACACACACACACACACACACACACACACACACACAGAAACTTCTTTTGTAGCCGAGTACTCTTGTAATACATAGTACTTTACTCCACAACTAGTGTCTTTGACTTCACTGACTCTATTTTTGTAGGAAGTGGCTACTACAAGTGATTATAGGTATCTAACCCTTAAGAATCTAAGAGTAACCATATTGGGTCAGACCAGTGGTTCATCTAATCCAGTGCCACATCTTCTGAGGGTGCCGAATACTTCAGAGTAAATCTGCGAGAACTGGTCCACAGATATCCATGTTGTATCTGCAGATATCCGCATATTTGCAGGGCTCTAGCTCTGTGAAGATAAAAATATGTGGACCTGTATCCGATCTGCATCCACAAGAAATGGACTGTGGATATCTGCATTGCATCCGTGGATGTGGATATTCATGGATATATTGCGGGTATCCATGGATTTGCAGGGCTCTACAGAAGAGGATAACTATTGAGCAATCCAGCCCTAATCATGCAGTCAGAAGCCATCAGTCATTGTAGGCCAGATTTTGTCACCGTTAACATTGTTGAACAGTACTATACACTTGGCCTAGTGATGACTCACTTATTCACGCTGATGGTGAGCAGCTATCCAAGCGAATAGTCTCATTGTCTGTAGTGAAACTACTCATATGAGCAACCATTCCCCCACTGGGCATAAGTGGTTCACAGTTCAGCTTTCTGTGAGGATTCCCATTTAAATAAATTTTCTAAATGGGTCACTAAAATAGCTGTTAATTGAAATCAGTGGAACTACTCACTGGGTAAGGGGCTACTCAAGAAGAGTAGTAATGGAGGCAGAATCTGATTCTGTTGTATTATTTGAAACTAATAGATCAGGATGGTTTTTCTATAAGACGCAGCATATAGACCATCATTCATTCTAAGAGACCTGACTGACACGAGAGTGTTACAAGTTTAACTCAGGGTCTGCAATTTATTACACTGCTGGTTTAATTGGAACTTGGATATCTGTTTTTTCAATGCATCAGTTACGCTCACAAAATGTAATAAATAATGTCCATTGTTCAAAATGGGAGGAAATGTCTAATTTAAATATAACCCTTCCAGTTAGTTACAATCAACAGGAAAATGAAAAGGTTCCCCCTTCTTTGCTTCTTGCTAGGCTTCAAACATTTAGCAATTTTGTAATGTTTTGAACACGACTGTTTATTTCCCGTAAGCATTCTCCCATTGCATTATATTCCTAGAAAGTGTTCAGTTCAGTCTTCCCCTAGAATGCCTTGTACAAATGAATTTAATGAAGAATTTCCTGAGCCAATAACTGAAATGTCTGGTATTATAATATACAAGTAAGCTAAAGGAAAAGCAACAATGAAATTGCCCAATGTTTTGCCAGTTGAGCTTTTGTTGCATTACCACTAATGATGTTCGTATAAAAATTATCTGGAAATTGATTTGGTGTGTTCCAAATATTACACCTTAAAAATTATTATGTGGAAACTCTAAAAACGCCAATAATAATAATAATGGAAAACACATTTTGAAATTGGAAACAGTTTGACTGGTGAAAAATGCTTGCATTTTCATCACTTTTATCCTTCTTTATGTGCCACAAGTGTTTGTATAGCCCTTATAGCTTTACATGTGTTAAGAACAAATCAAGCTCCTTTAAAGTCTGAGGCACATTTTACAGTTGTCTAAACAGGTCATTAAAAAGACCTGCTAAATGTAAGCCTGAAAATTTCCCCCCAAGCCCTGAATATCAAGACCAAAATGGAAGACGTTCATTTTGGATGGGTAATAAAAATAAGAAATCATAAGGATATCAAAGTAAGTCTGATCTTATTGTTAAAGATTGTATATGGGCAACTTGTTTTTCAAATCAACCCATTTAAAACATTTGGCTTTAAAAATCTCATTTCCAATTCATACTAATATTTGAAAAGTAAGGTTTATTTACTGCTCTTTTCTCAAATGGCAAGAGGAGCACTTCCTAGACCTTTGTAGTTTTGTTCTATTAATAATACTTAGTTCAGTTTTGTTGCAATAAAAAGTGTTTTTCCCCTACCCCATTCCTTGCTTCAAAGTAGTGACTAGTGAGGAAAGCAAGAAGAAGCAGGGGCTGTGTGGAGGGCTGTATCCTGTTCTAATCACAGCCATGCAAGTTCTTCTTTAGTTCAATTAATTTACTTTGCCTTTATGAACTTGAGAGACTGACTGTTGCTTTCAAGGAGGCTGACATTTCACTCATCTGAAGGAGCCTGGAATGTGACAGGGGAAAGGGAGGAGAAGTAAATCAAAGCAGATAGCAATTCTCCAGATGTAAAGTATTTTTCTTCCCCCCCCCCCCCATTTTTTCCACCAGAAATGTCAGAAAGTCTGCTTACATTTTAATTCCTTTGTGATATGCTATGAGAACATAAGATCCAATGTTGCTGCCACCAAACTCAGTAAGCATTTTGCCACTGACTTCTACTCCCAATGAAATCTATGGCAAAACTCTTATTAAACTCAGCAGGAACACACTGAGATCTATATAAATAAAGACTCAGACTCATCATTCAATTACATCAGTTTTATGATGATGTAACTCCACTGAACTCAGTTTGTTGGTGTAGCAAATAATGAATCTAACCCAAAGCATAAGCACAGAGCTCACTTAGGTCAGCAACTTCTATTTACAGTGAGAGTCATACACTTAACACCTCACACAATGTGCTTAAAGATTTATCTCACAGCCTTGGTATAACAAATGTATTTTACTCATCAGGTTTCTTCCTTTATCAGCTATTCCTTTATAAGCAATTCCTTTGGTATATAACACTGACATAAATGAATATATAGCAAATGTATTTGTTTAATAGGTTTATTTTTTCTGCAGGTTTTATAATCATATTTAATCAACTGATACAATAAAACATGTTTTAATATAAAAACAAAAAATAGGGCTTGTTGAGATTGATAAATCTATATTCAGGTTTATCCATAAGTTTTATTGTTAAATAATATAGGGTATTTGTTTAAGCAGGCTTCAATGTATATCCTGACCTCTAGCATTTCCAAAAACAGCAGCTTATTTTGTGTCCTTTAAATATGGGAAATAAGAATGTTTTCAGTTTGCTATTTCAAAAAAAAATGGCGGGGGTACTACTATATTACATGGCCCAAGAAATGTTGGCAGCGTGCTCCTTAGCTTTCATTCGTAAAACTGCAATACTGGAGGACCTTCTTTCAAATTCTGGCTTGGTTTCAAACGCATGTCCGTTGGCAGCCCCAGAAAGTAAAGAGTCAGTGAAAAAGTTATTGAGGGGCACATGGGTGAATTGGTTCTGGTGATTTGAAAAGCCCGTGTAGCCTGAATCTGTCCTGGGTGAATGGGAATAAGGTGTCATACAGGAGGAAGTGTCACGCGGTAGCATGCAGGAAGTAACCATGGAACTGCTAGCTGCATTTCCTGCCCACAGATTGTTCTGAATCTGGAACATAGAAAATAAGATTACATTTAGATAATTTTTCCTGTTTTTTTCTTCAGCATGTCTTCAGTTTGTCTCACTAATTCTGTGGTATAATATCAGTGATTGCCCTACTCTTTTTATATAATTTCACTGAAAAACACAGTGAAGATACAGCACGGGCAATGGATTAGCTCATACATTGCTGAGTTCTTGCTCAGATCTGCCAGTGATTCACTAGATGACTTTCTGCAGGCTATTTAACATTGAACTTCAATATACTCATCTCCTCATGGAAAACAAGAACCCAATCTAATGAGCACTGTAGTCAATGAAAGTCTACAAATGTCTTCAGAAAAAAGATGCTGTAAAAGTGAAAAATATTATTGTCATTATAAAACTTTTTATAGTTGAAAATTTTCACTTGAATAATAAAACAATTATTATGATTATTTATTTATATTTTGTGGACCACACCCCATTATGCTAGGCACTGTCCAGACACAGACCACTAAGATGGTTCCTTCCACAAAGAGTTTGCAATTTAAGTGTACGACAAGTGACAACAGATGCACACAGACGAAGGAGTACAATGCAACAATGAGACAATTTTGCTCAGTCTGGTAAGTAGTGGTCTCAACTCATCAGTGACCTCACTGTTGTAGAGTTTTGTGTACACATCATGGAGAAGGAGAGCTTTTTAAATAAGTATTTGAAGATAAAAATTCCAAATACTGAACTGAACAGATAATTTTCTCAGGCTGCTTGTGCTTGACTAGAAAATATTATGAAATTTTTGAGTTGTTTTGTATAGTTAGTTACTTTTTAAAAAATGGATCCAGAAGATACAGACATGAGTCATAACACATTCAGGCTTTGTTTCTAAAGTAGTTTCAAAGACAATTTTAAATTTAAAACCTCTTTTTATAATGTTTTGTAACAAAAATTACACCCATGAACATTTTTTATCAGCTTCCTGCCTTAACTGTCTATACTGTGTGGCATTTTTTTGTTGGAAAACCTTGCATGACAGACTAAGAGACAAACTTTGTGGTTAACAGCAATGTCTGCTGCAGATCTGAAGTAACCGCGCATGTAGGGTATGCTGCCTAATGCCTTCTGTGCTTGGCAGTCACTTAAAGCCTAATTTTTTTAAACATAAAGACCCTCTGGCTTTCTCCTGTCTTCAGTGTACATATTTATAATATTTATGAATATATGTTTTCTTATATTTGTTATTTTTCAGATAGTGGGTTTACGAGGATTTTTAAGGCTCAGCACAACTTCTGCTTTTGTTTCAGATTGTATGTATTTTTACTCTCCCTATCTATGCACTTTGCTCCAACCAAGATTCACACTCAATCAATCCTACTTTGTCGTCTTCTATCATTTTCTACTTTGCACCTCTGTTCATGCAGCAACCTCATGCATGAATGACCTACTTGATTGTACAATTAGCCTTTCTTCATATGAATTTCTCCTTATTCACTCAGGGCTTGTCTACACAAAGCTTTGGTCCATAGCAGAGGGGTGTAAATTTTAGTGCATTCTAGCATGTCATGCATTAATTGGCTCAGTGTGGCTCCTGCTAATACACATTAAAAGGTCCTTAGTGAGTGTTAATGTAGTCCCTTTTAAAATTTTACTAAAACAATTATAAATCCATGATGAAAACAATGTTCACTTCGCATTAACTATGAGGAAACTGCTCTGCCAAAACGAGTATCATCCTCTTTTTGATTTACTGTAGTTTTTTCCAGCACCTTAAAATATTTCTTAGTTACATTTTCATGCTGACCTTAGAGTGCAAGCAAATTGGGGTAGCAAATTGCTCCATAGTTAATTTCACACCCTTCCTCTACCATCATAAATAAAGGCATGTTGGCTTAAGAATAGGTAGTTATGACTATGGCTGAGAAGGTTTTTTTTTTTTTTTTTTTTCGCTACCAAGATTGAGGTCAGTTGGAAAAGAGGTTAATGAATTATGACACCCCACAGAAAAAAAGTTACATTCTCAGTTAAAAAAAAGTTTCTAATACTCTTTTTTAACTCTACTTCTTCATAGAAATCCCACGAAAAAAATACCAACAGGAAGCAGAGAGCTAAATTATGGCTCACTAAACTCATCAAGCTGAAATCCAGTGTGCAGATATAAAAATGAGGTAATTAAACTCATATTTTAAAACTTAATATTTTAAATACTGTTCTTAGCATGGGTCTTTGGGAACAGACAAATGAATTTTTGCTCCTTGGCACCTCCACAAACACTGCTAGGAGCTGAAAGAGGCGGTAATTGGGAAATGTTCCTTCCTGGGAGTCCTGAAGAACATTTAACAAACAAGGGAGAAATTACACCCTTTCCAAGGCTCCTGCTCTTCCTATCTCTTCTGCACACACACCCTTCTGCATACCTTCTAAAGATCTGCTCTGACATATCTCAGATGGTTTATGGAGGTGGGGCAGAGGTGAGGAGAGCAAGGAATGGAGAGGGTGAAGTTCTCAGGGAGAAGATCAAGAACAGTTCCTCCTTCCTATGGGTCTCCTCAGCTCCACAGGAGGAAAGAGGCACAGTAAGCCTTAGGAGGCCTGTCAGTCCCCATCCACCTTCTCCTGCTTTTGGATGCTCCTGCCCTCAAAGAAACATCAGGCCCATAAGAGGCCCACCCTAGCCCTACAAGATCCTTTGAAGCTTGTTTTGTTCCAGGAAACCAGCCTCAGCCTATTTTAGCTTACCATAAGCTGACAAGCCTGTTTTTGCTCCTCAGAGACCAGGGTAACCAACTTCAGTTACATTGAGACTAAGGAGTCTGGCAAGTCTGAGACAGACATGTGCCAGTCAGCATCAAGGCTACTAAGGCTTATAGGAGGAAGATGCCTAGTAGCTATCCCTAAGTTCAAAGGGGAGGGGGGTCATAGATATCTTAAGGCTCAAGATATAGGAGTCCAGGAGTATCCTCAGGCCTGGAAGAAACAGGCCCTGGTGAGTATACAAAACTTTTCAGGTCATGGATCTGAGCAGGAAAAGACCACTGACAAGCCTCAGGAAACCTAGAGATGGTAAACTGTGGAAGACTGCCTCCTAAAACTCTAGAAATTGGAGAAGTCACCAATGAGCCTCTTAAGGTTTACAGGATTTGTGAAGATCCTTAGAGCTTTCTAAAACACATACTGGCTCTGGCTGGAGGCATCAACAAACCTGTAAGGCATTTATGGATTTGGAGACCCAATGACCTATTAGATCTGAGCTCCACAGACTACCTGTAGAATATAGGACTGGAAGGGACCTCAAGAGGTCACGTAGTCAAGTCCCCAGGTCTGATGGATAACCAATTAAACCTAGGCCATCCCTGACAGATGTTTGTACAACCTGTTTTTGAAAGTCTCCAGTGGCAGTGATTACACAGCTTGTCTTTAAAGCCCATGGCTATGTCTACATCTAAAACCTTAGTTTGGACTTACATAACTTTTCAGTTTGAACTGAAAAACTGTGCTTAGTTCAAACTAAGCTCTGGTTCAAATTTATTTAGTTCAAACTAAGCAGTTCATTTTTTTTTAGTTTGAACCAGGCAAAACCTAGCAGAGGCAGGGTTGAAATTAATCCAGACTAAACTTCCTTAGTCCAGACTAATTTTGTAGTGTAGACATAGCCTTGGTTGTTCATCCATAACAATTAGTTTTGTCTTTCTGGAGCTTTTGATCACTAATACTCTCTATTCAAGTTTTAGCCTTATAATGATTGTGCTAACTCTGCTTTTTAAACTTCTGATTAGACAATAAAGTAGTGACAATAATGAATTATTCCACACTTCTTTTCAGAGGCCTGGTACTGAGGGTGTTCAGCATCTGGTGCACTCAGGTTATGTAACAACCATGATCTAAGTGTTATCAGGCAGTGCAATTGGGCCAGATACTCTGACAGTGTAAATGAGCATAGTTCCATTCAAGTCCATGCCAGCTGATGCTAACTGAGGATCCCTCACATTGTGCCTGCAATGGAGACTGAAAGTTAGTTAGGTACTAATGCTCTACAGACATTTTTTATTTTATATATTCTGCCTGCAACCAGTATAAATATGGTGGCTGTTCCAAACATAAACCACTGTACTTCTTAAAGTTCTTAGAAATAGAGCATGGTTCCAAAAACTATTTTCTTACGAAGTTAGTCTTGCAGTACTTGTGTTTCCAGTTTGAATGAAATTCAAATGTAGAGGAAATTTCACAAGAAAGACTGATTTTGTGATATTTCCTGCCCAGAAGTATCCAAGCTGAACCTTGGAACCTTTTTAAATTTTCCCATCACTCCCCCAGTTGACATACATTACACAAAATCCCATTTTCTCTGTTTTATCCAGTGTTCTTAAAATAACAAAAAAATAGCAAATTCTGCAGTTCCATGGGCTGCAGAGTTATGAGTATTGGAAGAATTTTGCCTGGAATCTCTTTTAAATGGGTAAAACAGACAAGTGGGACTTTGCCCAGTGGAATCTCTATTACTGCAATGATGAGCAAACTCCAAAAGCTTCAGAGGTTAAGTTTAGATGTTCCTGTAAACCTGTGTATCATAAGATCAGTACTTGTAAGATTTCTGTTATCTCTGTTTGTCATACTATAAATATGGCACCACAAGTTTTCATGATATTTTTATGATAAACCTGCCCTTTTCATTTTTGAGGCAATTCAGGTGTGAGAACAGAAATCACCCCATAAAGCTCAAGTAGATCTATGCTGTGTGAAAAAAAAAAAAAAAGAGCAAAGATTGCAAAGTAGACCCACATACTACTTCATCAGAGGAAGGCATCTTAACTAGCAGTATGAATTTGAAAATCTCAATGTGATCCTGAATGCTGTTTACTGATTGTCTCAAGAGACTGCTACACTTTTCAAGTGTATATATTATGTATGCTTTATCAACCAATTCCCTTGGTCTTTTCCTTTATTATTGGACATGAAAATTATGCTGCCTTTGTTATAAGTGGGTGAAGCAGGTTTGCGAAGTGGGATTTTCTCCCACAAAAGCTCATGCGAAAAATAAATCTGTTAGTCTTAAAGTGCCACATGACTCCTTGTTTGTTTGTTTTTTATATGAGTTCCACTATTTAGCAAACAGTTATTCCATAACTATCTCAAAGTGAAATTCTAAGTGCAAAATATAACCCACAATTAAATGTAAGTGGAGTACTATTTTAGAAGAACTACAAATGACTGGTGCTTCTTCTACAGTCTACATAGCAGAGTTAGACAGGAGGGGAAAAGTGAACTGTGTGCATGAATTTAAAGAAAATATTTTTCCTTTTAAAAACTTGTGTGATCCATGTACTACATAAAAGGTAATTCAGGGAGGCTCTGAATGAGGCTATACATACTGTAAATCTCTGGTTTCTATTAACATCAGAGACAGCTTGAGATTTGCTCTTGTGGTTACCATGAAATCACCAGAACTCTTCAATATATTTACCTATCATGTTTTATATATATTTATACACTGCCATTTAGAAAAATAAAATCTGACTTCATGGTTGTGACATCAACATCACAAGGAAATTCACAGTTGCCATCATGGTTATGATGTCACTTTCTTAGAATATGACCTTCTGCCTGACAGAACTGAAATATGAAATTAACTAAAATAAACGGAATTGTGATTGGCTTTCCATGTGAAAATGCCACATACTTCTTTGAGTCCAAGTCCCAGATCTGCCACAGACTTGTTCTGTAACCCTTGGACAAATCAGCTCCTTGTAGTTAAATTGCTCAGCTTTAAAACGATCTTTGCTACTGCACTCTGTCTATTAGTCGATTCAGCCTATAAGCCGGGGGGAAGAAGGTCTTTCTCTTTGTCATGTGTTTTTCAATGCCTAGTACAAAGAGCCACTGAAATGCTAATTAATAAACAATGACAACATGGTAAGGAGCCAGATCCTAGCACTTAGTGCTGTTCCATTTCTGTTGCTGAAGAGGCAGGATAGCAGAGGGGATTCCCTGGATATGCAGGGGATTCCCAAATTGCAAAAAGCCAGAGTTTGTGAGCTCTGTGCCATCCTTCTCTTTTGCCTTGCCCCAGGTACAGATGGTATTCCCAGACTGCCAATACACTTTGGCAATCCCAGACTGACAAAAAATTGGAACAGTTTTAACCAGGTTCATTTACAACAGTGCTGGCTACTCAAAGTTACACTACAAGTCAGTCCAGTCCCTCCTTAGGCCAAGGATGAAGGGATCAAAAAGCCAGATTCCCACCTTTTCCTATCACAGATTGGCCAGACTCAACTGATTCAATAGTCAAAAAAGATCATCATACTTTATTTCTTGCATAGTGCACATCCCAGATGTACTGTAACCCACATAACTCTCAGAGCCAAAGAGTGAAAAGAAAGTCATTAATTCATTGCTATGCTATAGTCAAAGGCTATATTTCATGTCCTTGCAGAGCACCATTAAAAGGGAAAATCCCACTTCACACCATTGAGTAGTCTTGTAACTAAACTCTTGATCCACTTTCACCTTTAAAAGTTTAAGGAATTATGGCTTGAGAAAATAAGAGAGAGAAAGTGTTGAGACCTCAAAGACCAAATATTTTGAAATACTAAGTAGGTAAATGCTCATGGTGTTTTTATGGGCTAGAAGAGAAAAATTATTGTAAGTTGTATGGTCCTCTCTAGAACAGTTGGCAGAGGTCAACATGGTTAGCATTAAATAATGGCCGCTGTCAGTCAGCTCCCATTATCCATCAGTTATAGGGAGGCCTTATTTAAACCTTATTTTAAATTATATAATATATGGTATATAATATAGATCACGAGAGATTTAATTTGAGCCCATAACTCTGATTATTGCTAATGGGAGTTACCCATTAGAATGGAATGGAAATTATGATCCAAGGGCTTAATAAACAGCATGTGTATATTGATATAATTTCTCACACCGTTGAGAAGCTAAATAGAACCATGTGACCTTAAGCTTTTCCACTGCAGACTAATTACTTATAGGATAAATAGGTATATGTCACCTTGCTTAGCCTATTTGAGTGTGTTTGCCTGTTCAAGGTGTGGGGTGGGCCTTTTTACTTTTTCCCTTTTCTGTTTTTAAGAAGTTGCCAACTACTCTCCCCGTGTTCTCTCTTTTGCACCCACATAGCTCCTTACTTCTTCTGAAGCCTGAGGTCTCCTTTCGGGATTCCCATTTGCAGGGCTTTGGGAAGCTGAAGACCAAGTGCCAACCAGTCCCTCAGACATGCCTCCATTTCTAATTCCAGCTGCATTTCAAAGCAGGTGCTGTGGCTCCAGAGGAAAGGAACCCCCAGAGTCTCCAGCTATGTGACATATCAGCAGTCAGCTTAGAGAAAGCAACAGGAATCCAGCAGAGGTAACAGAGCAGCAACAGCAAAGAACAAACAGCTGCGGAAGAAGGGAAGTATGGTTGTGTTAATGAGAGGGAATGGGTGAGGGCAAGATTCCCACTCTGTTTTTTTAAAGGTTGTGATTGGATACAGTTATTTATTTATTCGCAATCTTAAGTTTGTGGAGATAATGTGTAAGGATTATATTTAAGGTGTGCGGTATAAAACTATTAGCCTCGGTACTGAAGTTGAATAATGTGGGATAGACAGTCAGACTGGGACCCTTCCCAGGGGAAGAAGACGATGCAACCTTGTCTCCATTTTTGATCCATTTACTTCTTAGCAGTACCTGAGCACAAAAACTGTTCAAGTTCAACACTGACAGTGGTCCCCTCCAAAGGACACAGGGCAATGCCTTCCCCTTCACACCAGCCTTCAAAAATGGTTCCATGTAACAGGATTGTAAACATGGTCTGTGCTCTGTACATGGGGGTAGTAGCAACTCTGTGCTCCCTCAGAGCCCTGAGGTTCTTCCAGCACTATGGTTCCAAGGACTGAATCTGCATCTTCTACCAACCACAGGGCTGTTCCTTAAAGGCACAGTCTGTTCTATCATTTTCACAGCCATAGTCCATTTGCTATTGAGGTCACTTTTTCAACACCAGACACACCACTTTTAGCCTATCAAATGCTAGTGTATGGTACATATTTTGTTACATTCCTTAAAAATTATCAGAGTCCTAAAGCACTGCATAAGCTAATTAGGTAATGAAGCCAAAAACTACTACTAGAACAGATCAGAAAACTAGATGCGTGTTGGGGTTTCCATCAAAAATCAATTTTTCAGCATAAAGCTTTGTCAAAAATTCAAAATATGGAAATTTCAATTAGCTCCTCAGCTGGATTTAAAAACCTAACAATTTGTTGGGAGCTAATGGGAAAATCTAAGTTTTTGAAAAAAATATAAAATCTTATACTTTTTACTATTTCCCCTTCTTTTTTCCATGATTATTTTGCCCCATAACATATTGACACTGAGCCTAAAATACATCTGAACTACAAAACATTGTGTCCCAAATGCTACATCAAGTGCCCATACCTGTATGCTGGTGGCTTCCATTACAGTCCATAAGGCCAAATGCATGAGAAGAATTTGGACACATAACAAGATGCATGAGAACAATTTGGATGACTTCTGATCATTTTTTTTAATTGGCAAAGCAATTGTTTTGCACTCTACAGTCTATATAATGCAATATAGATTAGATTGAATTAGACAGAGCAAATAATTATGGTCCATAAAAATATCAAAAGTACATTGCCTGTTACTCTTTAAAGACTAAGAAGATAATTTACTAGCATAGTTGGGCTGAACAATAGATAATTGACAACCAATCTTCTACCCCAAATAAATTGAAAATATACTTTACTCACTTAGGGAGAAAGTCTTTGTATGGGCACAAGGCTCCAAATGCCTCCAAAACATCATATCATCATTGTCAGGAGGTAGGCAGTGGAGAGGTGGAGCAAGGGATCTGCATGCCCTCTGTTTTGCTACAGAAGCATGCTACTGTATTGAGTCTCTCTCTACACTGGAAGGCAGGTGGGATGTGTGTGTTCAAAATGCAATCCATGGGTAAGCCCAAAGCAGAGATCTGCAGACTGCAAGTCATACAATACCTCATCTGCTGATGATCCTCATGCCACACGGCAATCAGAGCAACAGCCTGTCCCAGTGTCCCTATATTCAGGTTGGAAGAGGTAGAAAGATTCCATTCTCCCCAAGTGGTTAAAGTATAATTTGATGGGCCCCAGAACCCTCCTAACCTCTGGGCCTTCTTCATGTATGTGTGGGCCCCAGCCCAGGCAAGCATTTGCTGCCACTTCTCAGTACCATATGACTCAGTTATTGCTCCATAAAATATGGTTATCATTCCATAAAAATACTGACCCTGATCCTGGCTTCACATGCTGCCTCCTCCCCCCTCTGCACCTCAATTCCAGCCTCACACTCTCCTCTGCCACCGCCCCGGCCCTGATCCTGGCCTCACACACTGCCCCCTCTGCCCCCTTACATCTGTCCCGGCTTCACATGCTGCCCCCTCTGCCCCCTACCCTCATCCTGGTCTCACATGCTGCCCCCCCTGTGCCCCCGTGGATGGTACTTGATCCTGAATGCAGAGGCATGGATGCCTTGGAATGAATGCAGAGGACTGGACTCAGTGACCTCTCTTGGTCCCTGGCCAGGCCACTTCTGCCCTATACGTGCATCTGAGCAAGCTCAGGCAGGAGATCTGAAAATGCCCCCAGCCTCACCACAGCTCCCTGGCCAGGGCAGGGTGGAATATGCGTTCTGCCTGATTTTTCTATTACTTTTCAGGGCCCTAGAACCCTGGTCTTCCAAATTTGTGGGCCCCTGAACTGTGTTCCAGGGTGTTCCAGCTTACTTTAGCCCCTGTTCTCCCCTGTTTCCATGTACTTTTCACAGGCAGTCTATGGCTGGCAACAGGAGCATTTTTGCCCCACGGAAAGACCCGGGGCCCTGGCCCAAGCCCAGGCCTGGGCCCTGCCTCCTGGCCCCAATCTGGAGTCAGGACCCTGGGTTCCTGCTACTGCCAGCCTGGCTCCTGATCCAGGCAGGGTGAGACAGTGGCTGCCAGAGGCAGCCCAGCCCAGGAGAGGCAGGTGCCATCACATCCAGCCCAGCTCCAGATACCTGGCTGGGGATGAGGTTGGGAGAGACAGGAGGCACACCAGCTATTCGGGGCACTGGCTCCAGGACTTGGGGCACATGCCCCATGTGCCAGGTGCCAGTGACACCCCTGGTTGGCAAATGCATATCAATGTGAATAAAGGTTTCACAACTTAACCATCACCCAATCTACTTATCTGTGTTCCTCCACTCCCAAGACAACCTTCTTACCTGTGTGCATGATAGAGCATGCCTTGATCTTTGGATGTCAGCGTCAGAACAATAGTGCTGTGGGGGGAGGTTGTTTGGGGATAATGAATTGGCTGATCAGTTTACTTCTGTGTCATTATTTGTTGTGGTACCACTAGGAGTGCTGTGATACTGGCACTTACTCTATTGAATGGTACTGTAATAGCAATCTCTACTCAATGACATTCATGCAATTTAGGTCTTGCCTATGATTAATCATATCACTTCAGCTGTGCCACAGTAGCAGTTTAGGGCAGATATTGCTGAAGTAGTTGGTTGCATCTCCCATCAGCCTAACTAATCCATCTCCCCAAGGAGTAGTCAACAGAAGAATTCTTCCATCAACCTAGCAATGTCCACACAGGGACTTTGGTTGCCACTCAAAGACATTCATTTTCAAACCTTTGAGCAACATAGTTTTGCTGATCTCATTTTCTAGCATCGATAAGGTCCTATGAACAGTCTCAATGGCAGGCAACCAGATACAAAATTAATTTCTCATCATTTGCTAATATAACAGTGGTACGTATCTCTCCCGAATGTTATATCTGTCTAAGCACTTGTATAGCTCCATCACCATAGTGCCAGAATGTCTCCCAGTCATTCAAAAATAGAGATAATAATAGTAATCTCTCTCTGTCCTCCTTATCTGTGGAAGAAATAGCTTGAGTGAGTTTATAGTTTATACGGAATGTTGTGTGTGGAATTTACAAAACGAAAGGAGCCAAATGAAAGATTTGAATGCCATGACTGATGCCTGTGGCCATCATGTCTTCTGATAAAAGGTTTCACAGACCACAGCCCCATGGTAGCACAGCTACTACAGCCCTACAGTGGCACAGCTATGTCAGGAAAGCTACACTACCATAGTCTGTGGTATGGATGCATCCTTCATCAATTGACTTGTTTTCCTGTTACTGTTAAGTAATCCACCTCTCCAAACAGCAGTAGCTAGGCCAGTGGAAGAATTCTTCTATCAACCTAACAGCATCTACATCAGTGATAATGTCACCCTAACTACAGCACTCGCATGCAAAATTTTACACAGCCCTGAGAGATGTAGTTAAGTTGCCCTAAGTTTTAGGTGTAGACCAGGCCAGAGCCTCTGAGCTTGTCTACATGAAATAGGGTATGTGTATGCTGATGGCAGCAAAATCACTGCCATCAGTGTGCTGTTCCAGGTTTGACTGAGCAGTCTGTCAAGACACACTCAAATCACTCTGGAGTTTGCATCAGTAACTCCAGCCCAAAAGTAGCATAGTGCTAAGGTGACCAAACAGTATTTTCATTCACTATACAGCATGTAGGGTGCAGTAAGTGAGAGTTAGTAAGGCGATGAGAGATAAACAGAAAGTATTTTACATACCCTATGTATCTCCTGTCATCTGCCACTGAAAAGTGTGGCAGGTGTAGACTAGGGCTCAGTCAGTTTAACTAAAGGAACAATTTTAAATTTATTTAGTAAAATAAGTGCAAAACCTGTTGGGATATTCATATGACATTTAAACCAGTATTATTTCATTTAGTTTAAACTGATTAGGAAACTATTTAAGATAAACAGAACAGGGACCATTTTTAAAACTAAACAAGAGAGCCCTGATGGGTTTAAAAATCAGTGTAAAAAAATAAACTGAAGTTAAACCTGTACAGCCTTCTCTGGTAGGCAGGCCTTATTTCATATTCATATGTATGTGGATATATTTATGAGTGTATGTGCATATGTGGGTGCAAAGACTACCAACAGCAGTAAATTGGCAAATACTTACTTAATGTTCTGCTATCAGGATTACTAATATAAACTTCTATTTTTAGGAGTTTATAACTCAAGTCAGTGATAAAAGTTTCCTTCCGGCTGAAGCTTGGCAGACATGACCTAAGCCTGAGAAAGAGTATTTCACAAGATTCATGAAGAAAAACAATAACCAGTTCAGTCATTTTCAATGAATAAGGAAGTATACAACAAACATTTTTATTGGCTTCAGGTTTTTCATTCTGGCATTCTCCTATAACTCAAAAGAGCTTCATTTAAAAACTAGCAACAGCTGCCAAGCAATTAACACATTGTATGGATTAAACATTATTTATATTTAACCATGTTTTGAACATCCAAATCATGATTATTTTTACAATATATACTTTAGCACACACATTTTAAGATGCTTGATGAGCATCCCAGAGAGATGTATCCTTTGTTCTAGGGTGTGGTTCTGATACAGGGGTCTGGAACCTGCAGCTGTGGAGCTGCATGCAGCTCTTTGCCTCCAAACCCACCCTGCTACCAGGAGACCTTGCGGCTGTCCTATGCCTGGCTCCAGGCTCCCAACCACCACTGCAGGACCCTGCAGAAGGCCCATTCCAGATTCCAGGCTCCCTCCCTGAGACCCTGCAGCAGCCACCCAGGCCCAACTCCCCCAACCCCCATCAGGAGGCTACACTCATTGTGGCTGTCAAAACACTTGGTTATTGAAGGAAGGTTTAAAAATGACTATGTGTCTTTTGGGTTGCCGACCCCTGTATGGAAGCCTACTACTCATAAAAGATGCTGACATGATCTAGCGCAGGAGGTCTCAAACTCAAATCACCACCAGGGCCACATGAGGACTAGTACATTAGCCCAAGGGCTGTACCACTGAAACCTTTTCATACAACAATATTGCCAATATCAGTAATAATAGTGTCGTTGCAGGCCACAGGAAATACAGGCTGCGTGTTTGAGACCCCTGATCTAGAGGATAGGACAAGGGATTGAAGTTCAGCAGATATGGATTCTGATCCCAGTCTTGCTATTCACCACCTACATTATCTTGGGCAAGTCACTTCATATCTTTTTGCTTCAGTTTCACCTCCTTATAGTTTTGTGTGCTTACATGGTAAACTCTTAGCAGCCAGGACTATCTCTTGCTTGTATATACAGTGCCTCACACACTGGGGCCCTGATGTCAGCTGGGAGCTTTTTGTGCTATCATAACATAAAGTAATACTGCTATCTAAAACACTCTGTTTCTTTTCATAAATGTGTATGAGTCTGTCTAAATCCATGTAAATTGACTAGCTGACAGAGATCCAGTCCTAGTAGCACACATATATTGGCATGGAGTGGTTTAGGATGTTCATGATTTTTATTTTTAAATATAGCGAAGTAAAAATAAGAAAGGAGAGAGGATGAGAAACAGGTGCAAAAATGGAGGTGTACTGAACCAAAAAGAAAGAGGGCCAAAAGATCAAATACAGAGACAGAGGGATGCGACCAAAGATAAACAGCAAAAAAGCTAAGCAAAGCATGAGAAGGAAAGGGAAAAGGAACAAAATGGAGGGAGTTGGTAAAAGGTGAGAAGGATTTTATCATCTTCCCCTTTTCTACTTTCCCCCAATTTGACCCTGAAATTTCTTAATTATAAACTTTATGCTTGTGAGTAATCTCAATGACTTCAGTGGGATTGCTCAGGTATGTATAAAGTAATGCTTATGCTCAAATGGCTGCACAGTCAGGGCCAAACTGGCTAGTGATCATGCAATGAAAGATCTCCTGTTAGCAAGGTAGAGTGACATGTGCAATTCTGAATTTCCCAGTATACAATATGTAAAAATGATTATATGTAACCACACACATATGCATTCTTTCTCTTTTTTTCTGCATGTGTATGATAAATAGGGGTGTCTGTATGCAAGCTATAAATATCCACACACACAACCTCTTAGGTGAAGTCCTAGCCACAGTGAATTAGCAATAGAAGTTTTGCATGCACACACGCATGCAAGTCAAACACTGCGCCCATTAAATTCAGTAGCCAAACTCCTATTGATAATTGTGCTTGGGATTCCAACCAATGGGCTATGTATATGGACATGCACATATGCATAAAAATGGACATGCATATATGCATAAAAATTGCATAGAAACACCCCCCCACACACGTATCATCTACATTCAGAAAAAATGCACAAACCACAGTTATTGCCATACCAGAACAAATCAGCTTCAATAACTTATGGAACAAATCGCAAAAGAGAAATGCAACATCTTATAAAAAGTCTTTTTCATGTTAAAAAAAAAAAAAGTTTATCATGAAAGCTAATTATTCTGCATGACCAGTTGAGGTGTTGGTCATAACTGCGTCTCTGATCATCATGAATTTTTTTGGCATAAAAGTCATAAAAAGCAAAGTGTGGTTAGTGGGAAATGAAAATATACAGTAACTGGTTAGAGTGGGGGGAACGGTGTAAAGGAAAACAGATGCCTTGGCTGAGACTAATGGTCATGGAGCTCTTGTTCAAGAAGGGCTAAGGCTCACCAAACAAAGCCCAAAAGTCTAAGATATCATCTTACCTTGCTATATACAATGTTATATTTATTTGACTAGTTTAAAAAGGTAAAGAATTTGAAAAGTGAAAGTGTGCAGTAGTTGCAGTGCAAGTGTGGAACTCTTGGTTGTTTCATTTCTGGATCTTTTCATCTGTGAAGTCATGCAGAAATTACATTTAAAATGAAAAACATTTAAAAAAATCAAGTCACTAGAGTCAGACTAAATCAACATGGACTATAATATTTCAGTGAAAGGTAATGAATATTGAATCTTTTAACTATGCTATAATTGTACTACCTTTTGAGCACCTTTACATGTAGTTATTTGTGTACGGGGGAATGCGAACAAAGCTGGTGTTCTTTGTGATTTACTGTACCTGTGGGTAGCTGTCAGTCCGTGGAAGAACAGATATATCATAGGTAGCAGCAAAATGGCTTTTAGCTTGCTGGATCTGGCCATAGCGCTCTCTTTTCCTCCATTTTGCTCTTCGATTTTGGAACCAAACCTATACCATGAAAGCAAATAACTATAAAGGAAGGTATTGAACAGCCTTTACTGAAACTAAAAGACTTAGACAAGCAACTTCCAAAATTTCAATGTTTCTCTGAGAAGATACATCTCTCACCAAAAAGGTGTGGCTCAGTGCCCTCTCTAACCTAGACCCCCCATTGATATCAAGTCTATTTAAAGAATTCTGGATCTTGTATATGGATTTAGAAGAAAATTATTTTATTTTTCCAATGGCTTAAGGGAAGGCAAAGAATGATAAGCAGGAGGTAACATGATATTTTTTTGTTCCAATTACTTTTGGCAGCCTACTCAGGTAGCAGCAAGTCATACTTAAGAAGTCCCTTCTCCCTATTATTAGTTTCATGCAGTCAATAGCTTCTTATGATTGGCTAAACTCTTTATTAAGGGTTTATCTTACCTGAAGCAATAAGAAAATGGTGTGAGAAGCTGACTAACAGCATCTGTGAGCTGTGCTGAAAAATGGAGAGGCTCTTGAAGGAAGGGACACAATCAGTCAAGGTTGAGAAATAACAAATAATTATGGGACAAAGGAATTCTGTATACTAGGATCCAGTGGATGGTCTTCACAGCATGAAGCAACCCAGTAAAAATAAATATTATTTTTACTCAGTTGCTTCATGTTGTAAAATATTATTTTCACTGGGAGGAGGGTTTCATTTGGAACACTGGAGTTCTCAGAAGGAAGGGAATTTCATGTCTAGATTAACTTATACTTTGATCCAATGCCCACTGAAATCAATGGCAAAATTGATTTAAAAGTCTCGGCTTAGGTCCTTAGTTATTAAGTGTATCTAAATTTCTGCATATTTATATGGCACTCAGCACTGTGTTGTCTGAGAGGCTAGTTTATAGCTTACCTTGTTGTAATACATGAGTGATATCTAAAGAGGTTCAGTAGGGCCCACTTTGTGATGTACAGTTAAAGCATCAGCCTCTTCTGTAAGTTTAGTTTGGAGTATCTAAAACAATTAATATGCTCCTTTGTAGCCAAGCTGGACCAAAAGTACCCTACTGATGGCATCTTTGTGCAATCCAGACTCATGGTGTTGAATATTTACTCATGAGAGTCATCCCATAGAATCAAAAAATTGTTCATTTTAGGATGTTCATTAACACTAGTGAGGATTTACCAGTCAAACCCTTATTGGTCTGCTATGGGTAAATTAATTTTGGTAACATGTTAATAAAGTTACCATGTTAGTAACTTTTATTACTAGTTTTACTGAGGTTCCTTAGTCACAGACAATGACCCCATTGTTTTTGACACTGTAGAAACAGAAGAAAAAGATAATACCTTTCCCTATATGCATCATTGTACAGTAGTGGATGCCACAATGTTTAAGATAAAGTTACATGGTTCTAGACTCTTGAATAGGGCTTATAGATCTCTTTGGGCTGTGCAGAAAGCTCATGAGAAGGAATTAATGTGAAGAGTCAACTCGCATTTAAAAGTAATATTAAAATGGGAGTTATTTGAAAAAGTTTTTGATTTTTAATGCTGGGTTAGTGCTTTTAACTCTTTGGGACTTTTGCAATGGTGCTCTGGGATTCTAAAACTTTCTTGATATTGTCTGAGCCACAGAAGCAAACTTCTGATCAGTTTAATTTCTAACCACTTACTGCAAATTTAACATGGCAGTTTTGAAAAATGTACGCAGAAATCAAAACAAGGCACAGATTACCTGTCGAGGGTATTTTCTACGAACCTTGCTGGAAAATTTGTATTATCTATCATGCCTGGGGCTCAGCTTTCTCTCTCTCTTCCTCTCTCTTGATATATATATGTATACACGCACAGACACAGACACTCACGCACGAAGTATTTTTTCCTAATGTCTCCACAGGAAGCACCAAGAGCATGCCAGGGGAATTTAGTAATGAGGCTTTTTCATTGAAAAAAGACCTTGACAATCTCCTTAAAATGGGTGCCAATTACTGCACTGACATGCAGCAGGAAAGAGAACAACTTAGATAAATTAGGTTCAGGTTGGCTCTCTCTGCACGTATGAAGGACACAAATTAAACTGGATCTTGATGAAATAGCAGTGAAGGGAAATGTGGGTAGCATATCCAGCTGATCATTCTGCTAAAGTAAATAAAACAATTTGTTTGAATTTATTGTAACTAAAGGAGAAAAAAAAGGCACACTTTTTTTCTTTGACAACCCCCAAAATGTTTCTGTTTACATCACTTTACTACCAACTGACTCTTGGCAAAGATAAAGTAACCATTTGCCTACACAAAGTAATGCAAAACTGCTGCTTGTTATCCTTACATTGCCAGATGCTTTCCCCTAATGATGCAAAGCCTTTTAAACTACTTAATCCCATGATGGAATACTGTTGCTACTCAGGATCAACATGATCACCATTTCCTTTCATATTTAGTTTCTCACAAATAGAGATATTACTGATTTTCTAAGCAAGGGGAAATCATATGTAAATAAAATAGAAAAATAAATGTTCTCAAAAAGCCTGTTATTCAGATATACGGCACTTTGCACATTTAATTCTTCATTTGTGATAGTTTTACTTCAAGAAGCCTTGAGAAAAAAAATATGATCAATTCCCCAACCTGAAATAATTAATTTCTACCTATTACTTTGCTCTGTGAGGAGTCACAATGGCCCCAAAATTATGCAACTGAAATAATATAAAAAGCCACTATGGTCTGAGTGCATTTCTTTTAAGTCTAAGCAGAGATTCATTGCAAAAAGTTACCAGGAGTCACACACAAGAATGTCTCTAATTTTAAAAAAAAGATAGATTTTCCATCTTCAGGGTTTAAAGAGTTAAAAATCACTGGGATAAATTCTCTTGACCTCACTGACCTTGGACAGAGAATTTGGCCCCTGTTTGTAGATGACAACCGTGCCTATGCCACTCAGTTGAATACAGACAGGCAAATGCCATTTTTTTTTTTTTTTAGAAGTTAGTGTAAATGGCTCATAAAAGTGATCTTTGTTTAATTTTCCTTCCTGCATGTGAACTGGCTTCTGGTTTGTTTTTTTTTTTTTTCTTTATAAATTACAGATTGTGAAGTTGTTGCCACATAAAAAAGTAACTCCCATTCTGGGAGGTTCTATAGGCCCGATATTCCCTAAACTGAAAAACCAGGAGATCAGGGAATATCAATGGAACCAGTAAAATCTCTAAAAACAGAATGAACTTATAAAATGCAGCCACTGTACATATTTGACTGCTAAACCCATCCTTCAAAAGTAAAACTCAAAAGATCTCAGGTTTTTTTTCGTCTTCCGGTGCATTTAATGCCTTTCCTCAGCATTGTATATGTACACACACAAATATTATACGGATATATTAAAACAGTTATGTGTGATCCCTGGGAAGATACATGTAATGGTAGTAAATTGATAGTTCAAAAATACATGTTCCCAGGAAATTAAAATAATCTTGAAAATTCATCATGCAAGAATAGCAATAAGTGAAGGAAACTGGGTTTCCATCCTGCAAAGGATTGAGCAGCCTCAACTCCCAATTACATTAAATAATCAGGCCCTTACTAGGTATATATATATCTTTTTTAAGTGTTTGCTCTTTGAAAACCTATAGTGACCTTAATTACTTTAAATATATCATTTGTATTCAGTAACAGAACTAGAGGACACTGACATCCAATGTGATATTATGATAATAGCAAACTAATACACTTTATTAATTATTATTATTTATTTATTCATTTATTTTAGTTATACTGTTAGGAACTTTTACATATTAACACGATATTCATCGCATTTTGATAGTGAAGCAAGGTTATCAAAAACAAAAACTCCCATTATATTTGCTATTTTTCCTCATATATGCAAAATTCCCAGGCAGTGACACCTATGTATTAACAAGTTATTTCTCATGTGTAGTGGGTTGGCTCCTCCTTCATACAAAAACATATTTGATTTGATGCAACGTTATAGACTGTGGACAACCCCTAATATGTTGTTGATCAGCTTACAGAATGTTTCGTTTGGCCTGTGTCTAATAAGGTACCTACCTGGACTCTTGCTTCAGTGAGCTCTGTTCTCAGAGCTAGCTGTTCTCTTACGTATACATCAGGATAATGAGTTTTCTGGAACACTTTCTCCAGTTCTTCCAGCTGTAAACTGGTGAAGGTGGTTCTGTGTCGCCTCTTCTTACTGCTAGAGACATTGCTGTCACACTTATCTCCAAGTTCATCCAGTTCTCCCTTCTCCTGCATCGCTTTTGCTGGAGACATCCTAAGACTATTGCAATTGTCCAGGGGCCTATTCAGCTCTGTGTGAAGAGGCTGTCCTTCTACTTTAGTAATCCCATAGTTCACTGTACACAGGGGGAAAAATAAGCAATTAAGTGGACTTTTAGATATGAGGAGTTGTAGAAAACTCTTTTGTAAGAAAGTCGATTAGATGCAACGATGTGTTAGCATGTGATACAATTGGCCAGCAATCCTGTAATTCCCGATTACACATTTGATGCCGTTATTGACACCTATAGGATTTTTCACAATCAAATGTCATCTAAAATATTTTTGAACTCTTTTGGTGTGAGGATAAAGACATCTGCGTAAGTAAATTCTCTATTTCATATATATATCTATATCTATCTATCTATATATTTTGCAAATAAAATATATAATAGGCAGTATTGAAACATCAATGAAGTAGAGTTGCATAGCCACAGAATTCTAGTATGAACTGTATTTTGATCTAAAATAAATGGCACAAAAGCTACTGAAAATGTAATTTAAAGTAAGATGGCAGTTCAACCAAACCCAGCTTATTTATATGAAAAATTCAAAATGATTATACAGAATGAATTAAATATTTGTAATTGACTAATCAAGAGCCACCAGATTGAATAAAACTATAATTTGACATTGTGCACAAACTGAACAGATTCCATATAAATAATCTTGGATTTGTGAAGTGGAATTGTTTCCAATTAAGATTGTTATGATTACAAACTATAGAGGGTGTCTGCAAAATGTTAACTAGTAAAAAGAACTTCTTTCATATATTTTGTATTAGCAGTGCAGAAACTATTTATCTTTGGTAAAGACTAACTGACAGCAATAAGGATTAAAATAATTTTCTTTACTTGCTGAATAAGAAATAAAAAACATTTGGTATTTTTGCTAAACATGTCACATTTCATGGGTAACTCATGCAACATGTTTCAAGATTTGAAATTGCGCTCAGAGACAGGAGGGAAAGTTAAAACATCTACTACAGTAAAACTTTATAAAGGATGGCATCTGAAATCTGATTTGGAGCATGTTTTAAGGTTCTCTGCCATGCTCAATAATTTCATTTGGAACCATTGATAGATTTCTCCTTGTCCAGGGTAATTTTAGTGAAACACGATTTTTTAGATACCCGACACCAATAGATAGATTAATAATGCAATAAAACACCAAACATAAATTAAGCAAGATAATTAAAAACAACCACACTCAGTAAATCAACATGTTGTAACTATCCTAAGCAGTACTTGGTCTTGATTCTGTTAAGAGCGAAGGAGTGCCATTGTGTTTCCTATGCCCTTTTCAAAATTTCTCACTTAAAAAGTACTATCTCAAAAATCTTATATATGAAGTATTGCAAACTTATTTTATTAATCCCAGTATTGCATTTAGCAAATTTTAGCCATGTCAAGGAACTTTCTAGTAGACCAAGGTATTTTCTTATAGGTTTTTATATATATATTTTTTTCTTATAGGTTTATATATCTATATAAATAAATAAAGCAGTGAACTACATAGCTAGAAAATACTGAATTAAAATATCAAAACTGTAAACAGCTTATTAAAAATAAAAATAGTGTACTGTATTTTCTTTTGCCTGAATTCCAGAAATATAAAATGTATTTATTCATTTAGTTAGAGTGATCAAAATTTGTGTTATAATTTTGTTTCTACAATAAACCTTTCAAGTGAGTTATCTTAGTGTACTAAAGTGCTGTTTATTCCACAATTATTTTAAAGAAATGTGACAAAATAGTATTCAATTTCAGCTTCAGAAATAAAGTACAAAAAGTATATATATTTAAATGACCAGTCTGAAATAAAACACTGGACTAGTCCACAATAAAATGGATTATATATCATATAATATTAACTATAATTGAAATACATTTTTATGTGAAACATTTCCACAGACTGAATAAAATACCGGGAAACTACATATACTTCAATCATTTTGGTACTTAACATTTAGAATATAATGTCTGACAGATCTGAAGCCTGGATTTGTTATAAATATCTCCCATTTATTGGTTTGTTTTTTTAAAGGAGCCCGTAGCTTGCAGGTTAGGAGTAATACACTAGGAAACACAAAAAGCCTCTTGGAGTTGCAAAAGTGCTTTAACTGTCTTGAAATAAAACGATGGAATTTGTATTCAGTCCGGTACAAGATAGGAAAGATAGATGGTTTGTTTTGATAACATTTTGACTTTCCTGGGCTTTTGTATTCGGAGCTGAATACCAAAGAGTTACCATTCAGAAACGTCTCTCTAGTAGCTTGAAATTTGTAGCGGATCTTGGCTGGAATTAAGAGCCCGTTTTAACAGCCTGTCTTGCGAGCCACATCTGGGGCAGCTGAGCCTTTATCGCTAGGTTAGGAAGGTTTCTAGACACTGCACCAGATGTTAGTGCACCTTCAGCTATTTCGTCTCTTCAGCACATTAGATAGTTTGAGCTAAAAGGCGCAATGACCAGACAAAAACGATTTCAGCTAATGAACGGCTCCTACAGACTACAGCGTGCCTGTGCTACTCTATAGGATCCTTTCAGTCTAGTTTCAACTGGAAAGGAAAGAAAACGAAGCGGTCTGTCCTGAGCGTGCACCTAAATCAACAACTAACATGCAAGCTCCAAATGGGCAGCCGTGTTAGTCTAGTTTAGCCAAGCAAGCAAGGAGTCCTGTAGCACTTAAAACCTACCCAGTTTGTTTCTCGCATGAGCTTTTGCGGGAGAAAATCCCACTTCCCCAGCTTCAAGCAGAAAATTTTCTTCCAAATGCAATTCCCTAGCTTCAAGCAGAGAATTTTTTTCCAAATCCCACTTCCCCAGCT
>ML681994.1:41861576-41893637 GCA_007922195.1 Podocnemis expansa
CAAGCAGAAAATTTTCTTCCAAATCCCACTTCCCCAGCTCCAAGCAGAGAATTTTCTTCCACAAAGGCTCATGCGAGAAATACAGTTGTTAGCTTTTTGAAGTGCCCCTGGACTCCTGGCTGGTTTTAAGCAACAGCCAGCTATTTTATAGTGCAAAGTCCCCCCATTTAGCGGCATCCTGTCGGGGCAGAAAACTATTGCACATTTATAGGGCGGCTCCACAGCACTGTGAAGGGCGGCTAGTTGAGGGGCTCCTTTGGGGAAGGGGCGCGCCGGGCAGGGCCATTTGGGGCGCTAGCTCTGGATGAACCCGAAGCAAAGGGCTCCTGTGTGCAAGGGGCCGGGCCAGGAGGGGAGTGGCCGCAGAAGTGGCCTGTTGGCTTTGCAGAGGAGCCCACTCACCGCTGCTGTCCTGGCAGGGCGATGCCCTCTCCAGCCTCCCGTGCGGCTCAGCCCTTGGCAGGGGGGCGAAGGCCTGGCTGCATTTGCCTGCCGGCGCTTTGCAGTAAAAGGGCTCGTCGGCCAAGGTTTCCATCACCGGCTCCAAGGGGCCGCCTGCGCCCAAGTAAAAGTCGCTGCTCTTGCTCGGCGGGCTCTTCAGGGCAAATTTGTCGCTCAGAAAATCCATAATCCTCGAGGCTGCCGGGGAGCCTCTGCCCCTGGCAGGAGGGAGGGCGAGGGGGGCGCCGGAGCCGCACACGCTGAGCCTTTGATTTGCCTTGGCTCACACGGGGGCACCCGAAGGCGCTTTTATATCTTGAAGCTCAGCAGGGCTCCCCCGCGCAACCTCCCATTTGGGATGAATATGGAAATCGGCAGCCCGGTGACTCCACCCCAGCCCACACCTCGCCCCAGCGCTGGGGCAGAGCCAGGCCCACTTGAGACAGACGGATCCGGTTGAGGCAGACAGACACACAGACGCTGAGGGCAGCCGGCTGGGAAGAGACCCCCCCCCCCGTGGATTCACATGTCTCCGGGGAGGTGGAAATGCGTTAATCCCCCTTCCCCGCCCCTGGAAAGGGGAGAGCAATGCACTTGGAGAGCCAAGCCTCGGGCTTTGCTTTTAAGCCAGGAGCCGACGCAGGGCCGGGCTATAAACCTTTAATCCGGAGTGGGAAAGGAGCAAGTGGCGTTGCTCCGGCGCCTCACTCCCACGGGCTGAGCCCGAATGAGCGGCTGGCCCGTGTGAACGGGAGCCTGGGAGGCGGGCAAGAGGTTTCCACCAGAAACCAGCCCAAGAGGAAAACTGGCTGCGCCGTCCCTTCAATCTGCCTTTGTGTTTGCTCCGAAAGCAACGCAACCTCTCCCACATCTTAGCCATGCAACGGCTTCAAGGGACGGGGAGGAGAAATGCCATTTTCAACCCGGCTAGTCACGCCTTTCCGGCTCCCAGGGCTAATGGGGTCGAGTCACAGCAATAAAAATAATATTAGGCGAAAGCTAACGCTTCCAAACCAAAAAGAGGGCTACAGGCAACGCGCATAAGCTCTTCTTTAGTCTCAGTTGCATAACGTGGAGTGAGCCCAAGGCAGCTTTGCATTTTGAAGGCAGAAATAGTTGGAAAGTGCCTTAAGCTGGAAATTGCCCTTTTTGAGAAAGCTAGGAGCTAATTATTTCATCAGCAGCGAAGTTGCGAGCTCACTAAACCGGCCCGCTGCTGTCACTCCAGAGAGGGTTGGGGGCTAAAAAAAATATCCCGTTTGATTTGCCACCTTCATGCGCCAGCTCATCGCCTTGGGGCACAAGTGGCCATTGAGCTCGGCACGGCCCCGGCTGGGCGGCTGCCAGCCCCGCTCTCCCCAAAGCTGCGGATCCGGACCAAGCCTGAGTCTCCCAGGTGCCCTGACGCGGCTCCAGCCGGGAGACGTGCTGCCCAGCGGCGGTGAGGGCTAGTTTTGCTTTTTGCGCCTCTTTTGAAAATGGAGCGCAAAACAGCCCCGTTTCCTTCTCGCGGAGCAGCCGCACAAACTAAGCTTTGGGACCTGGCGGGCTGTGAAAGGCGAGGCGGGCTTGATTTGGATTTAGCGGACCTGATGCTAGTCCGGCTTGAACAACAGCCACATGCTCGGTGCCCTAGGTGCCAGGCATGTGTGTCCTCCTGCCCGAAAACTGCGTCTCTCCTTCATGAGCGGTTAGTTAGGCTCCCATTTTGCTGGGGGACACAGGTGACTTGGGGGCAAACCAGCATCATTTTATAGCATTTCCTTTCTGCAGTGCTCCCTCCTATAAAAAAAACAAAAAAAAAAAACCAAGCCCGCTGTTGTTTTAAAAAAAAATCAAAGGCACATCTTTACTGGTCGTTTTTAAGCCAGGAAGGCACCAAACCTGTAGGCAGGGCTGGCGACCAGCTCTTTGCTAACGCGCCACATCCGTGTAAACGCTTTTGATCCGTATTCTAGGTCCCAGCGCCCTTTGCTTTGGCACGACACACGCCGCTTCGTATTCAGCGCGCCCCGCCATGGTTTAGTCGCTGCGCGCCGGCTACTAGGAGTGCAGCGCTCCGCAGATCCGGTTTAGGTGTGCACAGGGCTGGCAGACCGCTCCGGATTACCGGTGCGGCGAGTTCTCCCGTGTGAACGGGGCCAGCAAAGCCGGGGGAGCGGAGCCGGGCCGTCAGTCCCACACACCGTTTGCCCCGCTAGCTTGGCTCTGGGTGAAGCGAGCCCCTCTCAGCCGAGCCGCAGGGCCGGGGCCGGAGGGGAGCGCTCACTCCCGCCCGCTCGTGTGAACGGACGAAGAGCGTTTACACGGCCAAGCCCGATCGCCGCTGTTTGCAGCCACGCCGGAGGCAGAGCCCCGAGCCTGGGAAGGGCCGGCAAATGGAAACCACATGCGGGGCACTTGGCTCGCAATAAACGTCCCTCTGCAGCCGCAGCTAGTAAACTGCGGGGGAGACGGGCCGGGGAGCAGCGCATCTGCCCGTAAAAGCGGCTGCCAAAACCCAGCTCGGCAGGACACAAGCCCAGCCCCCCCCCCCACGGCGAGACCCGCTGCTCCGGCTGCAAAGAGCCGCAGCGCAATCCGGAGTGACACCAGGAGGGGGGGCTGCAGCCTTGCACTGGCCGCTCCGCCCGGGCCAGGACCCCCCTCCGGGGGGCTCGGCTGGGGAGGACGCGGGGAGGAAACCGGGAGCCCGCCCCGCACCAAACTCCGCATTTCAACCCAAAGCAGCTGCGGGAAGGGCGGTGAAAGCCCCCTGGTGTCTCCAGTGGGATCTGCCCCAAATAGTGCCCCCTTCCGGGGGGGGGCGACTCCCTAAGCCGGTTTAACAAAGCCAGAGGGCTCAGCCCCCCATAAGACAAAGGGATTTGCTTTGTAAATGGCAAAGAAGCACCCTGCACCCGCCAGTTCAGCCAGTGGTTTTCTAGCATTAGGGGGCTGAGCTGGGATCCCGTTTACACCGATGTCGGCCAAACTGCTCGCTGGTTTAGAGCTGGTGCTGCAAACACACTGGCTAAATGGGGGGGGGGGACTAGTTGCTCCAGTTGAGTGGCGAGGAGATTTCCCTTACCGGGGAGGCTTGGCTGCTCCAAAGGGAATCAGGGCTTCCCCGAGCTGTTAACACAGCCGCTGATAGGGGACTGACAAGCTCTAGGGGCTGTAAGATGGATGCTTTTACAGGATTATTTTACAAAGTGAATTTGAAGTACACCAGGAAGGGAAGCTGGGGGCGGAGGGCGGTGGGAAACTTGAATGTGACAGAACAAGTCAACTGCTGGGGAAAGCAAAAAGAAAAGCAAAAAAAACCAAACCCTAAAGTAATTGAATGTTGTATGTAGAATGGCAAGGAGCCAACTGGTTTAATATTTTACGTGCCCTCTGCTTCCTTTGTGGAGGCGTCCCCCACCCACATTTTTCATGCTTAAATATAGAGATTTGTGCTAGCTCGGGCTAACTGGAGAGTTGAAACCCATCAAGCAACAGCCATAGCAGCATACAGTGCCATAAATCATTTGCTAAGGCTTGGCTAGTACTCATTCACTTTCTTCTGCGAGGTGAGGGACGCAAAAAAGGAGCCAATGGCAACCTGAAGGCGTGCGATGACCAAAAATAGTCACCAAAACATGAGCTGCAGAAAGCCAGGTTGTTGAGGCGAAGAATATGGCTTGACGGATTTACTTTCTACTAAAAGCTGCTGGTCAACTAAAGAAAATAAACTAGTGTGGCAAACATCAATGCCTGCATTGTCAAAAATGTGTTTAAAAATGCAATTCAGAACGAAAAAATAACCCCAGGAGTCCGGTGGCTCTTTTCAAGCCAAACAAATTTCAACGTGCCACCGGGTTGGTTTTGCAGAAATAGACCCTCTGGATCGTGTCACCGGGTCAGAATGAATTTCTGACCAAGTGGGATTTTTCTCCCACCAAAGCTCATGCGAAAAGTAAATTTGTTATTCTTTAAGTGCCCCAGGACGCCTTATTTTTTGCTTAATATGGTAAACGTCTTATTCAATGGATTAAAATAGTTTTTTTTTTTGAACCGTAGCACTCAGGGTCCCTAAAGGATCCGATCCAACCCCTGTTAAATTTTATAGCACGATCGTGTCGAAAATGATGAGCTTTCTTGCCTAATAAACTTTGCCTCTCGCCGCCCACCAGTAAGGAGCCCAATATACACAGATGCGTCTTGCATTTCACAGCTGGGAGGACACAGTGTTTAGTCAAAAATAGTTTGAGAAATGTCACTAATAGCTGAGCTCTTTGTGAGCATTTAAAAGGTAAGGCGTTTTAAATGTAACCTTTTACTAGTTAATCCTGTACTGGCAGCTGGGTGGCTCTGTTTTCATCGCCATTTCTGATTCAAGTAAACATGTCATGTATTAGTTACAGTGGCCCCAATCCTACAGGCACAGCCGACACGCAAAGCCGGCGCTTTAATTCGGATCTACAAGCCAGCCACATTGCGGTATCGCCTCTTGGCAGGACACCACCGAAGGGATTTAGTCAAGTTCTTTTATGACACCTGCGCAGACAAAAATAAGAAACTCTCTGGCCCTCAAGCCGAGGCAAATAGCTGCTCGGGAAGAGTAAAGGAAATGTAGGGAACGAAACGGTTTTTGCTTTCCCCATGAAGGAAACAGCAGCCTTGTTTTCAGAGCTACGCCGGGTTTGATGACTTTTGGCTCAAACCGGTCCCATTGCTTGCAAACAAAGCGGCAGAGAAAAATATTTCAGCTTGTGGATTTACGCTCAGCTCAAGAAGAAATAAGCCCCGGAGTGGCTCCACCAAAGGAGCCGGAACTGGCCACTTGCTCCAGTTTAAGCTAGTGAATCCTGCTCACGCGTGGTAGCCAAACAAACCCAATCCGAAGCCAGTCCGCACAGTATGGGGGGGGGGTGTCTATCGGTTTTTTACCAAGTCTCTGCACGATTTGAACTTTTCAGCAATGAAGTGTGGCAAGGATGCCCCTGCTACCCAAGCCTGCACCGCCCCGGGACACCAGCTTGCCGATGCTCCACTTGAGAGCCGGCTCAAGCTGCGCAGTCAGTCTCCAAAGGGGCAGCCCCGTTAGTCTGGCCGGCCAAATCTAAGTGTGAAAGAGACGCTGCAGTTCATATGCAGCTTTGCCACTTTTACCTTAGGGTTCAAAAGCGAACTCAGTTTTTTGTTTTTCCCTTATTACAACAGGTGATCTGACCGCGCCTCCCTCTCTTTGCTGGGCTCCACGGTTTGAGTGTAAACGGCTGCCTTGCTCTGCTGCAACAGCCTGAGCAGCCCCCTGATTTACACTGGTCTCCCATCCTGCAACCTGCCCAGCTCTGAGAGGGCTTTTCTCCCGCGAAAGCTCAGCCAAAAAGGCCATTTGTGTCGCTAAAAGTGCCCCAGGCCGCTTTGTGCTGCCCACTGCCGAGCCTCTACCCGCGAGCGGGCGTTGCATCGGGTCCTTGGAGGAGGCGCCGCATCTGGATCCGATTCAGGTCTCACTCCTCGCAAGGCGAAACCGGAGCAAGGGGACAGCGGAGGTGGGGCTCGGCTGCTGGCTTGCCGTGCAGGCTGCCCCCTGTGCCATTGCCTAATCAATTAAAGAGATACATGTAAAGAAAAAGAAAAAAAAACACAAATCCCCGGCTCCACATCAAAGCACCCGGCGCCTGAAGACGAAGCGGCCCAAACCTGAATAAACAAGCTCGTTAGGAAGAAGCTGGAGCCGCACATTTGCTGCTCATTTGCGCAGCCGAATTAATTTCTTATGTCAATTTTTTTTTTTAAAGGCGCTCGTTGGGTGTCTTAACTTTCCAAGGCTGCTGCCCGGATGGCATTGAAAGAAAAGCCGCTCCCCGAAGTGGAGCCGCGTTTACACGGCGCGGCCCCTCTTACCTCGCTGGCCTCCGGAGCTGCACCGGGGCCGGGCTGCGCTGTCCTGGCACGGGATTTTTTTTCCCCCCCCCCCCCCCCGAAATCCAGCTTTGGGGCACGAAAGTGGCCGCAGCAGGCGAGGGGGCCCCGGCAAGGCGGCTCATTGAGCCCAGCTTCCCACCGGGCCAGGGGCTGCTGGTTTGCAAGCCCCGATCCGCCCCCAGGCTGCTGCTTTTCGCCCCCTCCCACAGCCCCCGACAGGGCAAGGCGCCCCCGGTCAGCACAAGCCTTTGGGGAAACGCCCGCCCCATCCACCCCGTCCTTTTTGTTTCCACACCGGCAGGGCGGATTTGGTCCGCCCTGGCACATCGTCCCAGGCAGGCTGGGCTTGCGGGACACAGCACCGGGCGATCAAACGAGGGCAGGCTGATGTGGCTGCCTTGCAAGCAAAGAGGCCGGCGGCACTTTTCACCTTTGTTCAGGGCAGGGGCTTTCCTGGGAGACTCCCACGTGCAGAGGGGCACAAGTAGGATCTTCTTTCAGGCGGTAAAGAAATATGCCAGGCTTTAGAAGACTCCTGGTTTGGTTTGCAGGGCTGTCCCCATCTTCCAAGCATCTGAGGAAGTGGGATTTCCCCCCCTCAAAAGCTCATGCGACAAATAAAGCTGTTAGTCTTTGAAGTGCCACAAGACTCCTTGGGTTTTGGGTTTTTTGCCCCCCCCCCCGCCTGCCATCCCCAGCTGGTGGAAAGAGGCTGAAGGCAGCGGTGAGAGCCATCGGGATTAGAGCCCTGGGCAGATGTAAATAGGTGGATCCATAGCCGACCTGAATAGGTAACAAATGGTCTGCAGGTATCCGTGTTGTACCCAGGGATGCAGATATCCACTAACATCCCCATATTTGCAGGGCTCTAGCTCTGTGCAAATAAAAATATGTGGATCCCTATCAGAGCTGCATCTGCAGGAAATGGTCTGCAGCTATCCCTGTTGTATCCACAGATGAGGCGATAATGCGGATATCTGTTGGATATCCCCATATTTGCAGGGCTCTAGCTCTGTGCAAACAAAAATATGTGGATCCATATCCGATTTGCACCCGCAAGAACTGGTCCGTGGATATGTGTTGTATCCACAGATGCGGATATAAGGTGGATATCTTTGCCTATCCATGGATTTGCAGGGCTCTAATTGGGACCTGAAATGCCAAATCCAGGCACATGCAAAGCCAACGCCAGCAAGAAAGTGACTTGAAACCACCTCGCAGGGCCAGGCTGGTCCGTGAACTAAACAGACCCCAGGAGCACAAGAAACAAAGCGGCTGATTTTTAATAAAAATGCCCCACCCCAGCAAGATGCACAAATCGCTGCTAGCCCTGGGTCTTTTCTCAAAGATGCATGGAAATCAGTGGGAATGGGCCCCAACTAAGGAAAGCAACTGCTACTTTTAAAGAAGTGACACGAAGTGATCTCTCAGTTTCTCACTATGGCACTTGAAACACGAGAGACGCCCTTGTGATCTTCAAGGAGATGCTGGACGGCGCTGCTGGGAGCTAAACAGCAAAAAGAGCTTTCAATTTCCCCAGGCCCCTTCCTCACAGAGGCTCCAATTCACTAAGAAACTATTTGCGAAGAGGAGGGAAAATATCTTTAGAAATCACTACTTACTGGAGCCTGTTTAATTTTCTTGGACTGCCTCCACTTCCATCATCTGCTGAAAGTATTTTCTTTCCGTGGCAGGCATTCTCCCCCCCCCCCATTAAGAAAATTGTTTTTAAAAGAAAACTGCCGAGGAGCTGAATTAAATTAGGTGAAATACAAAGAAGGCATTACACGGGCAAGGAAAGAATTCACCTAAGTCCCGTAGTTTTGCAAAACTCTTGAGACTCTGGCAGAGGATGGCAGGACACCTGTCTTGTTGCAAAGACAGCTATTGTTTTATTACACATGCTGCAGGAAAATAGCTGATCTCCATCAACAGCAACCCGAATCGACCTCCTTGTAATATATATATTTTTTTTAATCGTGACACACACACCGGTAGACACCGCTAGGAAATAGAGGAGTTAGCGTCCTTATTTTTTATTGCTTATTTCACTAATAAAGCCTTACTTACAGCGACAATTCTACCTCGGAAACTGGTTTGTACAGAGAAATACTAGAGGAGTTGATTAAGTCCTAACTAACTGCGTGGTGGGGCTCTCCAGCTCAACATAATGAATTAGGCAATCAATCAAATTCACTAAAATAAAAATGCCTGTGGAGTGTTGCAAAGTAGATTTAAAAAAAAAAAAAAAGAACAAAAATCACAGGTCAGAAGAGTGGAATAAAGAGAAGCCCTCCACAGCTATTAAAGAAAACCAGCATCACAACTCAGTACAACCTGGAGCGACTGGCAAGAACAGTTAACAGCCATAGCATGTAATGTACTTGCTTGCCCCTAAAGATTGAAGAGACCACTGCCATTTCAGCCACCAGGACACATTGCCACTATCCAATCAGAAATATAGGAAAACAAAATCTTTCCAAAAACCAACCAATCAGGTATCAAAAAACCCAGCAACACCCATGGCACTTCATTAATCAGATAGAGGGGCAGGTAAAGTTTAGCTAAAGTGCCTAACTGATATTACACTAAAATATCAAAATGCACCTGCCCAGTCATTTGCCCCTAACTAGGAATCTATTTGTATACTATCATACAAGTAACCTCTACATGCTTTCACTTCAGTTTTACTGGTGTCAGTTTCAAATCCCCATAGAAAAGACTTGTCCAACAGGGGATTAGGGTTGATAACACAATGTCTGGCAATTCCTGGATAGTTGCAAGGTTGACTGAAAGGTAGGGAGCTTTTCAATATTTATAGTCAAGGCCTTCTTCACCACCATGAGTTGCTTGGGTGTGTCCGGGGATGAGGAGTCTAGGTAGAGTGGCTAATAAGCATGTTTCCTCCTGCATAAGGTGTAGATCCGGACAAGAGTGGAAGTACTACAAGACCCACACACTTATGTGGTAGAGAGCAAACAAGGAGTCCTGTGGCACTTAATGACAAATTTATTTATTTCATCAGCTTTTGTGAAATTCCACTTTGTCAGATAGTTTGAAGATGGCGGAAGTTACAGAATGGGAGGAAATAAATGCAGGGAAGTGTAAGTCAAGGGATCAGGCTACACTGGAACAGCAAATCAAAACTAGCATATGGTATAGGGCAGAGTTTCTCAACCTTTAGTGAACTGGTGAACACCTAGAAGTCTTAATTACTTTATGAAGATCACCTGATGAAAACACTCTTGGAAAAAAAACTGGTAAGAGTGGTGGGAAATTTAAAACGCTCCCATTGCAGCAAAGTTTCCAAGCATGTATTAAGGTACATCCCTCCCCCCCCACACACACATCTGGAAGCTTTAGTGTGGGTAGGTCATGAAATTACACCTTCCACTTCCCACTCTGCCCCTGTGTCCATAAGGGTGGGTCACAGGACACCTGCACTATGTCTGAGGAGCACCAGTGCTCCAGGGAACAGGGATCGAGGAACACTGATATAGAGGAGTGTCAGCGGCTGGGCTGGACGAATGTGTTGCAAACCTGTTCATAAACAGGTGGGTTGGAGGTCTTTCCCCAAAGAAGGGCTAGTTTCCTTAGACTTTGTCTGAGAAGGGGCAATTTTTCCTTCTCTGTTTGAGATTGAAATAATGCTCACTTCTCTCCCGTATCCCAGTCTCATCAAGTAGAGGCTACCCGTAGTGCTGCCATTGTTAATTCTGTATCATAGGTTCCACTATCAATTCTTGGGCCTGCAGTGGTTATAAATCAGTGCTGAATCTGGTTCCTAGTCTAATCCTAGCTCTCATAACAAGCCAGGATAATATTTTTCACAAGTCTTTACAAAGATTAAAATTGGATAATCTGTCTCCCCCCCTTATCATGGTAAAAAAAAAAAAAAATAAAGCAAGCAACAGAGATTGCTGGCCTAGGACCTTTATCCTGGTACAGTTAAGAACAAACAGCTTTGAACTAAAATTTGAAATTTGGCAGCCTAATCATGCATAATATGGTTCAGTTCTTTTCTGTATTATTGGGGATGTCCAATAAAAACTAGTTTTCATAAGGATTTTTCTCATTACACAATGTCACTTTAGGGTATCGCCTTCCAGTACAGCCTGGCTCCCATTACTGCTATTAGGAGTAACTTTGGTGTTCATCAAGGAAAGAATGCATCTCCATAAATACACATTTCCATGACTGCCTTACTATGCCGCAACGCTGATATCAAAGGGCTGTTAATCAACTACATTCTTTCAGTGCCTGTAATTTGCACAAAAGGCAATCATATAGCAGTTGTGCTCCTGTGTATCTGTGGGCTGATCTGGATACTAGTTATGGGAGCATCTTTGAAAATTATAAGCATCATACATTCACCTTTAAGGGGACCTGTTTAAGGGCTAGTCTATGCTGCTGTGCGACTTCAGTGGCAATTACAGGGAGCTACGCAAAGTACTTAAAATTCCTTGCATATTTCCCACTGATTGCCCACCCTCTGATTACTGCGCTGTCTTAGTAGCCTGAGCTGGAAGGAAACCCTTTTTCTCCGACTCAGTGCTGCTACTCCTGCGGGGATGGTCTTCCAATGTCAGCTTCCTGCTCAGCTGAGTGGATCTTCACAGACCCGATCATTCAAGCAAGGCGATCAATCTGATCGTGGTGAATTTACTGCTGTCAGTGAAAACAAGCCCTAAGAGAGAGGCTTCTTAAAAAATAACGATGATGCTCCATTAGGGTAAAATAAAGCACTAATCCTACATGAAAAGAAACATGTAGAACGTTATTTTCTTTGTACCAACCAATGTTCTGTACATACAGCAGTGTATTGTTAAATTGGGATCAGTTAAAAGATTGCACTTTACAAATCCTTTTACAAAATAGATTACTGTATAATCAGTTCACTATATGAGCAGAAAGGTCTATATAGTGAACAAGAGGCAACTAATGATGGTATGTGGTCATTCACTTGTAGATTATTTGAGCATCGTCAACATATCTTTGGCTAACAGAGTAACAACGTTCAGTTTTGGATAGTCACTTCATTAGAGGATGCAATGACTACCAGTATTCAAATAACCATAAATCTGTTAAAACTTTCTAAATAAAGAAAGTAAATAAATGATTACAAACATTTTCATTTTATGAGCTCAGATACAATGATGTTGATGGAAACAGAAGTAGCTATAAGCTCGATAGGCAAACAAAAAGTTCAGTTTCTGATCAGAGGAGACTAAACGTAACAACTTCAAAGAAGTCTTTCCAGTAGGTTCACTAAGGGTATGTCTACACTGGAGGCTCTGTTAAGTGGACTTAACAAGGCCAACTTTAAGCCCTAGTCTACACTTAGAGCTTTTCTTGGCAGCAGTTGACCAGCATTTACACAAGGCATGTGTAAAATGACTAGGGAAAGCCCAGAACGCACTGGCGAAAAGGACACACTGGGGAAAGCCGACCGCACATCCCTTGCAGTTGAACTCCCCTGTCTCCTGGGGAACTTCTGGAGCTGGCTTCCGGGGGTGCAGCAGCAAGTTCAGACTCACTATTAAGCGCTCCCAGAATGCCACGCTGACTGTGGTGATTTTGCCGCTGTCAGTGTAGACACAGCTTGATTAGACTTGAAGTTGACCTTGTTAAGTTGACTTAAAGAGTCCACACCAAAAACTCCTTTCGACTACCTGCATACACACTGGCAGGTGCTACATTGACCCTTCCTGGAGGCCAGAAACTCTGGGAGGGAGCCTGGAGGCTAAATAAGTCGACTTAAGAGCTATTCCCTCTCTACACTGGCTTAAGTTAACTTACTAAGGTCGCCTCAAGCATTAAGTCGGCCTTAAGAGGTGGTGGTATCATGGTGATTTCAGGAAGCACTTATGTCATCTTAAGAAAAGCCCAGTGTGGCCATAGGAGTCTGTAGGTTGACTTAAGCTTCCTTAAGATGATCCAAGGCTTCAGTGAAGACATACCCAAGATGACATAATTATTAACTAATCTTTACATGTATATTTCTATGTTGGTCATTTCAATCCCAAATTTGAATAACTGCATTTTTAGATTTCTATACACTCACCAGAATAATTTTAAGTGAACATTCACATTAATTTTTTTAATTCCTGACTTATAAGACAAACAAACAAAAAAAAGCCTTACTTGAAAATGCTGATGGAATCTTGTTCAGAATGCTGTTGTACCTCCAGAAGGCAGAACTTTTGTGGTTCTGAGTTTGCTGAGCCACCAATGAGAAGTGTTTTCAGAAAACAGGGTCAGTGTCATTCTATACCAGCTTTTCCTCATTGAAAACATTCCTGTTCTGACTTCAGAAAAGAAGAACTACCTTTCTGGGAAATTTGTCTGTGAAAATACTCTGGTCATGTTCTTAGCTAGAAAGTATTTTCTGATATACACAGAAAGTAGAATATATCTTTGTGTTGTAGAGCAATGGTTCTCAAGCTTTTTTCATTCACAAACTTCTAAAAATTTTCAAGTGGAGGTACAGCCCCGTTTGGAAAACTTAGACATAGTTTGCAGACCCCCCCAGGGTCCATGGACCGAAGGTTGAAAACCACTACTGTTCTATGATAAGGACAACCTTTTGCAGACTCTCAGATGTAGACTGCCGACCCCCAGGAGTCGGCAGCTCACAAGTTGAGAACCACCTGTTGTAAAGAACAGGGCCTTAACTGGTAGTGAAAAAGATATCATAACTCAAATATGCTGCCATATATACTTTTCATTCATAATACCAGACATTACAAAGTTGTGTACCTGCCACCATAGAATGTTTATATCATCTAAGAGTCTGACTCAACTCCAACTGAAGTCAATAGAAGTCCTTCTATTAATTTTAACAGGAGCTTGATCTTACCTCTTTTTGTCTATATTTGATTAGACCTAATGCCCCTTCAGTGTTCTGATCATTATATAATAGGGCTGTTTGATAAAGGGGCTTGTGCATTCTGATGATACAAGGTATAATAGTAAATGAAAGGGCAGGAGACAGTAGTAAAGGCTGCAGCATATTTTGGCATAATCCATATTCGACTTCTGAGTGCTTATGCAATTTAAACTAGGCCACAACACTGATAATTTGTGAAACAGCAGATTATACTGTAGAGCAGCTAAGACAAAACTACCACTTTGTTCATCACAAAGTAAGAAGCTTTAAAATGATGATGTTAGATCAGTTGTCATTTATTCATGCTTGGAGATGATTTTTAACTTTTGAATATTTGCAGTGCTACTCAATAGGTCCCCTTTACATAGCATGAATTTTGAAATACCAATCCCCTTCACATGTTGCTGCTCTCACATTTGCAGTGAGGTGCAGATCATCACCCACTACACTAATGGGGGACAATCAAGTCACATAATGATCCTGAATTGGTAGATGTTAAATCTGGACCTTGGCTTTAGCTGATACATATGTAAAACACATAGACAGATATCTACCTAGTGACTGTACAGCTGCCTGTACCATTATTTCATTATTTCAGTGATGGAAGAAAGTTGTTCCTCCAGTGGTGCTGTCCTTGATAATCATAGTCATTCAAATCTAAACATCTACATGGCATCTAGTGCCACATTTAGATCTTCAAATGAGCAATAAGTAAACACATATTTGATCAGGTAGGTAGCAATTTGTGCACACGCAGGAGGCAACAGATGTTGTAACATATACATTGATATTGTAACATTCTGCCTAAAGTTATTTTATATTCTTGTTCATGATAAATAACTGCTTATTCCACAAGCAGTTCACTGATAAATTTCTATTCATCCTGAATAAGGTAACTGATGTAATAGGGCATGCTCCATCCTCATATGCCCCAGAAACCTCTCAGACTTGGTCAAGTAGGTAGCAACTTCATATGAATTTATTTATTTTCTCACCATCAATACAGCCTTATGCAGCAGGGAGGAGCAGAATATTCTTTCCATGAGATCTCAATGCATACAGAAGCTCAGATAACCCAGGTACACTCTTGACTCTTTCCTTCTATCTTGCGTCTTCTTTCATACCCCTCAGCTCATTACTAAAAGGTTTCTCAGCCCTTCCAGCCTGATCAGCTAAGAAGCTGTTTATTCCCAAAAGGATTTTTTTTCCCCAGAGGAACCTAAAAAAAATGATCAGAGTGCTCGCTCACCAGTTACCTTCCAGCTTTCCGTCACACTGACCATCCATATGAACAACAGGCCCAACAGGGTAAGTAGCAATTAATCTTTTTCAAAATTTAAATGATAAAAATCACTATGTAGGTTTTAATTAGAGAATGTTTTAGTTCATTAGTTCATTTTAAATTATGAGGCAATTAAAGAGGAAAAGATCAGCTTCACGACTCAAGACTTTGCAAATGTATAGTAAAAGTCCTAAATGTCAGGATTAATTCAGTTTCCTTTAGAGTGTTCACAATAAAAGGCAATGAAGTTAAACACTTTCAATCCATATTAATTTGTGGATGTTAAAAAAAAAAAAAGACAGCGTGATGGAAACTTCACAACAAATGACAAATGGAATTTATGCTGCATTCCAAAAACAATGACAAGGTAAGAATTTGTGTTTTCTTTACTGACTGGTATCACAAGCTTCATTAGCTTTCCCACCTCAGTCTCAGTTTAGGGGCAAAAAAAGAAGTGAACAGCTGAGGAAACATCAAAGACTTGCTTCTCTATAGCCAATTAGCAATTTTCACTCTCTAAACAGTAACAATTTTTTAAAAACTGGAATACAAATCAAACAACTTTTTCTTTCCCGTCTGTGGATGAAAATAATGATTATTAAAAATGAGAGCTTTTATAAGGGGTACTAAAGGTAAACATGGTATATTTCTCATGCTTCCTTCATTAAAACTGCATCACAAAACTATTATACATGGGCCCACTGAGTGAGACAAGCTATTTGAAAAAACAGAGATTGCCTATCACTGACTTAGAGAAGCAATGCTACACTACTTCAGACCCAAATTTCAGGATGGTAATTTTAATTCTGTGCTTTACTCCATGTTAGAAGTCCCTGAAAGCATTAAACATTAGCAGCTTGCCATGGTGTCACAAGAGAACAGTATCAAAATAATTTAGCATTAGAGTTCACGTGACCATCTCATATTACCACAAACAAATATTAATGTTTTAATAAGCATTTAACTTGTTGAGAATTTCAATTGCTTCTTCAAGAATACATAGACTTCTGAGGGTGCCATTCTTGGCTATTACCATTGACAACACAGTTCAGAAGCATCAACATGGTACATATTATTGAATTAAGTATTTCAGTTTCTAACACATATCCTCAATAATAATTATGAACTATTATTGCATTTATACATCTAAACAAGTTGTTCTAACTAAATCTAAGCTTTTCCCACAAATCACATTATAGCAGTGGAAGTTAATGGATTCTGTATTCCATATCACATAAACACATAAGCAAGTACAAATACAATATATGATATTTTACTGGCATGTCTAAAATATCTTCACCAGAAAACAAACAAACAAACAAACAAAAAACCCCCCCAAACCTGCAAAATGCGCATAGTAAAACAAATTGAACATAGGTCTCTGAAACTTAGTATCCAACTGGCAAAGTATATCTAGAATCCTAAATCATTGATAATCACAGACCTTTTGAAAAGAAACTGTTCTCCATACATTTTGTATGGTGAAGTTTCAACTAATGCTTCCACGCTTTGGCCTTCTTCTTTCCACTTCCCCATCCCCCACTGAGTTGGACTGGATGGTCTCGGAATGATATCCGCTCTTTACGAAATGGACTCAAATCTGTTTTTTCTGAAGCAGATACATCCTTTCCTATACAATCAAATAAATGAAAATATGTCACCAGGTCAGTCAAATTTTTACATAATAAAGTAAAAATTCTTCTATCAAGATGTCTGTTTTGATAGTTTATACTTTTTCATAACTTATGTTCTTGTGCTTTCTCTTCAAAGTAATTTCAAAGTTGAAAAGAAGCTTGTAGCAATGGTTTTGTGAATATAGTACTTCTGAAAATAAACTGAAAAATTACTGGATACCAGCAATGTGGCTATACTAGTTTCCCTGTTCACCCATTTTGAAAATATCTTAAAGAATACATACGAGATACATTAGAGAAAGAAACCTCTCTTATACTTAAAGATACAACCACACAAAGAACAAAGCTAGAGGTTTTACCTCTTTATCTTAGTTACTGTTTTGATACATCAAAACAAATACAATGGTCCAGAATTACTCCAATCAAAGTCAAAGGAAGTTTTGTCATTAGTTCTGATGAAAGCACAGCTGTGCCAGAAAGCACACCTAAAGACGTTATACTCCCCACCAAAATATATAAAATTATGATATATTAGTACCTCTCTACAAGTACCTAAGTAATTCGATTACTGGTTTCTACCCCCAAAAAAACACAGTTTAAGAGAAGTTGAGTAGTTTAATAGCCAAAACAATATGTAGATGTCATTTTATTTTAAGAAAATCGAAACTACAGCATTGATAGACAGGTCTCTTTCTCTTTCTATTAGGTTTGTAAATTCCTCTAATATTCTCTTTAACGTATTTCAGACTGTGTAACAAATCCTCAGAGAGAAAAAGATAAAGAGAATACAATTATTTAAGGTGCCTAATACCAAGGAACTGAGCTAAACAAGTCTACTAGAATTTCAGAAGTGTCCTTCTGCCAGCTATCGATAAAACTTGTTTTAATTTACCCATTTCAGGTAGTCCATATGTTATTTTGAACACTTTTAATTAGCTGCATTAAAGCAGCTCATAGAATTGTGGAGATTAGAAATGAAAGCAGTTTATTATATCATCTCAGCCAAAACAGGCAAATTCATTGCTATACAGCTGTTGCCTGATTTAGTTTTAGTCCCAAACAATAGGACCCTTTTCATTTCCTTCAGAACTTATTGCAGTGTTTCCCAACTAGTGTGCCATGGCACACTGGGGTGCCATCAGGCCTGAGCAGGTGTGCCACAAAATTTTTTGAAGAACTACTCAAAGAGCTCTGGATTGGGTAATTGGCTCATAAATATTCATGAATTCATTTGGAAACTATATGGTGGTGTGCCTCAAATTTATTAAAGGTAGCAAGGTGTGCCATAGCGGAGAAAATGTTGAGAACCACTAGCTTATTCTACAGTCTAATACTATCTCACTATCAGGACACTTCCCCCGATATTGAGTCTACACCTCCCCTTTTTAAATTTTCCCGTTTTACTCCTAGAGGTATCCTTTTCCACTATCCAAAATAACTCTTTTCTCTTCATGACATTTTGACCCTTTAAATATTTTTGTATTTTAGTTGTGGCTTAGTCAAGTGATACATATTCATCTTGTTTAATTTTTTCCTCACAATTCTTTCTGATACTACTCAGAATAGACCTAATTAATACGATGTAAAAAATACCAGTGGGGGGAGTTGTACCATTCTACAAAAGGGGTCCCAAAATTGTGTCATTTTCTTACTTATTAATGTGAACAATACTAGCAATTTTTTTAAAAAAAATGTACAGGCAGGAACTTTATTAGGGAGCAAGAATGGTGTTTAATTATTAATATCTGCTTATTGTGAACTTTCAGGGTGTTTGTCAATGGGAGCCATAAAGAACTCACAGAAGACACCCCAAGCTGACACCAACAGATTGGGAAATTCAATAATTTATTTGGTGAAGTTTCAAATTAAGCCTAGTAAAGCAATAATATTAAGTTTCTTTCTGTCTCAACTGAAGGAGAGAGTTTTAAGTTGGAAAACACTGGTGCTAAAAAGAAAAGACACCAAGAACATGTAGCATGGATATGTAGAGGAAGTTATTGCGTGCCTACACTGGAGAAAAATAAAAGGGGAGGGTGCAGGGGCTGAGACTATTGTATGTACGTGGCAGTCTTTCTCCAGCAGTTGTCTTACAAGCCATAGCAATATGAATGGGTGAAAACTGAGACATTTTTCTTTATTTTTACCAAGTGTTTTTCTTTTTTTTTTTTTTTTCTTCGTCCTCACACCTTTTTATATCCTTGGTTTGGGTGGGGGAAGGGGGAAACCAACATACCAAAATGGGTCTGGAAGTTCACCCAAAATGGACAGAAATCAATTAAGAAAAACTTGAAAATAATCATATGTTAGTTAGTAATAACATTAGCTTCTATATTGTTTCAATTTGATTTCCAGTGGAAAGACTCCAGAAATCTTTGCATGAAGAATTTTCTGTTTTTCCATGTATGAATGTTCATAATTGATTGGAAGGGACAGTACTGCATTTCCATTACTCTGAAATATCATTCTGAAATGGCAATGTAATTTTTGCCCACAGTTTGGAATAATTTAATATATAATAATTGTTAATGTCTTAAAAATTATTTATGTATTATATTTTTATTTGGACAGAGGGGAATCATGTTATAATACACTATGAACTGTTCTTGCCTCAAAGTCCTGAAACTTTTCAAATGCCCACATATTTAATTTGTATTCCTGATTGTAACTGTTATACTTTTTAAAAGTGTGTTATATCTCTTTGTAATAAATTTGAATTTATTAATTTATAGAACTTGTAAACTGTGTTAACAATAAGTGGTGTTCCAGCATCTGTAAATAACTGGTGGGCAGAATGCCAACAGTATCTCAGATTTTAAAAAGTCCACACACATTTATACCACTAGTTAGGTGGATTAAACTCTTGCAGTCTATTGATGGTTTTGCAGGTTTCCAAAAAATCCTCTGTGACCCAATGCTCTGTACCTAAACTCAGTGAAAAGAATCTGTGAAAGTGGCAGCTGTGGCCCCCTGATTATCTGCCAGCCCATGGTCTGCTCTAATTTGCACCAGCTGGCATTAATTCCAGCTAGCAAAGAATAGTTATAGCACAAAGCACTCTAGTTATTCTCTGTCTCCATCCCTCAGAAGGTCCACATACAGGATGCGGACAATTTCTCTTTAGCTGTTAAAAAAAAATAAAATCAACTGCTTTCTAAAGGAAAAGATTAATCAAACTAGTGTGAAACCCTGCGTTTACAGATTCTATAAGCTATCCACACAACAAAACATTTCACCTCTCAAATGCCTCAGTTTCCCCAATCTGTAAAATGGGAATCACAATATGACTTTTGAGATCTATTTATGAAAAGCACTGTACAAGACACTAGGCTTTATTATTGATATTACTACTCCTACCAGCAATTTTAGCACAGAAAGGCTAAAAACTGAATGCCTGGGCAGAGTCAACAACTGTATCAAAGCTAAAAATTGCCCCTTGAAAACAGAATTGAGTCAGATTGGCAGAGGAGTATAGTAAAATCTGTTCTTTTCTATAGTTATACTAGACCAGTGGTTTTCAAACTTATGGTTGGTACCCGGTACTGGGTCACAGACCTTCAGGTACTAGGTTGTGGCACCCCCTGTGGCCACCATCAAAAGACTGGAATGTATTACTCAAAGATGTAATTATTGGGTTAGGGCATAAATGAGGTTTTTCAACTGGGTCCCAAGAAAAAAAAGTTTGAAAACCACTGTTCTTGACTGATTCTGCAAACTTTATACACAGAACACTACCAGGGGTATACACATTAATCATGACGGAATGATTGGGCCTTCGTGAATGTCATCTACATTGAAGAGGCAGTCTGAGTGTCAGTGGAGAAGTTAGCCTAGTAAGAAAAATACCCAAATTTTATTCCAGCCCTTCCCGAGGTCAAAAGTACAAACAGTCTAAAGAGAAGGAAAAGAAAGAACCAGAAGTGGGGGAGACACTGCAGAACTAGGACTTATCTACACACACAGTGACCCTGAAACAGCTATATTGGTTTCAACTGACAGTTTGTTATTTTAGTGAAAGTCGTGCATAGACACACTTATTTTGGATTAAGAATGTCTTATTTATACAAAATGAACTTCCATACACAGACTTGCACTGAAATAACAAAAGATGTCACTTAAAACCAATTTAGCTATTTTGATGTCAATCAGTCCATAAACAAACTCCCTCATAGTTCTATACTATCAAAATAGAAACCTGGGCATACTTCTCCTGAGTGAAGCATTTCACTAAGAGAGAGCTATCTTCAATATTCCTGGTCCTGTCTAGATCCTGAGGGCACAACAGGAATCTGCAGAATAGGCTTAGTGCTGTGAAAACCATTTTGAAATTGAGTGGTCCTAACTGATATAGCACCATTTATTCTCAGAAATTCAGCACTGCAGCCTTTCATTTAAATGAATGAATAACTCAAATACCAGCTTATGTTTCTTCTGTTTATTTATATTTCTTGTTCTTTTCTTCTGATTTCTCTTTTCCTCCTCCTTATTGGTATATGTGTTTGTAGCTGCTTGTTTCCTTCTGGCAACAGGAGGCCAATAGGGAATATTATTTTAAAGGACAGCCAAGTGGACGGGAGGGAAGTGGGGAGTTTGGGGGGGAGTGAGGGGGAAGGAGGAGGAGGATAACCTACTGAAGCTACTATAGATAAGCCCAGAGATCCCCATTAAATAACAATACCTAGCATTTGTATAGTATTTGAAATTTGAATTTCAAAGTGCTGTACCAAAAAGTAACCTACATGGGGCTGCTCACTTAAGTAAGAACTGCAGGGTCAGGCACTTATTCATTGCAAAACTATTCTGTGAGCCTTAGCTGTTGTCTTTGTGACCTTTTTCAAAGTCAGACTCTACCCATAAACAATAATTTGAATTTTTTTTTACTGATATTGCTAATGATATCTAAAAGCTCCTATTCTACAATAATTGGAACCAATTTTATGACAACATTAGATTTTGTAATAGTGCCTTTCCCCTAAAAAGAAAAAAATGTTGCTCTAAAATGAGCAGGCAGTGGATTAATAGACATCTGAATAAGCAAGGCATTTTTAAAGGGAACTTTTGCCAACAAAATAGCTGGAAAAATTTACAATAACCATTTGTTAATTTATGTAAACAAAAATAACAACTCATTATCATTATACCTTTACTCCATTTTGTGTTCCATAAATTAATTTGTATTGGGTCTTATCCAAAGCCCACTGGAATACAAGGATAGTTGCTCATTGGTCAGCTTCAGTGGGCTTTGGATCAGGCCCTTGCGCTTTTAAAATGAACACAGATTGGGATAAAACAAACTATAATATAAAATAATAGGATTATACTGGAATTTTTTGGTGACAACAACAATCTTCTTAATAATAGTTACGATTAGTATTACATTTAAAAAGAATCTGATAAATCTATTAAATAGAATAATTACACACAGACTGTGTTAAACTGTAACAGTTACCCATGTGGGCTTAAAATCATGAACAATTCTTAAACAAGAAAAGTGACTAACTCATACTACTCAGAGTTCTAAACATTGTGATGCTGTTATTGAAAATGATTTGTTTACAATAACAAAGTGTGTTTTTGGCTATGTGCAACTCTAAATCTCAAAGATATTTTCAATTGCTAGTATGTACCAAATATTATTTTTGCTTAAATATGCGCTGAAAGCATCTCTTGAGTTTGGTTAGAGTGTTCATATTTTTAAGCAGTCACTTCTCGGACGTCTAATCTGTTTCTGCTAATGATTTGTTCTGGTCTTTTTTAGTTAAATCCTTGGTTCTTTAACAAATGTCAAGGTTTACATATGCTCTGTTTGGATAAGTAATACAATATGTAAAATGCTTTGAATGAAATTCTTGGTATCTAGAAAAAACACTTTGTTAAACAGGTTATGCTAAAAATTTCATGATGTATGCTAAGACGTCATAGGATTTTCATTGATACACCTAACATGCTTTCTGGATATATAATTTATTTCAAAGTCCTTACCATATTGCATTGCTTAGCAGCAAATACGGCATAAGAAAGCATGGAGAGAAAAAGTCAACATTTTTATGAAAGTGACCAGAACAAATCCTCAACAGCAAAGCGTTTACATCTATTTAAACTCTGTGAATGAGTTTGATTCAGCAGGGTGAGCTGGCTGCTACAATCTAACAGCAATTGATTTTTATGTTGTTTCTTATGTCCACACTGAAGTTAGACTCCCTGCTTCTTCTGAACATTAGTTGTACCATTTAAAGTTTCTTATTAAATAGATAAAAATTAAGGAAGAAAATAAATATAAATCACCTATGGTGAAATCCTGGCCTTTTGAAATCAATGGGAGTTTTAGAGTAGGAGGAAAATTTTATCCCTAATGTATAATATATTTGGTATTCTCAGTAAACATATATTGTGAGCTTTACTAGGTACACTATTGCATAACATTTTAAACCAATTAAATGGCTTTTTAATATTTTAACTCTAATTTTCAATTTTATCAATTTTTCTTGTACTATTACTGACTCCTATTTTGCAATAGCATCAAGAAGCCTCAACCACTTTTCAGAACCCCAAAACAGACGTGTAAAAAACCATAACTCTTCTTATCATAAATGAGATGAAATTTTTAAACTTTTAGAAATTTAGAAAGGGATGTGAAAAGACCAAATATGTGGAAAAAAAGTCTTGCAGTTTTTGGAGTACTGCATCTTTATATTCTTGTTGCTTAAATCCCAGTTCTGTATTTCCACAGTTGTATTGGTCTCCTTGACTTTATGTTAAGGATGTGCATAAATATTTATAGGATTGAAAACTAAGTTTTGAATTTTATAAACAAGGCAACTAATTTCATATAATTTTTTGTTCCTTTGGCCCTCACACTACAAACATTTATGCACAAGTATCCTCATTGATATCCAAATGCATAAAGATGCTTTATTTGTTTCATTATGCAGAAATGACATAATGGTTAAAGAGCCAATAATCCAGTTATTCAGTCTCCCTACAGATTTTAATGACAGGTTAGTCTGATATTGAGGTTGCCTGGCACTTCACATTACAAGACTGTTTTCAATTGCTTTGCCACATTATAGCTGTTTTGGCTGGAATAAATTTTTCATGCCAGGTATCTGCCTCCTACTGATTCTTCTTAATTCTAGAGACCTTTAATCTGAGAAGTTCTAGCAATCCTCCTGCTTTGGAGCAGAGACATCAGTTTTAGCAGGGGAGCAGTCTTTGTGTCAGCGATGTACCTTTCACCATTTCCATAATCTGCACAAGTTTGGCCAAGATCTAAATCTCTGAAAAATCTTAGTTCACACATGATCAGCACAAACTTGCAAGAGATTCACAGATACATTCCAGAAGATTATGCTCACACCGAGCACTGTCTGGTCTAGAGTTTCCAGGACTGGGTAAGTCTCTCTCTGCCACTGCTCCTGCAGACTGGGCCAGGGACAGGCATGGAGTAGAAAACTGCCTGTATCAAATGCAAAGGGCACAAGATATGGATAGGTCAAAGGGGGAAGTACAATAGAATAGGGAGTTGGGGTGGGAAGCAGAAGAGATTAAAACTGGTTGGATAAGAGGACTGGGAGCCAGAAAGGGGAAAAATAGAGTTTGCATTGGGAGCAATGAAGATAAGATGAAAAGTCGTGGGGAAAGTGAGAATGGCTGGGCACAGAGACTACAATTGGAAGAAAGTGATCTAGTGGGAGGAAGGAAAAGAGGAGGAAGATAGATAAATCTGAAGAGAAGCAGGATGCACAGGGAGAATTGGGACACACTGGCTAAAGAGACTAGGACAAGGTAGCTGGTCAAGACAGAGACTGGATGAGATGTTTGTTGTGGCCATCTGGGAGTCACTGAGGTTGAGGAATATGGCTATGGGGAGGTGACTGGAGGGGAGAAAGACAGAAGCTCAGTAGTGGAGTCTGAGAGTAGCTATGTGAGGAGACAAGGACTGGGACATGGAACCACAGATGAGGAAAAGATAGAATTGAGACCAAGATAGGTTGAAGGCAAAAGAACAGAAGGGATCAAGCTTGAGTAAATGGGAAGAAAAATCTGTGCGTGATAGAACACACTCCTCTCCGGAGCCTGGAATGAAATCCAAGATTCCTGTGTGTCATCATTCCTCTGTAATCAGTACATATCAACAAAAGCCACCGGCAAAGGGGGTGTTAATACAGATGGAAGATGACAGCTAGGTTATTTTACTCAGCTAGCTCAAATGGCAGAGGTCTGTGTACTGGATCCAATGGTTCCAGCCCTGCTGAACACCCAAGTGGATGTTACATGATGGTATTTCTCTCTCTTTTTTTTTTTTCCCAGTTTGCTCATTAAAGAGGCCTAGAAAATTCCATAAAAAACTACATTAAAACAACACGATTAATGTTGCTTAGTCAAGCACACAAAAGTTAGGAAATTCCAGAATTAAGATTACCCTTGCAACCTTAATTCTTTTCCTATTGTGCACATGGACTACGATACAGTCTTCAATTACATGCACACACACACTATTTTTTCCATTGCATCCCTGCCTCATTTCAGTGCACATGATGATCCTGCTGTGTAGATAAATCAGCACTGTGTAGCAAAGGCTGTTGTCTGTAGGACCTCTACCCATTTATTGTAGAAGACAGAAGCCATGTAGTGGATGAGACAGGGGACTGAAGGAAGAAAACGATAACCTCATGGTTAAAACACTGAATATAGCTCTGAAGAATTTGATTCTATCTTTGCCTCTGCCCCCTAAGGTACTAGGTGATGCTAGGTGAGTCACACAAATCAGATTTTTCAGAGGTAGTTGCTACTTATGGACATCTTTTCTGGGTGCCTGATATCAAACCCTGGAGTCTGATCTGCAGAAATGCTGAGCTACTCTCAGCCAATGAGAGCTGTGCTATAAACATATTATGTGCCATATAATTTGACATGCTGTGAAAAAAATCAGGTCCTAAGTGTCTAAAACTTGATGCCCAAAATTAGCAGATACTTTTGAATTTAGTCTCCCTGCTTCAGTTCCTCATCTGTAGAGTGGGAATAATACCACATTATCACAAGGTGCTGTGAAGATATATTAATTAGTCTGTGAAGCACTCAGATATTATAGCAATGAATGCCAAACAAAAGCTCGTATGGAAATTAATAATTCTCTTTTCAGACCAAGGTTTAAATAGTGTGAAATATAAGGTCTGGGAGACACACCGAACAATGAGAATAAAACAAAATATCGAATACCTGACTCTTAAATGAGCACCATCCATTCTGTGTACAGAGATTGTGTTGAAAAAATATAGGAATTAATCATTTAACTAGACCATCATAATGCATATGCACAAGAAAGCTAAATTAAGGTGTCAAGGGCATCTTAAACCTTGTCTTCCTAATGTTTGAGTTTGCAATCTTAATAATGCTCTTTTGATGTAAGTTTGTGTGTGTAATTATTTATCTATTTCTCATTGTATTGAACTATGTATATGTATGCCTTATAGATGAAAACAATATTATATACACATGCATTTACACATTATTTCAGGAATACAATAAATAGGCTTTATTATTATAGTGCAGTTGGGACGATTAATTCTGTAGTGTTAAATATCTAGATATCTACAGAAAAATACCAGACATTTGCACTGCACAAACAAATTAAGGCCTTCATCCTGCAAATACTTCAATGCATGTTGAATTTTGATTAAACTAGAGTCCTACTGAAACCAAGAGGAATACTCACATGAACAAAGTTATGCACATGCACAAGTGTTCACAGGATCATGGCCTAAAAGACATGTTTCTCCATGAAAACCTTACTCTCTGACCCTGATTCTGCAAACAATTTCTCACTTAAGTCAGAGGGACTACTTCCGTGAATAAGGACTTCAGGACTATACCCCATATTCTTAAAAAAAATCCTCACAACTTTTAATTATTATGCAGTATATAACCATTTTAAAAAGAAATACTAGCAACAGTATATTTAAACCACTTTCCAGTTCAACAAGAGCTCTCTGTTTTATTGCCATTCTGCCTGCAAAATAGTTTAGGTTTTTCTAAAATCACTTTTGAAGATTGAGAAACAGAGTCATCTCACTCTTCAAGTTTGCATATCTTTCTCTTCTCTGGTCATGTCTCTTTTGGATGGAATGTGGTCCTGCTAACATACATTTGGACATTTCATCTGCCCATAGCTGACAAAGGACAGACACGTTACTGCTAATTATAGTGGCAATTCTTGTGATTCCAGAGGTAATGGGGGGTTCAATATAAGATAAGATGGGGTTAAAACCTTACTCTGAAGAATACACTGTATCTTCTTCAAATTTACTGCACTTAATCTGTGAGTGAACAGTGAATTCAGTGACTATTTTCATGTTAGATATTAAGCAGTTAACATTAATTAAAACGAGTCCTTACAATTTCTTTACAAAATTACATTTTTGAATTTCAAAATCTTTCAGGCCTCTCCAATTGCTTGTTACAAATCTTTTAAACTCTCCATACAGTCACAACTAACTTAAAAACCTGGAAAAAGGCACATTTGAAGAAACCAATGTGCAGTTAGGTGATTGTTGTTTAACTGTCATTACAATCAGAGTCAGTCTAGCACTTCATGCCATTCTGAAAGGGGACATCATAACAGTTTTCGATTATTTAAAAAGTTGTTAGGAGGAGGAGGGAGAAAAATTATTCTCCTTAATCACAATAATAGGTCAAAAAGCAATGGGCTTAAATTACAGGCAAGGGAGGTTTAGGTTAGACATTAGGAAAAGAATTCTAACTGTCAGGATGATTAACCACCAGAATAAGTTGCCTAGGGAAGTTGTAGAACCTCCATCATTGGAAATTTTTAAGAGTAGGTTAGAAAAATACTTGTTAGAGATGTTCCAAAGGGGCAGCCGTGTTAGTCTAGTAAAGCAAAAAGAGCAAGGAGTGCCACAAGACTCCTTGCTTTTTTTGCTGTTAGAGATGGTTTAAGATAGTATTTGGTGCTGCCAAGGGACTGGACTTGATGATCTTTCATGGTCCCTTCCAGTTTCTATGACTCTTTAATGTTATTGTGATATCAGAGATAATGCAATCATTTATCACTATGCCTCACTCATTAATTTGCATGCTGTGGTTCTATTTGTTATTTTGTTAATCAATGATGTAGGGGGAACTGAACACAATGCAATCTTCTCTGTGGCTCCAGCTCATTGATGCTGCTGTAGTTCCCCAGGAGGTTGAGAAGACAAAAGCCAGGATATTCAAAATTAAAAAAGGTTTCCATGGCAACTTTTTATTTGCCATTTTATGCATTTTATTACTGTTAATAAAAAATTGTACTGCTGCAAGTTTATATAACTCTTTTAAGATACAAAATTAAATACAAAGATCTCTGTTCCATTTGTATACTGCAACAAGTTACTGTTGGAGTCAATGGGAGTTAGCTGAGTAAAGAATCAGCAAAATATGAATAAGCACTTTGGGATTTAGTTCATAAAGGAAACATGTTATTTCTTGCTCCCCCAAATTTACCAGCTGCTAGCAGTAAGATAAAGATGAAGATGATACAAGATTACATTTCTTGAACTAAATATTTTGAAGATTATTTTCTTACAGAAGTGGATTATGGAGGGTATGAAAGAACAGGATGGACAGTGAGGGTATGTCTACTCTACACTTACAATTTAATTGGAATTAATGAAGATTAATTCCAAGTAAATTAATGCATGGCTGCACTAGCTTTCATTATTTCAAACTAAGGAACTCCTTAGTTTGAAAACGCCTACTTCAAAGTTATAAAATCTTGCTTAACTTCAAAGTAATGATTAATTCAAATTTATTAGTTTGAATTAATCCAATGGAGTCACATTAATTCGAACTAGCCACTAGTTTGAATTAACACTGTTTGACCTTCTTCATCCTAGGGTGCCTTCCTCTTTCTATGTATTGGGTAGGGGAATGACCCTTCTTTGGTGCCATGTTGCCACAGTTCCCATGGTGCTCTCTTCCTAAATTGAACTAGCAAATCCTGCCCATGGACATGCTAGTTCAATTTGGGTTTCCAGTGGGGCCATGTTAGTTTGAATTAGCCATTATTAGTTCAAATTAATTAATTCAGACTAAGTTCATTCGAACTAACTTCTTTAGTGTAGACATAGCCTAAGAGGTCTCTTGATGTAGGATACAGCAAAACAGAAGGCTATCTTCAAGTGAAATTGGGAGCCATAGAGGGAGTAGTTGGATGGGTAGGAGGAGGCAGAACTGCAAGTGAGGACAAGATATAGGCTTTGCAGGTGGCAAGAAAGAATATTATCTAAAGTGATCACGAAGTGCAAAAAGACAGGAGTGTAATGAACAGAAAAAAGGTGGGAGCATTCTACTACATAGGGGAACAAGGCAAATGATTTTCTCTGCAGAATTTTTTATAGATTGAAGTACAGATGGCTGAGAGACAGGGGATGGGACAGTAAAATCTTAGCAATTAGTTAGTTTTAACTATAGGGTTTTCTGTTGTCTTAATCATTGTAGTATATGAGTCCTTCATTAACAACAATGAACTTAATTTCACAACATATTGATGTAGTAGAGAAGTAATCTAGGTGATGGATGACTAGGGAGTAGATAAACATTGAGCAGTGGATACAGTAAATAGACTACAGATTCTGGAAAAAAAAGAAGGAAGAAGAAATGCTAGGATTTAGGCATCTGATTAAAGCAAGCTTGTTTGCTTGAGAAGTGAACAAGGGACTCAGCGGGAGACTAGCATATTTGTAGAAGAGGTAAAAATTAAGGAAGAGATATTGAAAAGCATCTGTGTAATTTAAGTGCACAAGTCCAATTGATTGTCAATTCTAAATCATGTATGTGCTTTTGGAACTCCCATCCCACAACACAATAACAAAATTACAGGCTTCAGAGACAAGGAGAATGGAAATGAAGGCTAAGAGGTTAGATATTAAGAGAAAAAAATGTTATGTTCAATTTAAGAAAAATGAAGATGGTGGCTGGACATCCCAAAGAATTTGAGAGAGAGACATCTAAAAGTGCCTGACTGGTTGCAGGGTGGGAGAGGAGGCTTGGGATATAGGTGAATTTGGGGATAATTAGCACTGAAAGTCAAAACCACAAGAGGAATGATAGTGACATAAAGAACGAAGATGGGACTGAAAATGGGTTATTATGATCAGATATTGAATTATCTGACCACAAACAACACATTTGTGTAAGTATTTAAGCTTATCCTTCTAATTTATTGAAGATGTACTCTATTTTGATTCTCTCTCACAAAAAATATTCCCATCCCAATGTTGTATTACCTAAGCATGTATATGACATTATTAATTTTACCTGAATAATGAGAATAATGGTCTACAATAATAATTTTACCTGAATAATTAGAATAATGGTCTACAAGTTCGGGCAACTGTCCTTTTTTACTGCAAAATTCATGACATTAATTAAAGTATTGACTAGCACTGGACCCATATGTGAACTCTGCATGATTCTACTTGACAAGAAACCAGTAAAAATCACTGCTAGAATAATTAAGTCTATTGAGAAAATATACTGGCTATTTATTCACTCTGCCCCCTAATAAAATTACAAGGTGGATAGAAAACAAAATCAGAAGGCTGAACATTTAGTAATCATACATATGGGGATTTTTTAAGCACAATATTCCATTTTGCTTTTTGAACACCCTGTCACAAGATTCCATGGAGGACAACAGTTTTTTTAGATTGAATGTTTATGTGGATATTGACAACACCCTGAATAACAATAGCAATGAGTTAAAAAAACGTTAATAGCCTAGAGTTCTGGAAGGGATATAAATCCTCATGTTTTCGAGCACACGCTGATCTCAATCTAAGAGGGCTGTGAGACACTTTTCGCGTGAAAGGTGATTCAGCAGCTGACCTTTTCACAATCTCCTGTATCTCCTTCTGAAGAGGCCAGTACTGACCAATGCAAAGATAGGATACTGAAATAAATGGACCACTAAGCTCATCCAATACAGCAGCTGTTATATTCCCTTCCTTTATAAATAAGTTATATCCATTTTGAAGTGGTTCTATTTAATCCACAGCACTCATTTTAATTCATGAGTATATTATGTGGAGCCATATAAAATGCCATACTAAAGTTGAAATATACTATGTCTACTGAATTTTCCTTATCTGTTAAGCTTGTTATTCTATCAAGGAGTAAAACTGAGTGAGCGTAGCATGCTATTTTTATTAATCTGTTGTGCCTACGACTGAATTAATTCTGATGCTTACAAATAGATAGATAATTAGACATTTAGTTAAACTAGCTAGACTATTTCTCAGTCTTCTTTTTTCTTAAAAATAAATACTATTTAATTTTTTTGTTACCTAATTTTAGATTTGTTTTTGGCTTATTTCTTTTGGCCCAGATTTCAAAACATGAGCAATTATTATTAAGACCTTAAGCCATTTATTAAGTATTTGTATAAGTGATATGGTAATCTGAAGTGCTAAGATGATCATCAGTTCTCACAGTTGACAATTCTTGACTGTAAAGCTCATGAAGGCAGGAACATCTTTCTACATCTATTTGTACAGTAACATACCAAAATGAGGTACTGATTCTGGTATCTAAAGCAGATAATATACTTACCTAGCGCTGTCTCATAACAGTCTATGCCTGACACTGAGATTTCAAAATAAAAAGCATTGTGCATGCAATTATTATTCATAGTGTGACTGGATATAGTGACAGAAGTGTGTGTGTGCGCGCGCACGCGCGTGTGCATGTGCATGCTTACAATGGGAAGTTCCTTCAAAAACAATATAACAAAGGTACACTGCTATAAGTGACTGAGCCCTCATTCCCTGATGGGCCCCTCACATACAGATTACAGTGGAAAAAGAGAGAAAAGTCATTGGGCTTCCTTAAACAGGACAAGAAAGGATGCAGGAGAGAATGAATGATAATATGAGTTCCTTTCTTCAAGGGGAACTTTGCTAACAGTCTCATTTTGGCTGTCACTGTCTCAGACCTTAGCCTTGAGTTATAGGTCTCACTTAACTGTCTCTCTGTCTTAAGGATTCAGAGTTGCTTCGGTTAGAGCACAGGGTCTCAAATTCAAATCACTACGAAGGCCGCATGGGGACTAGCATGGTAGCCCAAGGGCTGCACCACTGAAACCTTTTCATACAAGAGTATTGCAAATATTGATAGCGATACTGTCATTGCAGGCCACAAGACATAACTTCAGGGGCTGCAAGTTTGAGACCTCTGGGCTAGAGGCTGAAAAAGTTTCTCCACACGCTTCTCATTGATCCTAGTTAGAGCTCCTTTTCTTTGTGGCTCACTACACAGGCATAATGGGAGTATCAGTGGAATCAGCTGTCTCCCCCATCTCACACCCAAGAGAAGAAAAGGAAAACATTGTGAAGAAAGAAAGAAAGAAAAGAAAGAAGCTGGGACGTGTAGCAGGATCTCAGAGAAGGGGAGGAGCACAGTGAAAGATAGAGGAAGATGGGGGTGAGAGAGAGAGAGAGAGAGAGAATTTTGTCTCTATTCAAGAACCCAAATGTATTCAACTTTCTTTTAAATTTAATATTCAGCCACAAAATCTGACCATGGAAAAGGATGTTCACCTGAGTCAATAGAAGTCTGTGAAAGAAGGGTGAAAAATGGGGGATAAGTAGAGACTCTAACTCATATTTTTGTCTAGATTGGAATGCTTGCAATTAATCTCTCTCTCTCTCTCTCAGTTTTCTGTGCCTGTAGTATTAATAGTTATGGGAAATCTGTAACAAAGACCCAAATACAAAGGCATTGCTATGAATCACAATTGTCCCTGAATTTCTGTGTTGCACAAGGGAGGATGGAGGGGGAGTGAGACTACTGCCTCACAGAATGCCCTATCCCTGTCTTACACACACACACACACACACACACACACACACACACACACACACACA
>ML681994.1:41893647-42037771 GCA_007922195.1 Podocnemis expansa
ACACACACACACACACACACACACACACACACACACACACACACACATATAAAATCAATATGGCTCTGCCAACATTTTGCTCCTTCCTGTCAATTTGTTTTTGAAGGCAAGCCAGGACTCTGTGGTATCTGTTTTCCCCTTTGCACTCAAATTCCCAGTTTGGGAAAAAGCTACATTTAGGGGATGAAGGTGTTAAACCCCTCTCTCCTTATGTGGTCACATAAGGCTAGGATTACAATCAAGACCACAGCTATTATATGTTGAATTATTTAATAAAACAGACGCACAGTTTTCATCATTACATATGATTTGAGACTTCTACATACATATCGTTCTCTCTGTATTTATATAGTATTCAGGACACTTAAAATTAAATTAATATGATTGAAATTTAATATGATAAAATTTAACATGATTTAAATCTAATATGATAAAAATAATTAAATAAATATGATACATTCATTACACATGTATTTATGAACAATTTAAGTGTTCATAACACTATACACTTATGAACATAGTGGTCTCAATCTTACTTCCTTTCATATCAGTGGGACTTTTGCCACTGATTTCACGTAATGTCAGATTAGATGCAGTATTTTTGTTCCATTAATGGATTTTGTGACTGACCATGGTCTATTCTAGCTGTATCTTCATTTCAGCTTTTGTTTAAAAAGTTTTTTTTAATTATTGTAGTAAAATACAGATGTAAACAGTATTCCATATGATTTTAGATCTATTTCTTCTTTCAGTTTATTGGTGCTTCCACATATTTTGAGAATAGCCAATATTAATGTGAATGGTAAAGGTTGGTAAAGATCTGATCAAAATGGCTAAAACAAGCAATTATAACTTTTTGTTAAAATAGTCTATTTTACAATGATAGGAACAATCTCATTCAATTCTCCTAGTTATACAGTACTACTGGACTACACAAATCTGCCTACTTTTTGCATATCTTTTACATCGCCTTGGTTGTCATTTTTTAATAAATGAGTTCCATTTATGTTTGAAAGTCATATTTTCCAAAATCTACAAACAGCATATGTAATGTAATATATTTATATAACAGATGCTTTCCCAATTTTCCTCAATTAATTTTATTCTGTATAGCAAAAACTGATGCTTAAGATTTTTTTTATGATTATTAATAGCTACTAAAATATTAATTCCAGTGGTGATTCTATTGTTTATTTCTATGATACTTAAACAGTGATAAGTCTTCCCTGGAAATTAACAAATACCATATTTGCTAGAGTGTCCAACAATCATCACTGCCTACTTCCCAATTTAATAATTGCAATCTGTGCCTGGATAGGGATGTGTACTGGCATTACGTTATTATGTGAATCAACTTTACTTAAACATTTATAATTAACTTTTATGGAAGAAAGACAAGAGAGACAATTGCTGCTGAGTGCAAAACTTTCCTTTCATAATTAGGAATCGGAATTTTTTTTTTTTTTTTTTGGAACTGAATGATCAAAGGATTTGGTATAGCTTACAGGAGAATCATAGGTTACAATTAACAAGCAGACAAAAAAGTAATGGATGCTAGGTTTTTAAAAAAATATTTAGAATAATTTATATATAAACATGTAAAACAAAGGGAACATTTCAGAATTTTTTTAAAGGAACGTTAGTAGTCGTTCTAGTGACAGGCATCGTATCCCCCCATCTGTATGAGAATGAAGTTAGACATGCAGTTCTACTAACTTGTTTTAAAGTGATTTTTAAAGTGAATATTGAAATAAACCACAACTTACTTGAAGATCCTGCTGAGCGTCTGTGTGGCTGATTATTTTTCTCTCTGTTCTGAGTCAAAGCACTTCCACTGATCATGGAAATAAGGTCTAAATCCGTGTCTTCTCTGCTTACCGGGCTTGCCTGGGAGCAGTGGGAGAGAATGTACACAATCATGAAACAAAATATGACATTTTCTGAATGCAGCTCACATTACCCCCAAATAAATAAACAGGCTCTGTCAAACAACCTTCTTCAAAATGATACCACAATCCTTTATTGCTGCCTCGGCTGAACCAATGCACTATGTCAAAGCATTTTTGTAAATAAGAGTCGATCTTAAAATTGTGGTTTGCCTTCTGAGTGAGTGCAACAACAAAAGAAAACTTTTTACTACAGTAATTTTGAAGAAAATCAATCTTGCAGACAGCTGATGAAACCTTAAAGAGCTTAAGATCATTTACTGACTAGTCTATTATTTAAGTCATAGTTGAATGCCAGAAATGTCATATCAGATTATTTTCTGCAATATTTATGTTTTATCCAGGGCAAGTATCAATTCTATCAATCAAGCATGTAGTAAGTAATTTTATCTTTTCGCGGTTTGCTACTTCACCCTGGCCATCAGAAAGCATTTAAATTATGCTTTAAGTAAGAGTATTATATTAATTATAATCTTCTAACATGCAATGGTGGTACTCATTGGTGATGGACATGAGATACGAACCCAAATAGAACAATGCAGAAATGAAATGTTCTCTCATTTTAACATGGGGTTCTTGATCTTGGGGGCTCAAATAGCATGGCAAAGAAACACATAGCAGGAAGACAGCATGCCCCATAGATGACAGACAACACTCTTAAGACCTTGAACCTACATGACTTAATGAGGACTCCCTTAGTTAGACGAGCTGAGATATTAATCCCAGCAAGAGCTACCCTGCAACACTCTTTCTTAGGGACCTAGACGCTCTACTGTGCTTTTAGGGTCAGATCTCTTTGTAATAGGGAGTGACATATTTTTAAAACAAAAGCAGATGAACAACATAAATATATTCAAAAAAATCTGAGCCTCCATTCCTGAGGGGAGTGGTCATTTCTCACGATGTATCTCCTCAATGAACGATGACAGCACAGTAATTATTTCTTTTCTGGAGAAGAAACTATTCCCATTCTATTCTAAAATAGAAATTCTATTTCTGTTTTATTCCATTTCCATTCTAAGAGACTAAACTAATCCAGATACATCCAAAAAAAAATTGAAGAAAGACTGCAACACACAGTGTATCACAGTAAGAAAGCGAACATATATCTTGAAGTTTCAGAGAGGCAACCATATTAGTCTAGTTCAGCAAAACAAACAAGGAGTCCTGTGGCACTTTTAAAAACTAAAAATATTATTTACTGCATGAGCTTTCACGAGTGAATCTGACTTCGAAAGATCCTGAAATGGAAAATGTAATATGTGTAGGGGAAAAATAAATGGAGTGAAGGGTAGGGCACAGGATCTGTAAAGATTATTTCACCAAATCAAACAAGTTGTTTTGATTCTAACAGTGTGGAACAATAGAAAACAAGGTGGGGAGATTAAAAGAGGGGGGGATCACCTGTTGTAAGGGGAGAACCAGCCCATAACTCTGCACAAATCTAAGTTAACAGTGTCAAATTTAATATCATTCTTTTGCTCATATCTGGTGCAGCAAAGCCTTTCTTAACAAGATCAATGTGAAAAGAGCCCTTACTTAAGCTTTTATCTGGAGCAGAGTGCATTCCATACAAAGTTATAACAAAGGTTGCAAGCAGTCTTAGTCCTTGTGCTCTTTTGAATGCAAAGACTACTGAAGTCTATCTAACATCATGAACAGTAGCAATTTTATGCTATATTATCACTACATAAAACACATGCACTCATATAGTAATACTTTTGTTACATTATTACTGTATAAAAACACACATACATTTATACATCTGTGTGTACACATCTGGGGTTCAGTTGTGACACTGCATGTCAGCTTGCTGTAGGTATCCTCAGCAGGAACTCAAAAGTTATTGTGCCTCAGTGCAGAGAGAAAAATGGCTGCCATGCCATCCCTCTTACCAGCATGCCCAAATAAGGTAAACCCTGGCTCTAAGTCCTCCCTCCATCCTCTGTAGAGTCTAGCAGTTATAGGATCTTGGATAGAAGTCAGTAGTCTTTGGATTCAAAAGAGCACAAGGACTAAGACTGCTCACAGCCTTTGTCATGACATTGTATGGAATGTAGTCTGCTCCAGATAAAAAGCGTAAGGGCTCTTTTTACATTTATCTTGTAAAGAAAGACTTTGCTGCACCAGACATGAGCAAAAGAATATTAATAAGAATATTGACTAATAAAGGTGAAACACCATTACTAACTTTTGGAAGGCATTCAGCCTATGTTGGCAGCACCATCTTGTTCTTGGGGGAAAAAATGCACAAGATAGAGGTTTTAAAGAGAACGGGCAAAAGGAACAAGAAAAGGCTGTGTCCTTTTTATCTTCTTTACAATATATAAAGAGGACCTGAAAAGCTATTTCAAAAGGGGGAGTGACTCTAAGGTTAAAATTTAGGCTTTTATGTACATTTTATGCATGAGTGAAAAATTAGGCAAATTATGATATGACAAGCACCAAAGAATTAAACCCTATTTTGTTCAGGTAGGACATCATTGTAACAAAAGTAGAAGTTTCTGAAGTCAGAGAGAATAAAAGAGCCATTAACTATAAGCTATCATGACAAAAGAACAACCTGTACATATTAAATTCCTGATCAAAGCTGAAATATGCAGCTATTGTAATAGCCATTCAAACTGCAACTAAATACTAACGGGTATCACTGGTGTGAAAAAGGAAATTTCAGAGAAGTAGAGCAAAAGATGTAGAAGAGAAAGAAAATGCATCCACGTTAACGGAGTGTAAGCAAGAGAACTTGCATGAGAATGGAACGAACCAAGCATTCACTCATTCTCTGAGAGAGTGACCTTTCTTTCTTTCAGTATCATGGTTTTTTTCATATCCCCACACCTCAATTTCCTTCTGTCAAATGAAGGCTGTTGTTTTGCGTGATTTGCAGACTGTCTGCACCACACTGCCTGTGACCCATAGTGCTGCCGGACAAAAGCAGATTTTCTTAAGGATGCAAGTAGGGAGAGAAACAAACAGATTTCCCCCCTCTGCCTCTGTAGTGCTTTTAGGATATGCTCCTTATCTGTGAAGTTGTGGGAGTCACAGTATAACAGCTCCTGGTTTTCCATCACCCAGAACAAGAGGAAATAATGATAAGTGAGTGGAATCTATTTTCATGTAGATACATTTCTTTTCCAGATTTCAAACCTCACTGAACTCCATGCTAAAGAAGGTTGTGGGAAGAAATAAAATGAAATTGTAATAATGGGGAAAGTGTCGAAGAGTGACTGTACAAATATAAAATGAACAATTTCTTACTGGAGTTGTTGCATACTTGGAAATGCAGCCTCTCATTCTTAGGGTAATGATATTTTTCTGTCCTCCCCAGTTGTTAAGAGCATTCCTTGACCTTTCATGCTACCTTTTCCACATACAAAAAAGTGCAGTAATCTTAGGGTTCAGGGAAGAGGCAACATTATTTTAGAATCTTGGAGAGTCTCCTTTGCATTAGCAGCTTTGAAACATTTTTCTAACAAAGTTCTAAAGGAGCAGCCAGGATAGTCTAGTAAAGAAAAAAAAGCAAGGAGTCTTGTGGCACTTAAAGACTAAGAGATTTATTTATCGCATGAACTTCCGTGGGAGAATATCCCACTTTCTCAAGCTGCCAACCAGATTTCCTCATCCTTGGAAACCAATAGTGGTCTTAGGGCATCCTCTATCTAATAAATAACTCCTTTAGACTATCGCTGGATTCAAATACAAACCATTTTAAGAGGATGTGAAGCACAATATGAGCTGTGAAACACTTTGCTCCATATTAGATGCTTATTTCTTGTCAGAAGTTGAACAGAAAGAATGAGATAAGAAAGCGACATAGCTCTGAAGGTTCTCATACTCCCTGCACTGTGTCCTGTAGCTGACACAGGTGAGGGGGCAGGATAATAAGCAAAGGAAAATAATCCCTGTCCTATTTTGCTCTCTACAGCAGAACTGGGAATGGAGAGAAAAAAAAGAGTCCCACACACCTACTACTTTCAATTGTACTTGGCACCTGTGGGGAAGACTCAGTTAAGTTTTTCTTAATCTCAACTTTATTAAGAACCAGGAAGTCTGGAGTGTGGAAATATGGAGAACTGTTTTTCTAGGATAGATGGATTATGGATGCATGGAGATAATGAAGAAGAGCAAGAGAAGGAGCTTACTGCTAAGAAATCAGAGTCTTGAGTGATTATCTCTGACAGCTCTCTATCCTTATTATTTCTATTCATCTGTGGCTGCAATTTTCAAACTGTCACCTGCAGAAGGGACAATAGCTTTACTCCTGCCCATCATCAGTAACCCATAATAATCCATTCCTTGCAATTACCCAGTATGTTAAATTTTACACAATTCAACTATGCCTTATTTTCTTTTATTAGGTTTTTGTTTTCTAATTTCTATTTTTGTCCATTTTCAAATAATCAACTTCAAAGATGCAGTCAGTTACATTTGTAACCCAGAATGTATTCTACATTCTTGGGCAGTACACAAGGTATATGCCATTTTCCCTGCTGTTTGCTTTTTTTTTTTTTGGGGGGGGGGGGGGTTAGTGGTCATTATTTTTTTAAAATTTTTATTTTTCCACAGGTTGCAAACTCTTTCACTTAATGGCAACAATCTCTCTCCTCTTCAGTGACAACATTAAGGAACTCTGAAAGGTGCCCTGGAAGTTTCTATTACAAAAATTGATTATTTTTGGCCTAATTTTCAGAAGTGCATGGGACTGCAGGTATTCAAGGTCTTAGAAAAATCAGGTTATTTATGTTTGTATCCCACTGGTATCAAGTACTTATGTACAATTTGATCATTCTAACACTAAACAAACAGAGCTAACAAATCATTCATATTTGCATTCTCTTTATTCCATGCAAGGCAGACTGCTTCCCAATGACAAAAATGTAATGTACTAATGTCTTTATAGTCTGTGCCCTTAAAATGTTGAAAAGATTTCAGTAATTTAAACAAGCATCCACACCCTAGTCCTGTGGAGCACAGACAGATAACTGTAACCCTGTGTAATGGACATTGTGACCAATGTCCAGCAAGACTCCATATTGTCAGTTTGGAACTCCTGCTTAAACAATGTACTTCATTTTGGATACTTGATGAAATCTGGTTTAGGTATATGCTGTATATGTTCTTTTAAATGTGTGAACAAGGTGTGTGAATGAAGGGCGTGTGTTTGTGAAAAGGCCAGTCTCAACTGCCAGCCTGTCCTGATGAACCATAAGTACCATCTAACTGGCTGAACAATGCAGACATCTCATTAAAGCAAACAGAAGGAGCCACCCCAGAAAGAAAAGAATAAAATACAATCAAGTCTGCAAGTGACTGGGGACCAATGATCTCCCAGGAACCCTGAGGCTACATGACACAGCAAATCCCATAGACTTACATGAAGGCCTGCAAGTATAAAAGATGGGTGAGAGTATGAAAACTTTGGGGTCTCATTCTGCAACTGACATCTTGGAGCATCGGATCATGACCGACAGAGGCCTGGCTCCCTCCTTGTGCCCAGCCTAGTTGGCCACTAGGCTGGCTCAAGCAACACATGAAAGGACTGGTAATTACATCACACCAGCTTGCAGAACTTTGTGTGTGTGCGCATTTTGCTATCCTTACTTATTTACAATAAATGTGGCATATTGCCTTGTCCCTCTGAATAAGATCCTGCTAGTCTTTTCTTTTTACTAGGGGGCGCTCTCCTGGGTGCCCTTTTTGGTATAACAGTCCTCTTATGCAATCTATACACCAAAAAATCTTTGAGGCTGTACCGATCACTAACAGGTGCATTTATACCAGATTTAATAGGAGTGGCTAGCTTTATGACTATTAATATTTGTTACTCTGCAGGCTGTGTTAAGAATAAGTACATCAAAGAACTGTCAATCGAAATAATATTATCTTTTTAAAACTCATTATTACAAAATGAAGTTTCATCCAAAACACACAAATGGCTTGATTCAAAGTCTACTGAAGTCAATAGAAATATTCCCCACAGATTTTAGTAGACTATGGATCAAGTCCAAGATATTTGGCAGGAATCTAACTCAATTTTGCATGTTAATTTCATTTTTAAGAACAGTGGTAATAAGCATCTCACCAGAATTCATGACACTATATTTAACTTTTCCCTATTTTACTCTTGGCTTTATTCCTATAAAAATCTGTTCAAATTAACTAGAAATTGTTTCATTCCACAGGAAAGTCCATCTGTATTGAACACAGCTTTAGATTTGTATATTTATTACTTCATTAAATTTGCAAGATCTTGAAAGATAAAAGACAATCTATAAATCTAAAATTCCAAAGGGGTGGCCCTGTTACTCTAGTTCAGCAAAACAAGCAAGGAGTCCTGTGGCACTTAAAGACTAACAAATTTATTTATTATATAAGCTTTCATGGGAGAAAATCCTACTTTGTCAGATGCTTTGAAGATCAGGGAACTTACAGAATGGGAGGAAGATAAATGCAGGGAAGTGTAAGACACAGGATCAGGTCATACTGAAACTGCAAATCAAAACAGTTGTTAAGATTCAAACACTGGGAAACAGCACATGGAGGAAGGTGAGCTCTTGTCACCTGTTGCAATGGGTGAAGAACCCATAGTCATGATTTAATCCTCCTTTCACACAATTAAATTTGCACACCAGTTCCAATTCTGCTGTTTCTCTTTGAAGTCTTGATGTCCTACTGACTTGCTTGAGCACAGCTGTTAAACAATCAACACAGTGATTAGGAAGATTGAAGTGCTCAGCAACTGGTTTTTGAGTGTTGTGATTTCTGATGTCAGTTTTGTTCCCATTTATTATTTTGCACAGAGACTGTCCTGTTTGTCCAAAAGATCATGTGATAAATAAATTTGCTGAACTACACTAACATGGGTACCCCTTTGAAAAGTGGCCGAGAGAGTCCAAATGGAGAGCACATCTTACGATAGTGTTGCATTAATATTCCAGATGAGGGAAAATGAAATAATTGAGAAACAATTTATTTTCAGTTACCTTAGTTTTGAGTGATATTGTAATACAACTCAATCACTTCATATTCCTGTATATTACCATTGTTAAAAATAATCAGTTTTGCTTCCAAGGATTTTAATTTTAGAGGGGTTGCACTTTAGTAATCTCGTATGCTTTGAACAAGGATAAAGAGTAGTGAAATCAAAGGTATTGTCCTTTGCACGTACACACACATATTACCTACTTCTACACAGGTTCTATATTGAGATAACCTCTTTTATTCACTGCCTGATGAATTTAAAAACACACAAGTAAGGAACATTCTATTGTTAAAGTCAATTTTGGGATCCCTTGTTTTTCACTGTACACCAAACAGATATGGACACATAGAAACATGAATAAAGATTGCAATAAATATTAAATATCACACTGAACACACCAAATATCTTCAATGGAAACAGTGGAAGTACCATGCTGAAAATTCTGTGTCCAGTCATGCTAAATGTTATCTTGTGGTTTGCATTAATAAATTTTAGTAATTCCTCCAACCCTCATGCAACTACATCACCAAGAATATTTGCCAAAATGGCACTAGGCTTTTAAATCACACTTGAATTAAGTACAGTTGCAAAACATAAGGCAACTTTAAGCTGCCCAAACCCATGAGAACAGAGGAACACCTAGGTAATTCTGTAGGTTGTGCCTTTTTCTCTAAACCGAGAATCTCAAACGTGCAGCCCGTGGGCCGTCCCCTAAAGTGGATTCCTGTGGCGCACAATGACACTATCATTATCGATATTTGCAGTATTGTTGTATGAAAAGGTTTCAGTGGTGCGTCCCTTGGGCTAAGATACTAGTCCTCATGTGGCCCTCTACTAGTCCTCATGCGGCCTATGTGGTGATCAGAGTTTGAAATCCCTGCTCTAAAACATAACGGACTTTAACCTGCATCATTAGTTTACAAAAAATAAACCAAAATAAAAAACAACAGAATAACCTGTTATAGAAAATACTTCAGAATATTTTAAAATCTCAATTGAAAAGGAAAGAAAAAGGCAAATGGTGAGGGCATTTTAATACTTAGAATTGGGTTTTTATTGCTTATGGAACAGAAATTCTAGAAATAAATACAATTTAACGAGCCCTTGTATGATAATCATGACATTAATGTCCAAATCCAATTTACAACCTTTTAGTACATGATATTGTGGACACATTTGGGTAATTTACATTTGTGACCTTTGTATGATTTAAGCACATTTCAACACACATGACTGAAACAGATGTAGGCCTAGACTCCTGAGCCAAGGGCTCTCCTGAGCTAGAGCCTAAAGGAATATTACAAACAAAAAGAAAACCCAAAAAGCTATATATGAAAGTTTTAAAAGTAATTCAATGTTATAATTTTTAAATCTTAAACCAAAAATAATATACATTTCTTTATGAAAATTATGCTTTTGTGGTGCAGGTGCACTCTTGTGTCCATGTGTAACCCACTGACCTCAATGGTATTTTGCCAAGAATCAGCCATGTGGATCTGATTTCAAGGATCAGAGTCTAAATAAAAAAAGATCATGCTTGTTTTTCAAGTTACACACACATTTGAAAATATCACCTATTAAGGTTTACATTATGGTTTTATGAACTGAAGTTTTACAATGAAATAAATATCTTACCACTAGCTGAACCCGTCCACCATTGAGTATATCTGGGTCTAAATCAGGCAAGAAGTGATTGCTGTGATAAAGTGACAAAAGAAGAAGTGATAAAAAACAGAGCAAATATTTCAGTAACACCTTATGTATACTGATTTTGATAAGAGACCTTTCCTGGAAGTACTACTGCTCAACAGAGAAAGCAACATATTCAGTTCAGTGTGATCAATTATTATTTTTATTCTGCTTCAATGCAAATTATATTTTAAGCATCTGAGTAGCTCAATTATGGTAATTACATTTTTTAAACTAGACTGAGATACAGTTTTCAAAATGCAAATTGGTCCATGACTGGAAACATAAAATATAGCTGTTTACTAACAGATCACAGATTACAACCATAGACTTTGACTCCAAACCAACTGAAGGAAATGAAAAGATTTCCTTTGACTTCAGTGGCCTTTGGTTCACTCTCACAATTGCCAGATCTTACCAAATCAATTATTATATCTACCTTCTGTAAGAAAGAAGCTTTTCGTTCAGTTAGATAAGTTTATCAGTAGGTTTACACATTGTGTTGTCACTGAAGTGAAAGAGAATTTTGCTACTATTTTCAGCTGGAGCAGAATTGGACAAAATAGCTAAATAACCTTAATAAATATTACATGCAATCATGCAGCTGTGTTGGTCCCACAATGTGGCACTCTGGGAAACATACTCAAACTCATGTTTCCCAGACCTAAAGAAGGGCTCTGTGTAAGCTCAAAAGCTTGTCTCTTTCACCAACTGAAGTTGGTCCAGTGAAGGATATTGCCACACTCACCTTATTGCTCTAGTACACATAATAATTTATTACATACATTTTCAAAGGTAAGTTAACATTTTAAAACTTCTACTCTGGTAAGATGCCATATTTTTTTACTTTAGAGAATCATCCTGTTTTCCTTTGCAAAACATTTTCACTAACATCAAAAGCACTAAACAGCTAGGGTGCCTGTACTGAACTATAATGGTATGTAAATGACAATACTATAAATCAGAGTTTTTCTTTCTTTTTTTTTAAATGCTGCTACTTACTCATCTGATATGCACAATTTAACGAAACCAAGAAAAAGTTATTTTTTTCCAAGTTCACAAAAACATATTAGTTTTCTTCAGAATTTTATTTTCACTTTTAAAAATATTTTAAAATAAGCTTACTAACGTGCTATATATTGACAACTAGCCTTTTTTTTAAAGTACTGAGCATCTGTGACTTAAATGGATAAATATTTATCATATATTTACTTTGGAAGTAAGAAATGTTAAACTGACTGTGTTTATATTACCATCTTAGTTTAAGAAAAAACAATTATTATAAATAAATATGTATTTGTATTTCATCTATTCAGTAATAAAAAAAAGAGTTAATACAGAACAGGGTATTAAAATCATTTATTCAAATGTACTATAAAAGCATCAGTGTAGTATTTTCTTAACTTATTCTATCTGTGCTTCAAAGATAAAGTAAAATACCTATTATTCATTCATAAAGTTGTATTTAGTTTCTTAACTTATCCTAACAACATATGCAGTGTATCTAATTAGCTATTGCTCTAAAATTATTTGAATGCATTATATAACAAGAGAATTAAGCCCATCTCAAGAACAATATATTTTTTCCTAATCGTCATAGAATATAATTCCTCATGATTCTGGTGTAAAGTTACTTATATATTTTACCAATAGATGATGCATGTTGGGTAGCATACCAATTCACTATCAGTCGCAGAAGAGGCATCTATAAAATTATTAAATCAGTTTTAATGGGAGTCTGTTGCGGACCTGGCAATGTGTACTGGCCTATAGCAACAAAGCCATGTTTGTTTTAGGACAATTAACTTAGGTTTCACTTTACAAGAGGTATTTAACATACACAAATCTAATTTAAAAGGCAATGACCTCACCATTTAACATTTCTTGAGCTAGTTGCTTCATAATCTCCGACCTGTGTGTGAAGCCATTCATAAGTAAGTTCTTTGCTTCTTTGTAATTTCTCAGTTGCAGTAGTAACCAGGTTTACAAATTCTTCTTCCTTACCTGAGGATGGGAAAGAAATCCTTATCTTCCATTGTTATTTGAGAATGACAGAGTGAAAGAGTAATCATCAGACTCTGCAAACATCAAAAAATGCTTCTAAGGAAGCAAATAAACCCACAAATATCCACTTTATCTGCAGAGGGTCCAAAGCACTCTGGATTACTTTTATATTTTTTTTCTCCCCCCTTTCAAGGGCAAGTGTCTCCAATGGAAAGATTGCAAAGCATCCTTATAAAATAGCTGAGAAATAAGTTTATATCTGGGGCCTTACAGCCCTGCTTAGTGCAACATCTATGCGCCCCACAACTATTAATGAATTTATCTTTATTTTTCCCCTGGAAAGTCAAAAGCATCATTATACTCATTTTCCAGATGGAACTAAAGCACACATCACTTGCTCCACATCACACAAGAAGTTGACAAGCTCCAAAGGGGCAGCCATATTAGTTTAGCTCAGTGAAAGAAACAAGGAGTCCTGTGGCACTTAAAGACTAACAAATTTATTTATTTCATGAGGTTTCATGGCAGAAAATCCCACTTCGTCAGATGCTTTGAAGACAGGGGAACTTACAGAATGGAATGAAATAAAGTGTAAGTCATGGGAATGGGTTGCACTGTATCAGCAAATCATAACACTTGCAAAGATTCAAATACTGGGGAACAGCATACAGAGGAATGTGAGGTCAAATCACCTGTTGTAATCAGAGAAAAATCTAATGCCCCTATTAAGTCCTGAGGCAGTACAACTGAATTTACAAATAAATTCGATCTCAACAGAATCTCAACTAACATTACTCCTAACTGTCCAGCTTCAGCTGCCTCCAAATAATAATTTCATGTTAAGATTATCTATCCTAACTAAGTATTAGCAAAGGTTTGTTTCTGGAAGAAATCTTGATAAAGAATTAGAATAACCACAAGAACTTTATTTCTGAGCATTGGGGGTTCATGGGGTGGAAACAAAGGGAAGGAGGCAAAGGGAGACAGGAAGTAGCACATACAATAAACGATAATAAAAATTACATACTGTAGTTTTTAACTGGCAAGTTGTGCTCCCCAAATTATTGTTAATAATTTGCTATGTGTATGGTTTGGATTTCTGACTGTGTTATGTCTGGGGAACACTGCCAATTATTTTATTCATGGCAATGCAAAACACACATACATCCAGTTACTTAAAAAAGGAAGTGATCAAGATAAATGTAAGTACATTAAACTGACAAATGTTTGAACTGATTTTTAAATCACATCTGCTATTTAACACAATGGCCACTTTCCATATTACATTAAATACTGTTTTTGTTTTCTCAAATGGGCATATGCTGTGCAGTCATTGCTTAGAAATGCATCAGCAAAATCTTTTCTATTGTCACTCATTTAAACATATCTATGTGTTTAATTCTTACTGCTAATGTCTTGAGATTTTCCTTGACTCTTTTACTTATACAGAAAAATACTATAAAAAGATTAATAAATGTTAATTACTCTTGTTCCATTTATAAATCTTCAAAACCACCCATAAAAAGTTCATGTGTTGGGGAGGGGCTGTTATTTGTTATTGATCTGACAGCATTCCTAGATTAAAACTTAAGGAATTTTGTCAGCCTGTGGTCTGATTTTCAAAGGTACTGAACACCTATACATACCACAGAAACCATAAAGGGTTGCAGACCTTCACCATCTTTGAAAATCAGGCATATTTATTTGCTAATCAAGGACAGCTCTTGTAATTTCATGTTAAAGGGAACTTTTGACTATTCAAAGATAAGTAACAATAACAAGACCAACAATGAGCTCTTATTTCATCAGTAGACCTCAAGGTACTTTACAAAAGGAGTTGATGTCTTTGTCCCCCATTTTACAGATGGGGAATAATAAGGCATGGCAGCAAAGTGAGTTGCTGAAGGTCAGCCAGTATGGCTGGAAGCAGACCCAAGAACAGAATCTAGGGCTCCTGAGTCCCAGTACAGTGGTCTAACCACTAGGCAATGCAAGAAAACCAAACAAATTTCAGAAGTACTTAAAATAATACACATTTAGTGATAATTTCTAAGATTTCAGTGTATCAGACTTTACCCACATGATACACGAACTTTAATTATTTAAGATCATAAAACTCTTAAAGATGGCATTAATGCAGTAGTGATTTTTAGGTGTCGCCATTCAACACTCAGCATGAACAAAAAGCACTTGCAACCTATTATGTATTACACATTGACAGGGCATGAGCCTTGAATCAATATAAATGTCTCTTGGGTAGATAAGATCCTCACAATTCTCTATGTCCAACCTTTTTCATCAGTCTTGGACTCCAGAAAATGCAGTTTACTGATGTAAAATGAGGGAGCAATTAACATGGTTCTCTAAATGATTCTGTTTGATATAAGGAGAAACTTTCAAACATAAAAAAATACTTGAAGGTCATTTCATGTCTCTAGTTTTATGCCAGTTATTTTTCTGGTCTTATTAAGATGGAAAGTAATGCCTGAGAACTAACTATTAACATCTCCTCAAAATGCTAGGAAACTATTTCAATGTAGGTAGGTTAATAGCCAGGTACAAATAGCTTGCTATTTCCCCAGTAGCAAAAGTTAATTTGAACCTGTAAGTTCAAAATAATAAGTTCAAAGTTAGTTTGAGTTAACCTCGAACCTCACTAGTTCAAATTAACATGTTCAAACTAATGTTAGTTTGAACCAGTCCACATTGTTAGTTTGAACTAAGCACCAGTAGTTACTAGTTAGAGCTAACCGTTCCTTAGTTCGAACTAAGGAATTTCTTAGTTCAAACTAAGGAAAGGCTAATGTAGATTGGGACAAATTTAGCTCAAATTAAGCCTCCTTAATTCAAACTAAATTGGAAATGTAGACATAGCCGCTGAGAATAATATTTTAGATTATTTACAATATTCTAAATATTGTAACATAGGCAAGTAGGAAATATGCAGTGCACTGAGTAGGGACTTTTAGGTGACATCTACACTTGGAGCTAGGCATGTGATTCCTAGTGTGTTAAAAGTAGCAAAGTATCTGCAGTGGTGACCAGCATCACAGGCTAGCTGCCTTGAGTATTTATTCAGGGGTCCAGGTGTTTCCCAGTGAGCCCAATTATTTTTCAAAAGTGAATGTACTATATATAAAATGGAAATATCTCAAAGGAATGCTGTCTCCAGCCAGGAAAATGAACTCTAAACCAACAGGCAGCCAGAGGCTTCCAAAGGTACTAAGGAAAAATACTAAGTACATGGAGTATTGTGTAGACAGACCTTTTTTGATCTATCCACAACAGAAAGAGTCCTGGAGAAAATAATTGAGGCATACATAACTAGAAGCTAGTAAAATGATGACAACCTTGAATTCTTCCCTAAAACACTCTTCCCTTCCACACCAGACTTCAAGGAGAAGATTAATAAGATCCTCCACAATCTCCTGACCCTCTTCTCCTCTAATCTTTCCATCCGCCCTAGTGGTCCCATCCTTTTCAAATTCTGACCTCCATTCACTCCACACTCATTCTCTAGCTCTTGCATCTCACACTACAAGCATATTCTAGTCTCGCTGATGCTCAAAAAGCAATTACTCAAATAGGGCCAGGACCTTGGCTAGTCAGTTCTACTTTTTCTTTATGAGGTCATCCTCTTCCTCCCCTATTTCAATTTTCTTGACAGCCACCTCAAATCTGCACCCCAAACCCTATCTCTGGGTGATCTCTTCCACTCACATGGCTCTAACTACCTGAAAAATTACAGAACCTACCTCTCCACTCCTGGCCTGCCTCCCTCCATTTAATACTGTAATTCAACTGTTCTCTTCAACATTAATATGACTTATTCTAATGAAAGACACAGTTTTCACAGTAGTAAAGTTAACTATTTAGTTTTCTCAGAGTCGTAAAATTAACAATTAACATTTTACAGTCTATTATTTAAATTGTATTAAAATTATCCACAAGACTTTTTTCTTGGTAGATGATTGAATACTTTTTTTATGGTTTAGAAACAAAGTTAAGAAAAAGGTAGTTTGGCCACTGTTATGGGTAAGTCAGCAATCAAGAATTTGGCAATGAATATTGGGACTCAAATTAGTAACTAAGGTTCAGGACTACTGTTACTCCTTGGTAAGGAAACTGGGATGAGAAAAAAAAATCCAAGATTAGCAAGTAGAATACTGTAGAATTTTTCTCTTTTGAAGTATAGATCCACATTAACTGGTTCACAGATAACTAAAATGACAATGTCCACTCTTGTATTTATATTCAGCATTGCTCTGGTAAATATTGTTCTGTCATGTTACAACACTGACATTTTAAAGAGATACATTGTGCCAGGTATGTGGGGCAAAGTGATAGATGTCCTTTTTTGATTCTGCACCTGACATAATGGCCAGACTCAAATGGTTAATCAAGGGAACCATGTAGAAGAAAGATATGACAGAACTAAATGGTACATATATGCTGAAATACTAAGATTCTAACTGTTGTTTAGATTTATAAGGAACAATTCACCTCACCTCCACAATGTCAGTGCTACTATTTCTAAGACAAGGCTTAGAAAGAAAGCAGTCTTTCATTTCTTGTATTCTGGATGAATATCAAATTTTTGTAACATTTGTGCCAGCATTCAGATCTAACATTCAGATTCTTGAAACCTATGAGGCTTCATTAAGAAAAACAGCAGACAGATATCATGGAAATACCATCTGTGGATCCAAAGTAAAGATTACAGGTTATAATGGAAACAGTTATTTTAAGTGATCATAAACATTTGCTCCAGCTTACAGATATAAGATATCCATATTAGGAATGAAACCATGTAAAAATATGAAAAAAATACCTTTGACTTATGTCACTTGAGCACCAAAGATTTTCCCTTTTCCCCATCTATGGTCCTTGCATGCCCCCATCACAATGTTATCTGAGAAGCTTTCAATGTATTTATCATCTTTGAATGTATTTGTCCACATAACACCCTAGGTACCAAAACTGTCTACATTTCATAAATCAGAAAATATGTCACAGAGAGGTTTACCTGCCAAAGCTCTCATAGACTGCCTGTAGCAAAACAAGGTATTGAACCTGGGTCTCCTAGGTTGCAGCTTAGGGCCCCCAACCACCAACCATTCTTTATGTCCTTTTTCAATGACCTTGGCCCACTGTGGGAACTGAAATATTGGGACTATTAGAAAAAACAACATCAATCAACTCAGAAATGTGTAATTACCATTTGCTAAATCTCTTTGGAAGACCATTCATTTAAGTGCTAGAGCTAGGCTCAGATGGATAAGCATTTTATTGGTGAATGTTAGTAAATGTTTATTTCATGGTACACAAAAACAGAAAAATATTTGTATCAATAATAATGGAAATTTCAGCTAGGCAAAGTAAGAAACATGTTGCTTGAGAACTTGTTAGAGTTTGCTTTAAGGATATTTACTTTGTATATTCTGACATATAATGTTGACAATTCATGTTTTAATGATAACAAAGCTTTAACTGTTTTAATCTTACCATCTCTTATAATTAAATAAACATTGTTTGCTCCCCCATACTTCCTATGAAAATTTACATTGATGAAAACAAAAAAATGCTGAGGCATAACTTCATGCAACAAAAATTTAAATGGATAAAATTTAAAAAATGCCTAAAATAAAGATTATTATTATCAATCCTAAATATAAAAGACTAAAAATCAAATTTTGCAGCCTGGATATAACATGAATAACTAAGTCATCAGTAACTGGATGTTTCAAAATACTTTGTTTCCACAGATCCATTTTGGAGCCCAGATGTCATGTTATATAAACTTCAAAAATTGACTGCACATTACTACACAAGCAGACTGGTTCAAAGTCTGAAGTCATAAAGAAGACGGACAGGTTTCTCCTTCCTCAGTTTTCTGAAATACAGAACAACATCAAAGTAGTGGGATTGTTGGGATTGGAGGAGAGGCAAATATGGATCTCTGAAGGCCATACTGCATATTTGGAATAGCTGCAAATGCTGTGGCATACCAGCCCCTTCTAGATATTTTACACTCTATATTTAGAGCCACACACTGAAGGTAGTTGAAGCATGACTCAGAGTCAAACCCATCTAGTGGATTATCAGTTATGAGTATTACCATAGCACATAGGTGTCCTAAATCATGGACCAGGACCTCATTACATTAGGTGCTGCACAAAAGAACAAAAACAACATCTGCCCCAAGAGTTAACAATCTAAGGATAAAATAAGAGACAACAGATGAACACCAGGCTGACAGAGGAGCACAATGAACAAGGAAGCAATCAACATTCACAAACCACAAATAATACATAATGGATTTACTAGGGCCATCAGAAACAACAAGATGCACCATGGCATCATTAGGATAATGATTTTGTGTTACAGTATAAAGATCAAACCACCCATAATCCTCAACTCAGCCCTTAAGGGCAGTCCAATTCAGCAGTATAAATACAACACAGCAAACCTTCCATCCTATTCCCTTGGCCGGTAGGCTTCTGCCCATATACAGAGTGACCATATGTCCTGATGTTATCGGGATTATCCCACTATTAGGAGCTTGATCTTATTTAGCCAACTATGTCCTCTGAAAAAAAGTTTCCTTATTATTCACATTTGCCATCTGATCTCCCTACCTATAGTGCCCTGGGAGTTGGAAGTGGAGGTGCTACTGCTGGCTCTTTGCCTCAACATCAAGAACAATTCTGGATAAACAATTTGCATCAAATTTTTCAAAGCCTCTCTGTGAATTTTAGAGATGAACCCTGGGAGCCTGTAGAAACTACCCTAACTCTACTAGAACTGGCTTTAAGGCCATATGTTAGTTGAATTCCAGAGTGTAAATAACAGATCTGCATAGAAAGGATGATACAGTCTCAACACTTAAGGGAATTGTCAAATGCAATAAGCCATCTGAAGGACTTTAAAAATATTGGGTCATACTCAGTTAATAAAAGAATACCTGATTTACATTAATCTTATGGAGCAAATTTGCCCAAAGAATCTCTCACAATCTGTGGAAAAAAAGTGGTAGACTGATTGCTGGTTTCTGAGCCTGAAGCACATTATCTTATTTTTATAAGGAACTATCAGAAGGGGATGAGATATCAAAGCCTAGAGAGCACTCAAGCACATGAGAGTGACAATAATGACCAGGTACAGAAAAAGTAAAGAACATTCATGAAGTGATTCAAAAAGAAGGGTCCATGAATTTGCTGAACCTGATATTCATATTGCAGAAATTTGCTATGCATTCTAGTAAACAGTGCAAGTGTAGCACCTTCTTTCAGAGAATAAGCAAAAACCAATTTTCATAGAAAGTAAGTAATCTACAATGCAAGGTATCAAAAGAAGAATGGAGGTATCAGAGCTTTGTTTGAAATACAAATAGAAAAATGCTCCCACTTTAAAGCACAGGTTTCTGACTAGTGGCCTTCTCAATTGTCATTGAGTGGAAGAAAGCAGTTTCAGGAAACTCATTCTACTGTCCCTAGATTTTCAGTGTGAGGGTAAAATACCAAAAATATTGGGCAGAATTTTCTCTTCTTGGCTTAGACTTATTCCTTTACTTAGAGACGTATACACTCAGCATATGGGTGTATTTCTTTTTCCTTACTTGATGATGGTTTAGATCTGACTCTGAAGGTTCTAGGGTGGCAAGCAAGCCACAACACATGCTGGAGCTTACCTAGTGTGAGAAGTGTCCTTTCTAAGGGTCTCAGAAGCCATGTTGTCAAAGCAGAGGAGTCCGTTACCGTCCTCCACTTCTCTGAGAGTAAATGAGGAAAATAGGCTGTGAAATACTGTCCAGCCTATTAATTATTGCAACATTTTTTTTGGTGGGGCATGATGGGCACAGGAAAGGGAAATATTTGGAATATGTGGGTATAAAAAACCTAAACAAAGTTTTATTTATTTATTTTAAGATGAAATTATTAAGTGACAATACTGCACTTAGCTTGCATCAACCCAAGTACTTAAAGCACGGAAATGATTTGTTAGGGCTGGTATAAAATGACTTCAATGGAGCTACATTGATTTACACCAGATGAGTATTTATCCAAAACCTTCTCTAAAGTGAAAATAAATACATAATTTCAGCACACCTCACATTGCTACTTAAAAAAAAAACCCTTACATTATTGGACTATGTTTATCTTGATTTTAATATCTAAATATTTTATTTTAAAGGATATGCTAACTAAGATATTATACCTTAACATTTGTCAATTGATAACAGGACTTTTTTGTATGCACTTGTAACAGCAGTTTCCTTAGAGTAATGCTATAAATGTTTATTAAGAAAAATGCACACTTTATCAATGTATGGTAAAATTATGAATGCACATAGGCTTGTATGTTATGTTATCAATACATACATATTTGTGTTTCATTTTAAAAGGTTTTATCTTGCATTATATTTCAACTACTGAAGAAAACTGTATTTATTTTTGGTTCAGAGTTATGGTTGCTATATCATGATGAAATATCTATTCCTCGTACTAGATATGAGTATTATAACAGTACTAATACTATTTTTGTAGTAGATAAGAGTATTATAATAACTACGTATGGCTGCATCAGTGTAAGAAATGCAGCAATTCAACAACTTATAATAAATCATATTATACTGAATTGTTATGTACACTCATACAAATAATATACAAACAGTGTACACAGAATGATGTAAAGATTTATGAATAATTTATAATTTCCAGAGGCACCAGTGAAGATCAGACTTCTTTTTGTGCTATGTACTGTACAAACAAGGACTGATGCAATACTTAACTGAAGTCAATGGAAAGAATCATACTGATTTTGATCGACACTATATCAAGTTCACACACAGGAAGACAGAAAGCTTGTATCTAAAAAAACTAGTGAGTGATGTTGGTGGAGAAGGATATCATAAAATGCATACTATTTAAAATATATTTTCAATTTGTACATACTTATAAATAGATAAAATGCCAGCCATCCCCATCTTTCCTTCAAGTCATAATTCATTTTTTGACTTGTACACAGAAGTGGTTCTTGAGGTTCTTGTCCGTTCTTGACGGACAAGGTCTTATGGACCAGTTCAAGGAAGACATTCCATGTATAAGGGGAAACATAGAGAAAGGAACTGAATTATTTGAAAATTTATTGTTTTAGCCCTTATGGAACATTTCGTATTTCTACACCAAGGAGCTCAAAGGACTCTACAAAATATTCCTTAATGAAATCTCAGTTGCTTGGAAAACAGATTCCTGACTTGCTTACACAACTACAGTTGTTTCTGAACCAATTTACTTACAACTGGTGTAACCCCTTAGCATAGGCACTTTTAAAATGATTTAAGAGTGTCAGCCTAAGGGGGTTGCATCAAATTTAACAGCAGCTGATGCTTTTGTCGTGTCTCTTTAATTTCTCTTCATTGTTAGTTTTTTTTATGCATCTCTAACAATTCTCAAGAACTCCATAACTGTGATATTTTTAGAAGAATTGTTTCATTACTGTCTATTCCTACCCTTCGCTTGCAACCTTCATGCCAACTCTACATGTTCAGTCCTTGTCTCTGGCACTAAGCAGGCAAAATATATAGTCCCTAGCCCAGCACAAGAAATGTCTGACAATGTGTCTTTGTAATGTTCAAATAAAACTATACTAGTAACATGCTGTCATCCCAGGTCAGAAGACCTCACAATGATAACAAAATTGTCTCCACCACCATAAACCAAATAAGAAAATTCTACATTATCTGTAACAGCCACTGTCACAGAAACTATGGAATTTAACAGACAAATTGGGAAATACCTCATGCCTGCTTTTGAGCGTGTTTAGAAGCACTCAGAATCCACAGTTTCTCCAAGGCAGAGCTGAAGAAAGTTACAAGGAAAAGAGAAAAAGACACCATAAAAAGAAAAGCTCCAAAGTAGCAGTCATGCTAGTCTAGGTTCAGCAAAACAAACAAGGAGGTCTGTCGCACTTTTGAAGACTAACAAATTTACTTATTGCATGACTTTTCACGGGAGAAAATCCAACTTCATCAGACACTTCCCACCTTCAAAGCATCTGACGAAGTAGGATTTTTCCCTCATGAAAGCTCACATGATAAATAAATTTGTTAGCCTTTAAAAGTGCCACAAGGACTCCTTGTTTGTTTTTCATAAGAAGAAAGTCATGCAAAATAAAAATTTAAATTCTATTAGATTCTTGCAACACAAAACAGCATGAACAAAAATGATAGTGGACTTAGAACAGCCCAAGAAATTAAGAAGTCCCACATTAATTAGGAATATTTACAATATATGGTTTTTGCATTTAGATAAATGTTCTAATAACTGAAAGTTAAGTACATGCTTAACATTTTTGTGTGCTACAGCAGAATTTCTTCTACTCCTTGATCTGAAAGAAAAATGAATTGATTAGAAACAGCATGTTAAAAATATTCTTAAAGAGACTAGCATATCACAGCAGTGAGATGATAAAATGTTAATAAAAAACACACAAATTTATCATCAGTGGGTGCATCATAGTCCCCAAAATACCCGTTCAAATCTCAGAAGCAAGCGGCTCCCCCCACTCTGGTTCAGTTGCTGCAGCAGAGAGTGCAGAAGTGTGTCTGGATGGCATCATAGTCCCCCAAATGACAACAGTTTCAGCAGAGCCTCTCCCTCCGAATTCTAGCTATCATTATGATAATACAGAAGAAAAGAATTTACTGTAGTAAAACAGTAATTAACAGCAAGGTATGTAAATGCTAAGACTTAAAATTCTTTATCCTACTTACATTCTCCCAGATTTTAACCAGGTTCTACAATTTTCATCTAGCTAGACCTTAGATCATCTCACTTTGAGGTGGCCTGGGAGCTCACCGGTTTTGCTTTTTGTATACACTTAATTGTTTAATGATACGGATTTCACCCTGTAGCAGTACTGCCAGGATGCATAGGAGAAAGAGTATTTCATATTGGCAGAAAGATTTGGGAACAAGAAGCACTTTGAACATGGAAGTAAGACAAAGCTTTTGCTGCATAACTTGTCCAACATATTATAAGACATTCATAGTCACAGATCAGTGATACAGTAATTATTTGATATTTGTACACTTATTAAAAAATCCATTACATCCATCATATTAGGTGACTGACATATAATGAACAGGGAATTTGTTCATGAAACGTATTCTAAGTATTTGCAAAATGCATATTTCAAAATAATGTTTCAAAGAGATTTTTGTGGCCTATGTGATGATTTAGCATATGTAGCCCAAACTACAAGCACAGCCTGACAAAAAGCTAAGCAAGCAGACCTGGCTAAGAATCAGGAGTCATGCTTATTATGTAGAATTCTCAAGGGTATCTTGCAATCAGAGGTCACAATCGAGGCAACAGAAGCAATGTCACGATATCAGAGAAAGGGCCAATTCAGACCTGCTCCCTGACAGTCAGTAAGGTCAGGGCTTGCAACAAATAATTGTATCAAAAGGGAATATTCTCTGCACACTTTTAGAACTGTCATCAGAACAAACAAGGCTAGGTCATCTCGAGGTTAAATCTGAACTCTCTGCCAAATACCTTATAGCTCATTGTTTTATGTTTAATTAGCTATTAATTTCTTACTTTAAAGAGAAACCTCTATCAGCTGCTATGGAAGATTTTCTTAATTGATTTTACTTTGATATACATATTAAGCTTATTAGAAATAACTATAAGATATTTGTAATTAAATCCTTAATTAAATCAATAAAAGATATCTCTTTTCTCTTCATGGGCTTCCAAAGGCTTCATGATAGAGCACAACAATGATGTAACAATTTTAAGAGAAATGACCCTCTGCAGTTTAGTGAGCCTAATGATCAGTCTGCACTTGAAACCATAACTTAAATAACAAACATATTCCACTTTTTGTATAAGGAATGTGAAAGTGGAGGTTAATTGCTACTCTTGTCTCGCTATTTTTATTACTTTCTACCTAATGTGCTACAGGGGTCCAAACACGATCCTCATCACCAGGTTTTTAATTGCAATGAATTAATTTATGCAATTATAATGAAATATCAGACATTTTAATCCAAAAGTGCGTATGTAAGGAAAAATTATCTTGCATGTTCATCTGTGTAAGCTTTTATTGCAGATCATGATCTCTGCAATGCTTTTTAAATGTTTATAAGCATAAAATATTGAGTCACAGCTAAGAAACGTTAAGTTTACCAGTTGGAAAATACAGTATATTCACATTGTTCTCCACACAGTATTAGTTGTACAGTGATAAGTTTCCAAATCTATTTAAAACTTGAAACTCAATATTTTGTTTTAAAATTGAATATTCTGTTTTTTATTTTTTTCTTTTTGAATATATACATAGGCAAGATAAAATATTTAAAGCACACACACCAAAAAGCACTATGGTGTAACTCCAGACTAAAACTGCCTTCTTTATAAACACTACCAATGTACAGCTATGACATGACCATTGAAAAGTGTGTGTACTGTACATGTTAATATTTGAAATTTAAAATATGTAGATTATATAATACATTCTATAAGTTAATATAAAACTGACTAGATATTATATCATTCTACAATTCCTTTATTCAAATATTTGAATAATGTGTAACCATACCTACAATTACTTGTAAAAGCTTCTAAATCTAGCATGCCTACTTTCTATTTTTGTAGATTATATGAATTGTGTAAAAGGTACAGACTTTGTTCATTTTATTTAATAACACTATAGTTTCAATATCTAAGTTTCAATTTTGTAGTCTTTTTCAATGTTTTATTTAAAGGAATGCTTCACATCATCAAAAGAGGTTATAATGCTGACCCACAACTTTATTAGTAATAAAAAAAGAAAAATACTAAAAGTGTGTGTTTAATATAAAAAAAGTTGTCACAAGGAAACAGCTTTTTCAGAATGCTGTAGATCTCTGACCTCATTAAGACAAATAATCCTTCATAACACTGCAGATCCTATCCACAGAATAGAAAACTGAGAGATTTTCATAAAAGATGTCAGTCAATTACATTTTCAGTTGAACAAAATACCCTTGTAAAGGTATTCCTTGTCCTAATCCAGTCTCCTAAAGTTATTTTACCAGTTAAGATAGATGATTACAGGGATTTCTATTATAACGTATACATTTATAGAATGCTTTATTTTCTTTGCTGTGGGATTTAAAATGTATCATGTTGCAAATCATAACAAGACTTACAAAGGAATTGTTTCTATTAATTCATTTGCTTGCTAGATTCATAATTGTGTGCTCCTAACTCATTTTTGTGGAGTGAAAATGTGTGACATTTGGCAATCTTTTTTGAATATGCATTGTGTACCTAAATGCTTTGTGTTTCCCGTCAAAAAGGCTATTTGCATACCTAAATGAGTTAAATGTTTGGAATATTTAGCAATCCAAAACTAAATAAGATAACTTCCTTTGATTAATGACTTTCTGGAATATAAAACTGGAACCCTGGTATTGGAATATTGTTTTAAATAGCATGGACATATGTCATCCAAGCACATGGCAACTACTTCAACGATTATTTTTAACTACACAAGTTCAAGTGTTGTAAAACTTTATTGAGAAAATAATTTAACTAAACTTACTCTTCCTCAACCCCTCCAACCAAATCCATTTGGATTTAACTTGTTGCTAAAATTATCTGTCGTTTGCACTCGAAGACCTAGGTCACAACCTTACTTAGGGACAGGAAATAGTTATCAGGTCATTGAATGGTCAGATGAAAAAGGATTTGAAATGCTTTAGCACTCAGGGGTCTATTCATCCAAAATGATTGCCTTATGCAGTGTAAAAAGCGGTGGATTTTAACTGCACTCAACTTATTCATCTATAAATTGGTTTCAAGGCAGAAAATATTTGCTTTATGTTACCCAGCACCTGATCACAGACAATCAAATAAATAAATAAATAGGAGAAACTTCAGATACTGTAAATTACTGTTCATCTATCTTATTCAAGAATGACAAAAACTGCAATCAGAAATTATTGGCCTAATCTTGTTCCACTTATTAAAGTCCACAGAAGTTAGCCATTAATGTAAAAAAGAGCAAGATTTAACACTATTTTGTAAAAAAAGTAAAGTCCTCCCCCTCGTTCAAAGAAAGGTAAGGTTAGGTGTGAATACCCAGGTGTCAAAGCTCACACATTCCTTTATAGTAGGTTGGGGCTGTAAAGGGTTTTGGCAGTTTCTCAAAAAAAAAAAAAAAAAGAAAAAAAAAGAAAAGAAAAGAGTTTTGGCATAGAAGATTCAAGAACATATTAAAGTCAGATAACCTCACAAGCTGCTTTCTGTAGGTCATCTCATATAATTACAAATGACCATGGTCTTCAAACTGGAGTAGATAGGGAATGATGCACAAATGGCTAGAACATTCAGCCAAGTTTGGAATCCTCTGAGCCTAATACCATGGAATTTGGAAGACCAAAACCACAATTAAGCAGCAGAATATCCAGCTGCATTATCTCCATGGCTGGTATTTACAGTGCTGGAATTTCAAGCAAATGTTAACTGTAGCATTTAAAATAGACCTCTGAACACCAAATGCAGAATTAACTTTCTAAAAATTCAAAGGCTAGTGCATTGCTCACCTGATAAAAGACATTTTAAGTTTGTGCAGCAATTTCAAGATTGGTCCAACACTGTTGAAAATGCCTATGTTACCACCAATGGACAGAAGAACGGCAAATTAGGCACAGCTTTCGTCTTTAAGTTTTATTTCATAATAAGAAACTAGGCCACTAAAACTATGTAACTGAAGCTCGAGTGCGTGCACTGTAAGGCCCCTGCAGTCTTTTGCAACTTTTCAGTGTGCCGCTGTTGTGAACTGGGTTTGCACTCTGCCAGCGGAGCAGCTCTGACCCATAGAGAGCACTCCTTCAGATCAACACTGCCTCAGGCTTTACTGCTTTCTCCAAGAAGTCTTACATTTCAGGCATCAAGTTGAATTTCTTCTGGAGATGATTAACCCAAACCCATGACAGATTTTTTCCAAGATATCCAACTCCTTATGTTTATTTTATCCTGGCTCTTTTTGGATGTACTGGACACAAGTAACCTACTCATTTTACATGTTAAAGGGCTGGTGGAGAGCCATTAATTCCTTAAAATGAGAAAATATTTCAATGTGCAGAGCTCTGTTGTGTGAGCTCACACTAGATAATGAGAAACAAAGCTGCAGCGCTATGATTTTAAGAGACAGACTCCCTTCCACTCTACAGTTTTTTTTTTTAATGCATTTCATCACATCTCAAGATAGATTTTACACTTTTGGGAAATGCATTATTTTGTCACTTTCACCAGTGCAATGCCATAAGGATCAAATACTTCTACCATAGTCTGCCATACAAGTATAGTGTCAGGGAGAATTATATTTTTAATATAAACCCAACAAAGCACTGTTAAATAACATAGCATTAATTTTGCAGTATGGTTACTGATGCTTTTTAGACCAGAGCTAAATAGAAGATGACAATTTTAGAAATTGAATGTATGCAAACAATTTGTGCTTTCTGGAAAGCCTTTTATATGCTTTAAATGAAAATAGCTAAGTTATTAAAACCTGAAAACCATTGATACTCAGGAGTATTAGCTACCTTTCATAATATTCTTATCTAACTTTTGAGTGACATAAACATCCTGCTGTAATGAAAGCTTATCTGCTTCACGGCACTAGTAAAGGTTACTGAAAATACCTCAATCTCAGTGACACTTCTATCAGCTTTCATCTGAAGCCATATCCGGACAACAACTAGTAATCTGAATCAATAAATGATGCTATTTACTTACTGCATATACTTTAAGTTATTTCTTTTCCGCTACAATATAAGAAATTACCTGCTAAATACATTTATGTGAAAACATTTTTAGTGTGTGTATTCAAATTAACAAAAAAAGGGACTCCTAAATTACCTGATGTATTTGGCTTAACTTAAAGTGATTTAAAGACCAAAGGGCAGTCCTAAGTATCAGTTTTCATGGGTTTTAGACCTAGTAATAATCAATATAACAATATTTTGCACTTAAGTAACACCTTCTGTCTGAGGATGTAGCTGTGCTTTACAAATATGAGTTATGAGGAAGCTGAGGTGTAGACATATCTTAAGTGACAAACCCAGGTCATACAACAAGGCATGTCACAGCCAGGATGTGTGAAATCCTGGACTCCTGTGATGTCAACAGGAATTTAACCATTCATTTAAAAAGGGCCAGGATTTCATACTTGATCTCCTGAATTCTAACCCTGTGCTGTTACCACACAAGCATCTTTACACTTTTGGTAAATATTATCTGAAAAAAAAACAAAAACCCTTTGCTTTTAGTTGTGAATTATAGAGAAATTAATGTATTTTTTTATTTAAAAACTGACTGATAAAAGCAGAACTTGTTAGTTTCCAACTGAATATTTATGATAATTTTTCCTTACTGTAGTAAGATACTTGATACTATATCAAAGACTTATCATGCTGTCTATAATTTAGTGAATGATCATAAAATTACACAGGACATAGCATTATTAATTAAAAATTAAGGCTTGTAAGAAATTTCCAAACTGCAGACCACATCTAACATAAAACAATATGACTAATAAAGATTAAACTACTGACACTGAACATTGTGCACATTCAGGAGCGAAGCCCCCTTCTGAGTTATTTTCACTGAATCTGAAGTCTGTACAATGTGCATGTGCACTGCACGGTTCAGATGTGCCCTGATGGATGTACTTCTTCACCAGTAGGTCACGAACCGTGAGTAAACATTAATAAAGGCATCAGAGAAGAGTGCCTCCACTTCTGAGTCAGAGCAAGAGAAGTGGATTCAGACACTCATCATCTTCATTCAGCTTACCGAGTTTACAACAAATCCATTGTGTTTCTCTGTCTTGCACTGCTGAATGACCCCTGCAACTAAAAGAAATGATGAACAAGGCTCACCACTTATGTGGGTAAATACCTCGCATTCCCTATGTGGTGGTCAGGATGATCTGAAGTGCTTATAATCCAAATGGGCGAGATCCTTACACTATCTACAACAGCTTTGTTCTGCTGTATGTATCAGAGCAACCCAGCCAAATGTCATTTGAACTGTCTGACTAGAAATTTCTGTAAGTGGAATCATGGGACAGAAGAATTATGCCACACTCTGGCCCATAACTTACAGGAGTTTTCTAAGAGGAAGTAGACAACAGAGTACACCAAGAATTCCTAGCTATCAGATGAATTTGGATCCAATGGTCCCCAGACTATTCTGCATGAGATCAGGAACTGAACTGGTACTTATGCCAGCCCAGGATGAAGGAACAGACATGACAGTGATTTAAAGCAGAGCGGAAATAAAAATCATGAAAATAATTTGATTTTTTAAAATTGAGCTGATCAACAACAAAAACAAATTTCACAAGACTTCTCATTACATTTTCACTTCAAAATTTGACCCAAAAAATAACCACCTGCAGCTTAAAACTACTGTAGACCATTCTCTTCTAAGGCGATCTAAGCAGAACACTTCTGTGCCAGAGGATCCATCCCATTATATTGGAAATCACAGGACATATCCATCAGATTACTTCAGCAGTTTTTGGACAGGCCTAAACTTCCCAAGAGAAGAAGAAAAGTCCAGACCAGGTGGAATGTCAGGTGTGTGTGTACGTACACATTTAAAAATGTATTAAAATTTCACTGTGCTCTAATACTGGCCTATCAGTGCTGTCTGGAACGTCACCATTTAGGTGCATTTTGTAGCCTTAAGGTATATGGACAAATTAATGTCTCACCTTCTCTAGAATTATTTTGGTGCTCATGTCTCTCTCTCTACCCATTCATTTTAAATATCATTTGTCGTCTTCGACTGTAAATGCTTTAAAGCAGGGACCAGGTCTCTTTGTGTTGTTTGTGAAGCACCTAACACTATGGATCTGTTTCTGATTGGGACTGCTACACGCTACTGTGCTATAAATATTTACTAATAACAATCTCCCCTTCAGACCATTATAAAGTCAATGAAAGATCTGTAGTGCATTCACTGACATTTCATGAAAGATCTGATATCTCAAAGCAAACTTTAAAAAATATATTTTCAGATATTCCTGTTCACAAAGGCCCCAAACCTATAAATCACTTAGGGACCATATATCAGGTTTTGATCATATGAGTAGCCCCATGTGATCAAAGTTATGCATGTGCCTTGATGCTTTGAAGAAGTGGGGCCATACATTTCTTTTATCTCACTCTCCCTCTACAGTTTTGTTATATATAGATTTACATAAAAATGGGTTTTCTTCTGCGGAGCTCATTTGCTCTTTTGGTGATATGCTTAATCTGTGACATCGCACTGGCCTTTACAAGTTCAATTAATGTGATGCCAGAAATGAAATTTCAATTTCAAATGAGGAATAAGCAGAAGAGCTCAAAACCAAAGCTTTTTGATTGATACAATAATTTATAATAAAAAAGGAACAAAAGTAAAAAGAAAATATATAAACTAGTAAGAGAACAGCAAGAAAAATGTACTTTAAAAGTTTTCCATGAAGTCTCAGTGAGTTTATAAATGCCACAGGTTCAATAATTTGTTAACTCAGGATGTGGGGGAAGGGAATACTGTCATTGTATGTACTATTACAACAAAATGATTTTAAAAAATAAACCTATACAAACAAAAATACTGGTCTTATTTAAACAAAACCAAGAAAGTTGAGTATTACAGAGGCTAATCTATTTTAATTCCCCAATTGCGTTTAGATATATGGCACATAATAGCATACTACATTGAGAATTCTGACTATTTAGGGGAAAACGGTGAGTTAAGACAAAATGTCATTCAACTCAGAATTGATTTACTTTGATTAGTTCAGCAAATTGTTGATCTTATTCAAATACAACTATTTTTTTGCCATTCAATGGACCTGTTTCCAGACAAAATTCCTATTTCAGACTGTTATATTCTTACTTTCCAACACATGCTTAACATCCAGTAATGCTTAGAACAACAAATATTGTACAATAACCTTTAAAAATGAAGTACCATATATATTTGAAGTTGAAATAAATTTAACCAACCTAAGGATAGAACAAAAATACAAATATGACACCAATGCTTTACATAAATATTAATATTGGTTTATACTGTATGCCTAGAGTTAGAAATTAGCATATGCCACTTGTTTTCCTTCTATGTAGTGTTTCTTTTTTGCATTAGGCTTTATTTTAAATACTGTTAACTGTAATCCATAATTACAACCAAAAGAACAGAGAAGATTCAAGAGACGTACCATATTTTGACAGCTTAATCCTTCTAGATGTTCTTTACTGTGATGTGTTCCAGTATAAAAAGCTAAAAATGGTCTAATTGTTTCACTTCCTATAGCATCCCCTTTCAAAAGGGGCAATCCCCTTATTTAATAGACAACATGTGTTCTTGCTATTGAAGTTACAATTTCTCCTCCCCACCTCCCACATTAAAGCAAGAATATTTAGAATGCAGATCCCTTTTTCTTTGAGATCTTTTTTTAGTGGGTTCTAAAAGAGAGGCTTTGGGATTCAAATCTTCCACAGGAATACTGACTGGCAGGCAGGATGCCTATGGAGGGAAAAGGGGTTGTATGTTTAAAGTTGATTCCCACCAATCAGCTGACCAGTCTGTCCCTCCTCCTGTTCTTGGAGACAATTTCTACAGGGCTTGAACAGAAGTTGTTCCAATAGAAGTATTATCTCACCCACCTCAACTCTCCACAGGCCTTGTTGGCAAAGTATGGGAAATTCCACCACAAGAAAGATTCAGAAAGATCTGCTTAACTCATGAAAAAGCATGGTCAAACAGGCAAGAAGGGACAAAACAACAAGGAGTTGTGTGGCACTTTAAGACTAACAGATTTATTTTTTGCATGAGCTTTCATGGGAGAAGATCCCACTTCCTCAGATGCTTCGAAGATGGGTGAACTTACAGAAAGGAATGAAACTAAATGCAAGGGGGTGTAAAACATAGGATCAGGTCATAAAGTAACAGCAAATCAGAGCAGTTTACAGGCTCAAACCATGGGAAGCCTGAAGTCAAATTACCCTTTGTAATGGAAAAAGAATCCATAGTCTCGATTCAGTCCTGCTTTCACAGAATTTAGCTTGCATATTAATTCGAGAGACAACTGTGAAAGCAGGACTGAATCGAGACTATGGGTTCTTTTCCCATTGCAAAGGGTAATTTGACTTCAGGCTTCCCATGGTTTGAGCCTGTAAACTGCTCTGATTTGCTGTTACTTTATGACCTGATCCTATGTTTTACACCCCCTTGCATTTAGTTTCATTCCTTTCTGTAAGTTCACCCATCTTCGAAGCATCTGAGGAAGTGGGATCTTCTCCCACGAAAGCTCATGAAAAAATAAATCTGTTAGTCTTAAAGTGCCACACAACTCCTTGTTGTTTTTTCACTGGACTAGACTAACACGGCTACCCCTTTTAAAATTGATAAGATGCAAGGAAGCAACAACACTGTCCTGGTGCTAGTGAGATGGGAAAACACTCACTCTGCACAGACCTGTTCCAGCCCAACCCTGTGAAACCCTCATGAAGGCTTTGGTTTGTGGAGGCCACAGTGAAGCACAGAAAGCTCCACAGTCACCCTGGTATCATAAAGCTGTAGCTTTAATGTGTGCTCTTCATTCTAACTCACATCCTGAATCCAGTTCTTTCTGGCAAGCCCATCTGAAGTCTTGCCATCTGCAACTGAAATGCTGTCTTAATACAGCTTGATCAAGGAATGAAGCAATGTCATGACATTCTCAAGGTAACCAGGACCTCTTAAGAGAAGGAGTAGTCAATATTAGCATGAGAAAGCTTGCTGATAGCTTGCTGGAGCAAATTCCAGCCATGTTGTTAACAAGAGGAGAATAGCTATGGACCACAGGAGGAGTTCCTCTTATTGGCTTAACTATGCTTCCAATCAAGTCAATGGGTGTTTTACCACTGACTTCAATAGCAGCAGAATTGAATTAGTGATGAGGACATTTGAAAAGCTCATTTTATCATTTTTATCCTTTCTGCTGAAGTTTCTCATGAATACGCTCAGTTAAAGGTGATTTTTTTTTAATGTTGAATACAAATTTGGGTGATATGAGATTGGATTAAAAGAGTGTTTTTTTTTATTTTGAGATTTTATCATAATCTTCTTTTGAATTCACAGAACAGTTTGTTTAAAAGAAAAGGTTCATTGTCTTCAGGAATGATTAACTTGGAAAAAATGACAAAGGAACAAAGTGAACTTAGAAATGGTGTTATTTTGTCTATTTCAATTGTTAAGAAAAAAGTATACTGCCTGAATAAATGCTGGTGCACACAAGGCCTAAAACACATTTTTCTGGTTATTACTATTCTTAGTATTCTGTGCTACTACTTTGCATTTTATATCTCTGTTCAGTGCTTTGTTGTTTGAGAAAAGCATTGTATTAAATCTGTAGCAGCTGGTGTCACGTAGTTCCACCACCAATCCCACAGTGTGGGGAACAGCTCCCTATTTTACTGAAATGCTTTTTCAGCTTCCTTCTCTTCACGTAACTTTAAACACATAGTCAGTGAAATCAACTCCGCAACATAAAGTATTTAGGCCCTGACAGAAAGTTCACTAAAGTTAATGGGAAGAGTCCCATTGACTTCAATAAGCTTTAGATTAGGCCCCCAGTTTACCTTATAAATTAGGCCCCCAGTGTACATTATGAATTAATCACTAGAAAAAAATGCACTAAAATCAAAATGTTTTATCATGTCATTTGAGTTGTCCACACACAATTAAGAACTCTGAGCTAATGCCTTCTCTTACTTCTGTATGTTTCTTTATAACTCAAAAAAATAGCACAAAGATATCACAAAATATATAAATACATAGAAAGGGAAACTCCCATTCATACCTTCAAAGTAACTGACTTTTGCTGGCTGTGTCTTCTTTGGTGGTTTCACAGGGGGATGTTTATTTTCATTGTTTCTGAACAACGCCAGGCGCACAGCTGGGTCTAGACGACATGAACAAGTTAATATCAGAGGTCAGATCTAACTTGTTCATTCCTAAAAGTAGATATTCACCTTTTAGTCATTCAATAAAAGAAACAGAATCTCTTGTGTACATTTTACATTAACAGAAACAATTACATTACTTCTAACATACATTAATATATGTAGAAAGAAGCAGCATCTTAATTTGTTTTATATACTTCTAAAATTTTTTTGAATTACCACCTGTGAAAAGCAAATATATTTTTAAGAAATATTAAGAAATTCTGTTTTAAAGTGGGGCTCTCAATCATAAATATTAGATAAATATGTAAATCCCATTGCCTACAATTTAATACGTTGGTTCAAATAAAGGTGTTTCCACCTAAATGCAATGGAAATCACAAGTATTTTATTATCTGAGGCTAAATGTGAGCAACATAAATGAACCAAAATCTTTTTACAAGTAGAGCTGGCTTCCATCAACCTGTGGAAACATAGTCTCCAGAATCATTCTCATAATTATGAGCTTATGTAATCTTGGAAGTGTCATAATTTATCAAAAATTGCTTGTAAAGAGCTGCAGATGGACACAGAGCCATGTATAAAGACAAGCCTGACATTCCCACACTAGAAGAACTTACAACGTATATAAGAAAAGAAAAATACAGGACTACAACTCAGGAGAAGGGAATTTTGTGGATTATTAATGATGAGAAGGGAGGAGGGACTGCTAGGATAGGTGATATCTCAGCCATTAGCTATTATCTTTGAGAGATCATGGAAGACAGATGAGGTCCCAGGGGACTGGAAAAGGACAAATATAGTGCCTATCTACAAAAAAGGAAATAAGAACAATCCAGCGAATTATAGACCAGTCAGTTTAACCTCTACACTTGGAAAAATAGTGGAACAAGATAACTAAGGCATCGATTCAGAAACATCTAGAAGAGACTAAGGTGCTTAGGGCTAGTCAGCATAGATTCATCAAAGACAAATCATGTCAAATCAACTTGATAGCTTTCTATGATGTGGTAATGACCCCTGTGGATAGAGGAGAACTGGTAGATGTGATATATTAATACTTTAGTAAGACATTTGATAAGGTCTTACATCATATTCATATTAATAAATTGGGGAGGTACAAACTACATGGAGCTGCTATAGGATGGGTGAGAAACTGGTTAGATGACCACTCCCAGAGAATAGTTATCAATGGTTCACATTCAGACTGGAAGGACATAACAAGTGGGGTGCCACAAGGATCCGTCCTAGGTTCCATTTTGTTCAACATTTTTATCAATGACGTGGATGATGGCATAGAGAGCAAACTTATTAAGTTTACCTATGACACCAAACTGGGAGTCAGTTGCCAATGCTTTGAAGGATAGGATCACAATTGAAAATGATTTGGACAAACTAGTGAAATGATCTGAGATCATTAGAATGAAATTCAACAAAGATAAGTGTTAAGTACTCCACTTAGGGTTGAACAACCCATTGCACTAAAACAAAATGCGCAATAACTGCCTAGGAAAGAATACTGCAGAAAAGGATCTGGGTGTAATAGTGAATCACAAGCTAAATATGAGTCAGAAGTTTTGATACTGTTGCAAAAAAAAAAAAAAAAGCAAACACCATTCTGGGGTGTGTTAACAGGAGTACTGTGTGTAAGACACAGGAAAGATGGTTGGTTAACTGTGACTGTTGTTCTCCATGTCTATTCTTAGTTAAGATGTATGCACGCCTGCCTGCACAGTGACCAGAGATTTTTTTTTACTAGCTGTAGACCTGGTTTGGGTGCCCTCTAGAGCCCTGCACTTACACTGCGGTATAGGTGCCTCCTGGGTCTATGCTGCTCAGTCCCTTCTTTCCGCTAAGTCCAAAAAGTGGGGATGGTGGGCGTGTGTGTAATGGACATGAGCAATACATCTTGGAGAATGACAGTTACAGGTAAGCAACCATCCTTCCCCATTGAGTGCTTGGTCATGTGCATTCTTACTTAAGGTGAATACAAAGCTTTACCTTGGATGGTGGGCGGAGTTAGTGTTGAGCAGCCTGGAACACTGCTCTGCCAAATGTTGCATTATCCATGGCATAGTGGTCAATAAATGTATGTACAGAGGACCATGTTGCAGCCTTACAGATGTCTATGGTACATTGGCTAAAAAGGCTGTGGAAGATGCTTGGGCCCTTGTCAAGTGAGCTGTGACTGGTTCCAGGAGTGGGACCTTCACCAGGTTATAGCAACATCAAATGCAGTCCACAATCCAAGATGAGATGCCCTGGGAGGAGACATTATCTCTGCAACTGCTACAAAGAGCTGCATGGATCTGCAGAATGATTTTGTACACTCTAAATAAAAAGCCAGAGCCCTACACAAGTTCAGGGTATGCCACCTGCATTCTTCATTGGATTTGTGAGGCTTCGGGAAGACGACTGGCAGGTAAACACCTTGGTTGTAGTGAAAAGGTATCACAAACTTAGGAAGGAAGGCTTGGTGTGGCCTCAGCTGGACTTTGTCTTTAAAAAGTAGTGTGTAAGTGGGGTCTGAGGCTAAGGCTCAAAGCTCCAACACTCTCCTTGCAGAAATTATTGCTGCTAAGAAGGCAACCTTCCATGACAGCAATAGAAGGGGGCAGGAGGCCAGGGGTTCAAAGGGTGGCCCCGTTAGTCTACCAAGAACCAGGTTCAAATCCCAAGGCAAAGAGGGGCTCTTTGTAGTAGAGAGCAGGCACTCCTCCCCCTTGAGGAATCAGACCAACATGGGGTGTGAAAAGATAGGTCTGCCCTGAAGGGGCTGCCAGAAGGTGGAGATAGCTGCCAAGTGGACCCACAAAGATGACGGAGAGGCCCTTGCCGCTCAGGTGAAATGGGTACTCCAGGATGGACTATATGGGAGAAGCTGTAGGTGAGAGTCCTTGCACATGAGACCAGGACATGAAACACAACATAAGAAAGTTGAGTGGAAAGTTTTCTGCTTCCCAATAAGATTTCCTGTACCTGGAGTGAGCAGGTCCTCTCCTCCTCATTTAACCATGGAGCCTCCAGGCTGTAAGATGTAGCGACTTCAGGTCTGAATGCAACAGCCTCCTGAAATCCTGAGACAGGAGGTCTGGGCAATTTGGGAGCTCCCACAAGGGGGCTATTGCCATGTTCATCAGCAATGACAACCATAGCTGTCAGGGCCACGCTGGAGCTACTAAAATCATGTTTGCTGTGTCTCTTTATCTTCAGTGCGACTCTGAGGAGCAGAAGAATTGGGGGAACCGCATATAGTTGATCCCTTGACCATGATACAAGGAATGCGTCTAACAAGGCCCCACATTTCCTGCCCCAAAGAGAACAGAACTGCAGGCACTTCCTGTTCCATTGGCTGGGGAATAGGTACAACACTTAGGGATAATCCCACTTCCCAAAGAGCATATCTGGTACCTCAGTGTGCAGAGACCAGTTGTGAGCAGCAGAAATTGTCTGCTGAGGTTGTCTGCTTCCGTATTCTAGGCTCCTGGGAGATGTGAAGCTCACAGGTGAAAATTATGTCACAATGCCAGGTTCCAGAGGGAGATTGCCTCCTGGCAAAATCTGGAGGAACGGGCTTCTCCTTGTCTGTTCAGGTAATACATCATCGTTGTGTGGTCTGTCAAAACTTGAATTACTCTGCCCCAGAGCTGGCCGAGAAAGGCCTTGCATGCCAGTTTGATTGAACACAGTTCCCTGATATTGATATGGAACGCTCTGTCCTTCCATGACCAGAGGTCCTGAGGATGGTTACCTGTAGTGAGGTGTGCTCCCTATCCTGTGTCAGAAGCATCTTTTATTAGTGTAATTGAGGGGTTCTCCTCCACGAATGGTACACCTCTCAGACCAGTCCTGGGGTTCTTCCACCAATTTAGATGTGTTAGGATCTCCTCTGGGATCGTGACTATCTTGTCTAGATGTTTAGACTGTTGACAGCCATAGCTGGAGCAGACACAGCTTGAGATGAACCAGATGAACCATGTAGGTACAAGAAGCCATGTGTCCCAATAGGCAGAGGCAATGTCTGACTGTCGTCATTGCACCTCGCTGGAGTCATGCAATTATATCTACTATTGTTCTGTATCTGGTGTTGGGGAGGAATGCTCTGGCCTGGGATGAGTCTAGAGTCACCCCTATAAAGTCTATCCTTTGTACTGGGACTAAAGTGGACTTTTCTTCATTTATTCATAGGCCCAACCTTGCACAGACATTTAGAGTCAAAGTTACACCCTGCCTGACCTGGTTCAGCAAGGCACCTTTTAGCAGCCAATCGTCAAGATACAGAAAAATGCATACAACTCTGCGGCATAGAAAGGCTGCGACAACTGTTATACATTTATTGAATAGCCTGGGAGCTGAAGATAGGCCCAACAGGAGGGCAGTAAATTGCAAATGCTTGCCAGTTACCATAAATCATAGGTATCTTCTGTGATGATGACAGATTGAAATATGAAAGTAAGCGTCTTTCAAATCAAGGCACAGGACCAGTCTTCTGGATCCAGAGATGGGATAATGGTGGAAAGGGAGAGCATTCGGAACTTGTGTTTCTGTTGAGGCTTTGGAAGTCCAAAATGGGCTTTAGGTCCCTATTGGACTTGGGGATCAGAAAACAATGAGAATAGAACCCTTGCCCTTCTTGGCCTTGAGGAATAGGCACTACTGCCCCCAGAGAAAGCAGTGAGTTCACTTCCCTGATCAGGATTTTTTCGTGAGACAAGTCCCTGAAAAGGGAGGGGAGGGGGGAGGAGGAGGAGTTGATCGAAATTTGATCGAATAGCCTCTGGAAACTGTATTGAGGACCCAATGGTCTGTTGTAATTTGGTACCATCGGGACAAAAAATGCAAGAGGCAGTTCAAGAAAGAAGGAGAGGTGGCCCTGGTGTAGACTGGATCATTGCCCTCGAGCGCATCCTCAAAAGTGGCGCTTGTTATTACTAGGAGGGTTAGCATGGTTCTGCTGGGATGTCCTGGAGACAGAGTCCATATGTGAATGATGTCTTCCATTGTTTCTATATCTATTTCTCTGCCTTTGTGATGTGAACCTTTGTAACTGTGGTCTGAACTGCAGAGGTGGAGGAGGAGGCCTAAATGTGCGGCAACTCAACTGCCGGGTGGGCAGGCCTAGGGACTTAAGTGTAGCTCTGAAATCCTTCAGTCCATGTAATTTCTCATCTGTCTTTGCAGAAAACAAATTTGGACCCATGAATGGCAAGTCCTGAATTATCTGTTGAACCTCCTGAGAGAGTTGAACCTCCTGAAGCTTGGAGCCACAAAGAATATCAGATGCAGATTGCTAATGCCATGGAGTGCCCTGTCAGGTCTGCTGAGATGTAAGCAGTCTGTAGGACTGCTTTAGCTACTGTCACCCCCCTCATCCAGGAGAGTCACAAATCCACCCTGTGTTCCTGGGGGAGTAGTGCCTCAAACCTCTGAATGAAATTCCAGAGGTTATAATTGTGTCTTCCAAACAGGACCTGATGGTTTGCTACCCAGAAATGGAAACTAGATGAGGAATAAACTTTTTTCCCCAACAGAGTCAAGTTTCTTGAGATCTTTATTTTTTGGGGTTGAGCCTGGTTGACCTTGCCTGTTCCTCTGATTGGCAGCCTCAACTACCAAAGTACCCAGTGATCAGTAGGTGAAAAAGTAGGCTAAGTCTTAGGAGATACCAAGTACCTCTTCTCAGCAGTCTTTAAGGTTGGTGATACTGATGATGGGTTTTGCCACAGCTGTTTAGCAATCTTTATTACTCCTTGATGTACCAGGATTTTTGAGGGTGTGCCAGATGATAGAACATTGAAGAGTCCATTCGAAGATTCTCCTAATTCTTCCGCTTTCAGATTTAAATTAGAGTCTACCCACTTAAGTAAGTCTTGGTAGGCTCTGAAGTCGTCAGTAGGCACTAACAGGGATTGCTCACCCTGATCTTCAGGGGAAGAAGATGTTGACTGTGGAGGCAGTTGGGAATCCTCCCTCTGTGAAAGTTCCCTATCCCTTGACCCACGATCCTGCGTGTTCAAATCCCCTGAGATGGACCGGGGCTCTTGAGGCTGCACCAGGTCTCCGTGCACCACCACCGTGTAGGAAAGGTGTAAACCAGGCTCCTCATGGAAGGCCCAGGGTCTCCAGTACAGCCATTGTCCCTACAGCCAGGGTCCCACCCAGGGCATGGGGGGGACTGAAGGGTCAATAAGTCTTCCCCCATGCATCTTTGATATCCTTGGGAAAGGACTGGTTGAGCAGGTCATCTGGAATAATTCTGATTGCTTTGATTTAGAGCTCCTGGGTGGTATTGAGCTTGGAGAGTACTTGGAGGGATTCCAGTGATGGTGGTGCCTCTTACTGCTGTGCCGTTCCTGTGAGTCAGAGCTATGTGCTCAGCACCTCAGGGCTGTGGACTTGCCTGCCTTCCTGCAGCCATGCACTGACGGCGACTGAGATCTGTGACCCCAAAGCGGGGACAAACTCGATGGTGCCAATGATGGTGCCGAGTCCTCTCGGGACCAGGATGAGGAGCTGGGAGCTGTGCTCCTCTTACAGTTCCACTTTGGTGACTGAGGCTGATGTGGATGCATAGTCACTTCGTCATCCCTGGCCAGGGATTGTGACAATTGTCCTTAAGGCCCCCTGAGGCATGCCTATTGGGGGCTGGGCCGGCTCCAGGCCAGACATTGTCCAGACGGGCTGGGGAAGACCCTCAGGTCCCTCACCGCTTGCCAAGCCTCTGCGTGGAGGGGGCCAGGCATGGCATAGGCACCCTCATGCTCCCCGGAGTCAGGGGTGGAGCTCCATGCGGGGAATGGTAAGCTGGTGTTTGGACTACAACCCCCTACCCCAGTGCCAGCGTTGGAGGGGCTGGTCTTTCTTCCTCTGGCCCTTGAGATGGTCTGGCAAGGTCCTTCTGGGGCCTCTTTGTCTTCCTTTTAGACAAGGTATTGCAGTGCTGGGCCGGCTTGCCTATTACCATGGCAGATGTGCCTGGTACCAGAGCTGACTGCGTGCTCTGACCCCAACACCCTACTCAGTGCTGAGGGGGTCCCTGCTGCCTCCAATGGTGGCTTTAGAGCTGCTTCCATAAAAAGAGCCTTGAGGTGATTTTCCCTCTCTCTCTAGTGCGGAGCTTAAAGGATTTACAGATCTTGCATCTGTCCTTTTGATGCGTTTCCCTCAGGCATTTCAAACAGGTGTCATGTGGGTCACTGAGGGGAAACGCTTTGCCACACACCATACAGGGCTTAAACCCCGGGGACTTTGGCATTACCAGGAGCGCAGTCTTTCTGAATCTCCACAAAGAACTAAACTAACTAGAAACACTAATACTAAAATTAAAACTAAGAAAAAACGCTAGAGAAAAAGTTTTGAACAAGGAGTTTCAGTGAGCTACAGAGGCGAAAAGAAAGAACTGAGCGGGTGTAGACCCAGGGGGCACCTAATATACTGCAGTATGTGCATGGGGCTCTAGAGGGTGCCCAAGCTGGGTCTACAGCTACTACTATAGTAAAAAAGCCTCTGGTGCATACCCCTTAAGTAATAATGGACACAAGCAAGCACTCGATGGAGAAGTGATTCTTCCACTTTACTCATCTGACTAGGCCTCGAGTACTGTGTCCAGTTTTGGGCACCTCATTTCGAAAAGGATGTGGAGAAACTAGAGAAAGTCCAGAGAAGGGCAACAAAAATGATTAGAGGTCTGGAACATTTGACCTATAAGGGAAGATTGAAAGAGCTGGGTTTGTTTAGTCTGGATAAAAAGGTTTAATAGGGTATTTGGTCCTGCCATGAGTGCAGGGAACTGGACTCAATGACCTGTCATGGTCCCTTCCAGTTTCTATGAATTTAAGGAGGTATTTGAAGGGAAGTGAGTGCTTGAGCACAAGTCTCACACACAGAAGGAAGAATGAAACAGACCAAAAAGTTAGTTATCTGGAAAAGGAGAGGAAGAAAGGACTGGGAAGAAAACGAGAAGTGGAAAAAATGCTTAGAGATAGAACGGGAGGCCTATACAGGATTTTGTAGATGAGGAGGGAAAGCTTCAACTCAAAGCAGTAACTATGAGAGAACCAAAGAAGGGAATCAAGGGAAGAAGGTCATAGCTAGAGAAGGGGCAAAGAGATTGTATCAGCCATCAGACTTAAGATGAAGGGGAACCAGGAGCATCATTTCCCTGGGGAAAGAGCCCAGACCCCACCCCCTGGCTCCAATCCACAGTTGGGGCCCTGGGCTCCCGTTGCTGCCCGTCTGGTCCCCAATCCCCAGCCAAGGATTGGGATGGTCGAGGCCATGGCTGCCGCAGATGTTCCAGGCCAGGAGAGGCAGGCACACCATGGCTGGCCTGGCCCCGGATACCGGGTCAGGGATGGGGCCAGGGCCAGGAGATGCAGGGGGCACCCCAGCGATTTGGGGCACTTGGTGCCGGGACTCGGGGAATGTACCACCTGTGCCAGGTGCCAGCAATGCCCCTGATGGGAACACTCATGCAGGAAGAAAAGAGATGGCTACAGGTTTACAGTCGATACAAGGGTTTTAGTAGTGGGGACCATAAGGAAAGGAAATAGTCTGATGACAATGAAGAGAGAAAAAGAATATAATTTAGCAAGAGAAGAAAGAAGAACCAAAGATTACACTGAGATTGCAAGACTGGGAGAAAGGAAGGACAGCAAAGCTGTTCATTCAGTAAGAGTATGCAGGCAGTGTAGAAGAATCAGAGAAGATGTGAAGTGCAGTTTTGGAGAGCATAGGTATGTTAGCCTGAAAACGTCAGTTTCTCCCTATGAGGTTATTATTAGGGAATAAAGAGCAGGGAGGAGACAGCTTTGGTGGAAGCAGCATTACTTGTTAGTCAGAGAGACTAAGAACTCTGAGAGCCAGGGGAAAAGTAGCTAACATTTTTTGGAGGAGCAAAAGGTGAGTCTCAATCTCTAAACACCAGACCCTGATCCCTCAAAGAGGGTTTTTCTACTAATTTAGATGACAGCAGAATCAGGTATTAGACAAGAAAACTAGGGTTAACTCCTCACCCCCTGTACCAACCCCCTCATGCTAGGTAAAAAGGCTGGAAGCCGAGAAGCAAGAAGGGGCCCTTTAAGTTCCAGTTGTGCTCAGGGGAGGATTCCTTTGGTGCAGGGGACCCCATTACTATATTTTCTGGATTTATGCAATGAAACCAATAGTTACATACAGATCGACACCTAGAGAGAAAGGTAAAGAAAAAAAATACTTTTAGCAATAATTGTTTTCCCAAAACAAAACCTGTAATGACATGCAAAGAAAACCTGTCACTTTGGCAAGCTACTTCAGAACAATTTCAAACATGGTTATTTTCTTGACAAGGGTAAAAGACCGAGTTACCAACATAGACAGATTAGAAATTCATAAAACAAAATGTAGTCAAGGATTTCTATATTTCTGATGTTACTTGAGTCTATTGAAGTTATTCCAAGATGACTGTGTCTAGAAGTTTTAGAAACTGAACTTTTTCACATTCAAACCTTCCTAGTTACACCCATGAAAAAGATGACCAGTTCAATATGACAGTATAGCAGGCCATTTGGGTAAACTCACATAAAATAACCAATATCACCAAAATTATTCCATCATTCCTCTTTGTATAAGATTATCGAAACTAAGTATTGAAGGAGATCTGCTTGTTGATAAGAGAGAGAAATGGTGTTACTTGTCTGACAGATATGTAGCAGATAGTCTACCTTTGAGCTTTGCAAAATTATTTAAATAATCTGCTAAGATTTAACACAATGCCAGAATACTTAAATTACAACTACATGTATCACCTCAGTCATTGCCTATAGCTCTTTTGATATTAAAAAAAAGAATGAGCCTTTTTGTAATCTAGTCTCGAACTGAGGCAATATTACTTACATTATTTTATACTACTACTGTTTTTCAGTTTCAGAGAAAAGGGAAAAAATGGACTGGATTTATTGTCTGATTACAGACAATCAACAAATGTTTTAGATTTCACACAGAGGAACCACGAAAGAGTCCAGCAGTCCAAAAGTAGAGTGAGCTCTTACTGGACTACTGCATATTTTTTTAAATGTGGTTTATTTGTTGATGATCTGTACTGAAGATCTGGAAACCATATAGGTAATTTAATGCACACATTTGCCAGACTCCAGATATAAAGGATAATTTGGACAAATATTGTCAATGTGATAGAAATACTGTGGAAATCCATGTTACTCACTGAGCTGGCATCGGTTACATGCCTTCTGGCAATATGTGAAACTACAAAAAAAAATCTTTGATTTGTCACTGATTTCGTTTGTGGGGAACAAAATTAAGAAAATGAAAATAGGTATTTGTGCCAGTTTTAAAGATCTGATATCTCAGAATTGTGAACACTGCATCATGTGAAGAAGTATCATTCAGAGTAATTTCAAAGGGAGAAAAATAGACTTTGTTCTGTGTTTATTTTGCGCCTCTCATACTGTGGTTTTGGTACATAATTGGTGCATTTATGCACTGTTGCAATGTAAAAACAAATAATAATAATATGACAAAATGGAAGCACTTCAGTTTTTAAGGTAGAATTGCTGTCACAAGGATATTTGAATTCACATGAGAGATACTGATGGTGAACGATGTTCAGTTCAATAGCGTTGTTTTGTATTATCAGAGAATCTTTTAAGCCAGAATTTCTTATATGTAGTATCTTTAAAAGCTTAAGGAGGGAAAAAAAAAAAAGATTGACAGACCAATACTTATTTACTGTGCCAAAACAAATCAGTTGTTTCAGTCTTATCTGAGTACTCAAGTCTCTGTGTTACTTTTCCTTTGTCTCTTGTGTTTCTGCTTGGGTGACAACAGAAGTATCACCTCATTTTGTCAATCACTGACAAATTTTGCCTACAGAAAGAAATGGTTAAACAATTAAAAGCGCAGCACTGAAAGAGAGAGCAGCTGAAGATAGTTCTCCAGGCCTCTGGTCATCTTAAAAAAAAAAAAAAAAAGCTGTTAGAAGAAAATATAAATTAACCTTATTAAAGTCTCCAAATTTCCTTGATTTTGTGGATTTAGTGATAGCTTTCCAGATACCAAAGCCAGAAACACTATTCTCTTGTGCCAAGGTATCTTTAAAGGCTCTGTGCTCTTATGAATCATAGCTGTTTAATGTCCAGGCACAAGGTGTATTACTGTCTGTTGCTTTTTTAATTAGAGTTGTGCAGACTTTGATATACTCTTAATAAATGAGAATATATTTGACACTTCAAACTCTAATAGATTTAGAGCACAAAGCCCTCCAAACCACTACCTGGCAGTACAGGGCCAGTACAATATGTATGCATTGCCTGCAAATGCCTCATTTTATAAGAAGTTACCCTTAGCTTTCTCTAATGATATAGTCACAGGACTCAGGGAACTTAGCAGCATCCTCCAGCCCAGTCTTTCATTGCATAAATCTTCTGAGTCCAGACACAGCTGGACTCATTAGAAGACTCCATGCTGACTGTTGCAGGTCCTGGCTCAATTATTTTTTTGTCTGTTCCAAAGATTAAGATCAGTGAACAACCTATATTTTCTTAGTATTCCTATACTGGACTTCACAAAGTCACAACAAAAGTACATAAATATAATTCATATACACAATGTTCTCCAAGATACCAAGCTTTTCGGGAAGGCAAATACCATATCTGACTCACACGAATAGGCCAATAATCTGCCCTCCTTAAGAAGCACATGAGTACACAAACCACAAAAGGTACCACTTAATTGTTATACAGGCCCTTTTGGACTACAGAGTTTGACTTCTGAATGTCTATGTGGGCTGCACTGGGAAAGTTCACAACATTAGAGATTCTCCACCAGTCACGAGTCTATATTCAGACAAGCTGGGACACTATCACCATCAAACAACATTGTCTAAAAGGAGTTACTGTCACCATCATTATTCAGGTGGAATCCAATGTCCTTTTTAGTCTTGGCTAATGAAACAGTACACTGATTTCAGAGGCCCGGGTGAGATTTAATTTTAATTTTCAGAAGTTGTAGAATGGTAGAAATAGCAGATGTGCTAAATGGCTTTTGTTTCGGTTTTCACCAAAGAGGTTAGTAGTGATTGGATATATAACATGGTGAATGCCAATGAAAATGAAGAAGGATCAGAGGCTAAAACAGGAAAAGAACTGGTTAAAAATTACTTAAACAAGTTAGATGTCCTCAGAGCCTGACAAAATACATCCTAGTATGCTAAAAGAGTTGAGTGAGAGCCATTAGCAACTAGAAAAGCCATGGAAGATGGCAAAGATTCCAGAGGAATGGAAAAGGGGAAACACAGGGCCAACCTATCAAAAAGGAAAATAGGAACAACCCAAGTAATTACAAACCACTCAGCTTAATTTCAGTACCTGGAAAGATAATGGAGCAAAATACTAAGTAAACAAGTTGCAAACACATACAAGACAAAACAGTCAATAACAGCATGGATTTATCATCATGTCTCATCGACCTAATAGCTTTCTTTGACAGGGTAACAAGCACTGTGGATGGGGACAGGGAAGAAGTAAATATAATGTATCTTGATTGTATTAAGGCTTCTGATAGTGTCTCACACAGCTTTCTCATAAACAAACTAGGGAAATGCAACCCAGATAGAGCTACTGTATAAGGTTGGTGCATAACTGGTTGGAAAACCAGTCTCAGAGTGCAGTTAACATTGGTTCAATTCAAGCTGGAAGGGTATATCAAGCGGAATCATGAGAGGATTAGTTCTGGGGCTAGTTTTGTTAAATATCTTCATCAATGATTTAGCTAATGGCAGAGAGAGTATACTTATAAAGTTTGTGGACAATACCAAGCTGGGAGGGGTTTCAAGTGCTTTGGAGGAAAGGATTAAAATTCAGAATGATTTAGACAAAGTGGAGAAATGGTCTGAAGTAAACAGGAAGAAACTGAGGGCAAATGTAAAGTAGTCCACTTGGAAAGGAACAGTCAGATGCATACATGCACAATGGGAAATGACTGACTAGGAAGGACTACTGAGGAAAGGGATCTGGAGATCTTAGTGGATTTCAAACTAAATATGAGTTAACAGTATAACTGTTGAGAGACAGCCAACATCGTTCTGGGATGCATTAGCAAGTGTTGTAAGCAAGACACAAGAAGTAGTTCTGCTGTATTCTATGCTGAATAGGCTTCAACTGGAGTGTTGTGTCCAGCTTTAGGTGACATTTCAGGAAAGATGTGGACAAACTGGATGAAGTCCAGAGAAGAGCAATGAAATGATTAAAGGACAAGAAAACATGACTTATAAGGGAACATTTACAAAATTGGGTTTATTTAGTCTGGAAAAGAGAAGACTGGGGTGAGGCAGGGGACATGACAACAATTTTTAAGTACATATAATTTTATTACAAGTAGGAGGAAGTTAAAATTATTCTCATTAACCTTGGAAGATAGGACAAAAAACAATAGGCTTAAATTGCAGAAAGGGCAGTTTAGGTTGGACGTTAGGAAAAAAAAAATCCTGTCAAGGTAGTAAAGTGTTGAAAGAAATTGCCGAGTGTGGTTGTGGAATCTCAGTCACTGAAGATTTTTAAGAGCAGGTTAGACAAATACCTGTGAGGGGTAGTCTGAATAATACTTGGTCTTTCCATGAGTGCAAGGGGCATGGACATGAAAACCTCTCGAAGTCCCTTCCAGTCCTATTATTCTTCGTTTTTGAACATCTTTGGCAGAGTGAAATGCCATTGAAGACCTGTTTGGATGCCAATGCCATCAACATTGTCTGTTTTACTGTGGCTCGCTGCGTTCTTCACAATATTTGTGAAGCCAGAGGCAAGCCATTTCCTTCTCAATGGACCTATGATAGCAAGGGGCCTATAATGGGGCTTTCCTCTGCCCTCGTCTTTTGAATCTCAGAAACTGCAGAGAATCTTCCAGGTTTGCTCACAGGGATTGATTCACCTCCCTTTCACCAATATCACCATAGTCTCCCATGGTCTCACCTATTTATAGTCTTTGCCAAGCTTTAGGTCATCTTATGAGGTCCTCAGGGAGCAGAACTTTCCTTCATCTGTGATCTCTCTGTGCCCAGCCCCAGCTAGCCCTGTTTCTCTCCTCTTATACACTTCCTTCCTGTGTGCTTCATATCAGCCCTTGGCTGATGAGCCAAGTGAATTCATTAATGCATATCAGCTCCTTCTGGGGCACTAATTAGCTTCAAAATTATCAGAGTGTAGGCTCTCATACTCCCTGGACTCTGTCACAGGCCCACTGCATTGGTACATTAAGTCAGAAAGTCTACCTACTACTGCTGGAACTGGATGATATGTGTTCCCACATTGTGGACTTGCATGGCTCCATGGAACAGGTAGAACAGTCCCTCTATAAATGTGCTTGAGGCAGATGGGGATGGGGATGATTGATGGTGCAGGGGTTAGGTGCTAGGGGACGGGTTGGAGCTTGATCGTAATGCAATCGTAATATAATTATGAGTCGATGGATGATGGGATATCTTATAAAAAGAGTAGGAAATGAAACATAGCAGTCATATAAGGCAGTGACTGACATGTAGATTGCTGTACATAACTGTATAGGAATAAAAGTTGCTTGCTAATTCCTAATAGTTCTTGACCATGTATTTAGCTTTATTATTTCAAATCTTGGCTGTATTATTATGAGATGCAGGGATGGAAATAAAACTTCCTTGATGACATTAAAGGTTATATTTATAAACGCATTAAAACAGAGCAGCCACCGCACTTAGCCAGGCAGGCCAGCTGCCATTGCAACATCAAAACACCAGTTATGAAAACAAGAAAAAAGAGAAAGCGCAAGGGCAAGTGAAACAGTGACAGAAATCCCTGACCACTCCATGCCCCCAGCAGTCCCCACCCCCTAATTCTTCCTTCTTCCCTGATTTTCCATGCAACTGATTTTGTGGAAAATGGGTGGAGGTATCCTCAGGAGAGGGGGTTAAGAAAGAGGGCTACATAGGATATAATTGCTCTGCACAACTGCTCATGGGACCAGATTGCATGAATCTGCCAAACATGAAGTTTTTGTAGATGATTTGGATTGAGAATATGTTGCAGAAGAATCTAGCCATGGTGCGGGAGATGCAGCAGGAGTTGGTAATCTTGCAGCCATGACTGAGATGGGTAGCTCAAACACTTCTTTCTGTTAAGCTCTGTCCTCCTGCCTTCACCACTATTCCTGCTCCTGCACTGAAACCCTGCCCTCAAGCTGCAATGGAAAGCCTCAGCTTCTCCTGCCTCTAAGCAGACCTTTTCCAAAATCCTTCTGTTTCTGGTCCTGTGCTTGTTAGCTTTCTCACAAATGCCAGCCATAAATTTATCAAAGAAATGCTTCCTCTCTGAACAGTACATGAGGTACATTGGGCCAGGCTTGCCCTCCACTGAGGAAGAGTTGTGAAAGGCCAGCAGCCAGCAGAGGGGGCCTGCAATAGAACAGGACATAGAGGATCTCTCAGATCGCTTCATAGAAGAGCACAGAATTAATTCTTGTGGAATTTCAAGGATATAAAATGTTCCGTTTCAAAACTGAACTGCAATATGCTGTGAAACGGATGTTTCAGTTCAGGGGATCTCCCTGGACAGAATCTAGGTAATCACAGTTGAAGTACAGCAGAAACAATGGCAAGTTAAAAATTCTAAGCTCTTTTTGCTCTACAAAACTTGCATAAGTTCTTGGGTTAGGGAGTGTTTGGTTGTCTTGCTACAAAAAGTTTGGGTTTTTGTTTGTTTGTTTTTAATAAACATTTTAGTCCTTATATATTTTCAGAAAACATAACTGGTCTCATGGTATCCTACTGGCAAGGGGAGGTGTTATTCTAAGCTCCTGATCAGAAACCTGCACTATATGTAGCTGAAGTATTCAAACACTTAGTGACTGACCAATACATTTATGAGTGGAGTTTGTCTGTCGGACAAACCAAGTGGCCCTAGGAAAAAACATGACCTTCTCCACAACGTAGCTAACCATGGAGCTCCTCAAAACAAACAAGGACTCCGGTGGCACTTTTAAAAACTAACAAATTTACTTATCATACAAGTTTTTTGTGGGAGAAAATCCCTCTTTATCAGAGGAGTGAAGATAGAGTTCCTTTGTCAGGAAAAGTTTGCCAACTAGCAGCAACCAGGCTCAGGTTATAATCCGTGGGAGGGGGGTGCTAACACAGAATTCCACAGCTTTCCTCCTACCCGTCTGACATGTTTCTGGACAAAAATTTAAACCCGTGTTATATTTGGGAAAAATGATTTTACTACCTTTGGAATGCATGTATAACCCATATGCCTAAAGGAACTCTCTCTTTTAGGGATTTCTTGAGGCTGGGTTATGTTGCTGGGCAGATTTGGCTGCTCAGATCCAGAATCTTCTGGAAATTGAGTGAGTGGTTCATTGAGCATGCTCCACAAGGTTTCATACTGCTGCTGTGGCCAGATGCAATGAAAGAAGCAGCCTGAGAGCAGCTGATGAACAGAGTTGCGATGAGAAAAGTCCATGTGTGACTGAATGATGCTGCACCAGGAGTGGACAGCAAGATGTATTCTCCCTGCTGTGGAGCATTTCACAGCATATATGGTTGATTGCTGGTTAGCCAGTAAACTGACTGGATGGTTCTGGTTGCAGTAGAGAAAGAAAAGCCTGAATGGATTCTTATCCAAGATCCCTGCAACCAAAGAAGAGGATTGCTGCTTCTTGCTGCAACTCAAGCCTTTGGACTTGAGATATGGATGAACTCCACCTAAACTTTACGACTCTTGGGTTCCTTCCCTCACAATGTTTCTGTGGGGAATGTTCTATTTAAATTCATTGGCTATGTCCAAACATACATCATTATTTTGAAATAAGTTAAATCAAATTAAGAAAATGTTAATTCGAAGTAAGGGAAAGCCTGCTATCGAAACAGCTGTTATTTTGAAACGGTTATTTCGAAATAACGCCGTTTGGACATGTTGTTTCGAAATAACAGCCGTTTCGAAATGAATGGGGTTTAAGCTGTTTCAAAATGACGGGTTCTTATTTTGAAATGACATAGCCTGTCATTTTGAAATAAGAAAACCTCATGTGGACATACCCATTTTGTTTTCTTAACATAAGGTTTATTATGTTAGTGGTTAATAAAGTTCATTATGTTTTTCCTTAGGTAGTATTTTAATGTTGGAGGGGTAACTGAACAATCTTCGCTGTGAGTTCCTTACACGCTGGATCCTGGTTCTCCATCTTCGTTTCTTTGGGAGGGTGTGTTGTTGGTGGTGGTGGGTTTTTTTGTTTTTGTTTTTTTTTGAGGCACTAGAGAAGTGAGTGAAACGAATTCTAGCCTATCTGAAGGTTACACATGGACTAACTTTAACTGAAATGGTCTACTTTGGATCACATTTCCCCAAACACATGTTTTACAGGTAACTCCACAGACCACTGAGGGACTACAGAGCAGCAAATGCAAATGCATAGCAATATAATATTGTTTTTACAGAACAGGAATGGCCCTAGTAACAAATCTGTCCCTCTCCAGCAAATACCCTTTTAAGAATGTTCTTCGCATTTCCTGGTTGCCATTTTGAGTTCCATTTAATTTTGAGGGAAGGGGGAGAGGGAGTCAGGATTTCAAGCTGCTGGCATATGGTCAGCCATTAGTGGATACATGTCCTTAGTTTGGACTTCTCATAAAACTTTTATATTGGTTCTTAAAGTGGAAATTCTTCCCACTATTTTAGCAATAAATATTAAACTGGAACCAGAAACTTACCAGGCTCAGAGATAGCTTCTGAGCCTTCTGTGTCTGCTGCAGGCTCTGCAAGAGACAGTTCTTCAGGAGGTACGAATAACAGTTTTTCCGAGTATGGACACAGAATTTGTTAATGATCCTCTTTCAAAAAATGCTCTAGGATCAGTTTCAATAAGAGAGTGACTTCATGGTCCTCACTTGGTGCCTGTTGCTGGTTACCATCAGTCCCCAGGCTGGATTTTGGGGCCAGAAGGACATCATTCTGGCTGACAAGGACATCAAGCAGAATATTGGCTCCTTGCGAGTGCAGTGTCCATTACTAGTCAAAAACCTCAAAAAACTGGCATGATGTCAGCGAGTCACCCAAGGTGCACTTCTGCTCAGGAAGTTGCCCCTTGGGCCAGTTAAATCCACTCCCTGCACTGGTAACCAGCCCAGTAAATTTGAAAATGCCATGTTCTTTGCTGTCAGCTGGTATGTGTGGTCATTCCTCATGTTTTCACTAACAGCTACAGTTCTGCTAGCCTTGCTTCAGAAATTCACTGAAATCTGGTTGTGCTCCTATGATCACGAAGCAGCACAGTTTTGGCTTGCTCTGGTCAGTACTCTTTGCAAACACAGAAGATTCTTTGCTGCTGTATTTGCAGTTCAGTGGTCAGAAGACAATGTAAAGATTAATACCAATTCACTATGCTGCTCCCGTATCCCAAGGAACGACACATTTCTTTTCAACAGAGTCAATTGGAGATTCTTGGTATGGAGAGGGGAAAAGAAGTTGGACCATGGGATTAAGGGATACTACTGACAGATTCCTTGGACAAAAGTCAAGAGCATTGTATCTATCCTGCAAAAAAGAAAAAATAGAACTTAAATTCTGGGTCATGGCTTGATACAGGATTGGACCCACCCCCTCACGGTGTCTTTGGATCGTAGGTACAAGCCTGAGGTTGAGAAATTTGTGCATAGACAGAAGGGGTTTGAGTTCAAGCCTCTGTCTGGGCTTACACTGTAATGTACACATACTCCAAATGGCCTACATGTAAGACAATCCTGGTCTTACAGGATGGGAAGCCCTCATCACATTACCCATGACAGTTCCAGAAGAAGATGTAAGCTTCTAGTGGAGAGAAGAATGGAGCAAGTTCCCTCAACCAAGAGCATCAGAAACCTGCTATATTACAATGCTAGACCGATCCAAGTTCTACAATGGTAAATGTGTGGAAATTTTAAAGAGGGTCTGTATGAAACTCAGGGCAGATGTTAACTTTACGTTTTGGGAATACGTGAATATCAAATAACGAGGCCCTAAGGCAGAGAAAATTGGTGACATTTGTAAGTAGGTAGCTCCCTGTGACAGAGACCAACACTTCTTGTCAAACTTCATTCACACAGCAGTGATTTATCTACACGCAACACCTTCAATTTAGCAAGATCCCTACCACAACACAACAACATCTGTCATGAAAAATGTTTGGCTAGTGGGCTGATATTGAGCCCTGACCATAAAAGGATACCTATTGGTTAATATTCTTTAAATTCCTTGTATTTAGATCTACTGTAAATTGGTTCACCTGACAACTTTTTTTTTTATTGGTGGTGGTGGTGGTGGTGGTGGGTTGTTTTGTTTTGTTTTGTTTTTCTTCTTTTTTTTTTTGCTAATAATGTATAGAACAATATACAGAACAATGAATAGTCATATTAGATGTTCTGAAAGCCTACTTCTTTATAGCACATGATTGATGATGTAGGTGGATACTTTGTATTTTATCCTTAGGTTGGTGAGAATGTCTATATCACTGAGTTGGTACTATTTTAATATAAGTATTACGTTTCTTCATGAAATTAGTTGACAGTATAGTAAGAAAAAGGGCCAAACATATTCACTGAATATGAACTTCAAGAACTAAAATACAAAATAACCCCCCCCCCAAGATATAATCAGGATAAGGGTAATACTGAGCTGAGTAGAGTGCTGAGGATCAATTCAGAGAAGATGAAAAAGATGCAACATTGGTTGCTAGAGAAACAAGAGGAAGTGATGGAGATGACAATTGTTTTTTTGCTTATTATTCAAACAGCGTGTCAACCTGCTGTTTGTTAGTAACGAACACATGATCTGGGGATATCCAGCTGCATTAGAGAGGTTAAACTGAGAGCAGCAGCCAAAGGGTGTTTTTCTGTTTTTGGTTTTTTTTAATGTCTGGTTAAGAAATAGTGACTTCTTGACCGGTCTCTCTCTCTCTCCTTTTTAGAAAGGATGTTCACTCTGACAAATATTTTTGTAATCTCAAGACGAGTTACTGCAACATTTTCTATCGGACTGTGTCTGAAGACCACTCAGAGTCTCTGAGTAGAGAAGAGGAGCAGCCACACCTAGTTTGTTGCAGCTTCCTGATTCAGGACTGCCTGGTCTCAGCACAACTCAGAACAGGACTCCTCCTGCTCTTACTTAAGGATCTGATGTAAAGTCTTAGCTCCACTATGCCCTCAGCCAATCTACCATATGTGACTTTGGCATCACCCCCGATGTCATTCCATCAACTCGGAAAGTTCAGTTCTTGTTTATGTAAGAACATAACTCCAACAGTCCCAGCGTTGAAAGGGGAGTGAAGGTAGGGAGTCTTCAGTTAGGGAGTGACAATGAATTCACCCTTCTCTTGATCTGAAAGAAAAAGGCTGGGTCTGTTAATCTTCAGGGCCTTCTGTACAAAAACACAGAGTCTTTTCCCTGGATGGAGTATGTGGAAAGGGGATTCCTTACTGAGTAATCACAGAAGGAGTTATATTGCATCTGCACAACAGATCAGATCTATACAGATCTAACAAATCAGTTTTTAAAGTTTTATTAACATTTTAAAATACTAGGTATGTACTATGACAGTTTTTCAAGGTAGCACTTTTCATAAACAAACAAAACAAAAACACTCCAATCAGAACAAAAGGGATATAAAAACATCCAAAAACTCCACTTGAACAACAAAAAATAGGATAGCTGAATTTGATACTCTCAAACCATTTATAACTGAATGAATCACTTCTAATATAAACCAGACAACATATGGAGAAAAGATGATATAACCGAATAGGTTTTATTCATTAAAAATGATGCATGGGCCACCAAGTTATACATATGCCAAACATTCAGCTGGCCACCAGATATTTATAATTTTGTTTCTGGGACGTTTGGTGGGGTAGAGTAGGAAGCTATAAAGAATAAGTAAAAGATTAAATAACATTGTCATAGAAGTTAGGTCCTGGTAATTGGCTAGAGGAGGAGATAATTACAAACATTTCTTAACTTTACCTTTTTACCTGAATGTTGTATTTCTATCTCTTGTGTGCAAAATACCCTTGCCAAAACAAATACTATTTGACGCATAATAAAGAAATTCTGTGTTATGCATTAACAGAAAATGCATCATAGAACTCCAAAGCAGCAAAGAGTTAAACAGCTTATTGTAACTAATTAACTTAAATGTATCCACCAAATAAGGACCTAGGTTATTTTAGCCTTTCCTCTACGGACAGCTACTTTGCCCACACATCTGCACAAAAGACTATTACAGGACCTAGTAAAACCAGTTACTCCATCAAAAGCTCATTCATCAATGCGATTTATATCATCATGTGTCAGAAATGCCCCTCTGCCTTCTATATTAGACAAACAGGACAGTCTCTATGCAAAAGAATAAATGGGCACAAATCTGATATCAGAAATCACAACATTCTAAAACCAGTGGGTGATCATTTCAATCTTCCTGATCATTCCCCTAACAATCTGCTAATTGTGATGCTCAGACAGATGAATACCAGATAAACGTTTCAAAGAGAAGCAGCTGAGATTGAATTTATTTGCAAATTCAATTGCATTGCTTCAGGACTTAATAGGGACATTGGATTTTTATCTCATTAAAACAAGTGATTTGACCTCATCTTCCTGTATACGCTTTTCCCCAATGTTTGAATCTTTATGGCTGTTTCGATTTGCTGTTACAGTGCAACCTGTTCCCATGACTTATACCAGGGGTACTCAAACGGCGGCCTGCGGTCCACAATCCGGACCGCAAAGACCTTTCTGGTGGACCGCGACAGCAGGGGCGTCGCCGGGGCAGGGAGGGACCCGGGGCACAGGCCCCGCCCCCAACCAGAAGGCCACGCCCCCGGCTTGGGATAGGGCCAGGGGGAGGCCACGCTGCCACCAGCAGCTAGGCTGCGGAACAGCATGGTGCAGCCCGGCCCGGCCCGGCCCCAAGCGGCTGCTGGAGGCGGGGCCCGCGGCCGCAGCCCTGGATCGGCGGCCGGGGATGGGGTCGCCGCGGCCGCAGCCAGGCCCCGGATCCCCAGCAGGGGATGGGGCCGCCACAGGCAGCCAGCCGTGCCCCGGATCCCCGGCCAGGGATAGGGCTGCTGCGGCCGCAGGATTCCCGCCCCATCCGCGCAGCTCTTGCTTTGTCGGGGGGGGGCGGAGCCACACAGGGGCACTGCTGTGCTGTGGGTGCGGCATCGGCGGCGGCTCCCGTCGTGCACTGTGGCAGGGTGGGTCATGTGGCACAGCAGCGCATGTGGCTGGAGTGCGCGCTGAGGCCCCTGGCCCCAGTGTTGCCCGGTGCCTGCAGGTGCCGCTGGCTGAGTCTGGCCTGGCCTGGCCTCGGCCGCAGCATTTCTCAGCCCCCCACGGCCTTGGCCGTCACAGTGTCCCTTGGCCATGGGCCCCGCAGGTCAGTTGACTGTTCCGGGACAAAATGCTGACTGACCTTTCTTTTCAGCCGGATGCCTGCTCCTGGTTAGTGGGTGCATCTAGCCCCTGTCCATCGCATTACTGATGGGCTGTGAGGAGGCATGATACGAGGTGGCATGCATGTTCCTAGCCTAATGTGAATTCATTTTCACTGTAACTTAGTAGAGCATTTACAGCTTCCGCCAAGTTAGCTGTGTACAGAGCTGGGCGATGGTGGCTTGTTACCGAGGTGAAGCACTGAGGTGATCGTCAAGTCAAATTACTTTTGCATACTGCATATGTATCAATATGGGAGTTAAAGGTGCGGAGTTACAACCTTTTGCTAACAGTAAAGTCCTACCAGAACTCCTGGTTTGCACCCAAAACTGAAAATACCCTTGAATTTTGAAATCTAGGTCATTACCTCCTCAACTGATAGCCTGTAAAAGGCTGTCACTCAGGCACCATGATGACAGGGGATCCGGGACTTGGCGGCCGCGGCCAAGGTGGCAAGGTAGGGCAGTAGGCCTACCCTAGTTGCTTGTGGACCCCGATGAATGGTGGAAGGCTGAATGTGGACCGGCTCGCAAAAAGTTTGAGTACCCCTGACATACTTTCCTGCATTTATTTCCTCCCATTTTGTAAGTTCCTCCATCTTCAAAGCATCTGACGAAGTGGGATTTCTCCCACAAAAGCTCATGCAATAAATAAATTTGTTAGTCTTTAAGTACCACAGGACTCCTTGTTTACTTTTCATGGACAAAAGAGGTGATCATGGAGCAAAGGAATGACATTAGCATCAATCAGAAAAAAGAGGAGAACATCTGAACACCTTTCAAGATTCATAGAATCAGCCTTCTGAAACTTGAATGCCAAATTATGATCAATTTTAGAGAGGTTAAAAACTGAAACCTTCACAAATGTATATAAATAGCACATGACATAATAAAGAGAGGGAGATGGTGAGTGTGATCACATGATGCAGAAACATTTTTAAGACAGACTTTTAACCACACCAAATAAAAATACCACTCCCTCCCCACCAAGCAAGGGTATTATAACTTGAGATGTGCCCTTGAAGCGGAAAAAAAATCCATATAGTACAAAAATATCTAGCAAAGGAATACACAGAATATAAACAAAGTTCACATTTCATACATTTGTCAAATAGTCCTCTCAATATTCACCAGTGCACTACTTCCAAAATTAATATATTTAATATAGCAACAAAATAAACTTCCTTCTATAATGATTTAATATGTCCATTTCTGAAGCACATTTCTCCTTCACTCATATTTAGTATCTGACACTATCTAAGTAAATACAAGCAAAATTTCTAGAAGTGACAACCTGCTTTCAGATGGAGTGCACAGCTGCCTTTTCCTATGTTTTATGCATATTCTTATGTAACATATATTGTAACAGGACTGTTGCTTACCTAGATTTTTAGTACTAGATTTCTTGGATTTCATTTTCTTGGCCCTCTTCAGCATTAGATGTGCAGTAGAAATATCTTTAAAACCCCTGTGGGAAGGTGATATTTACTATACATATAGACACATTTTTACATATAGCAATTACACAGTGTGTGTGTGTTTTCTCACAGATTACAGCAAGAGCATAGTATATCTCATGTACAATACTTGACTTACTGAACTACACAGGTGCTTGCAATGCTCATCTTAAAAAGTGAAGAAATTGTAACAAATTGACTTGGTATCTCAGATGCTGCTGAAAAGTTTAAAATAATATTTCTGACATTTGGAAATAAATATCTTGTTAAGTAGGATACCTATTAAAAGACTCTAAACCTGTAGTGCCTGATTTGTGGGGTTGTCATTAAAATAAAAAGAGTAAGAGAGACTTGACATACCATTCTTCTGAAATTTTCTCCTCTTTTCCAGATTTAAAAGATGATTTCTTTTTGGATTTCAAGTCAGAGAGCTGTGACACACATCCCTTCTCTGACCTGAAAACAGAGTAACAGAGCAGTAGTAAAACCTGGGTTAATGGTGTGATGACTTTGCAACCTTTATTACGGTGCACACTATTTATGCTGTCTCTAGCATGCCGTCTCTAGCTCAGAAATGGAGTGTGTGTGTGTGTGTGTGTTTTTTTTTTTTTCCAGGAAGACTATTTTTGAGAACAATAATAGTTTGCCATCAATTTTAGATCTCTGTATTAAGGTCTGAATTTGGGGGGTGGGGGGGTTGGTTAACATTATATGATTTACATAATTCTAGTCTTTCATTCTTATAACTTTAATGATTTAATTACATGAACATTAAACTACTGCAGACCTAATGGACCATATTAGTTTTTGTTCAGTTTTAATAAAGGCATTTACTTAAAAAACAATCATCATGTGATTTACCAGTCTAACAGTTGCAAAGGGCACCAAAGTGAGTCCTAAGTACTCTTCCAGTGCCTATTCTGGTACCTAGCAGGGCAGGTAGAATTAGTATTGCAAAAAGCAAATAATTTTGGCTTACCTGGCACTGAACTGAGCATTTTCTGGTGAGAGTGAATGTGGTCTTGTATCACACTGCCAGGCTTCATGTGGAGGCTGTGGTAAATTAAATGAATTATTATCTAAGCTTAAAGACACAAGATATTTGTAAGTGGGGGTGGGCAAAGAAGTCAGTGAATTGGATTCTTGACTGCCCTGATTATATAAATACAGAGAGATGTCACACAGATATCTTCTCTGACCTGACAACAGAGTAAAAGAGCAGTACTAAAACCTAGATCAATGATGTGATGATTACAGCCTTTATTACTGCGCAAACTATTTATTCCTTCTCTAACTAAGAAATGGAAAAAACTCTATTTTAATATTCCAGGAAGACTATTTTTGAGAGAAATAAAAGTTTGCCTTCAATTTTTAATGTTTACATTTCAATTACATGAAGCATATTTCAGTTCTTTTCTGCAAGTAAGTAAGGGGAGGCAAAAAAGTCAGTGAAATATATGTTAACATTGCCCAGATCAAACAAATGCTTACTCATGGGCTTGACTTTATGTACATGAATGCCCTCACTGATTTTAATGTGGCTACTCACACAGGTAGTTTGTAGAGTCAAGTACTTTGCTTGTTAAAGCATGCTAGGTCCCTCACAGACCTTATTTTCAATTAACTAAATGTTCAATAGCTAACTGCAAAAAAAAAAAAAAACAAAACACCACCACCACCAAAAAGCAAGTTTAATTACCGTATATAATCGGGTATAAGCCGATCTAGGCACAAGCAGACCCCCCAATTCTGAGCCCAAAAAAAAGAAGCTAAAATTGGTGACCCAGGTATAAGCTGAGGTCCCCTTTTGGCCTTGACCCCTAACCCCCCACCCACTGCTGCTGGCTTCCTCCGGAGTTTCTGACAGCTTCCCTACCCCAAACTCTCTGCTGCTGCTTTTCCCTTGCCCCCTCGCTGTCCATTACTCACTCCTGCTCTCCTCTGCTCTGCTCTTTCCTCACTGCTATACCCCTGCTCACTTCTCAGTTTCCTGCTGCTGCCCCCTGCGCTGCCCTTTCCTCAGTCACCCCCCTGCTCCCACCTGCTGTCTTTTGCCCACTGCTGTCACCCCTGCTGCCCCCTGCTCACTTCTCATTTACCTCACTGTTGCCCCTTGCTGAGCCCTTTCCTCACTGTTGCCCCTTGCTGAGCCCTTTCCTCACTGCTGCCCCCCCGGCTCTTCACTGCTACCCCCCTTCTCTGCCACTTCCCCACTGCTGTCCCCCTGCTCCTCCCCTGCTCTGCCCTTTCCTCACTGCTGCCCTTCTTCTCTGCCCCTTCCCCACTGCTGCCCCACTGCTCCTCCTGCTGCCCCCTGGCTCTTCACTGCCACCCCCTGCTCCCTTCTCAGTTCGGTGCTGTTGCTCCCCTGTTCCCCGACACCCTTTACCCATCACCCCCAACCCCTGCTGCCGCTCCTCCCAGCCTGCCAGGCACCCCCCCCCTATCCCCAGTCCCTCTTGCTGCTTCCCTGGGCTCCCCAAAAACCCTGGGTCCTCCTGCTGCTTTCCCTGGACTCCCCGACCCCCCCATGCCCGAGCCCTGCCACCCCTTCCCTGGCCTCCCTGAACACCCCCCCCCAAAACCCTCCTGGCCATCCCATCACTTTCCCCAACTCCCCAACCCTCGGTCCCTGCCACCGCTTCCCGGGCCTCCCTGAGTCCCCCCCTAAATGTCCAGGCCGACACCCCCCCAGACCCCCTTACATGGCTGCTCCAGACGCCCGGGTCCCCTCCTCACTCCAGCCCCAGCCACAGCCGACTGCCCAAGATGGCCGCCCGGCAACACTGGGGCTCTGGCCTGCCACATGGTCTGGGAAACTCCTGGGAGGGGCTGTCTACTGTATTCTCTTGAGTATAAGCCGAGAGCCTGCTTTGAAGCCAATTTTCAGGCACAAAATTTTCAGCTTATACACGATGATATACGGTATATCTGAAAAGCAAATAAGTACAACTCACAGCACATTTATGAAGGTGCATTATCTTAATTGAGCCAAAATATTTTAACATTTTTTAATATTTTACTTTGCCTATGGCATGAAGAATAGAAAAGAATTAAAAAAAACAAAGCTGAAACTTCAAAGTTCATCAAATAACTAACAGACATTACAGTTCGATGACCTTTAGCTGTTTTGAAAGTCCTCAGCTGTTGCTATATAATGCAGATCTTAGTATTTTTAAAGTACTGTGTCAACTAGCAATTTTAATCCATTGCCAAATGTGCAGATGAAGCACATCATCATTTTTTTTGTGCTACTGTGAAGTAAAGTGTTGAAAGAAATCCAAAATAAAGAAAAATTTAAGCAAATGAAAGAAAAGCTACATGAAAAATTACATCTGGGGATGAGGAGGAAGTCAGAGGCTTCTAAAAGTAATTGTGTTTTTCAAGTCAATAAATTGCAGTATTAATCACCCCAGTGTAGCATATCCTTAAGGAATGAACAAAGACTGAAGACTAAAAAGTTTTCATGACATGTTACCTTTGGCCAGTGCAGCTGGTTTGTGAGCAGCACTGTTTTTGAAGGGAAGTGGGTGGAATCCAAAGCTAGCCATTCTCTCTCTAAGACAGCCTGTATAAATGAGTGAAGTCAAATAATGCATGGATAAAATCAGTTTAGTTTTGATAATTTCTACAAAGTCTCTATTAAACTGTCCTGCATATTGATTCAAATGTTTTCATGTTGTAGATCATAACTGTCACCTGCAATATAATCACTGTCAACACAATTCTAATGCTATTATATGGAGTTGATGATGATGATGATTATAAATATTATTAGTATTATTTACTGTTTTTTATTATCATAGCATCTAGGACCACAATCATGGAGCAAGACTCATTGTGCTAGGTGTAGCACAAACAGAAAAAAGACACGTGAATAAATCCATAACTAATAGTTATTTTCACTGAAATGTTTCCATCCTCTTCTCAACTTCTCATATTTTAACAACAACAAGTTTGCTAAAATAAGCAAATAAGAGAGTCAATAAAGCAGTCAGGCCTGGATTAATGCAGAGGCTATAGGAGCTGAAGCCCTGGGCTCTGGCCTAAAAGGGGGCCGCAGGATCCAGCTCCTAGATGCCCCTGCCTGATTCGGCTCCTGTCACCTTGCTCAGTGTTGGTGGGACTTGCGGAGGTTCCAGGAGGGCCACTGCTGTGCCAGCACAGGGGTAGAAGGGTGGGACCCTGTGGCCAGAGACCAGGTTCCCATAGTGGTGGGCAGCTGGGGGCCCAGAGGCCCCTTAATCCGGCCCTGCAAACCCTGGAAAACTGGAGAGCTAAACTAGTTTTCAAATATTAATATAAAAGGCACAGAGGAACTTGTTAACACCTTTTTGAACAATTATTATTTTAAATCCATGTTTTAATGCTTGGCTCTGTCACCTTCACCTCATGATGAGTTGAAAAGTCTCACTGAAATCAAGGGGTTAAATTGTGAAAACCTTATTCTGTGAACTAATCCCATTGATTTGTAGTCTAATGGAAGGGTGGCAGACACAGATCCTTAAGCATCTTATTTTCTCCCAGTTCCATATGTATAAATATTTAAAACTTAGTCTGTCTACGACTTCTATTTCTTACCCTTCATTGATGTTTTCTACCATATTTTCTTTGACATTTAAGAGAAGTAACATATACACACATAAAACATTTCTGAAAGTATTAAGTAAATACCTCTAATCATTTGGCTTTTCTTATTGAAGGACTCAGCCATGCAGATTGCTCTTGCTTCAGCAGTGAAGTATCTTATGAGATTCATTCTGATCCTACTCCTTTTCCTGAAAATTTCCTATTTACATACATAGACCATCTTTTTCCACTCTGTAGAATATTACTAGGTAGCAGTAATTTCTGCCGCCATTATAATTTTAGATAGTTATCCCAGCTATAGATGCTTTAAAATAGGATTACTGTAATTCTTTATGGCCCAGCTTACTTAATATGTCTTTGCATAACCTTATGCTGGTGAACAAAGGGGGCTGCCAGGTTCTTTCTGAAAAGATGACGACAGGTTCACATTTCACCTATTTTGAAAAAATAGCCTTAGAAAATGATGAAAAACTGTTCCAGCTTTGAAACTGCTCTTTTATTTATAAGGTACAACATGATATTGAATCACCATCCTTCCTCCTTACTTACCCAACAATTCCAGAAGCAAAGTTTTTCCAGAGTTTATATACAAGTTTTAAATTGCAAGACTTCTTCCAACTTAGACTTCTTGTTTCTAATCTTTCTTATGTTTGAAATGATTGAATTCAATGTATTTTTGAATTTTTCTTTTTTTAAATCCAGACCAGATTCTATTCCCTCTTTCTTCATGTCTGGTGTATCATCACTGCTTTTTCCCATATATTGTTCAGTTTCAAGGACAAAGTTTTGCAGGTTTTCCTTTAACTCCTTTCACATTAGTTGCATATATTATAAGGAAATATCATTGTGATCAATTTCAAACACATGTGACAAAAGTTCATCATGCACCTTAGACTGTCTCTTTTGTCCTCTGTGCACTGATCTCCTTTGCTACTTATTCTAAAACTCCTAACTAATGAGCAGCTTCAAACAGCCATATGGATTCTTCCTTTACACTCACCTCCTTAAAAGCCACCAATCTGAGATGCAAATTGGACATGCAAGCTTAGGAATGGTACATAGTCAAGGTTTGATGTCTCTTTACATGGCAGAGGTAGAAGTAGGAGCTTCTCTGATTTTCCCTACAGAACTTGCTTCTAACCTTTCGATGGTACCTCAGGATATCAGACTTTAAGAGTATACTATTTTTCTTGTATGTGTAGTTTATCAGCCATGGAAAGAAATTTTGAAGCTAAAAATACCTTCAATCTTGACAAAAAACAATTTTAGACTGGGTCAAATTTGGGTATTTTTGTTAAAATTAATGAGATCATCAAACTTTTCATTTGGAAATAGATATTAGTTTACAGATGAGTACACTTCATGTCCCCTTGAATTTTTATTAAGTTTCAATTAACTAGAAGAGAAATACCTCCAATTGTTCAAATGATCACCTCTTCATTTATCCTAGGTCCACTCCCATCACAAGCAGCCTCACTGACACTAAAAGGCAGTTCTGTTCCAAAAGGCAGCTATATAAAGTTTATAGACTTCCTATTCAAAAATCTCCTCCCTCTGTGTCAGCACTACAGAGTCAACAAACCTAAGAATGTACTAGACTTGATTATTTCTTCTAGATATTTGTCAGGATACTGGTAGGTAGCCAAGACTAGTGGTTGGAGTAGGAGACAGACCCAGTGGCTGGATTTCAACACGAGTCAGGGATTAAGACACAGCCAGAACCAGGAAGCTGGGTCAAAAGTCTGAAACAGATTCAGAATACCAGAAGGGTCAAGACAAAGTTAGAGAGAGGAATCAGCACCAAGAGTCAGAACTGGAGTATAAGTTCAAATCCCGAAGCCAAGAGTTGAGACAGGGTTGGAGTCAGAAATCACAGATGAGGGTTGGAACAGGATTATTAGAATTCAAGGAAGGCAGAAGCAGGGGAGGGACAAGATGGGGACAAGGCTAGATACAGGGCAGGGTCCGGGATGAAGCTGCGAAGTTACAGGCCCTGGTCAGAGACAAGCACAGGAGACAGAAAATTTGTGGGTGTATTCATTGAGCAGCCAGCAAGCTACAGCTGCTGCTGAGTTTAAGAACTGGCTTCCTGGCTTCCTCAGCCAATTCTGTACATGGCCTCTCAAGCAGCCTTACAAGCTCATTAGGCGTCACGAGCACTGAGCAGGTTCAGTTGCAGGGTCTTACTCTGGATAATTCTGCATTCTAGTCAATCAACCTTGTATAATCACACAGAAACTACTGGTGATATATACGCATACCTGAAAAATGATTCTACAAAACATTTATCAATAGTGAATAAGAACCAAGCTTGACTCTCTGCTTTCTTGTCAAGTTTGAAGACCTGCCAGTTTAAGTTTCCATGTCTAAAGTGAGCTTATTTACAGAAATCAACAATAAACACAGAAGCTTAGATGGATTTAAACAAACATCTGGGGACTTCAGTAACTCAGCCAGACATCATGGGTCAATTGTCACAGGGAGCAAGTGAAGACCCATGCATGGCCTGAGACATGCTGGAGCTCAGATAGATATCCATAACAGTTTCTTCTGGCCTTAAAGTCTATGAGTCTATCATACTAATTCTGAAGTCCCTTTTCAGGGGTCAACCGTCATTTAATCGAAGTATTCTCTGGAATTTCAATTTGATTCTGGTGTTTTAGATATGCATTCTTTACTAATTTTCTTTCCTTGGCTTTTAAATTTATGTTGAAGATGTACTGTAATTTATAAATTCACTTTTTACCATGTACTGAATTTTATATCAGTGCTACCAGTTTCAACAGTGTTTTCATTTGTTTCACTAGTTGTATGTAAAATATAAAATGTCTAAAACTTTATTGTAAAAAGAAATACCACAGTAAATAAAGGTAAAGGATTATTCAAAGGTATAAAAAGTTCGGTACTTAACGAAATATTGCTAAGACAACTGATTTATCATTAAGATCAGATTTGTTAATATGAGGCACATTGGGCACTACTAAGAATATACTGTGTATTAAAATATACTAAAATGTCATTCACTTTGAGCAACACAAACACCATGTATCAATGGCTTTCAAAGTGTATGTTATTCTATTATTTTTATCCCTAGAGATTTCTACAGTACCAAGCTCACGAACCTCTTGTTCATAGTCTATTTCATAAATACAGTATTGAAGTTTAACTGTCTAAAACAAAGTTCATAAACAATAAGATTTTTCAATAACTTAGTTTAAAAATTACATTCCGTGCTACTGAGGATATATTCTGATGGAAGCAATGAAAGAAAGCTAGGATAGACTAAAGATTATATATAAAAGTATAAAGCACGATTAAATGGACTAAATAAAAACTATTAATTCCATTTTTAGAACATGACTGAATTTGGAAATGCTATACTGAATATTAAGTATATTTTTAAAACTAAATTAAGGACTTGATCTTACAAATACAAATAAAGTGCAATTCCCATGGGTCAAGTCAATCATTCATGTACAATTCACAGCAGGATTATAATCTTGGAATTTTACGTCTAGTTCTATTTGTTTTAAAATAAAGAATTTTACAAAGCTTCATTTAAGGGAAGTGAAGATTAGAAAAGAAATATAATTTTTGACAGGACTAGCAATAATATGTAAACTAGTTCTTTAATAAATACAATATTTTTCTTCTCATTTCTTCATATTGCAAGCACTATTAATATGTAAATATTTATTATATTAATAAAAATTATTGTGCTGTAATTACATTTCACTGTATCCATTAAGACAAAGAACTTCATTAATTTACTGCATCTCATTCTTTCTTCTAGGAGCTGATTCTGTGATTTTCCCCCACCCTACTGTTCTGGTATCTAAGAAGTGAATTCCAAATGATCAGCAAATTCTTCCATTCCATACCTTATTACATAAGCTTCTCATACATAGCCCTTCTTTCTTACCTCATTCATTTATTCTAAAATAACCATAATATCTCCTAGAGTATTATATATTTGGCTATTAAATTCATCAGTATTTATTTTGGATATGATATTTCCAGGTGCAGGGCACCAAAAATTTCTAGTCCAAGTCAGTACCTCACAGATGACATTCAGCATATACAAATATGGAATTCAGCTCAGTACAATTTAAAAAAAAAATTAATAAAATAGTTATAGTAATGATGAGGAGGTCAGTGACTTCTTAAGAAGGAAAAAACAATGGGCAGAGAAGGTAGGTGTCCTAAGTCATCTTTTATAAAAAAAAAATACCACTAAATTAAACAGAAATTACATTATTTGATTAGGTCCAATACTATGCCCATTGAAATCAATGAAAGTGTTTTTATCAACTTGAAAGGGCAGTAGATTAGGCACACTGGGAGTTGGAGAACAGGCCCTAATAATTCATGAGTTGTTCCCCTGTAAGTTCAACGGACAGGTCCCATGTGAGTAGTTATGCATAGCTATAGCTTTGGACAGGACTGGACCATAATCTTGTCCAGGAGCAAAGAGGAACAGTAGAGTTTAAAATTTCCAAAAGGATACCCGTGTTAGTCTAGTCCAGCAAAAAAAACCCCAAGGAATTGTGTGGCACTTCAAGACTAACAGATTTATTTTTCACATGAGCTTTCATGGGAGAAAATCCCACTTCATCAGATGCTTCGAAGATGGGTGAACTTACGGAATGGAATGAAAATAAATGCAAGGGGATGTAAAACATAGGATCACATCATACAGTAACAGCAAATCAGAGCAGTTGTTAGGTTCAAACCATGGGAAGCCTGAAGTCAAATTACCTTTTGTAATGGGAAAAGAACCCATACTCTCGATTAAGTCCTGCTTTCACAGAATTTAGTTTGCATATTAATTTGAGTTCAGCTATTTCTCTTTGAAGTCTTGATGTCCCAGTCACATCTCAGACAATGGTCGTTAACATATCATTTATCGAGTGATTAGAAAATGGAAGTGCTCAGCAACTGGTTTCTTTGTTTTGTGATTTCTGATATCAGCTCTGTGTTCATTTACTGTATTCTTTTGCGCAACCATCATCCTGTTTGTCCAATGTATAAGGTGTTGGGGTATTTCTGGCACATGATGGCATAGATCACATTAGTAGAAGAGCAGGTAAATGAGCCTTTGATGGAGTAGCAGGCTTGATTAGGACCTATGATGGTATCTATTGTGCAGATATGTGGTCAGACTAGAATAGGCTGTAGGTCCATCTATAAGTGTGTGTTGTAGATATATTTTCTCTTTGTTTCTTGAAGATTTTCACAGAGATTTCAACAATTTCCACTCCACCATCAAACTGAGCCTGGAACATTCCACACAGGAGATCCACTTTCTCGACACGACAGTACAAATCAGGGTTAGACATATCACCACCACACTGTAACGAAAACCAACTGATCGGTATAGTTACCTATATCCCTCGAGCTTCCATCCTAAACACACCACACAATCCATTGTCTACAGCCAAGCCCTAAGATATAACCACATCTGCTCTGATCCCTCAGACAGAGACAGACATTTTGAGGATCTCTATCAAGCATTCTTGAAACTACAGTACCCACCCAGGGAAGTAAGAAAACAAACTGACAGAGCTAGAGGGGTTCCCTGAAGTCACCTACTACAGGAGGGGCCCAAGAAAGAAAACAACAGAACACCACTAGTCACCACATACAACCCTCAAGTCAGACCTCTGCAACAGATCATTAAGGACCTACAGCCTATTCTAAAAGATGATCCCTCACTCTCTCAAGCGTTGGGAGTCAGACCTCTCCTTGCCTAAGACCCAATCTTAAACAGATACTCACCAGCAACTATAGATCTAACAACAGAATCATTAAAACAGGCACACACCCCTGCAAAAAACCACACTGCCAAGTCTGCCCACATATCTGCACAATAGGTCCTAATCAAGCCTGCTACTCCATCAAAGGCTCATTTACCTGCCCATCTACTAATGTGATCTATGCCATCATGTGCCAGAAATACCCCAACACCTTATGTATTAGACAAACAGGACGATTGCTGCACAAAAGAATAAATGAACATGGGGCTGATATCAGAAATCACAAAACAAAGAAACCAGTTGCTGAGCACTCCCATCCTTCTAATCACTCGATAAATGATTTGTTAACGACCATCATCCGAGATGTGTCTGGGACATCAAGACTTCAAAGAGAAACAGCTGAACTCAAATAAATATGCAAGCTAAATTCTGTGAAAGCAGGATTTAATTGAGAGTATGGGTTCTTTTCCCATTACGAAAGGTAATTTGACTTCAGGCTTCCCATGGTTTGAACCTAACAACTGCTCTGATTTGCTGTTACTGTATAACGTGATCCTATGTTTTACATCCTCTTGCATTTATTTTCATTCCATTCTGTAAGTTCACCCATCTTCGAAGCATCTGACAAAGTGGGATTTTCTCCCATGAAAGCTCATGTGAAAAATAAATGTGTTAGTCTTGAAGTGCCACACAATTCCTTGTTTTTTTTTGTTTTTTGTTTTTTTTTTTTTGCTAGAGTTTAAAAACCCACAAAAAGCGAACAAGGCCCACAACAAACAAACAAAAAGCAAAACATCATAGTTATGTTGACAAGAAACAGAAGAGGGAAGGAAGAGTAATAAAATATTTAAATAAATCCAAATTTCAAACAAACAACTATGCAAGGATTCTTTTAGTTAATGAAGTAACCCAACTCCTGCCAACAAAGACACAAGAGCTTTTGGGATTCAAAATTGATTTAGTCCATTCATTTAATATAACAACTTAATTATTCTTCTTGTTTATAACGCAATAACTATATCCTAAGCTTTATTTTTATTAGGCCCAGAATATATTTATTAGTCAATTCGTCATTTTATTATCACACTAAGTTAAATATCTACATACTATATGGGAAGAAAAACAGCTTACAAAAGAGCTATTCAAAATGCTTAATTTTTTTTTAAATGAGAAAATCCTTTTGAGGTCCGCTTCTCCCTCAACTAACCCCTTCTCCACCTATAGTACACACAGATTTGTCTAGAATTATTGTTGTATTTGTGTTTATGCTGTGCTCCAAACCAATATTTGTGAGTGACTAGTTGTAACTCTCCAAATGTAAACTGCCAATGAAAACAGTTATTCGGGTAGTTATTCTGAATTCAGGTGCCTTGACCTGAGGGAGTGACACTGGCATGAGAAGAATGGGAGGAAAGTGAGAACTGATTAAAATCTTTTTTTTAACAAAACAAAATGGACTCTTTACAGTTTTATTGGCCTATCAAATTTAACTCGAGGCTGTTCTATACTCAATTCCAAACTATAGCTCTGGCTGTCTAATGAGTTTCCTTGCCCTTCTACTCTGACAAGGAGGCCATTCATCTCCATGCCCTAATCCTGTCACCATGCTTTTTTTCATATTACCTCTAGATATGTCTTCATCCTGATCTTACCAAGACTCCCCGCTCTCTGCATTCAAATTCCTTTTTTACATCAGTTTTTCTGCATGGGACATAAGAAGTGAACAAACACAAAAATGTCTCAAAACTAAACATCATGCCTGTCTTTCCCAGGCATGAAGTGTTTTCAGTTTTGTATTTAAACTACTGTATATCATCGCGTATAAGCCGAGAGTTTTGTGCCTGAAAATTGGCTTCAAAACAGGCACTCAGCTTATACTCGGGAGAATACGGCAGACAGCCCTTTCCCTGACTATGTGGCAGGGCAGAGCCCCAGTGCTGCCGGGCGGCCAGCTTGGGCAGTCGGCCGGGGCTGGGGCTGGAGGAAGGAAGGGACACCGGTGTCTGGAGTGGCCAAGTAAGGGGGTTCTGGGGGGTTTGGCCTGGACATTGAGGGGGGGATTCAGGGAGGCCAAGGAAGCGGCGGCAGGGACCAGAGGTTGGGGAGGGGGTCGGGGAGTTGGGGAAAGTGATAGGATGGCTGGGAGGGTTTTGGGGGGGTTCAGGGAGGCCAGGGAAGGGGTGGCAGGGCTCGGGCATTGGGGGGTATTGGGGAGTCCGGGGAAAGTGGCAGGAGGACACAGGGTTTTTGGGGAGCCCAGAGAAGCAGCGACAGGGACCGGGGATTTGGGGGGGTTCCTAGCAGGCTGGGAAGAGCAGCAGCAGGGAGGGGGGGTGATGGGGAAAGGGGTGGAAAGGGTGTTGGGGAACAGGGGAGGAACATGGGAGCAACAGCAGGGAACTGAGAAGGGAGCAGGGAAGCGGCAGAGCAGGGGGTCGCAGGAGGTAGTAGTGAGGGAAGGGCGGAGTATGGGGTGGCAGTGAGGAGGGGGCAGAGCAGGTGGCAGCAGTGAGGGAAGGTCAGAGCAGGGGGGCAGCAGGAGAAGCAGGGGAGCAACAGCAGGAAACTGAGAAGTAAGCAGGGGGCAGCAGTGAGGAAACAGCAGAGCAGGGGGCAACAGCAAGAAACTGAGAAGTGAGGAAAGGGCTGAGCAAGGGGGCAGCAGGGTTGACGGCAGTGAGGAAAGGGCAGAGCAGGAGGCCAGGAGTGAGGAATGGACAGCAGGGGGGGCAAGGAAAAAGCAGCAGCAGCAGAGATTTTGGGGTAGGGAAGCTGTCAGAAACTCCAGAGGAAGCCAGCAGCAGTAGGTGGGGAGTTAGGGGCCAAGGCCAAAAGGGGACCTCGGCTTATACCCGGGTCACCACTTTTAGCTTCTTTTTGGGCTCAGAAGGGGGGGGGGGCTTATGCCCGCATTGGCTTATACCTGAGTATATACAGTAAATTCTTCATGGTGTAGAATGTTTTCACTTAGTTGTTGTACTGCACCAAACTTATTGTTGGCCTTTAATAGAAATGATTAACAGTTTAATTCCGTGTTAAAATGAAAATATTTTGGTCCACAATGCAAGTGAACTATATTCAGTTTTCTTAGACTTGTCACTCCCCAAGATGCTGAGGATAATGTACTTTGTTTTCACATGACATGCCAGAGTTGGAAATTTCTTTACCCCATGATGACTATTTACTGGGCAACATTTTTTCTGTTATTTGGGTTATGAATGAAGAATCACATAGTGATAAACAACTATGTGGACAATGGAAGCAGAAAAAAAATATACCAGAGGGGGGTAAAAAAAATAAAATAACCCTTACTGTATTGTCTTTCTTTGGCCAGAAAGCTGCTAATTTCTATCCTGAGATCTGGCTAACATCTCTCTCTTTCTTTGATGTATCCCATTCAAATTTCTAGAAAAAAACCTTTATATCACTTAATCTAGCTTTTATTTTCTGTGACCATTGCAGTCTCTCTGATAGAAAGTACTTCTCTGTAAATATAAGTACTTGCAAAACAGTTGCAAGAAATCATGCAATTGTAATTCTCAGGTTTCCCAGCACAAGAGGCCTAAATGATTCTTTCCTTGTTGTTTATATATTGCTGATTGACTGTGAATGAAAACTGCCTTTGAAATTAGAGATCTGAATTTTTAGTGCATTTAAAGTTCTCTTTCATCCACAGAATTCTGATAAATCAAATTACTCTACACAGTCTAGCCCTCCGGAGCAAGAAAGCAATAGGAGTTATCCCGTATAGCTCAATTTGGAGTCAGGGAGCCAAATATATTTAGACATTCAGGGTCAGACTCTTGGCTGTTATAAATTCAACTGAATCAAATGGAGCTATAATAATTTATATCTGCTGAAGGTATGTTCTCAGTCAGATCTGCTACAATTTCCAATACAAGGGAGAAGATTTTTAGTTACTTTTTCAATTAAAGGTAAGAAGTTACTAATAGTAGGCAGTGCTATCCTTAAACAGAGAGATCAGATCAAAGACTGAAGCTGACCTAGTATAAGTTTTGTGTTACAGAAAATGTATATATTGGGCCTGGTATTTCTGAACATTACATTTGTTTTATATCTCAGTGCAAACACCTTTTTAGGCAGTGTGGAGTTACACAAACATAAAAAGCAGAGAAACTAGGTGGATCAGCTTCTATTGTTTTTATTAAAAAGACCACCATGCTGATATATATTTTAATTACTTTGTATCACAAGTTCCATCTTTCCTCAAACAGTTCACTTGGTAAATCAGATATATGGATAGAATCTTAGAATTGCAGTCAAGAAGAATAATGTAGCCTTTCGGTTGATTTTACTTTTTTTCTGATACTTCTTTTCCATTTGGTAGAAGTAAACAGGTTAGCTTCCCAGATCGAGAGCATTTTGACAAATGCTTCTCCCTGCCATTATTTGAAGTGGAAGAATCGGGAAAGGGAAAATAAGCATGTGTGCTTACAGAAAGCTTCCAGTGTTGTGTAACTATAATCCAAATGGAAAGACGTTAATACTGCTTACTTGCTGGCAAAATGGGTACGCACTTTTGTTTGTAGTGGGTGAGCTCATAGCATGATGACTGCCTTTGCCACTGGATGTGGAAGGTCTGAGCAGTTAGAAGGAGCATGACCTGAATCTGAAAAGAAGAATCTCTGTAATGCAGACTAGTGAACATGAAAAAAACAAGCTCCCCCAGCCCATTCATTTTTCAGCTCCTAGGTTGAGTTTTGCAAAGCTGGAGGTTAGAAAAAAACCCTTCCATTTGCATTTGTAAACATAGCATATTAAAATGGCATTTTAAGGTGCCACATTTTTCTCTGGCATTTTTCAAAGCATCACCACACAGTAAACTATTCTGATAGCAGAGAGGAAAATACAGGTCATTAGGATGTCGATTCAAACAGTATTGTGCAAAACTTTGTGTGCATACTAAATACAAAAATAAGGATTACAGAAGTATTCCACAGCTCCATCTACAAGAAAGAATGAAAGAAAGACAATGAAAAAAAGAAAGAAAGCTTTGCTAACTCATTATACCTGGAATAAGAACGAACTATGAACTACTGCTAACTAAGATAATTTTAAAATGCTATTCCAATTGCTAAAGCCAAACAATATGTTTGGCCAAGAAAAGTAGGGTGAGAGGTGTTGCATAGATTCCAAAGAAATATCACAACAGTGAAAAGATTTCATGGGATCTCAAGAGATTTTAAAGACATAGTACGTTCCTTTAAGAGAGAAGTACTGATGTAATGATATAATCCTTCATATCTCTCTCATAAGTTGACACTAAATAGAAAATTACAACTTTTGCTGAGAAAAACTTAATGAAGGACCATGTTTGTGAAAGTTTGCTCCAAATGTTATTTGCCACTATGCTTAAAGTAATCTCAGACAATCATTCTAATGATGGTTTCACTCTTATTCCTATTTCCTGTATTTTTCATAAAAATAAATATTATTAGGAATGTGTAGAATTAGCTGACTATTTAGTATGTAAAGGGAATTAGAGCAAAAGAGTACAATAAAACAATCTCAAGAACTTTGGAATTTTTACAAATGAAAACACTCCAACGTATTTCCATATTTCACTCCAAAGAGGTCAAGTCTTACGATAGTGTTACAGAAGTCATTCAGGACATATACATAACTTCTGTGCAAAATGTGTGTTCTGCCCTGATTTGACAGTGTTCGAAGGAAGCTACAGGTCAGGAGCCAACTTCTGCATTTTGTTTTGAATAAGGGACTAGAAAGTACAGATGGGTGAACCTCATAAGCTTCAGAGGTCAGATTTGGTTCATAAGCACCAGAAATGCTTGGATGCTTACCCAAAACTTCTGAAGCTCCCAATCCCACTCTCTCAGCAATCTCAAGAATGCCCAGGTTCCTAGCATCTTCATCCCTTCCCTGGAGGCCTCCAAGATCCCCATACAATCATCCCTTCAAAGGCTCCCAGCTCCCAACTTCCTTTCTATCTCTGATTCTGCCACAACCTACAAGATCCCAGACAGTCCCTACAGGTTCCAGATAATTATGTCCACATGACCAAAATTTCCCAGACTTCCTACCTTTGTAAATAAAACTATGGAACTCAAACTACAACAGCTTTACTACCCTGTGGCAAGATCACAGTTTCTGCATCTAAATAATATTGCACTTTGAACTTTCTCTATTAAAAGTAATTCAGAGCATGCTGACTCTAGATTTCTAATATGGTGCATCACCACCAGAGAAAATGCTACAATTTCTGGGGGCTGAAGCTTTATCAGGAGAAGGAAAGCCTCAGAGAAAAGTTAACAGTAGAACAAGAGAAATGTTGAGGTACTGTCCAAGGCAGAGATTTTCAAAATTGGGAAGCCGCTGCATGCACTGCACTTTTGAAAGATAAATTACTTTTTAAGTGTTTAAGTATGGACTACAGAGCAGAGTTTTAGGCTCCTGTTTAATGAAAATCACAATGCACAGCGCTTAAGAGAAGACACAAGATGCTAAATTATTAAGACGATCTATTCTAGTGAGACTCACTGTTGGGGAAGATTTGGGCCAGAAAGCACAGAAGGTGGCTAGCTGTCTGCCTTGATCTGCATCTGCAATTTTTTTGCCTCCTGGTTCCAACTCATCTTTAGAAATGAGTCCTATGTAGCTCTAAAAACTGTTGATCCTTGAGTGCCTTGTCAGTTTATGACATGGATCCACAATTCTTTTGAGATCTGTGCGCCACCTGAAACTGTTTAGAGGGGTTTTTAAGAACCTCCAGGTGCTGAAGCTTACAAAATGTCCCTCTGTTGGACAGTCACCCCCGCAAACCAATCACTAATTGTCTGTGGGGGGGGAGAGGGTCCCAAAACCCCAACAATTAGTTTAAGGACAAACAAACAGATGTCCTAATAATATTTTTGGTGCCTCAACCGAAAGAAGTGCAATCATTTTTAAAACTGAAAGACTTAACTGATACAGAGTTAGAGCTATAAGTCTGTTTGTATGCAAAGATAATACAGTCTTTGAGTAGTCTCCACAAGGAGATTTTTGATGTCTTCTCTCCTGTCTAAGAATAACAGGAATAAATTATTAGAATATTATGAACATCTTAGAACCTGACAAAAATGCAGAGTCAACATTCAAGGAAAGCACATGGTCACAAGAGCCACACATTCTGCCTATTTTGTTCCTATCATCCTCGCCCTCATCATCATTTTCTTTCCCCCACCTCCTTCTTTTAGGAGCTCAAAAGCTGATATGGAGGAAAAACAGATTTAGAGAAATAAGGCACACACTACAGGCTACCGTGGTAAAGAGGAAAAACAGAAAAGAGAAAATGGGTGGGTTGAACTACTTAGCGCAGCTGTAACTGATGACTCATTGCTTCCAGGTAACTAAAGATATACGATATGAAAGACAGAGCCTGAATATGCTGAGGAAAGAAGGGTTGTATGACAAATCCATTCTTGCTGTATTAAAAAAAAAAAAAAAAAAAAAAGATGCTAATAACTATTTTCCAGGAAAGGACTGTTACCTTTGGTAACATTCTCAGATATTGCTTGCATCACATTTTTGAAGACTAGAAGAAGTGAATGTTGCTAAAATTTAAGCTGATGCTGAATATATGAATTCTGCAGAACAGCTCTCCAAGAAAAGAGGTGCAACTGGAAGTAAGAGTTATTTTCTAAAATTTATTTTGAAATAAGATGGTCTTTTCTATTATTGCTACATTAAATACCAACAGTCTTTTAAAAACATAAATTAATGATAAATAAAATGTATCCTCTCATTTAAGCTGTGGTTTAATAGTCTCTGTGTTCTGAACTAAAAGGATTTCATGAACCAAGAACTGGATCTCGGCATGGAGAGAGAACAAGAGGAAACTGACACTTCATTTTCTTCTTGTGTTTCTTTAAAAAGTATTAATATTAATGTCATTTACAATACTGACTGCACTGATGGCCTTTTCTCACAGATCATGGAAGTGGATGTTGATACAATTAGTACATTCTTGGCACACAGACTGTCAAGTACTTTAGTAGGAGTGTAATACAAAGTTCTTGACTCTTTAGAAGCAACTATATATAAAGCCTCTAGGCTATGGACTGGGAAAGATTAACTAGGCCCCACATTACCTCATCTTGTATATAAAGACATCATAAATGCCATGATAAATTTATATAAGACAGCAGATTATGATAAGTCTATATGAGAGCTCTAGGTAATTAATGGCAGACAACTAGATGGAGAAGCTTATTATAGAATCTCTTGGCAATACAGAATCTCCTAGCATTTTAACTGTACTGAAGCTAAAATCATGAGAACAAAGATGTACAAAAACTTTGAATCATTCCAGAGACCAAACTTCCTGTCCTTGATACAAAGTAACACCTAAAGGTATTAGTTAATATTGACAGGAACTTGCAGAAAAAATTGAGAGACATGGTATCAGTAAGCCAGAAAGCAGTCATTGGGGAAGACATGCAGGGAAGAAGCCCTCCTGGAGTTTGAAAATAGATAATACAGAAGTTGTCAAGGCTGTTTCCCCACTGTGGCACTCTGAGTGCAGAAGGTGGGGGCCTGCAACAGGCCTTAAAAGCCACTGGCTTTAAAGCCTGGTCTTAAAACTCTCCAAGGCCTCCAATTCCTGGCCTTGGAGTCATATCGCTGCCACCACCCAAATGCAAAAACCTCTTGAAACCCAGGAAGGTGCACTTGGGAATTCCTTCCTGTGAGGTATCCTCAAATCCTTTTATTCCTCTCTCAGGAGAGTGACTGAATCCCAGCTGGGATATCAGCTGGAAATGGAACAGAATCCCCCTTAATAGCCAGCTGTGCAGTCTGAGGCACATTCATACAAACCTCTTGCTTTTCAGGACACAGAGCCAGAGCTTACTTAAAAGGTAAAATCTTTAATAAAAAAAAGAACAGATAAGAAACACAGAGAGTTGCTTCTCTGGGATTTAACTTAGGTCGTTACAGGGTAGTGGGAGGTGCTCAGCACAGAGAAATCCAAAAACAAAGAAAATACCCTGACCGTGTCTAAGTAAACATTCCCTGTTCTACTCACTCTGGTCAGTAACAAACTTAGCTTATCTTTGGTGGGGGGCCTGCAACAGGCCTTAAAAGCCACTGGCTTTAAAGCCTGGTCTTAAAACTCTCCAAGGCCTCCAATTCCTGGCCTTGGAGTCGTATTGCTGCCACCACCCAAATGCAAAAACCTCTTGCAAACATCCATGTTGCTGGATTCTTCTTTAGGCCTTTCTACCTGGCCTCCTCCTGATCCTTCCAGGAGCTCTGTTGCATCCAAACACTAACAGGCCAGGCTGCTCCTCCAATTCAAAAAGCTGTGCTTTGTTCCTATTGGCTGTCCTGGGACTCACTGACCAGAGTTACCCTCCCCAAGGGTTACTATAGAAGTTTTTGTGCATAGCAGTCAATTTGCCACCTATTATGTACACATGCTACATTATTAATATGACAGACATACAGATATTTATACCTTCTGGACAACCTTTTAAAGACAATATATACAATCACTGAAATACTAATTTTAATTAGACACAAAAAAAAGTGAATTCCTAAATCCAATCCCCTTCTCCACAAGTTCAGAGACTCCTTAGGCAACAGACTTTCTGCACTTCCGATTCAAAGAGCAGTAGCTGAATGCAGGGAACTAGTATCTCATGCTCACTTTAGCTGTGCACGGACTTCTGATGCTACTGCATTAAGAGATGGGCAAAGCTGGAGGATCTATCACTGCATGAATACTCATTTCCCCTTTCACACAAAGAAAACTTGCCTCCTAGGCTGGAATTATCACTCCAGGATCCTGGAAGGGGAAGAAAGTTTTTTATATTCCTGGCCTGGTTATTCAGACCAAGTGCTTGACTCTGTATTTGCATCTAGATTAAGCAAAATTATAAGACAGTAATTTCATATGGAATATAGGCTATAAACACCACTGTTTATTTTAGAACAATTCTGTAATATCAGGGATAAAAGAGGCTAAGCCAGATCCCAAGTGGTATAAAACAGCATGGCTATACTTCAACTATACTGATTTATACTAGATAAAGACCTAGCTCACTGGATGTAAAATGCAATACAGCATACATATGCCTTGCCCTTTTTTGATACACATGAGCAACAATTTCCCTCTCTGTGAGAGAAAGGAATTTTTTCAACTTTCTAGCACTCACTATTGCTTGAGAGAAAGAAAGTATCAAAGAATGTAAAAATAATAGAGGTGCTGTTTTTTGCTGGATACTTTTAAAAATTGTAACCTTTTACAAATGAAATTTAAGACGGCTTTTCTGGTTTACACCCCAGATTTTATTCTTTCAAAATTATTTCCTAGGAGTTGTGTCTATATCAGATTTGCACCTGTAAATGGCTGGCTGCCCTCCTGAAAATTTTTCCATGAAAAATTTATAGCTATTCAAAGATAGAAGAAAAACTAATTCTGATAGTTAAAAATTATTTCAAGTCAGAAGTAATAAACTGCATGTGTATATAACAAACATCATTTCTATTTTGTTAAATCTACTGAATGCTAACTGTGGTCCTCAAAAGGTGGCTGATCCTCTGGTTACCAGAAACTGGTCCAGTCCTGTTTTGGTGCATTCCAAAGGTAAAATATTTTACCTTCAGAAATATTTTGTAAGCTCTAAGAACATGTGATCTCTGGCCAAAAAGATCAGCCACATCAGAAGCAAGGAAGTCTTCTCAATCTCCCTTTAGAAGATATCGTGGGAGTTTATTTCAGAACTCTTGCAAACATCATGAGCTCCATACAGCACATCACTGCTCACTCAGATCCAAATCTATAAGACAAAGCCACATAAAGTTTCATTGCCCCAGTCACGCTCAATTCCTTTCTCAAGGTGAGTGAATGAGGATGTGCAGAGAAATCAGAGAACTTCAATTACAGTGAGTATCTTTCTGCATCCAGATTTGCTCCTACAGATACTCAGTTTAGAGAGACCATCGAGCTTCCAGAGGTGTGCTGCACTGGGAAGTACTTAACACAGACTTTATTAATTCTCTTCTGTAATGACCATTTGACTGGCTGTGAGAAACATTAAATCCCTCCTAGAATTTCCTCTGCCAACTGTACGCATAAACTGACAGAGCCCTAACCATGAAAGTATTTGCAAAGATGAGTTTCTTATTGTTTTTCAGGTTCTCAGATTATGCTGTGTAAGGCTCCTTTTCCATGCTTACTGCTGAGATTTGGCTGTTAATAGTTGTTTGATTCCCATGATGCTGTAAAACATCTGTTAGTCTTAAAGTGCCACACGACTCCTTGTGTTTTTTGGGTTTTTTTGCTGGACTAGACTAACACGGCTATCCCTTTGGAAACTGACTAAGTGATTTATCCATTCATTTACCAGGTTTTGAACTTTATTATTTTGCTCTGTAATTCCACTGGCACTCTTTTTTTCCTCCCTTCAAAACGAGAATGCTTGCTCAAGTTCAGTCCTTTGAAAGTTCATTTACCCTCTTTGAATTGTCAGTGATTCTTACAGTTCCTGTAGTTTTACACTTGGATTTTCTGGAGAACTGTTCACCCATCTTTGAAGCATCTGAGGAAGTGGGATCTTCTCCCATGAAAGCTCATGCAAAAAATAAATCTGTTAGTCTTAGAATCATAGAAACATAGGGTTGGAAGGGACCTCATAGGTCATCTAGTCCAACCCCCTGCTAGAGGCAGGACCACTCCCACTAAACCATCTCAGTCATGGTTTTGTCCAGCCAGGCCTTAAACACCTCCAAAGATGGAGACTCCACCACCTCCCTAGGCAGCTCATTCCAATGCTTCACCACTCGCCTAGTAAAAAAGATTTTTCTAATCTCCAACCTCGACCTCCCTAACCGCAACTTGAGACCATTGCTCCTCATTCTGTCCTCTGTTACTACCGAGAACAGTCAAGCTCCATCTTCCTTGGAGCATCCCTTCAAGTAATTGAAGGTTGCTATCAAATCCCTCCTCAATCTTCTCTTCTGAAGACTAAATAAGCCTAATGCTTTCAGTCTTTCCTCATAGGGCTTGTGCTCCAGCCCTTTAATCATTTTGGTTGCCCTCCGCTGAACTCTCTCTAGCATGTCCCTGTCCTTTTTGTAGTGGGGAGCCCAAAACTGAACACAGTATTCTAGATGTGGCCTAACCAGTGCAGAATAGAGGGGAATGATCACATCCCCTGATCTGCTGGTAATACTTCTTTTGATGCAGCCCAGTATGCCATTGGCCTTTTTGGTCGCAAGAGCACACTGCTGACTCATATCTAGCTTCCCATCCACTATGACCCCCAGGTCTTAAAGTGCCACACAACTCCTTGTTGTTTTTTTTTTTTACTGTTTCTTTAGCCTGTTTCTTTCCAATTTCAGATTCCTTTCTTCAGGAACTATTCCTGTATTAAGAATCCTGAGCCTCATAGCCATTTTTCAAAAGAAAGAGGTGAGGTAGCCACTAAACAATTCACCATTTTCCAGTTCATGTTGCTGTTGACAGTGATGGTTTATTTACTTTTTTGTTACCCATCAATGTTAGGCAGCAGATATATATTCCTTTAATTTCAAGTATTTTTTTTATAAGTTTGCATTCCTCACAGTGTTATATCTCTTCATCTGTCAAAGGACCTAATGATCATAACGCTAAAGACATGATACCTACTGGGGACCATTTGCAAAAGTCAGAGCCAATCTATATTTTCTCCAAAACTGATGGTTTTATAGTATCTTTAAAACTACCTTATACAATATATACAATAGAATATAAAACAATTAAAATTATTGAAAAATTGCATCTCTTTGGACAAAAATAGCCACTTGCTTGATCCAGTTCTTTGTCTTCAGGCTCTACAAACAGACAAGGTCCCATGGTGTGTGTGTCAATAACAGCATACTAGACACTAGCTCATGAGTGCCACTGGGAAGCCAATAAACCATAACAAATACATTTAAATGAACGATATACACAAAATGTCTCACTCTCTGGTTATCTAGGACATCTAGCATATACAGTAGGTAAATTTTTGTTGTTTTAGGTGAGCTTTTATGTTAACAACCATGCTTACCTCATCAAATGAGAAATCATTCAAATTTACTTCTTCATAGTCATCCTCTACTACATCATTTTCAAGAGCTGCAAGAGCAATGGCTAGTTTCTTCCGCAAAAGGAAACCCTTCCAAAAGGCCTAAACAAAAATTTAAAGCATGTTATGCAAGGCCATAGATCAAACCCAAATCCAGATTCTCTGTGTTATCCCATTAGGAAGATAAAACATCTTAGACCTTGGTTTAATAGCTCAATGATCTGTTTTTTGAACTTTATGTGACATTTAAAACTACAAGACAAATTAAATGCCAGCATATGTCTAAAGCTCAGAATACTCAAGAGGTTTTCCTCAAGTAAGCAGAATGGAATCTTGAAACTCCCTCAACTAGAAACCCAGGTCAACTAATTAATTATTTGACAATTCCTACAGGGCCTATTCTAAACTGTGGGGGAAGAAGATACAAGAAAAAAAAAATAGTGTTAATTTTCAAATTACAGAGAACAAAAATAAAAACACACTTATATCAAATTTCCAGTGGTTACAAGTGGCAATTCTTGTTGTCACCTCATGCAATTAACCTAGACCAGTCACCTACACACAGTCACCATCTAGTGTATTTTCTTTAAGAAAGATTTCTATCATCATCATCATCATCATCTAGGTAAAAAAAGAACATACAGTAAAAGAATGAGCACTTAAATCCAAAAAGATGCAAACATTAGGAACATGTGTAAAGGCACACTGGATACTTTAGGAGAAAAGGTACCATTATACATGGAGATACTATTTTATTACTAAATTTTTATGGATCACAGTTTTAAAGGGAAATTCCTGTTTTATGGTAGACGGTGTTAGAATTTGAAAAGCAATTCTCCTTACTCTTCAAGAATGTCCTACACTGTATAAACTAGAGAATATTGCCATTTCCATCTCCCTGTCAAAAATATGTACAAATAATAGCACTGTATCTGTTTTGCCTTATCATTTGCAATGTGCTGCCATAAACTAATGATTCGTCATAAAGATAATGAAGCGCTCAGACCGAAGATCTGCTTTCTTACTTATTATTTTGATGGCCTTTAACTAATAGAAACATATAATTAAAGTGAAATCAGATACATTATAGCACTTATTGCTGGCTGGAAGATCACATATTGGGTTATAGCTTCAACTCTACCAGAGCACATGCAGCAGGAAAGGGCACTGCTCATGGGAAAGTGACCTGTGTTTTGAGAGCCAATTTCTAGAATTCAGAGAGAAGAAAAAGCCAGCATATTTCCACATTTCTCATGTGGTGCAATCTAATGGGTTTAAAATCTGGCAGAGAAGCTCAGATTAGAGCTATAAGGGAATTCATTCGTGCATGTATAACAAAGCAATGCTCAAAAGTAATAGCATGTTCAAGCCAACATCAAAAACAAACAGTAAGGTTATTGTATTCACCTGTCTATACACCTGTTGGGTTCTATTATTATTGTGCACAATTGTTTGTTTCCCATGCCTACTATCCTTGTAGTCAATTAAACACAGAACAATATTACTGTTTAGATGTGAATTTACTTGAGGTGTTAAAGTGCATGAAAATTAATGAAGGATTGTTTCCGGCTGTTATATTGCTTTTACATTATGTTTACCCTTTGGAGACTGGAGCCATGGAAATGCAAATGAAAAGACTTAATTTCAAAGCAAAGACCATTAAGCAACAATGCATTAAGCAACAAATTTTGCCTGCATTTAATCAACAGAGGACCCATGTTGCTCTGGAAGCACTTTCCAGATTGTTTTCAGCTATAAGAACAAAACCTGGGAATGATTCTGCATCTTTGAACTGATGAATTCTGATAGAATCCTGTACAAGTGGAAAAAGTTTCCCAAAGAAAATCTGGGCAACCCTGAGAGCCTCATGGAGGCCTAGCAGATACTACGTCTGGCATCGTTTGGACTACAAACAGACTCACCTGTAATGTATTTTAACTGCTTTAAACCCTGAATAACTTTCATTTCATTTTCTTAGCTAGTAAATCTTTAGTTTACTAGATAAACTGGTGAGCTCAATAGTACTCATTGGACTGGAGTAAGTGACTAGCCCTTTGTGGTCAGGAGAAACCTATGTGCAGTGAATTTTGGTTTTAATAAACTTTCATCATGAAGTCCAGAAGATCTGGAAAACTTAAAAAGACCGTTCATGTCTAACACAGAAGTCCAGGAGTACCCATTTGTTACTGGCTGGGTGAAATGTCTACACAGAGTTCTCTGCTAGAATCATCTGTTTGTTTTTTTGTGGGGGGGGAGGGGGGCAGAACAAAACATTACTTATAAAAGCAGCTTATTAATTAGGTCATTCCTTGCTAAATCTAACTGTAACAAATGAAAAGAACACAGCAGAAAACCAACCTGAATAAGGGCAGCAGCTTTATGCTTCTGTTCTACAGCGTCTGTAAGCTGATTGCTTTCTTTTTTGCAGTAGACGTTTTTTTTCCAGGCATGGTACTTTCGCCAAATGCGTTGGATTCGTGTTGCTGCCATTTGTTGTTTAGCACAGAAATGGATATCTCTGTGAATTAGGTAGCCTCGCCAATGTGACTGGATTAGGGTAGCTGCCAAACTATCAACATCAGAGAAAGAAATGTTTATGCATATGAAAAATTGAAGCCTCTACCAGCAACTCTCCATTAGATACGATGCATATATGTGTTCATCTATACACAATGGTTGAGAAAATCTTGGAAAATACATTTCCAACTTCCACCTAATTTTATTTTAAACAAGATTATTTAAGAAACTACTACATCTGGGATGCTTTTAAAGCTACCAAAGGATTTAAAACAGCTATGTATGGATGGCCATGTAGTTAGGTTCACCCCAATCATTGTATAGTTTACAATTTCATAATCCAGTCCCATTGATTACAATATTGTCTAAACTGTTTTGCCTACTGTTTAAAAAGTAAAGCAATTAATTTAAATGTTGTGAAACACTGAATACATTAATATCTGAATATTCAGTTCTGTCCAGTAGTTGCTGCTTTCTAAAGGTTTGGGGAATTCAAGAAACCAAGGAATATTCTTTCTACAGTGATCTTCACAGATTTTTTTTTTAATAGAAGTTAATGTCTGATAGCAGTTGCAAGTTGTGCATTTATAATTTTTGTTAGCACAACAGAGGACTCCACTTCATGCAGGTCAATCCTTGGGTGGCACAAATGAAGTGTAGCTAGCTCTTTACACCCCATCCTTCTTGCATGGGATAAAGAGGCATGCTGAAGTGCAAGGACAGATTGTTGGCTCTTCAGTCAGCACCACTGCATGTGGTTGGCCCAGGGTCAGGGGAACAGAAAAGTAGCTTTAAGGCATTTTTCCCTTTCACTTTTTCAACTGGACCAACTGAAAACTCCACACAGATGAGGACTGAGCCCTAATGAATGTAACTGAAAAAAATATTAACAATAGTTTGGGGGAAAAAAAACCCCTACAATGTTCTATCTTACTATGTTATGCAATTAGGCAGAATGCTTACATGTTTAAGTTCCAAAAGGATAGCTGTGTTAGTCAAGTTCAGCAGAAGGGGCAAGGAGTTCTGTGGCACTTAAAGACTAAGAAATATGTTTATTGCATGAACTTTTGTGGAAAAAAATCCCACTTCATCTGATGCTTTGAAGATCTTCAAAGTGCCTGATAAAGTGAGATTTTCTCCTATGAAAGTTTATACGATAAACAAATTTGTTACTCTTTAAGTGCCATGGGACTCCTTGCTTCTTATGTATTTAGTACACAGAAAAGAATATTTAGATGGAAGTCACATTGTTAAAATTTTCCTCCTTACTTTCACGTAGCTTTCAGTGAGAATACATTTTAAAAACAGTGGAAAAATGGAGTCATTGACAAAATACAACAATATTGTCACGCATAAAGATGTGAATTTTAACCAGGGCTAGGAGACAACAAGACTTAAAAAATTCTTGTTAAAAAGTACATAGGTGCTGAACAGAAAGATATGAAGGGTTTGTCTATATGGCACGCTATTGCACTTTGAGCCAAGAAGCAATATGTGGGACACTGAGATTTGAAGCAGTAGAATACTAAGCCACACTCCAGGACTTTTACTGTGTTGTAGCAGTGTCTTAGGGAGACCACATAGTAAATGTGAAAAATCAGGATGGGCATATAGAGTAATAGGCACCTATATAAGAAAAAGCCATAAATATTAGAGCTGTCCCTATATAATCTGGACATCTGGTCACCCTACATAGTATCCACAGGGTGCTACTACATGGCGAGCTGATGCCCTGCAGATAGAGCCCTGCACTGATTCAAATACATGGATCCATATCCAATCTGCATCTGCAAGAAATGGTTCGCGGATATCCATTATGGATATCTGCGGATATCCACATATTTGCAGGGCTCTAGCTCTGTGCAGATAAAAACATGTGGACCTGTATCCAATCTGCGTCCAAAAGAAATGGTCTGTGGACATCCACATTGTATCTGCAGATGCAGATATCCGTGGATTAGCAGGGCTCTACCTGCAGATTCACAGCACAGTAACTCGTCATGTAGATAAGCTCTTAACAGAACATAATAGCTATGTTGGTATCTCACTTTAAAACTAACTTTTCACATTAATATTATGCAGAAATGGGACTGGTTTTTATGGTAAATATTTGACATTTATTTCTTACTTTTCCACACTGTTCTCAATATGCTGAAGTCTCTTTTCCTCATTCATTGCAACGACTGCTTCTTTGAATGTGTTTCTTGTTGACATTGGTGTTGGCATTCTATTATCATCTTTCCTCTCTCCATTGTAACCAATGCAACATTCAGTAACATTCTGCACTATTTTGTGCTGTTCATTACTTTTCTTTTGAGGTATAGGTACTAAAGAGTTAATAAGCACAGGCTGAATGTGGCCTGTAGCAATCCATCTTTCAGAAAGATTCAACAAGCTCTGCTTATTTTCCTTTGCACCAGCAATAAAGAAGTTATTTTGCTGCAGCCTGTCGGTAGCTGCTTGCTTCAAATGATCTTGCTGTGTTTCTGGTTCATCTCTGTCAGCAATGTGTAGGTCTCCATACTCATGTGCATAACGGTGTTCATTACTAAGTTTCATCAGCTTCTTAAAATACCAGCACTGACTCTGTGCAACATCCAAGGAAGAAGCATTTCTGAAGAAAGATAAAAATGTGATTACATTTATTTTAGACAAAATTATGTTTGTAACACAACAGTAGCTTTGTTTTTTAATGTACATAAACATCATATTGGATGAGTTTAGCAAAACATGTAACATTGTGAGAATAATAATAAATGATCCCTGGTCTAACTGTCAATTTATAATATTTAATATTTTTGTAATTGTTTCATTTTTTCCGCTTTATTTCTACAATAACGTGAATACATTAAGACACATTAGTTTGCTTATTTTGCAGCACCAGAAGTTTGATGAGAAAATGGTTTTGTCTTGCTTTTCAGACTTTCAGTTTGAAATATGCACTAGCTTACATATTTCATTGTGGTTGGGAGGATATGGTGCAATAAATACTGGAGAATTTGAGACAAATTTTATTTTGTATAATACAATAAATCATGACTCTATTCTAAAGTAGGAACTAAGCAAGATAAATTAAAGATAGTACTAAATATTTCAGAATTTAGAGTTGAACATAACAAAATAACAAAACTCAGACAAGCCTCAATATTTAGCAAGGGTCTAGAAGAGAATAAAAGCTAAAAAGAATGGGGTACTCTCACCTTTGTTACCCCCCCCAATGGGGACTGGGCTGAGGCCCACACCTCACTTCTTGAATGTTCCCCTGTGACTGTTTAGCACAGGGCATGTCCCCCAGTGTGGGAATCACTGCTCTACAAGAATAGGAGTAAGTTCATGTGAGACCACCAAGTTCTACAGATAGAGAAGTGTGTCTTGCTGATCTGCACTCATGTATCATGAATGCATTGTATTAGTCAATAAATATTTCTGGAGTCAGTGGCACAACAGAAGAAAAAAAAAAGAAGGCTCCTATATGAGCCTGGCAAAACTAAGTCCTGCAAGCATCACAGAAGAATGAGAGCAATACACTTTCCACATTTGAAATCCCAGCCCTTTTATATCATCTTGTTTTGCAGAAAGCAACACCCTCATTTTCCTTATATAAGCATTTCTCTACCATATTCCTAACAGACACACATGAAATTCTTGTAATCTGAGTCTGGGCCATGCTAGAGAAAGACGGTCTGATTGTTGTCACAAGTGTGATTTTATTGACTCAAAGGAAGGTACATCAGCGTAAAACTGGTTTAACAGAAATTAGGTACATGCAGAAGAATCAGACAACTTACTGCAAACCACCTGTGAGTCTTGCTCCTGCTCATTAGACCATATTTCTCTCTCTACTGTTAAAAAATTCCAAAATAATTGCGGCACTTTATAAATAAACACTTGTTAAAACCAAGAGGGCTATAAATTTGCTTGAGGAACTATAAATTCCACCTGCTGATTACAACATGGAAAAGGCTGACATGTCTGATAATGAAACAAATATTTTTAAGATCTAGATTCTAGATCTACGTAAAACATGCCAAAATATTGGAATTCCACTTCCAAAAATGGTTCATCATACCCTGCATTTAAGAAATAAGCAAATAATTACTTCTGAGCTTCTTGATTATGATAAGCTAATGTTATCTCAACAATAGACATTATGTTTCGGACCACTGCCAGATTGGCAATGTCTTCTGACAATGCCAGTCTAGGTCACATCATTTTTCCCATCATATTTCACAAACCACTTAAACATATTTAGGAACATTTTGACAAAAAGGGGGTATTTCTTAATTTCAGATTGGTCACCAGAAATGTATGTTGCACTTACTGATTCAGAATTTACCAGCATTACTACTACTGACACTCATTAAAACACCAAGAAAAGACTTGATGCATGCAAAAGGAACCCTGAATGCAAAATTAGGAGCTGAAAGCTCTCTCAGAAATGCAATGGGAGACAGTGGTTTGGGTTTGAAAAATCAGATAGGAGGCACAGTCAAATTCTGTTGCTTTAATCTAGTCATTACAAAAAAATCTCCACCCAACAGCCTAGATGTTTCTATATAAAGGTAACTTGACAGTGTGACAAAGAACAAAACTGACTATTTAATTATACAGGGATAATGGAGATTGAGCATCCAAAGTACAGAGACTTTCCTGAGTGCAGACTGCAGTTCAGACTATCAACTGTTAGCTTCAAATATAAAATTAAAACTGAAAAAGATAAGATCTTTGACACGTCCACTGTGTATGGACTGTTAAAACATCAATGAAAAAACTAAAAGACTTCTATATAAAATGTGTCTGAGCCACTGTCACAGGCGAAAGAGAAGGAAAAATCTGAATGCACTGAGAACAAAATATAATCTATCACGCTCAAAGCTGTCAAAGCACACATTCTGAAAAGTCACCAACAGACCACACCATGGTTGACTGAGGTGGTTTTTGATCTTGTGCTGGTTTTACACTAAATCAAAGAAAGTGGATTGAAGACTGAGGAACACAGGAAAGAACACAAGTAATTGAGCAAACACATTCAAAAGCGGAGCAGGCAAGATAAAAGTGAGTATATGAGGGCAAGGCAAGATGTGAGGATTATAAATCATAAAGAGGATAATAATACAAAAGGTATGTTCACAGTGATTACATTTCTTTCTAAAAAGTTCTTCCCACAACTAAGCATAATAAAAGATCATGATGGCAAGTAACTGAAAATGATACCAAATACAAGTCGAGAGATTTGTGTGCTAATAATATGTATGTGCCGGCACAGCCACTTATAATATGGGATGACAAAAAAGTATGGGCTACAGCCATCAATCTGAAACAGTGCAAGCTTTCTGAAAGTGAAACCTGGGAGGGGACCAGGGATACATAATATCATTTGAAAAAATGTATAGATATAATCAACCACTGATATGTATTTCATTGACTATTCCAAAGTATTTGGTACCGCTCAGCACAGCAGTCTCTGGAAGACCCTGGCAGAGAATGGAATTCCAAAACGTCACTGAACTCACTGCAAGTCCCTACTGTCAGCAACAGACCACAATGCTGTCAATAGTAATTGGTTTTCCATGGAACAGGGTATGAAACAAGGATGCATTCTGTCTCCAAGTCTTTTCAATCTGTATATTGAATTTATTATGGTTAAAAAAAACCTGGGAAATTTGGATGAAGTGGAAGAAGCTGGGATTTCCATTTCCATTCTTAAAGACCTCAGACTTCATGATACGATGGTTATCGATGCACTCACTAATGCTGTGCTCAGACAAATGAATAACAACTCAAGGCTTCAAAGAGAAACTGCAGAATTGGAATTCACAGGCAAATTTGATGCTGCTTCTTCAGAGCTAAATTAGGACTTTGGATTTTTTTCTTATTACAACAGGTGATTTGACCTCATCTTCCTCTATATGCTGTTCCCCAGTGTTTGAATCTTAACAGCTTCTTTGATTTTCTGTTACAATGTGACCTGATTTTATGACTTATGCTTCCATGCATTTATTTTCTTCCCATTTGTAAATTCCCCATCTTCAAAGCATCTGACAAAGTGGGATTTTCTCCCATGAAAGCTCATGTGATAAATAAATTTATTAGTCTTTAAAAGTGCCACAGGACTCCTTGTTTGTTTTGCTAAAAACATTTATCGAGGAATATGAACTATTTCTGAAAGTGGCAAAACTTAAATTCATGTATGCTAACATGATCAATAAAAATAGGATGCAAGTAAATGTCAGATTATCTGTACAGCACAGGCCACAGATGAATTTCATTATCTGGGTTCATATACATATCCAACAAATGAGCTTGCTCTTAAGAAATCAGAAGACTAGGGATGGATCATTCAACCATGACCATATGAAAGTGTAGAAAAACTGTGACATCTGAAAAAGTGTGAAGGTTTGACTAGTGAAAAGCTTTTTTTCATAGTCACTTATGGATGAGAATCCTGGGAAACTAATGCTGTAGAAAATTGAAGCCTTTGAGATGTGGTACTGGTGAAAAATCTCATGCATCTCCTTGACAGAAAAGATGATGAACATCTATGTTAGAAATATTAGAGAGAAGTGGATTTGGCTCTCAAAAAAAAATCAACGGGTGTAAACAGGTGTAAATATTTTGATCAAATCAGACACAGATGAAAATACTCTCAAACAAGTAACCATGGAAGGAATAGTAATGTGTCATAATATTAGGAGGCAACCAGAGAGAAGGTGGGATAGCTGATGACGCATGAGAGATCACAGGGAGTTTAGCTATTGTGTGTGTGAAGCTGGTAATGGATTGAAAGAGTTTCCAAAAATTCTCCTATGATATCACCAATGTTCAGACATGAACAGACTTTTTGATTACTACTCCAACAAGCCATCAAAGACTTTTCAAGAACATGCTAGATAAACAGCCTTGCAGAAACACCTGAAGATCTTAGTAATTGATCCTTTATGAAAATGAAACTTGGGAGAAGAGCAGGGTTAGATAATATCATTTGAAAGAGAGAGACATTAAAGGTCTGACTAGAGAGAAATTAAAGGTCTGCGTAGTTCTGGCAAAAGTGATTATTGTTATTTGGATCTTTATACTACAAGCATGAATTTAAAAAGCATTCTTTCACCAACGTTGGCAACTAATAACACAGTATAATGTCCGACAGTATGGAATGACTTACTGTGTACTTTTCTGAACATAAATTTAATCAGGTTTCAGGATTCAGCACATGTAGCTTTAATAAGAATTATTATACAATTCTGTTTTTTAAAAGAAATTTAAGAGATTGATAAACATATGCAGACTGTGCACTCAGATATTACATTAGATTCTATTTTCATTTGTGTTGTAAAATTAATTTTGCAAAGAGAAAATATTTAGACATATCTTTATATTTCAACTACAAAATACAAAAGTCCTTTAAAGATATGTAAAAAAAAAAGTTTACTGTTTATATTTCTTCTTTCATATTCATATTACTGAGCTCTCTGTCATTTTCTCTACTTTAAATAGTTACTATTTGTAAGTTTTTCAACCTCTATCAGTATCTACTACTGCACCTGAAGTGGTGTACTTTTTTAGTATAGATATTTATTATTAAGTGTCAAAAAATTACATGACTAGCATTATTAGAGTAGAGAAATTTAATTTTTAAAAAAGCATAATTCTTAAGCCCCTTAACTACAGTGCATTCGAAAAAACACAGACAATTTAACTGAGCAGCAGTGGTATATAAAACATGGATTAGGGAACCAGTGATTACTTTTGGCAAATTACATAGTTGAGGTCGTACCTACAGGGGCTCATAACTTAGTGAGATGTGAAACAGACAAGCTTGCTCTTTTTTCAGTCTGTTCTTATACGACATCACATTAAGTCAGTCAATTTACAGAAAACACCACAGTATGTAGGTACAGTATAATAACTGTGCTGTTTAGGCTTATGTAAATATGTTTTTGTTTAGGGCTCTGTGTGTGTGTGTGTGTGTGTGTGTGTGTGTGTGTGTGTGTGAGAGAGAGAGAGAGAGAGAGAGAGAGAGAGACAGACAGACAGACAGAGAGAGAGAGAATGGCATGTTATAATGGCTTTTAAATCATCCATAAAATGTGCTGTGGCCCAAAAATATAATATATGGTATTTCAACCCAAGTGAATACCTGTTAAAATCAAATGTCATGATTGTCTCGCTCATGTTCAAGTGACAAATTTAAAAATTATTAGTAAAATTTTCAAAGGGCCTTCAAATATTATTGACGATGAAAACTGGTTGAACTGAAGATTCATTGTGGAATAAAATTTAGACAAAAGGATTATTTACCTGTAATCGCTCTTCTCACATATATCCAAATTTTGTGGTAAAAATGGCTACTACAATCTTAGAATTTTTTGGTTAGTATCCTCCTGAATATATCAGCTATTAATATTTCCCATCATTATTGGGGGCTGAAGTAGTCCTACGTGTCTGGAAAGTGAGCTGTTGATTGAGATTTTCTAACTTTAAGTTTCATAGGATAGTAATTACACATAAGTAATTTTTTTTTTTTTTTTTTTTTTTTTTTTTTTTACAAAAGGTACCAGTTGAAGATCTAGGGGACACTATAAGGTTTTTTCCACATAAATGAGTAATAGACAAAAAATTTAGCAAAGAGATATTGCTGCAAGTGGTAAATTGATGAGGAAGGATCTACGATTCGTCTGCAAAACAGAAGTCAGGAATCACAAATCAACAACACAGTGGGCTATAAAGCCATAAAAACTCTTAAAGAGTGCTGGAGGAGTGAGAAAGGGGCATGCAGTTTGAACATGTTCTAGACACCAAAGAGGAAACCTAGACTCATAAAATAAGAATAAAGATAAATATTAAAACTTTGAAAAGTAAATGGAGAAGTCTGACCTGGAACCCAAGAACAATTGGATGGACTGACCTATAAAAAAAAAAACTAAAGGGACCTTCTATAGGCCTCATCTGCAGGATTTGCATTTTACTCCTTTCACCCTACCTCTCTTCCTTCTAATGTGTTGTACCGTACTGTTTGATTTGTTGAAACAACATAGGCTAACCTGATCCTATGACTTAGACTTCCCTGCATTTATTTTTCCTCACATTCTGTAAGTTTTCCATCTTCAAGCATTTGATGAAGTAGGATTTCTCCCACAAAAGCTTATGCAATAAATAAATTTGTTAGTCTTTAAGTGAAACAGGACTCCTTGTTTGCTTTACTGAAGTAGACTAACACAGCTGCCCCTTTGGAATGGAAAAGGATAGACACTCCATTCAGAATATACTGACCAAAAGAAAGAGAAGAGAAAGACACATCATGAAAGCAGTGTAGTGTTCTACTGGAAGCAGAAAGAACACCTTTCTACAACTCCAAAACCCCCATCATGTATAAAAGTAAGAACAACTGTGGGGGGAAAACAACACATTCAAGTCTTCAACACAAAATGTAAGAATGTAAGTTACCATGACAGTGTTACTCACACAGGAAAATTCAACAGTAATTTGTAAATATAGCAAGACAATTCAGATACAATTCATGATATGAGAGAATACATCTAACAAACATGGATAAAATGTTTTGTCTTGAGTAAAAACCTTTGATAGTAGACCATAAAATAGGAGATACCTAAAGAGACTGCCTAACATAAAGAAGTTATTTCAATCTTTAAAGGTGTTAATGTCTCTTTGGAAAGATTTACAGCTTCCTGATTAATCTGGTCCTGTTTCAGCAAAGCACTTAAGCAAGCACTTAACTTCAAGCATATGTGTAGTCCCATTAACTTGAGTGGAAATATCCACCCACTCATTGTTAAGCATAGGCTTTAGTACTTTTCTGAACTTAAGCCTCTATCCTATTTAAGATACTAAAGAATTCATGAAAGGAATGAGAAACACAGATCACAGAATTTCTGCACCATACTATGAAATATATACAAAAGGATGTTTCCAATAAATAGTTTTAAAACAAATATTTTGCATGAGATATCGATATCTGACTGTAATAATATGTAGCTGAGAATTCGTATCACAATATTTTATGTCAACAACATCTGAAACCGCTAATAAGGAGTAGGACAATCACTAGACTATATTACCTGAAGGTCTCATCCTGCAAATGCAGGTGCTTCCCCAGAATGAAAGCACTGATTGATTTAAGAGACTAATCAGAATGACAAAAGCACCAATAAAATCTCTTATCAAGATAAACAAACATAAAAACACTGAAAAAATAAACTGTTTAACACATTTGAAAAAAGCTATATATGCAACATATATATTATGAGGATGTCCTTTTACTAACAAATACTGTACATCATGTTTTTACACATACATATTTGGTTAGCCTAATTAATTCATCAAGCAATGTTACCCATTTCATTATTACATTATCTCCTTCTAAATTAACAATATTATGTGTTTATTTTAGAAAAAATTACCACAGGACATCTGCTCAAAGTAGTAAGCATCAAATTTGGTGGTATGGGAGACTTTGAAGACCACAGTCTTCCCTCACAAAACTTAGTCAGCCTTACCTATGTACCTCCAATCATCTGGAATATTAACAAAACATCTGAGAAAACTAATAGGAAAAAATCCTCACTGTTCCTTCATCAAGAATCAGTTTAATATAATCTTGGTCCACCAATGCTAAAATGATTGAATGGGTCCTTAAAGGACAGAATTAAAGTGGTCTGAAGGCCTTGACATGTTTGGATCTCTTAAGTTAAGGTTAAACGCTGACCTGGGTTAGTAAGCTTGTTTTGCATATAATTTTAAAATCATTATAAATGCTCTTAATGTTTAAATTATTGATATATACACTTGTTCATGATATGATTTATACTTCCCAAATCAAAGTTAAGTAAAATACAGGAAAGCAATATGGGAAGTATATGAAAGACAACATTTTCAAAAGCATAATTTTGAAAATAATTATATTTGTATAAAAAGATTTCCAAAATCTACCTTTGTGCAGTGGTCTTCGTTTTTATTAAGTCAGTTTCTTCAATCTGGGTTTGACAAAAGTTCAAAAAGCTTCCTGGTTCTGACTCTTTGATTCTTTCAATTGGGAGTTCTTCATGAGAATTTAGGTTTTCGCCATTAAGAAAGTGCAAATTAGGAAGTATTTTAAGTAGGGAACACCTTTAAAAGAGGAGAGAAGCAGCAATTAACAACATCACAGGAAAACTTGCATTTTAGAATTCAAAAACTACAAATCCCCAGCACAAATATAAGAAAAAAAATCAACCTCAAGTATATAATTTTTCTAAACATTATAGTCTACATGAAAATGTTTATGCAAGTTCCCTCATCTTCAAAGCATCTGATGAAGTGGGATTTTCTCCCATGAAAGCTCATGGAAAAATAAACTTGTTAGTTTTAAGTGCCTCAGGATTCCTTGTTTCTTTGTTTTCTATAAAATTTCTATACTTTATTTGATATTCAGAGCCTACCAAAATGTACTGTTATGAAAACCATAAAGATAACATGAGAAATCATTTCTTAGCAGCTATTCTTAATACTTTTAGCTATATACAATACTGGGTGAAATCCTAGCCACAATGAAGTTAGCAACAAAAATTCCTCATTCGAAAGGGCCAGGATATGATCAATTTCCATTAATAATTCCATCAGAACGTGAAATATTGTTGCATTTTGTTTTAAACTAAGTCTGTCAAATGATTAAAATAAAAGATTGAAATTAATTGTGAAACTAAGAAAAGTCATGATACATCACAGTTTTATGTGTACTGTTGAACAATAATAGAATACTGATTTAAATTTCTTATAAATTTTGGGTTGGTTTTTTTTTTTACATTTTCAACTATTTATTTAAATTACAACAGAATACAAAGTGCATAGTGCTCACTTTATATTATTTGTACTACAAATATTTGAACTGTAAAAGATTTTAAAAATGCAATCTATAAGTCAAAGCATGAAGGGCCATGTAAATGTTTAGCACATCATGAATGTAAATGCCTTGTAATGAACATGGAGTTGCCTGCACTGTATACTTTTATCTTGTAGTCCTAGATATCTAATACAGCTAGTCCTCACTTAGTGACCTACTCGTTTAGTGACCCCTCAGAGTTATGACCGGCTCTCTGATGAGTTGGTATTATGGCGATGTACGAGAACTCGCATCAACTCTCTCAGATTACCTATATTTACAGTACACTATGCAAACTAAGTTCAGTACATTAGAGCTTAAAACATTTAAAATATATATGAAAAATGTTATAAATGATGCAAAGGTGACATTAAAACTATCTACCGATGGTTGAAAAACCCACTACCAGTAAAGTACATTATGCCTGAAATACCGGTAAGGGCTGCTCCTCGTTTAGTGACCAATTCGTTTATCAACCGGGTTTCAGGAACGGAACCCGGTCACTAAGTGAGGACTACCTGTAATAAAATTGAAGCCTGACTAAATCCATATCAAGTGTCTCCTGTCCTTTTTTCAGTATAGCTGGACAATTTGCTTGCACTTTGGCAAATTCTAGTGTTGTTAGTCACACACTTATATGAGAACTAAAGAATAGCTCCTTCTCCAACTGTAGTCACTAGGACAGGCTCCTGCTTCTGTATTATCTATACTGTCTTTGGAGTAAATCTCCCTTAGGGTGCCTAGGTTAGTCAATTAGGACCAGACACCAGGATATAGTGGTCAAGTAGCTGTTTATTCTTGTACAAGAAGAGGAAGGTTGCTGAGCCCCCTAAGGAGTCAGTAAGCTTCTCAACCCCCTTAGATATCACACAAGCTTTTATACAGTGTAACAAATATCTTACTTCATATTGAACCGTTATACATGTGACTACTGATACAGGAAGATTCTTTACATATTTATCCTTATATGGTTATATCTTAATACTTGTTTTTCATTCCTTTGTTCCTCATTTTCTAAACAGTTAATTTCCATAAACTTCCACTGTGCAATATGCTCTACTTCCTCTTTTTTACATGCCTGTCAGTGCTAACCCCATTTTGGATTTCAACTTTGGCACAGAAATTTCTAAGATAGGCCTTGAGAGATAATATGATAGAAGAAATGCAAATTTCCACAACAATATGGAACATCTACTTACTTCAATAAAACAGCTGGGCTGGATTTAATATACCACCTTTAAACAAACACACACACACACACACACACACACACCCTCCCTTAAGCTGCTATTGGAATTTATTTTTAGTTTCTAAATATCGATTTCTAAAAATATTCCTAAATGTGTAACACCTTACTCAGTAGGCTACTGGATTAAGAGTGCTTCTCGCACCATGAAGTTCCTCCCAGAAGAAAGGAGGTTGTACAAGCAGAAGCGGAAGGGCTGACAAATTTCCTAAGCAGTCCTTTCTCCTGTAAGGGATAATCTGGCACACTAATGTCAAAAATACTTTTTATGTTTGTCTTATTCACCAGTTAAACCTCATGGTATTTTAAATATTTACTCAGGAGAATATAAAATACTCTGGGGTATGGCAATTTTGTTTCCTGTATTTCTTTTTTTCAATTCAAATTCTTTTCAAGTTATCAGACTGGAAAAAAATCTTAAATTGGTTAAGTGTTATATCAAAACAGAGAATTGTCTGAACTAGCCTTTCCTTTATTTTGATTTAAACAACACACATTCAGGAAAGACTGTTCTGTACTACCTTACCAATAGGGTGTCTACTAGAGAAAATTACATAACCCTTCATAACCAGGGCATTCCTTTACTGCCCCCCATATTTAAAGAAAGAATTGAATGTTAAGTAGCTGAGATCATATATGACAAGTTTCAAATCCAAGCAAATTTCTGTGGCTGTGTTACATTATCCAAAACATTGATTTGCAGAAGTCTTTACAAGAGCAGTACTACTTGATGCAGATGTAAAGATTACCTTTCAGTATCTCTTCTTGTTGTGGCAAATGAAATACTTGCTAAAATATACTTGAAATAAAAGGATGGTTTTAGATACACTGGTCTTGAGCTTCCAGTGAAGAATTACAAGACCCAGTGTTGAATAATGATACATTTAAAAAATGCCATATCAACTTGATTAATGCTGGAAGTAGTGTATCTTAGAGCTATGGGATCTCAACACTAGTTTTTCCAGCTGGGTTTCTCCTGGTGAAGGGCTGAGTCAATATTTCATTTAGTGAAAACTTCCTGGTGAACATTCTGTCACTTAAGAAGCTCTATTAATCATTACTGCAGTGAAACACATTCCCCTAGGAGTGCTCCAACTGATCCTAGGGTTTAATTTTTAAAAAGCAATTTCTTAGTACTTCAGTTTTGTCGGTGTTATCGCTGGCTGGACATGAAAGTATGAAACCGATTGGAAAATTTTACAACTAATTCCTTTGTTGGTATCAAGGGGTTATATAAAGTTCATTGGAACATACTGCCTGAAGTTATAGTTAAAGCTGTATTCAACAAATCCATATTTTATACTACTCAGCCTTTAAATCCTTTACATAAATGAATCTCTTGTCCAATCATAAAAGCTCTATTCGATCAAATGATCTAAGAGGAACCAGAGCTATTCACCCTTAAAGTTAATAGGAAATCAAAAGAAATTTCTTCTTTTCCCGACTAATGACTGACACTGAAATTAGTTCTACGAAAAATCAGAAATTAAAAATATTTAAAACAAATAGTGAGCTATACTGTATTGTCGCATGTTGAAGAGAAATATTTAACAGTACTTGCATTCATTAACAGTGTAAATAACTGTATGCATTAAATACAACAAACAGGCATTTACGACTATCTTTGCTACTGTCTGAATGCTTCAAATTCCAACAAATGTGAACATGTGTTTTTAACATTTGACTGCTCAGCTGAAGTTTGAAAGATCTGGAGAAAAGATGTGTATATATTTTTTCTCTCTTTATCTATCAAATGTGGAAAAAAATAAAAAGAATGTCACATGTCACTAAAGTAAAAAATGGCAAATCGTTTGGTAGGGGAAGCTAGTATTAATACTAGAATGTAAAGTTTCATGTTTAATAGTTCCTTGCAGAACTGCAAGCCAAAGATACAAGTAAGAAAAGACTACAGAAATGAATATCAATGAATATCAAAGTAAATGTTTACTCAGACGCAGAAGTGATCATATTGAAGGTTAACATATATAGCCATGCGGTACTACTTTTGAAGGTCTATGGCTTGTGGGAAGCAAAAGTGGAAAATCACAAGAACACTACTAGCAGCATATTTCTGTGGACTGAAAAGATTGGCTCCAGAAGGAAAGAAAACAAAAAGAAAGGAAGTTAAGAAATATTTCAAACTATCGTTCCAAGAAGAGCTTATCAATGACAGTAATATTTATTTATTATTTATTTATTTTAAAATCAGAAACACAGCTACAAGTTTCATCACTCTGTGATATCCCTCTTGGTGAACAGTATAGGGCAGGCTATTATTCATATCTCAGATGAAAGTTCCCTTCTTATTTCAGCCACAGAATGCTGACATTTAATGAGCTTAACATCTCTTTTTGTATCCTTAGAGCTATTCTATTTAAGTAATACTTTCCCAAGAACATACTAGATGCCTGTATTTGGACAGAACAGTTAACATTTACAGATTCCAGTCAATCTAAAGCTTCTCTGAATTAACTAACTGGCTCACTCAAAAAGTTCAATAATAGGGTCAGTTTGATCTTGCCATCTTCCTCTTGAAGTTTATTTATGGGATGGGCTTTCAGCCAGTTTTCAAATCCTATTCAACAAGCACGGAACCACTCTTGGGCAAAGATCTGAAAGTCCATTAAAGACTTCAAGCATATAGTGAGAACAAAGACTGTGCCATGTTATATGACCAGATCCTGGTGACCACTCTTCATATCCTACAAAGCAGCAAGAAAGTTGGCCAATCCAGTCCCTTAAAGACTTCCTAAATGTAGAGGAATCCTAGAGTGGTACAGAGCTGTTTTAGAGCTTCCCAACAACCCTCCCAGCCTTGGGGATGTTGGCAGGGAAACTAGCCATGACTAGTCACTAATATTTCTCAGTTGCAAACACAGCCTCCCCCCCACAAGCATCCCCAAAGCTGCTTTTTTTTTAATTTACGTTTGAGACTGGCTCAATAGGAAGCATGAAGTTTAATAAAACTTTGTCTCCGTCTCTCTCTCAGTTATATCACAAACATCTCGTCCACAACTGAAGAACTAGTCTTATATACTGCATACAAAAATCCATAATCAGATATTGAGAAAACCAGCGAAAACCACCTTTTAAGAAGTGTTTCATAGCAATAAGTCACTGGAAATATAGATGTGTTCTATTGGGATTAAGACAGAAATTTCAGTAATTTAAAAAGAGATGCAATCTAGTAATCCTGCTGGTTTAATATTTGTATATAGTTTCAGAAAGAGAACAGAGATGACATGACCAGTACACTGTGAAATATCTGAATGACAAACATCTGTTCCAGAACAGGTTAATGCACATCCTTTTTATAAAGCAGTGAGTACTCTGCTAAAACATCTTAAATTTATGTATTTAACTTTATAAAGCTGTAAAACATTTTAAGACTTTTTTAAAAATTTTTTATTTGGAATTGGGGGAAATGCTAATTAGCAGGGAGAATAAGCTTGAAGTAACTAGTGGCACACTCTGGCAAATTGAGGAAAATATACTGCATTTTACTTCAAAAACCCCCAGAATGCTGGGCTAAATTTTGTGGTCCTGGCTTGAACGAAGTTTCCATCCATATCAATAGGAATGTTTCTCAAATAAGGACTGCATAATTCAGCCAATTTTTATGCATGTTTTATGTAGTTTTCACCCATTAATGCTAGTTATAAACAGATGTGTGTCTGTACATCACAGTTCTCTTCTACATTATACCTCCACTGTTCTTACTTCATTCATTTAGAAGTGTCACACTCTGTTGTTTGCAGGAGTGTATCTAAAACTAAAGAGTTGTGGGTGGAAAGTGTGCTTTGTGTCAACAATTTTACAAGTGAAGAGAGACAACTACTCGCTTACTTCAATAACTCTTCAGTCCTTCACTCTGAAGGGAAGAAACCAGAAGGAAACAGAATGATTCTCTGTTCTCTACTTTCATAAAACTAACAATGAAATAATTGACTTTTTCCATGTTTTGGGGGTTTTTGTTTGTTTGTTTTTTGTTTTTTTTTTAAATCCAGACTCATTCCCCCAACTCCCACCCAAGTCATGTTTGACTACAAAAGGACTGTCTAGTGGCCAGATACAAATTTTTCAGTTGGGATTATTAGGGTTCCCCCAAACACCAAATTTAACTGTGGTGGTGAAAACTGTTCTCGTTTTAAGCAGTGAAATTCAGCCTGGGAAGGGAAGGGGAGGAAAAGGAAGGACTGCTGAGTCCCATAATTGGTGGGATTTTTCAGCAAATCTAACCCAGAACCTTAGACACACACTGTCAGGAAACAAAACTCCCTTCAAAAACAATGCCCCAAACCCCACAGTTCTGACTTTCACATACAACATAGTAAATTAAGTGTTTGTTTGTAACTTCTCATATTGTGCTTTGTTGATTTAAAAATAATGTTAGGGAGGTTAGCATATTCCTGGTATCCAAGATTTACAAGACTACTGAAGCAAAGTAAATTTATAGATAATAATCAAAGAATGTTTCAGACCTGTCCATCATTTTGGTACATGGTGATACTGACATGCTTCTTCCCTTCTGTGAGCCTCTACCTTTCTGTGCACACACAGACCAAGTCTAAACTCTCTTCCAAAGGTTCTCTCCTAGCCATCGACATGCAATACCCAGAGTGTTCGTATTTGTAAAGTCCCACTACAAGCCTGGCTGGCGAGAGAGCAGGATCCTGGGTTGCTCAAAGCCTGACCTTTCCTTGTCTCCTGATGCACAGGAAGCCTTGTGCCTAATGCTAACCGTCAGTCTCCCAGTGGACAACGGAATGTAGGAACTCCATCTTTCCAGACTAGGACATGATGACTTTTGTCTCTACCTGCTGGTTCCCATTTGTGGGTAGTGACTGCTGAGGGGATTGGTTTCTCTTTCCATCCATTTCCTATGGCAGCAGAGATTTTGCAGGGTAGCTTCCCATAAAGCTGGATATTTCCAATCAGCTTCACTCTCCTTGCTAAGAACCATAAATAGGGGAATTCCCTCCCTCCCTTTATTTTCAAGAGCAGACAAGAAGCTGTGCTTTTTACTGCTTGAAGTCAACTCCCCTTACTTCCTCCAAAACAAGTGCTAGTTTGGCCTGTGTCCACATGTTCAGATAGTCCTAGATAGGTACACACCACATGGGTTTCGGGCTGGTCGTCAATTAGGCTCTGGGCCTCAAGCAGGATCATAGGCCCATTGTGGTAAATTCCATATAAACAGTAAGTCTCTGTCACAGAGAGCTCAAAAACTAAGCTCGTAACTAGACACAAGTAGATGAACAGGTAAAATAAAAAGAGGGCATGGTGACAGAAGAACTATTTGCAAAGTGGGAGGTAGCGTGAGCTTGCCACCCACCTAGCCATTGCCATCTGGCAGTGTTTTCTAGCATTCTATTGAGTCATACTTTTATCATTATTGAGGCACACAACAGGCATGCTTTTTACAACAGAGGATGTGTCTACATGGAAAAAAGTATTCTAACACAAAATTATCTCACCCACATTAGCCAGCTGAAGTTAAAATAGCAGGAAAGACTTGGCAACTTGGCTTTTAATTTGAGTTAGCAATTTGTGTTTAAACTAGTTGAATTCAAGCTGCTAACCCACATTAAAAAATAAGTTGCTGTGTCTTCACTATTATATTAATTCAAGTTAGCTAACCTGCATTAAGAACAAACCTTTTTTGTTTGTTTGTTTTTTCAGTGTATTCAATGAGGGTACTGCCCAGATTGTTAGCCACATAGTGGTAAAGTGGAAAGGGCCCCAAATCTGAGGTTAGTGAGTGATACAAAATATATCTTCCTATATAGAGAACATAAATATCTATCTCTCAGCTAGCAAGCCCTGAACAGCTCTCCGTACCTAATCTTACTGCCAGCTATTTACACATGTAAGTCTTTGTTACATCCAGGAAATATTTAGAAAGATGAATTTTTACCATGAATAGTTGTCCCTGATCATTTAAGCTCAGGCCTATAGTCTTTACCTAAAACAGGGGTGGAAAAAATTGGGTCATAGCTAGGTGCCAGAAATTTTGCTTTGGGTAGCCAAAGGGTACTTGTCCATTCCATTTCTGCAGTGGAACTAGGTAACACGCTACTAAAACTGGTCACCTTGGCAACCAGAAACAGGTTTGTCGACACCTGGCCTAAAATGAGTATCCCTAGAAGAATGATGAATGTTATTTCACAAAAACACTTAACCCCCCAACCCAGCACCTACACCAACCCAAAAAACCCTACATATTTCATATAAATATATAGATATTACCCATTTGCTGATGTTACCACAAGCCTAAACACAGAATGGTTTATCAACCCTGAATTTCTAGAGTCTCCAGGAGACCTGATATATAATTTTGGCCATTTGCCGTGTGGTAGTATATAGATTTCAAAAAAGGATCAGCTATAATATTCAGATCAGTAAAATGCACAGTGAATTGATTGCAATCTCTAGTTTTTATAAAATTACTATTTAACTAACAAACATTAAAATTCATTTGCCATCCAGTTCTGAACTCTGGTCAATTTAGATTTTGATGAACAATGTTGTATCGTAAGCATGACGTAATTGTTTAGCTTACCTCCAACTTTTTTCTTGGAGAACTGGGTTTCCATTGAGTGACAACTGCCTTAGTTTATGACAGCCACTAAGTGATGTGATGACACTGTTAAGGTCTATATTATATTTGGAAAGAAAAAAGACAGTTATTAACCTTTTCTGTAACTATCATTCTTTGAGATGTGTTGCTTGCATCCACTCTAACTAGGTGTGCATGCAACTCATGCATGACTTCAGGAAGATTTTCCCCTAGTAGCCCCAGGAGGCTGGACACAGCCCCCTGGAGTTGCACATCCATATCAGTGTATATAAGGGCTTGCCAGCCACCCCCTGCCAGTTGGGGCAGGTGGGTGGGTTTTGAGTGGACGTGAGCAAGACATCTTGAAGAACAACAGTTACAGAAAAGGTTAGTAACCTTCTTTCTCCTTCGAGTGACTGCTCACATCGACTCCAACTAGTTGATTCCCAAGCACTAACAGGAAGTGGGGGTCGGAGTCTCACTGAGATGCAGACTTTAGTATGGCTCTGCCCACCACTGTCCACTGTGTGCTGTGTGACCACGTAATGAGCCACAAATGTAAGGATGGAGGACTACATCGCCACCTTGCATATGTCCTGAATGGGGACCCTAGCAGCAAAGGCTGTTGAGGTGGCCTGGGCTCTTGTTGAATGAGCAGTGATCTCCAGAGGTGGTCTATCTGCTAGGGTTTAACACATCTTAATGCAGTCTGTAATCCAAGAAGAGATAGTCTGAGATGATACAGGATGACCTCTTACCCTGTTTGCTATAGCCACAAATAGTTCCTTTCATCCTATCAAGGTAGAAGGCCAGGGCTCTTCTTATATCAAGAAAATGTAAGGCATGTTCTCAGTCCAAGAAATGTGGTTTTGGGTAGAAAACTGGCAGAAAAATGTCCTGGTTCATATGGAAATCAGATGCCACCTTAAGGAGAAACGATGGGTGCGGACAAAGGTGCACCTTGTCTTTAAAGAATACGGTGTAGGGTGGTTCTGAGGTAAGCGCTCTCAGTTCTAAGACTCTTCTGGTGGAAATGACAGCTACCAAGAAGGCTATTTTCCAGGAAAGGTACAGATCTGAGCAAGCTGCCAGTAGCTCGAAGGCATGTTTTGTCATTGCAGATAGCACTAAGTTGAGGTGCCACTGGGGAACCAGCTTTATAGTTTCTGGAAATTTTCTGTTCAGGCCCTTAAGGAATCGGTTCACTATGGTGTTAGAGAACACCAAGTGATCTTCAATCCTGTTGTGGAAAGCAGAGATTGCTGCCAAATGAATCTTGTGTGACAGGGTCAGACCTGATGGATATAGGAGAGTGGGGGCGGGGGTGCATATTAGCTTCAGGATTAGTAAATTCTTGCTCCCTGGGTTCATTTAGCCAGGGTTACTCCGGGTTAAATGGGTCACCTGGAGTCACTCAACAAACCTGCTTCACTGCTTAAAAGCCTCCTTCTCAAGCAGGCAGGCACAGCTGAAGAGAGATCAGAGAGGAGCAGAACTGCCAGGACAGCACTTGGAAGGTTTGTCTGCAGTTTGCCACAGCGCCAAAAAGGTACAGGAGTTTGGGAGGAAAAACATACAAGCAAGGCTGTTAGGCCCTGCAGCCTGGAGGAGGACTTTGTTGTTCAGAGAACTAAGCCAGGGAGCGGAGGTGGGGCAACCCTACCCCAGACAAGGAAGGGATCTCAGAGACTGAGGCTTCAGGCCAGGATGCTGTTGGGCCTTCTCAGTCTGGAAGGGCAGATCAGGAGCAATGAGGCCAGAGACTGACAACTCAGGGAATACAGTAGCTCTTCCAGACTCAGCTTGGAGGCTGCTACTCATAGTGCCCCTGGGTTGGAGCCCAGGGTAGAGGGTGGAACCGGGTCTCCCCCACCCCAGTACTCCTCCTGCCATCCGGCCCCCACTGAGGGATAGTTGAACATGAAAGAAACCCCAGGGAGAGGGGCCTGCTAGGATATAACTTGGACCTGTCCCAAAAGGGGGGATCTCCACTTTGGGGGAGATTGAGAGGGACCAACTGGACTTTGCCAGGCTGCAACATAAGAGTGCAAGACTTCCGGGAGGCAGTCTAGCCCCTGCTCCACCATACTTGAGTGATGACACAGGAGACCTTTGTGCTTGAGATGTAGTAGGTAATCCAAGATGAGTGGTTTGCTAGCATCAACAGGCAGAGGTGACTTTTGTAGGTACCACAAGGAGAACCTTTTCATTTTTGCCTGGAAGATAAACCTTGTAGAGGGTTTCTTGCTTCTAGAAGGATCTCCCTGACCTGATGCGAGCATTGTAACTCCTGGATGTTTAACCATGCAGTTTCCATGCTATTAAATGGAGGGATGGAAGATCTGGGTACCTCAGGAAGCCCTGATTCTGGGTAAATAAGTCTGGAACCAGTGGCAGTGTGAGAGGGGTTGCCATGAGGAGGTCCAGCAGGGTGGAGAGCCAGTCTTGGTGGGGCAATGGTAGTGCTATTAGGATCATTGACACGGTGTCCTTTACTTATGACAGGACCTTCTGCACCAGCAGAAAGGAGGGAATACGTAAAGGAGAAGGTCTCTCCAGGACACTTGGAATGCATCCACTAGCGACAGTTTGCTGAGGCCCTGGAAGGAGCAAAAGTTTTTGCAACCAAGATCATTGTGAAGTGCAAAGAGATCTAAATGAGGAGTGCCCCAGTTTTGTAAAATGGTAAGTACGTTCTGATTGAGGGACCACTCATGAGGCAGGATGGTCCAGCTGATGGAATCTGGTAAGGTATTCTGTGATCCCAGGAGGTACGACACCTTAAAAGTGAATTCCAAGGGGAAAGCAGAAGTTCCAGAAGGCTAGTGCCTCCCTGCATAGCCTGGGAGTCTGCCCCCCCATCTATTTATGTAAAACATAGTAGTGATGTTGTTTGTCTTCACCGTTACATGGTGCCCAGTGAGTTGGTCTTTGAAGGTCTGCCATGGCAGTCTGACCACTCTGTTTACTGACTTTGATGTGAGTATGAAAGTGTATCTGTGACCAGCATCCCTAAGTCCTTAGGAGGCCCAGGTGGGCCTCTCCGACCCATCTCTGAGGCATCTATGACCAGAGTTAGCATTGGGTATGTCTTTGAAAATGGAACACCTGCACAGATTACATCCGGATTCATCCACCATTTGAGATTTTCCAGAATGGACCACGGGTCTGAGATCACAAGATCCCAGGGGTCCTTGGAAGGGCTGTATATAGACGCCAACCAAAGCTGGAGTGCTTTCATATGGAATCTGGCATAAGGGACCACTTGGCTGCAGGCTGCAAGGTGGCCTATGGACTTAGGCATGTCCAAACTGGGATCACAGGATGGTAGCACCAATCCCTTTTAAGTATCACAATGGATTGGAAGTGGACTGGCGGGAGCGAGGCAGTGGCACAGGATGAGTCTAGGATCACCCCTGTGAATGCTAGCCATTGAGTAGGCACGAGGGTTGATTTGTTTGTTTATCAACAGGACAAATTTGTCGAATGTCTGCTTTATGAGAGCTATATGGGCATTCAGCTGTTCCCTTGAGCTTCTCTTCACCAGCCAGTCATCTAAATACAGAAAGACATGCACTCTGCACCTCCAGAGAAAAGTGGCCATCACTGACATGCATTTGGTGAAGAATCTGGGGGCTGTAGAGAGGCCAAAGGGGAAAGCAGTAAATGGAAAGTGTCACCTATTATGAATCTTAAAAAACATATGTGCCTCGGGATGACTGATATATAGAAGTATGCCTCCTTGAGGTTGAGGGCAGCATACCAATCACCAGAATATAGGGAGGAGATGACTGAGCTCAGAGAGACCATGTGACACTTTAGTTTCCCTATGAACTTGTTCAGACACCTGAGATCTACAATGGGTCTGAGGTCTCCTTTGGCTTTTGGGATTAGGAAATACTTTGAGTAGGTTCCCTTTCCGTTCACTCCACAGGGACTCCTCCACTTCTCATCAGAGCAAGAGCTGATGAACCTCCTTAAGGAGCAGTTGTTCATGAGAAGAGTCCCTGAAGAGAGACAGGGAACAAGAAGGGTGTGGGTGTAGAACAGTGTGGAGCTGGATAGAATAACCCAGTACCACCATGCGTAAAACCCATCTGTCTGAGGTTATACGGGACCACACCCAATAAAAGTGAGCCAAGTGGTTGGAGGAAAAAAAGGAGATTGGTACAGTGTCCTCTGGCGGCTTTTCAAATATTCTGCTTAGGGCTCTGGGATTGCTTGGAAGAGCCATGATTTTTGGATGAAGAAGTGTACAGTCTCTGTCTACTGTTATTTGAACAACCATTCCTTCCTCTCCTATGACCCATGTCCTGCCTCTGGTGCTGCTGTTATTTTTGGGGGCGGGGGCCTGAGGTTTAAAGTGCTTTCTTTGAGTGGTTGCAGTGTGCACCCCCAGAGATTTGAGTGTGGCCCCTGTGTCCTTCAAACTATGAAATTTGGAATCCATTTGGTCTGAAAATGAAGGCCAACCTTAGAATGGCAAGTCTTGAATTGTTTGTCAGACCTCATATTACACTTGCAACCAGGAACTGCGATGCACTAAAATATCAGAGGCCATCACACATGCAGCAGTGTCAGCTGCACCCGAGGCACCCTCTAGTGAGGCTTTTGCCACTGCTCTATCTTGTTCCAGAGGGCAGCAAACTCCTTTTTAGAGTCCAGGGGTAAGGAGCCTGAAAATTTCTCCATGGAGCCCCAGGTGTTGTAGGTATAACAGTTTAAGACAGCTTGTTGGTTAGCTACTCTAAGTTATAGGCCTCCAGTGGAGTATATGTTTCTCCAATTGAGGTCTAATTTCTTGTCCTCCCTAGATTTTGGAGTTGCTGCCAGAGCCCCTTGCCTCTCCCTCTCACTTGCTGCCATAACTACCAAGAAGCTTAGGAATGAGTGAGTGTTTAAGAACTCAATCTTTATCAGGAACAAAGTATTTCCTCTCGACCCTCTTTGCTCTCAGGGTTGCAGAAGATGGTATCTGCCAGATCTCCCTCATAGTTTTATTTACAGTTTTAATAAGTGGTTAGGTGACCCGGAAAGGCCCTACTGGGGATAGAATGTCTGCCATAGGGTCCAAGGGTTCCTTGCTGACCTCTTGGACCTCGATACCCAAATTTCTGGTTACTTTTTAAGAGGTTTTGATAGGCTTTTCTGCATTCAGAAGGCAAGGCTGGGGCAGTTCCCACCACTGTTTTGCTGGGGGAAGATTCACTGGGGCAAATAGGATCACTGGGGTCAGCATCTGGTACCTCCAGTGGTACAGACTGGTCTGTAACATCCTCTACAGCACACAGGGTTTCTGCTCCGGTGCCAACAGGAGCACTTGCTGGTATCGGGGCCTGGAATAGAGCCCAGCTGTGGTCGTTGGTTGTGTCAGGGTGAGAGAATGTTTTGGAGTAGGCATGCTGAAGTATGCTTTCAGAAGTAACTGAAAGAGAGAGAGTAGAATGGGGACCTTGTGCTTGGTGGAAGGCCCATAGTGTCCAGAATAGCCAGTTATTCAGGCTCTACCACTGGAGGGCCCATGGTGCCAGAAAAGATTGAGGGCCCTGCTGGCCACCATAGTGAAAAGTCAGCCTAGAGTGGCTTCTTATGGAGTCTGTCTCTGAGCGTGAGGGGGAGCCATTCCTTGGAGACCTGGGCAGTGCCGTATCTTTCGGCGCTGGCAGCTGGTTTGCCCTTAGGCTGCACCCCTGCCACACTGGAGACTATGAAGTACCCAGGGTGGGGTCAGCTCAGCATGGTGTTGTGCTTTCAGTGAGGTCCCTTACCAACTTCAATGTATCTGGTCTAAAGGGAGACTGGAGGACCTTGACTTTCTCATCCGATTTCCCCATGAGGGAGAAATCTGGTGTCGGACTCAATGCATCCTTCTCTTGGGCTGGAGTTGTCAGCAAAGGAGGTTCGGGGATGGTGGCCTGGTGACCTGCTATGGGTCGCACTATACAGGGGGCTTTATCCCTTCATTTAAGTGTTGGCGACTGACCTCCATCCCTCTTCTGCTTTTTCTTCGGTACCAGTGACTGCAATTGGTGCTTTGGGGTAGGTCTCAACATCAGAGATCTATGACGGTGGAAGTCCTTCAGTGCCAGCTCCCTTATGGGTGCTGGCACACTCCTCAATGCTCGCGTTTGGCTCCAAAGAGCTTGATGAATGTCTGAGCACCTCTTCCATAAGGAATATCTTCAATCTTTGAGATCTGTCCTTCAGAGTCCACAGATGGAAGCTCTTGCAGAGCTTGCACTTATCTTTTAGACGACTTCTCCCAAGCACTTCAAACATGTGGAGTGTGGATCACTCTTGGGCATAGGCTTCTTACAAACACTGCAAGGCTTAAAGTCTGGCAATCCAGGCATTCCCCACATCTGGAAGAAGTTAACAGCTAACCTTGAGGGGAAGCTTAACACTTAAATAATAACTAAATAACTTTAACTATACTCTAGCTATCTAATTCTAAACAAAAACTGATAAGGAACAATAGCTGAAGTTAGGGAAGATCTCTTGAAAAGTGATTGGAGAATCTACCTAACCACAACAGCGGTAAGAAGGAACAGGCAGTGGGGTGGCCAATGAGCCCTTGCATACAGCGCTATGGACATACGACTCCAGGGGGCTCTGTCTGGCCTCCTGGCGTTGCTAGGGGAAAATCTTCCAGCAGTCGTGCATGAGCCACGCACACACCTAGTTAGAGCTGACATGAGCAATCACTCGAAGGAGAAGTAAATATAACATCGAATAAGTTCAAACCTTGTGTAGAAAGCAAACAATTGTTGCATAGTGGTATCATTAACAAATTGTCAGTTTATCACTGACAAAAAATGAAAGGATAATTGTTGAAACTTTTTTGTGAAAACGTTTTCTCAAATTTCAACAGCTCTAGCACAGAATACATTAAAATTCATTTCAATGAAAGCATATAATGTTGCAGACAATTCCATCACTTTGTACAGTAATACCAGTTTACTAGAATAGCTTTGGAAAAACCTGAAATATCTGGATAAATAGGTTTTTGATTAAACTAATTCTGATGACTGTTGAAACACTAGTAAGGTTAACAAAGCATCTGAACATTCTAAAACACAGATGATGATATATTCTCTCTTTCCATATTTCCTGTAACTAAAGACAGCTCTGTCTTAAATTAGCTGGAAATGCACAGATAACACTGAAATAGAACTGATAATTTGAGTTTGTGGAATAGAAACTATAAAGATACTCTTCATTGTTAGGAATATAGCAGTAACTAACACCTACGATTTTTTTCTTCAGCCAGTAACACGCAGATGGTACCCAGCTTTATTTAACCTTCATCTATGACATAGCACTAAGATGCCCCAATCCTTGGATGAGATTGTCTCATGGATGAAGATCATGGGTGAAAAAGAGCTTGACAGAAATTATGCTTTTGGGGAAAGAATTTTGAAGAGACTGAAGCCATAAAGAAATCTCCTTTGGTTGAAGGTATGCATTCTCAATTGGTATATTTGGGTCTAAGGTAAGCAGTGCTCCCAAATTCCTCACTGTTGCTAAATTCACATATAGAAGGTATTTTTCGTGGATGCTGCCAACAACGCTGGCTTCCATTACATAAATGTCCTCACTTCCTAACTGAACTAAAACATGCAAAACATCAGCCCCTAGGAAACTCCAACTAGAGCAACATAGCACTAGACAACTCCTCAGCAACATAGTCTACTGAAAAACAAAAAAGGAGTCTTGTGGCACCTTTAAAAACTAACAAATTTATTTGTTGCATGAGCTTTCATGGGCAAAGTCCCACTTTGTCAGATGCCAGAGTGTTTTTCATTACTAATAGTGATTCGCATTTCTCTTGGCCTCACCACTTTCTGATATGTTGAGTTTGAATCTATACAACTTGTCTGACTTGCTGAAGGTAATCTAACCTGATACAGTGAAATGTAATCACAGGGTTTATATTACACTCCCATACTGTAATGTTTTTTTAATGAAAGTTTTTGCTCTCTGTCATCCGATGAAGAACAATTTTGCCCATGAAAGCTCATGCGACAAATAAATTTGTTAGTCTTTAAAAGTGCTGCAAGACTACCCCCCCCCTTTTTTTTTTTTCCCCTCCCCTGAACTAGACTGGCCACTCTTTGTAACTTGTCAACAGACTACTGCATAGTTGTCAAACATGTCCTCTACTGCCTACACTGGCTTCCCACAGAACACTGAACTGAATTCAAAGTCCTTAACTTCAAGATGCTCCAGGGCCTGGGCCCAGTATATCTCAAAGATCACCTAAAGCTTTGGGATGAAGACTGATCAGCAACTCTGATCCTGAACTCTAATGAATCTTCCTATCTTAAGGGTAAAGCTCTTCATTGTGGGAGACAGAGCTTTTTTGGAAGGGGGGGGGAGATGAAGGAATACATCTGAAATGGTAAAATGAACTCAAACTTCATCACCTTCCATGCAAAACGCACTTCTTCAACCCTTCTCTAACATAGGTACGTGGCAGAGTGTATATTAAAGAAAGGAAACACAATACTTTCTCTAGGGAGGGGATGAGAGAGAGAACAAACCATGTGTGAGAAGTGTTAGTGACATATCTTAGGCTATGTCTACACTGAGGGGGCTCAGTGAAGTCGGCTTCACAAGGTCGACTTAAATTCAACTTAAAGTCCAACCTTGTGAAGTTGACTTAGGTATGACTACACTAGTAGACGCACCCTGGGCTCAGGTCCTGCCCTTTGCCCCGCCCTGGGTCATGATTTGGTTTTTAATCCCCAATCCGATTGCTGCTGCCACCAGCAAGTGGCTGGGAGCCAGATCTGGCCCCAAGCCGCTTGCCACAAACAGCTGGGAGCCTGATCCAGGTCCAAGCTGCTTGTCACCACCAGCAGATGGCTTGGAGCCAATCCTGCCCTGAGCTGCAAACGCTTCCACTACAGAGATATCCCAGTGATCCAGCCTGGTCAATTTCACAGCTACTCCTGATCAGTTTGAAACCTGTGAAATTGACCAGGCTAGGTCATTGGGCTGTCTCTCAGACCCTGAGCCACTTGCTGCCGGCGACAAGTGGCTCGGGGCTGGATCAGGCTCCCAGCCACCTGCTGGAGTCAGCTCCGAGCCCTTCCCACAAGAGGGGCTGGATCTGGCTCCCAGCCACTTGCTGGCAGCTGCTGGGGCCAGATCATGACACGGGTCAGGCAGGAGGTGGGGCCTGAGCCAAGGCCTGGAACCTTCCTGCCCTCGAAAGTCAACTTAATGCTTAAGTTGACTTTCAGGACAGGAGTTATTAAGTTGACTTAAGCAGTGCTTAAGTCGACTTAATATATGCTAAATATAGGTCTGGAGTTGCTTAAATCGACTTAAGCCTACTGTGTAGACATACCATTAGAGCACATCTGGAAGGTGTCAAGATACTACACTGATGAAGATGGTAATAGAATAGGACAGTGGTTTTCAAACTTAGGCTTGGGATGAAGTACTGGATCACAGACCCTCAGGCACTGGGTCACGGCACCCACTGCTGCCACCGCTGAAAGACTGGAATGCATTGTTCAAAGATATTGTTATTGGGTTGCGAGCATAAATGAATTTTTTTCAACTCGGTTCTGGGGAAAAAAGTTTGAAAATTACTGGAATAGGATAACTCCTGTCATTTTAAGACTCCATTTCTCGACATTTTAATAAACGACTCAAATTTATAATATACTGCTTGTCTGTATTTCTAGGTTTGTAGGTAATTTGACAAAACATAGTTTAATTTATTTTACTTACTCACCTGACAAGCAGTTGTTGCTAATATTAAGTTTTTCTAAAGACACACATGAAAATAAGGATGCAAGCTGAGTCAAACTAAAAAACAAAATACAGAAAGTTTTATTAATAGAAAAACTGCACTTCTCATTGAGACAGACATAGGGACAAATACTCTTAAAATATATTTTGAAATATGATCTGTCAGGGATACATAAAATTTTACTAACTATTCCTTTAGCTATCCAAGGTGCTAGAACTAACTGCGTCTGTTTTCCTTTTAACCTTATGGCGCTTTATAGTATTTTGATCTTCTGCATGGCATGGAAATACATGTAGTAATTAAACTAGCTCAGCTTAGTCTATTTTCTCTTTAGGAGGTTTTGGTTTAGTTTTTGTTTAATAATTTGTGATTATTTGAACTCTTTTGCTACTTTTCAATGATTCAGGCTACCTTTGCTCTGCTTGAGGTAACACTGGTAGCATGGGACTAATAATGGGCTCTGAATCTCATAGACTCTAATGTCAGAAAGGACCAATGTGGTCACCTGTCCTTCTGCACAATGCAGGCCATAAAACCTCACCAAATCATGCCTGTAATAAACCTGTAACCTGTGATTGCATTATTAAAGTCCTTAAATCATGATTTATAGACTTTAAAGTACAGAGAATCCACTGGCTAGTGCCCCATGCTACAGAGTAAGGCAAAGAAACCAAACCAGAACCAAGCAAAAAGCAGAGCCCTTGCCATTCTGCTTGGGCGTAGATTCTGGGAGATAAGGGTTGGGGGAATCAATGCCCCCCCCCCCAGATTTTCTTCTTTTTTCTGTTTTTTTGCTCAGTTTTCTCCTCCCTTACACTATTTCTCTCTTCCCTCTCTACCCAATCAAACTGCTTCCTAGACCTTAAAGTATATAGCAGAAATATCCTTATAGGCATCAACTGCTGTATTAAGGTCAACTAGCTCTGTAGAACCTTCTGTATTTCAATGTCTCAGAAAACCCTTTTAGTGATGAGCCAAGTATGATGACTGATATGGAATTACTCTTCATACCCTGGAGTCAGCCAGAGCAGAACTTTTTGTGTGTACTGAAATGGCAAAGTAATGGGTCCCCAAAGCAGGAAAGCTAGGATAGAAAGCACTTGCAGCATAAAGCAGGTTCACCACATGATACGTTTTCCTTGACTAAAGAAAATGTTCAGTTACTGCTATTTAAAAAAATAAAAATTGATCCAGAGCTGTGCTATCCACTTTTTTTGAGACTTTGTCTAGACATAAATTTGCACTTGTTTCATGGAAAAAAGAATTTTTATTTGATTTTGTTAAACCATTGCTAATTTGTTTGCAAAAGCTATTAGTTCTTCTTAAGGGCAATTTATATTTTGCTTTAGCTTAAAAGAGAAAGGATCAATATAAACTGCAATAAGCAACTCTTAATAAAAAAAATCAGAGTGTCTATACACAAACTTGCACTGATTTAGCTAAATCAGTTAAAAACCACACATTTAATTAACTTGGTTCAAATTTTTATACAGACAAAACCTAAATATCATAGATGGCACTGTGAATGCTGGCAACTGTTAGTTTTGAAATTAAAATGAATGTACTGTGGAGAGGAAAGTAAAATGATTCTGAACTTATAAATTTGAGTTTCCTATAGTCAAAAAAATCTTATTGTCTAAAAAGAGTATTTACTTACAGACTCACAACTGTTAATCAAAGCTGCTCATCTGTTTTCAAATAAATGCTTCATGACTTTTAAACACACTGTTACTCAGGCTGTCATTACAGCTACGAAAGCAAGCTGAATTTTCTTCTGGTTCATGAATCAGCAATAGAACAGTGAATCACGTTTAGATTTCAGAATCTTTATTACTGAAGACGATGTGCACGTGAGCCACAAAAGCTCAATATGATTTTTACATAGCATGCCAATTGACAAGGATGTCAGCTTTCAAGTAAAAATATAGTTTCAAAGTCAGAAAATCAGATCTAGGGTCAGTAAAGTTCATATTACTTGTTTCTCATTATGCTTTTTCTTTTAGCATCACATTTTACAGTATGAACTGCACTTACTCCACTCTATCCTTTGCCATTCAGTTGAAAAAATATGAAACTTTGTCTTAAAAACAATGGGTTTAATACACTTTTACAGCACAATGACATCATCATTTAAAAATAATTTCACAAGTAGTTTCTCCATTCACACACAAATAGTGTATCAACTTTTATCTTTTATTTTTCATAACAATACATAACTGTATATTGAAAATCCAAGAGACATGCTTGTATACCTCATAATCTACAGAATTTGAACTGGGTGTTATGGGAGAAAAGCTGATTTTAAGAATTCAGTTTCCTACATAAAAGAGTGCATTATTTTCTTTTTATACTGTGTTCATTATTTTGGTAAATTGTACTCTGATGAACTGCCAGTTCGATTTGATTCCTATTCTGCGTTTTGTCTGCTGGGATTATTCTGAGACAAACTTTTCTTGTCAATCTATAGCTTTCCTTTTACTGACATTCTTTGTTAATTCTTTTTTTTAAGAAAATTCAAACCAGAAAGACAAAGGACATTACTGAAAACTTAATACCATTTGACCTTGTCACATTAGCCTTCGGCATAAAAAAGATATAAATTACAAAGAAGACACAAAAGTAAAAGATATTCTCAAAAAAGCAAGCAACAGCTTCCTCTTTCTGCTCCCATTTAATGTTGCAGAAGGACACTGATAGCTAGAAAGGCTTGCAGTCAGAAAACAAATTTTAAAAAAGACAAACAGGAACAAACAGTATAAGAAATTAATTTTAGAATATGCATAACAAATATTACACATGGTGGCCCAAGTCCTGCAGGGCTCTGCATTTTCCTCAGGAAAATAATTGGAGTTTACCAAGTAGGAGGATTAGACAACTAAAATTTAAATTATGTCTATAATACAGTTTTATCTTTGAAAAAAGCTTCTGCATCTTCAAAATTCCTTAAAAATATATTACTTACAAAACCTCACCTTTATTGTCCTATACTATCCTTCCATTTTTCCTGAATATTTTGGCAGATAATATGAACAACATTGTCAAAGATAAAACACAAAATAAATATCTGCAATAAAAGATTTTTAAACTGACTGAGCAAATCCAAACCCACTTAGAAAAATGCTATATCCAAATATAATTTTTATGATTGATTAACCTTAATATCTTAGAAACATTTATCACTATGTGTTTCTGGAAAGTTTATAAATCCCTAAAGACAGTAGCTTGCAATGCAAATACATCATTAAGCATAATTAGAGTCATTAGTTTACTATAAAGATGCATATAACATACATAAGTTTAAAAGAGAGATTTGTATTAAGTGAGGGATCTAAAAGGACCTTTTGGCATTTTGATTAGAACCCTATTTAAAAACATATGCAGCTGGGTGTAAAAACATGCCATGAGATCAATGTCTTCACACTGAATTTGATCCCACTCAGACCAAAGTCAATGGAAGTTCATAATTGATTTCAACAGGCAAGGGAGCACAATGTCTTAAATGTGACACAGGCCTCTTTTCTATCTTTAAACAGCAATTTTCAAAAGGATAATTTTGCTGATTTTAAACACAAACCAACGACTGAAAGTTGATGCTAAGTAAATTCAGACGGGAAATAAGGCATACATTTTTCATAGTGATAGCAATTAAGCATGGGAATAATTTACCAAGGGTCATGATGGATTCTCCATCACTAACAATTTTTAAATCAAGGTTGGATGTTGTTTCTAAAAGACTTACACTAGAAATTATTTTGGAGAATTTCTAAGGCCTGTGCTACACAGCAGGTTAGACTAGATTGGTGGTTACCAACCCATGGCCAGCAGCATCATTCAAACTGGTCTGCTTGTCCCCTCCTTTTGGCTGCAGAAGGGAGCTGCTGTCTAAGAATCTAGGCAGAGTGCATTACCACAGAGGCAGAAGGCCAGTGCAGGCTCCTTGCAGCAGCCAAGAGGATGGCAGATTTGTGCTGCCCTCCCCCTGGCTATAGCACGGGGTACATCAAATAGCTAGGAACCACAGGACTAAATGATCACCAAGGTCCCTTTTGGCCATATAATCTATGAATCTGTAAAGTTATACTCAGAAATATAATGGCTAACTGAACTTTAGGCTGATTTAAAGTTTCACTGTAAAGCATTTGTCAATTAAAAAGAAACTTAACAGCCTAGGTCATTAACAAAGTACATACGTGACAATAAATATTACAAACTTTAATGAAACCCTTTCTGAAAACAAGTTTTTATTCTACCTACTGGCCACGTGCTGATGCTTGGGTTCTGTTTTCTCTGCACCATCTAACACAAAGGTGTTCAACCTTCGAGCATGAAGGGCCATGTGACTATTTTTTCCTCACTCTGAGGCCAGTGAGAAAGTTTTGGATGCTGGTGGTGCTGCTGTTGCAGCTGAGCCCAGTTAGCTGGCACTGAACTGCAGGGAAGGGGAGATTCAGGTGCAAATTTTTATTTTGGTTGGTTTGTTCTGGAAGAGGGAGGAGTGTTGGAGGATGACTAGGGGGAGGACACTTAACTGGTCAAGTGACCACATCTCCTCCTCACCTTTGGCCGCCATGCTCTCCCCACTATCTGCCTGATTTACGGGGGAGGGGGCGGTGAAGGGGGGTGGCTCTGTTCTTCTCTCACTGTGTCCTGCCACTGACTTGGTACTCTCCCTGGCAACTGCATGAGTGGATGGGGATCCACTTCTAAGTCTCATCCCTCCTGCCTGTGGGGGCTTGGCTGGGGGAAATGGCTTCCCCTTCCTGATCCAGGCTGGCAGCCACACAAGTACCCAAATAAACTGATCTAGAAATGGGGCACAGGGAAGGAGGAGCCATTTGGGAGTTCTGGTTCACATGGCTCCTGCCCTGAGCAGCCAGCCTGGATGGAGTGGGGAGGTTGCTTCCCTCAGTAGGCTCTCACAGGCAGTTGCCACATTGCATCCCAGCCAGCTGGGACTACTGCAGAATGCAATATCCAGGGATGCTGGACTGACTGGTATTCCTGTTGGGTTTTGCCAGCATGCAAGGGGAAAAGGGCCTAGGACAGAAGTGGGAGGGGTAGCCTCCCAAAAGGAGGGGAGTTGCACAACCTGCACAGCATGCAGCTGCAGCAGTGTCCCCTCCCAGGCAGAAGTGGCTGATCTCCCACACCCATCTCTGCACCTGTGTCCTGGCTGGTGGAGTAGAGAGGTCCATGGGGCTAGAGTGAAGGGAAGGGACTGTTCCTGTCTGGCACAGGGCTGGAGGGGAGGGGCTGCTTTTTGGCTCCAACTGAGGGCAGGTGGGGCTGGTGCTGCATCCAGTGGATCGGAGAGCAGTTTGGTGGATTGAATTCTGGTCCTTGGGCCATGGGTTGGACAACCTAGTTTTAATAAAAACAAGCAAGGAGCCCTGTGACACTTGAAGACTAACACAGCTATCCCTTTGGAACTTGGCAACATGCCAGTTCTCATATAAACTCAAAAACCTAAACCAAAGCAAGAAACATCTGTTTTCTTGGATGCCTCTCTCTGATTGGGTATTTATGATGTTCAGCTATCACCAGGGACATCGTTAGGCCTGGGCACATGGGGCATGGACCCAAATATGCCAGAGAGTGCCACAAGCCACACCGCTTTAAGTCTCCCAACCTGCCGCACTCCCAGGCATATGGCCCGGGGGGAGCAAGGAGAGAAATATAAATGCTGCAGCTCGGCATTTGGCAGCTCCCCCTGCTCCAACAAAGGTTAAGTACTCTGCTGGTGGGGGGGAACCTCAGGATCTAGGTGCAGGTTTGGGAGGGGAAGGGGAAGGAGCTCAAGGCTTGGGTCCACAGGGCTGGGAAGGTGTGTGGGGTAGGGCGGATGGCCTGCCAAGAGCCAGCTTCATGTGGCATGGGGCCAAGTGGCACCCTCCAGGATCTAGCTGCACAAAGCCAGGCAGCAGGGCACATAGGGCTCTGGTGACTCAGCTATTTGAGGCATGGGCCACAGGGAGTCTCTCAGGAGGAGTGCCATGTGCCTCAGCACACAGGGCCTCTAAGAGCCCAGAGCAGCCCTGGGCTGAGCATAGGGAAACCCAGTGCCATGCCTAAGATGGGTGAGTGTGTGGGGGGTGTGTGTCCTGAATTATTTTTTTCAGGAGCAGTGCTCCTGGTTATCAATAGGAATATAGCCCTTAATTAGGATGTTCATATAGGCCCCGATTTGGCACTATTAAAGTCAGTGGGAGCTTTGACATTGACTAAATCCAACCCCTACTGACTATGTGTTACATAATGCAAAGTTCTGTGACCATCCAAGCTGTAGCACTGCAATACCATAAACAACTTGAACTTTTGCAGGTATGTACTTAATTTCAAATATTTTGTGCTCAGATGCTTTTACAATATGTAATGTTTAACTCTACACCATTTTCCTAGTAAACAACTCATGAATTTAAAACAATTTCCTTACACTGAACTTCAACTTTGAAATTGGGAGCAATTTTTTAAATAGAATATGGACAGATCAACAAATCCTTATTAGTTAGTTTGTGAATACTTCCTTTTGAGTTTTGATTTTCTTTCTGAAACAAGGTTCTTTATTTTTTGGGAGAATATAAATTCACAGTCATGCCATTGCAGAGGCTTCCTGAAATCAGCAAAAAGGAAATGGCACTCAGTGCACCTCTTAAAAAGATTCACAAGATTGCACTGGCTGCAGGATTAAAGCAAAGAAACAGCTTTTCTTTCAACAGCTTACTCCATTACATTAATTTCTCCAAAGTATAACAGTGAGTTACTTATGCCATGGCAAACATATGGAGCTGCTTATAATGTACATAAAGTGAATGTAACAGAGTAAACTACTGCAATACTAGGAATGTTGAGGCTTTTATCCTGCATTTAATGCTAACTTGTCTCTTTTGCCACCAAATATTTGGGTTAAGATACTGAGACACGATGTGGAAGTTGTTCTTGTCTGATTTATCATTCATGTATCTGTTCCACGGATGCTCTGACATACTATGGGACTTCTTCTCCCAGTACAGGAAGTGTGTCAATCAACAACCACTAAAGCACGAAATGTCTGCAGGACAACCAGAGAGAAGACACAATGACAGACAATGAGGATTTTAAGAGAAAAGGTGGCAGTGGGATGGGTGAATGAGTCAGAAAAGAGAAGTTCCAAAGGGGTAGCCATGCTAGTCTAGTTCAGCAAAACAAAAAAAGGAGTCCTGTGGCACTTAAAGACTTACAAATTTATTTATTGTATGAGCTTTTGTGGGATAAAATCCCACATTGTCAGATGCTTTGAAGAAGAAAGCTTCTTTTGAAGTATGATTTCCTTCCACAAAGCTCATGGGATAAATACATTTGTTAGTCTTTTAGGCTACGTGTTCACCTAAAATCTTAATACAGACTTGGTTAGTCCAAACTAAGTAGTTCAAAAGTTAGTTCGAACTAAGCACATTTTTTTAGTTTGAACTAACTTAATTTAGTTCAAACTAGCATGTCTCCATTGGGCAAATTCGAACTAAACATGCAAATTAGTTTGAATTAAGCAGTTAGTTCAGGCTAAGCAGCCAAACTAATTAGTTCAAAGTGGAACAACTTCAATAGGAGAGACCAAGAAGGCTTCCCATTGGACAGTTCCATAGCTCAGTGGTTAGGGAAACCCACATTCAAATCTTTTCTTCCTCTCTGGCAGTGGAGGGACATGGACGTAAGTCTCCCACATCCCAGATGAGTACTCTAAACCACCTGTTCTCAACATCTGGCAGACCATGACATGCTTGATGGTGTTCATGATCCTACAAGACACACGAGCCCACCTGCCCTCAAGGCCGAATCCAGCCCCCCCCCACCCCATTTCCCCCCGCTGTTCTTGACACACTTATGGTTGTGTGGTGACACACTAATGCGTCCTTATGCAGTGGTTGAGAACTGCTGCTATAACCACTTGGGATCAAAATTCATCATCATCACCTTCTGCTGCAGCTAGATTTTGATTGTGACCCAATACAGTAGGCAGCCTCCAAGCACTCCTACCAGATCAGGCTTCTCACACAAGGTAGAGATCTGAATGTCTGTCTTCCCTATTTTATGAAACACATTGGAGAATAGGTGGAAGATAGACATCTAAATATCTAAAATGAGGTAGCAGTGAACATGCCCAGAGACAGAAATCTAGGTGACAAGGGAACTTTCACCTTTCAGAAATTTTAGGTGCCAAGTCAGTGTAGATACCTACAGAGATAAGCAGGAATTTCTTAAATGACAGTGAAGCCTAAAACTAGGACTTAACTTCACCTAAAACTAAACTTAGGCACCTAAGTTTGGGATTTAGATGACTAGATACTTTTACCAACACATGCTTCAAATACCAGTTTGACAGTTGTTCAATAGAAGATGAATAGGAAACAAAAGACATAAAGTAAACAGACGACTACTACTAGAAGACACGGTTGGAGGAAATCATATGAAGCCTAATATTTTTGAAACTTAGAAATAAGAGTAAATCAAAATTCACCACCCACCAAAAAGTGCTGATGTTTTAGTAAGAAATATAAATCACTTTCTCCACAAACTTTGATTAAGAAAGAAGGCTAGATTTTGATATACCCACCCTGCATACTTTTTGCAATTCTATGTGTTTTATTGCATTAGAGGTGGCCCATAAACCTTAAGTTTGAAAGTCAGAATCCTCCCCAAGTGAATTTAAACTTATAACTTTTAATTTACAGCTCCCCACAGTCACAGCCAACTGGTTCCCCTATGGCTTAGGCACAGAAAGCACACCCAAGCTATGACAGAACCCTGCTAAGTGTGACATGCCCTAAATTCTCTTGGATTGCACTATATTTGCAGAAAGCAATCTATTTTGTATAGGCCCTACAGTAAGGCATGTAAATATCTGCAGACTTATATCTGCAGACATTGCAGCAAAAAGGCAAGTTGCTAAAAAAAAGGCTCATCTGAACTGTGATGTAAGTTATTACAATACACGTCCCATTCAGAAACTGTAGGTACTTGTAGCTGGGGGAAAAAAAACCCCCAAAAATACATGTATGTGCACGTGTGTACACACACATACACGCGAGCGTGTGCACGCATGCACGCACAGAGTTTTGTGGGTTTGTACAATACCACAAAGGATCAAAAATATCCAAAAATTTAACTGTTATTGGTTGGCTTTGTTCATACACTGAGGTAGTTGATTTCAAAAGTGAGTCTATGGGGGGGGGGGGAAAGATAGCATACTTTTGATTCTGAACACCAAGTCACTATACTTTCACAGAAGCACAGATTGCCACAGAGCAAACTACAGAAAGTCAGTTATTAGTGTTTTACTACATGACTTAAGTTTTGTACCCTATTATTTCTATTTTATTTTACACCTTAAATCAAACTGAACTGTAAACAATGAAAAAATTAAAATAAGCCATTTGAAATTCTTTTCTTTGTCATGTGGAATACAATGTGTGCATGGAAATGAAAATTAATATATTAGTGAACGTTCTAATTGGCACTGTTGATTCTAGATAGACTGTGTAGCCTCTATTAATCCTCTCTTCAAACAAAATGAGCACTCTGATGGAAAATAAAGCAGAGAAAGAATTATTACTAAAACAATTGACAGAATACAGTAGAATTCTATTAATGAGTTTTGAATAATGCCACAGCTCTGCCATATTTATATTTTTAAATTAAATTTTTGTCATCATGGTTGTGTTTAAAATTGTCTAAAGAAGGCTCAGTTGCTAAATAAACTTCTTACAAGACCACCACCCTGGGAATTCTGCTTTGTATGGTACAGTAGAGTTGGTCTTTATGGTCCATTTAACATATTCAAGGTCACACCTAAAACTCATAAAAGAACTGTTATTTCGCAGATATCTTTATATTACACTGATTAAATAGCAAGTTTTTCACTTTACCTGTTTTCTGATAGAGAAAGGATCTGTAGCAGAGGCAGCCAATATAAAGAAAACGTTTCCGTAGTTGAAATACTATTGTCATCCAAGTATAGTTCTCTGAGCAAAACATGATTTTCCAAGGTAGGGAGCTAAATATAACAAAGTAAATTTTTACCATTATTTTTAAAGTAAAAATTGATTGCATATAACAACCATTGAATACTTACCTGATTTTCTGAGTATATTATTAAACACTATTACAGACATGCTGTCTCATAGTGTGTCTATATTTATATATATATAATTTTCTATTTATCAGCATGCTAATGGTTTTGTTTTGTAGATAGTGTGAGCATTCAATGCATGTTATAGCATTTGAGATTTGTGGTGTACACAGTCTCATTGCTTTCATTCATGCAACAACTTATCTTTTATTAACAAGTAGGTTTTTCCTGAGCTTCCTATACAAACTATTGCTAAGAAAGGTGACAAAATAGACAGGTAGCCATTGAAGGCCTCATTCTGAGAGCTGCAGCCCACAGTGATTCAATTCAAGTTGTGAGCAGTCATCCCATACTGAATTCTGGTCTCAAATGCATAACTCTTGTCAATTTCCAAAGGGGCAGCCATGTTAGTCTAGTCCAGCTCTGATTTGCTGTTACTGTATGACCTGATCCTATGCTTGACACTCCCTTGCATTTATTTTCATCTTTGAAGCATCTAATGAAGTAGGATTTTCTCCCATGAAAGCTCAAGCGAAAAATAAATCTGTTAGTCTTTAAGTGCCATATGACTCTTTTTGCCTTTGGTGATCATAGCAGTTTGCTGAACTTAAAAAAACAGCATACAACAAACTGAAAGCTACTTCTTTGTTATAAAAGAAGCCAGCAGTCCTGTGGCACTTAAAGACTAACACTTTTGTTTATCACATCCCACTTCATCAGACACTGTGAAGATGGAAGCATGTGACAAAGTGGGATTTTTCTCCCATGAAAGCTCATGCAATAAATAAATCTGTTTGTCTTTAAGTGCCACGAGACTGCTGGCTTCTTTTGCTGAACTAGACTAACATGCCTGCCCCTTTGCTTCTTTGTTATAGTATATTAAAATTACTGAAGGGGAAGGATGTTTTGTTTTGTTTTAAGGTACAAAAGGCACTGAGATGCCAAACTCTCATTGCTGCCCTTTGAACCTTCAAAAATCTCTACCTATCCTAAAATAAAAAAAAATAAGGTGATCAGCCTCATGGGCTGTACAAATGGTATCAAAGAAGCGTGGTGTGAAACAGCCCATTTGATTCATGACTTTTACCTCACTTAGGTTATTTCCTTGCAACTTCAGAATCTGAAGTAGACCACAATTCTCAATGCCCTCCAGTTGAGTAAGATGATTAAAAGAACAGTCTATGTGCATGAGAGTTGGTGCATCACAAAGACCTCTCGTGCTGATTAACTGATTGTGGTCCACAATTAGTTGCTGAAGATTTTTCAATGACTCTAAGCCACCTGAAAAGGAAAGCTGTATGTTAACCTGAATTAAATCACAGTGTGATTAAAACTGTGTTGGTTTTGAAACATGAAACACAATACAATTTTAACAGATTCATATTTTATATACAAGAATGAACATATGCAATGTCCTACAAAAGGATTTACAATTATTTTAGATATTTTAAACACTGACTAACTTGTTTCCCATGTGTTTCTAGCATTTTAAACAATCATTTTCAGAATATACTAAATTAGCAAATGTCTGATTCTATTAACTAAACAGGAAACCAAATTAGTTTAACATTCCCTGAACACATCCCATTGTCAAAGTATTGTAAGAGGACACACTTCATGTGGTAAAGTGCTCTTAAGAGAGTGCTGTGATTAATTGCCAAACCCCTGAGCATATTTAGTCAGGGTCCTGTGATATCTCCAAAATGCTAGCTCCCATATGAAAGTCTCTACTAAAATCAAAAACTTATTAGTTTCACTTGGAATTATTTTAATTGAAGTTTTTAAAAAGTTAGCAGGAAAAGTAAGAACTAATCACATCCCTGTAATACACAGCGCCCTATTGGCAGGGACTTAATGAGGGTGTGTGATGTTTAAGGAAGTTGAAGTATCTGTAAACATATGCATGATTTGCACTATATCTACATATTTTTAAAAGAGGGTTTTTGACAGCTGGAATACAGAGCAAGAATCAGCCCATCATCTAGTCTCATTGTGTGCTCCCACAACTTTGCGGATCCCAGAGGATCTGAAAGATGAACAGGGCTTGTGCCTCTGTACTGGGTCTGGGCTAATTGGCCTTACTTGCTTCTAGCATTTTGGCTCCTTCAAAGGCAGCTCAGAAATGACAGTGATGACCATGGTGTAAAAACCTGTAGGGGAGGATGGGAGGCCTGAGAAAAATGTAGTGCCATCCCAGTCCTTTTTTCTAAGTACTCTTCACAGAACTTGGAGATGGTTAAGGCAGGCCTTCTCAGATCTACTCCCAACCTTTCCAACCTCCAATGCACAGATCATGTATTAAGCCAACTAATTTAGCAGCCTAGAAAAGACGGACTGAGAGGGGACATGATAACAGTTTTCAAGTATTTAAGAGGTTGTCATGAGGAGGAGGAAGAAAAACTGTTCTTCTTAACTGCCAATGATAGGACAAGGAACAATGGACTTAAATTACACGGAAATGTAGGGTGCACATTAGGAAAAAAAAAATCCTAACTCTCAGGGTGATTAACCACTGGAATAAGTTGCCTAGGCAAGCTGTGGAATCTCTATCATTGGAAGTGTTTAAGAGCAAGTTAGAAAAGCATCTGGCAGTGATAGTTTAAGAGGGTACTTGGTCCTGCTATGAGTGCAGGGGACTGGACTAGATCACTACTCATGGCCCCTTCCAGTTTCTATGACTCTATGGCACTGGTTTTATGGTAATCTCTTTGCAGCAATCTAGGCCTTCAGAAGTAGTGCATGTCCCAGCCAAGAAAAGGGTTGCCATGGGTACATGTGGCATAGCATATGGAGGAAGGACAAAGAAACAAAAGGCAAGTTGGAGGCAAAAGCAAAGGAGAAATTTAACAGCAATATTCACATTACATTAAGAACATATACAGCAGAGGATGTAGGGTGATAGTAATTGGAAATGGAAAAGACCTACTGGGAGTAGTCTATCCATCTGAGAGAATATTAGATATTAAACTGATACTACATGAATATTAAGCCAAATGGGCTATGCTCCAAGCATTTTATTTCCTCTTATTAGAACCTTAAGAAATTAATTTACTAGCCTTTAATAACCCCTAAAGAATTTCAGATATGCCCATGACATATTACACCAAAAGGAAAGCTGCTCTCTCGGGTTGTTTTTTTTTTTTGGGGGGGGGGGGGGGGGGAGATAGAGAAAAATTAAAAGGGAGCTAGCACCACCTAGTGGACTGAGCATAGCTTTCATTTCAGACAATGTAGTACTGAAACTGACAGATGCAAGAACTAGTCTTACCCTTATTTTTACATCTTTGCAGCTTTGTGCAGCAAGGGTAACAACCTTAAAAGACAAGCACTGGATTTAAATAAGTGGTGGATAAGTGAGAGTTTGGGCAAAAGGGACCTCTACAGAAGATATGCACGAGTGAAGAGACCTGGGTTCCAAGACCAGAACTTTCATTGACCTGCTTGTGATCTTGGGAAGTCATTATGCCCTCCTCGGCCTAGATTATAAACCCTGTCTTTCTGTCTGTCTAATCCATTATATCTGTCCCATCTATATAGATTGTAAGCTCTTTGGGACAGAGACTGTCACTCATGTGACATGTTTGTATAATGCTTAGTACAATGGGATTCCAATTTAATTTTAGGACTTCTTTGTGCTGCGGTAATACAAATATATAATGAAATATAAAAATAGCATTACTGATTTACTGGTTATATTCTAGACATATGCACAGTTAAAACTAACCAAAAATGTTAGGAGACTATCTACTTTGCACTGTGCAGAGTGCTGAGAGAGTGGATGACTGGGGATCATAAAATGATTGCCTGTTCTCTTTATACCATTTGAAGCATCTGGCATTGTTTACCATTAAAAGACAAGACACTGGGCTAGAGAGACCACTGTTCTCTCCCAGTGCAGGCATTAGAATCATAGAATCATAGGGTTGGAAGGGACCTCATAGGTTATCTAGTCCAACCCCCTGCCAGAGGCAGGACCACTCCCACTTAAACCATCCCAGTCAGGGTTTTGTCCAGCCGTGCCTTAAACACCTCCAAAGATGGAGACTCCACCACCTCCCTCGGCAGCTGATTCCAAGACTTCACCACTCTCCTAGTAAAAAAGTTTTTTCTAATATCCAGCCTTGACCTCCCTAACCGCAACTTGAGACCATTGCTCCTAGTTCTGTCCTCCGTTACTACCGAGAACAGTCGAGCTCCATCTTCCTTGGAGCATCCCTTCAAGTAGTTGAAGGTTGCTATCAAATCCCCCCTCAATCTTCTCTTCTGCAGACTAAATAAGCCTAATGCTTCCAGTCTTTCCTCACAGGGCTTGTGCTCTAGCCCTTTAATCATTTTGGTTGCCCTCCTCTGAACTCTCTCTAGCATGTCCCTGTCCTTTTTGTAGTGGGGAGAAAGGAACACAGTATTCTAGATGTGGCCTCACCAGTGCAGAATAGAGGGGAATGATCACATCCCTTGATCTGCTGGTAATACTTCTTTTGATGCAGCCCAGTATGCCATTGGCCTTTTTGGCAGCAAGAGCACACTGCTGACTCATATCCAGCTTCCCATCCACCATGACTCCCAGGTCCTTTTCTACACTGCTGCTACTTAGCTGAATGTTTCCCAGCCTGTAGCAGTGCATGGGGTTTTTTTGTCCCAAATGCAGGATTTTACAATTATCCTTATTGAATCTCATAAGATTTCTATTGGCCCACTGTTCCAATTTATCTAGGTCTCCCTGAATCCTGTCCTTGCCCTCCAACGTGTCTACCGGTCCCCGCAGCTTGGTGTCATCCACAAACTTACTGAGAATACAGTCTATTCCATCATCCAGATCACTGACGAAAATGTTGAACAGAACCGGCCCCAGGACCGACCCCTGGGGCACACCACTCGTGACCGGTTGCCAGCTAGACATGGAACCATTGATTCCTACACGCTGAAACTGTTGATCTAGCCAGTTCTCTATCCACCTTATAGTCCACCTATCCAACCCATACTTCCTTAATTTGCCAATGAGAATGCTGTGGGAAACTGTATCAAAAGCCTGGCTAAAAATCAAGGTATAGCACATCAACGGTGCTTCCTGCATCCAGAAAACCAGTCATCTGATCATAAAATGATCATATGTACAAGAACATGTCTTCTGTGTTTTGTACAATGCTGAGCACCTTGTCATGCTTAAAGAAATGGGAATAATTTGTTTAAGTGTCATGCTTCTCATGGGAAGCATCAAGACACTACACAAACACCTGATGTGGTATCAGCTACAGCAGTACATGACAATATAAATGGCAGGTGTCAGCTATGGCTGTACATGACCATACATAGGTACATGTCTCAATAAAACAAGCAGAGGTGAGAACTTGTCTACAAAGTAGAATTGCTCTTCATATTGTGGAAACAGTGCAGCACATGCAGTATCCATTTGCTCATAGTACCCCACTCACTGCACATTGTTCCAGCTCCATTACCAGCAGCAATAATGTAACTTTCTTTTTAACACAGGAAGAAAATGGATAAGGGCAAGAGTAGTGAAAGCCTATGAAGAACAGGGGAGACTTCTGATTAAAAGATAGAACAGGGGTTCTAAGGAAACTGATGCTGCTATTAGGCAATTTTTAACTTCTAAAAAATGGTAAGACCAAGACTGCCTGAAAGGGGAAGCCAGCTCTGTGCTTTTTTCTCATTAGTACTACTAGCCTACTGTGTAGAATACACATCCTATGACTCCCAGGGAGTCACTGGAAAAAAGTAGCAGAATACATATGCATTTTCCAATTGGCTGAATCTAGTTATTAACCAAAGATTTGGGAGTTGTGTAGATAATCAGCTGAACATGAAATCTCAGTGCAACACTGTAGGCAGAAGAATGAATGTGATTCTTAGATGCATACAGAGGAGTCTCAAATAGTTGTGAGAGGCTACTTTTTCTTGTTTTGGCATTGGTGCAACAGTTGCTGGAGTACTGCACCCAGAATTCGAGAAGGATGTTGGTAAGTTGGAGGAAGTTTAGAGAAGAGCCATTAAGAATGATTAATGGATTAGAAAGCAAGCCTTATAGCAACAGACTCAAATTTATTTATTTTAACAAATAGAGAGTTTAACAAAGAAACTAGAAAAGCGTTTTGATCATGGACAAAGGTATAACATGATACAATGGCTGGAAGTTAAAGCTAGTCAAATGCAGCCTGAAAATAAGGCACATATTTTAACATGGATAATTAACCATTTACAAAGGGATGCAGTAGATTCACCATCACCAGGAATTTTTAAATCAAGATTGAATGTTTTGCTAAAAGATCTTCTCTCTAGGAATTATTTTGAGGAAGACCCATAACCAGTATTATACAAGAGACAAGACTCAATGATCACAATGGTCATTTATGACTGTGGAATCTATGAATCCCATAATTTACAGGATTTTTTTTAAAGAACATTTCAGTTAACCAGTCCCCTGCCAAATATATACCTATGCTAAAGTTTTTTACATATATTGTACAAATGTATATCACCCTGCCAGTGAGCATCCTGATTTCAGAGGACATGCTGATTTGTAGTAAGGCATTCCCCTCCTCCACCCTCAATTATTTTATTAACAGCTTCCGTCAACTGCCATTTCTTGCCCCCCACCTTTTACACTTGCACAAAGAAAAGAAATAGCATCTAGGAAACTTCGTGCAACAAGTGAAATTGAATTGTTACAACCATAAATATGAATAAGCACTTTGAAAAGATAAAAGAAAACCCATGGATTAGAATAGTTTAAAACTGAGTGAAAAAAAGAATGCTACACAGCAATACAACTTCCAAAATTGCCATGGGACATTCTGCTAGATTTCTGTAAGGGAGGAGCAAATTAGCATCTTAAAAACAGAAGTCCGTGTTTGTGAGATTTTTGTAAGATTTCTCACTATCAATATATTATTGTGTAAAACAAAACACAAATCTGTTATGCATTTAATTTATCCAGCTGGCCTCAAGCAGTCCCTGAGGAGGATAAATGCAGACTTCATAAGTTTTTTTTTTCCTTTACCCATCCACTTTCCCACTCATCTCACATTCATTAAATACAGTATTTTCATTGTATGTAACAGACAATACAAGAGGCTTTTACTCCATTTGCTCTGTACAAAGATACTTCATACTTAAGGACCATCAATTAATATTATGTCACGTACATGTTAATCTTGCAGATATTCTGCCACAGGAAATCCATTCCAAACAAATAATCTCATACAGCATTACTGGCAACCAGAACATAGCACAGGGTCTCAAACATGCAGGCTGCATGCGTCCCCTAAAGCTATTTCCTGCAGCCCACAATGACACGATCATTACCGATGCTTGCAATATCATTGTATGGAAAGCTTTCAGTGGCGCAGCTCTCTGGCTAATGTACTAATCCTCACGCGGCCCTCATGGTGATTCAAGTTTGCGACCCCTGACGTAGAGAAAGTTTCAGGATAGCTTCTCACAGTTTGCTTCCTCAGTTCCCCTTAGGTTACTGGCATTAATTTTTATAGTAGGTGCCAATAATAGCAAGATTTGTACTACAGCAGAACACTATCCTCAGAAATATGAATTATGGCCATACACTTTAATGTATTAAATCAGCAATCTAATATCCAAAGTATTATAATTCTGAAACTGCAGCTACTAACACATAAGGGGTGGCTGTATAATCACTGTAATTTCTCAAGTTTAATATTTCCTATTTCCCTTGTCCCTGTTTGTTTATTACTCAAGAAATTTGATCCTCACCCCTTATAGCCAATGTTCATATTTGTCTGATCTTCTATTTTTACTGATGTTCCACCTTTTCTTTCTTTCTTAAATGTGTATGGGCTTCATTTGCCACCCAGAAAATTGTGACAATGTTGTTTTTTTATCTAATTCCTTATTTCCTTTATTCATTTTGTTTTCAAATAAAAATCAAGACCTAAGTCTAAAGCAAGACAAAGCACTCAAAAGCACCTCATTTCTGCTGCCGCAAGTTGTCATTCTATACACACTGTCTGAAGCAGCCCAACTCAAAAGCATGACCATCCTCCCATACAGCCTCCTATTGAACTACTAATTAGTCTCACTCAGTTCAACTGATTCTCCTTCAAAAAGATTGCTTCAGCAAATAAAATCTTTCCTTATGACTCAAAACCTATGCTTTTATTTTCACTAGAATTAGAAACAGGCAATGAGCCTCAGAAAGTTCATTGTTTGAATTACTTAAGTATTCCAAAGACCGTCTACATCTTTGTGGCCTTCACGGCTCTACCCTTCCATATGACTCAGTCCTGTACCAGGACATGCAACCCTTTCAGCAGTAGACCTACCTGCTATCTTGCATTCTTGAAGGAAGCAGCAACTTGCTTTTTCCAACACTGACATCACCATTTAAGGTAATTACAAGGCAGTTTACCTCCTCGCACCCACACTGAATTTTTAAGGCTGCTTTTGAGGAAAGAATTGAGCCCTTCCCTCACCAGTTAAAAAGGTTCACTCCTTTATAGACAACCAAAGAACCCATTCTCCCCACTCTACTGCAGCAGAATCAGAAATTCTTTCCACTGTGTTGCACTTAGCTGCTCCTTCGTGACAGAGAAAACTTTTTGAGGCATGTTGTACCAGCACCAGGCTAGATCTTATGATTACCCCTACATGAAGGAAATAGGGCAAAGATTTCTCCTCTTGTATCATTTTTCTCCTTTGTGACCTAAAATAAACTCATTCCCCTTATATTTCTGGTTCTTCTCTCATCTTGCATCTACCCAACTCATTTGAATTCTTAAACTACTCACATACTAAAAAGATTTTATATGTATTTTTCTGACTTTCCCTCCTAATATGGACATCCTTACTAAATAATATATTTAACAGGATTTACAGCCTATTACAGGATTAAAAATAAATACTATTACATTGCCAGCAGTCATTTCCTATCTTCAACCAAAGTTGAGAACAAACGCGTGATAATGATATTATATGAATAACATGCATCATCTTTATTGTTTTCTTACCAACTCTAGTGATTTTATTGTAGGACAGTTCAAGATTCCTGAGATCACTGCAGCCATCTAAGCCATGAAGTGATGCAAGCTGGTTTTTATTCAAAATTAAAATGCAGAGATTTTCTAGATTCTCACAATTTACTGTCTTAATATTGTTTTCCTACAATACAGAAAAAGGTAGATAAAATGAAAGATAATTTTGGAAAGAAGAGTATAACTAATTTACAGTGAGAGAGTAAAGATGGTCCAGTGACTGGGGTGAGAGCCTAGAACATGGCAGTCCTAGTCTCTGTTCTGTACTCCACCACAGACTTCCTCTGTGCTCTTTGCCAAGTCACATTGCCTCCCTGTGATTGGTTCCCCATCTGTAAAAATGAGGACACTACCACTTCCCTACCTCACAGGGTGTTGTGAAGATAAACACAGTAAAGTCTGCTAAACAGTTTGAGATCTACTAATGAAACATACTGAATTAAAGTTAAGCATTATTATTACAGGTCATTCAAAAATATTGCAAACTTTATTACTGTTAGCCATTTTTAGATTGAGCAGTTAGCTAGTATTCTAGACCAACTGACAAGCAGCGGGTGGCATGTGTGTCTCTTTTATAGGAAATTTGATAATTTCATTTTTCTTCCATAGGATAATTAGAATGCAATATTCATCTGAACAATTTGTGACAAGCTTAATGAAAAAAATCCAATAGCTCTGTGGCACCTTAAAGACTAACACATTTCTTTGGGCATAAGCTTTCATGGGCGCCAAACCACTGCATCTGATGAAGTGGGCTGGAGCCCATGAAAGCTTATGCCTGAAAAAATCTGTCAGTCTTTAAAGTGCCACAGGACTCGCATTGTTTTTGCTGGGAGACTATACCCCAGAAATCAATGCTGCTACTTCTATTTGAATGTGGGGGCAAAAAGTTTGGGCTCCTACTTGAGAGGTATGTGCTTAAGGCCTCATCTCCTCTTCATATGATTTTTAGTGTCCTAGTCCCTTGGGTGTGAGGAGAGCATAGGAACTGTTGGGGGGAACAGCCTTTGCACAGCCATGCAGTAGAGAGAATGAAGATTTTTTCGCATTCCCTCTGTACTGACACTTGGGTCATTCACAGCCTAATACTTGGAGGCAGAGAAAAAGTCTATGCCTATTTGCTTCTAATTCTGGAAACTCAGTTCTTGGCTCAAAGACAAGGAACAGGGGTAGGTACACAGAACTTTAGAAAAACTGGGCTGCTTATTAAGTGCATGCCTTAACTATGCACCTACAAAACTGACTTTTGTTTTTTTTTTTTGGATCTTGTGCTATATGTACACACACATATTAACAGATATAGTCAGTCTCACAATATTCTGAATGACAAAGACAAAAGTTTCACCCCACCTCCATACAGAGAGTTAACTAATGCAAGGTACCTCCACATCAATATACTTTAGGCTTTTGCAGTTATTGAGTCCTTCCAGTGCAGTTAATCCACAACGTCTAAGGCTCAATAATTGGAGACTTGCACATTCTGACAACGTGGAGAGGCTACAGCCAGGCAAATTGTGAAATGTAATAGTTGTAACCTAAACATATTCAATGAAAAGGATATCTGTAAGAAGTAGTCTAACAGCATTTTTATGCAGCCTATTTAAAATTTGGTATACTTACTGCCTGGCATACAATTATATGATTTAAATCTAGATTCGGAATGTAACATAAAACACATTTATAAATAAGATTAAATGTTTATAGATCTTTACCAAATCATTAGCTGATAGACATTGTTCCCATCTTACAACATACGTAACAAGAACTAAGCATTAAAAAAAGGAAGTGATTTGCAACTGATAGGGTATGTCCAGAGTGAAAAGGTTTTTTTTGAAATAAGGAGGCTTATTTTGAAAAAAAACTTCTTTCTGTCCTTGCAGGCATTTAGTTACTTTGAAATAAGCATTTTGGTATTTTGAAATAATGAAGCACTTTTTCAAATGACTAAACCTTTTATTTAGAAAGAGAAACGCTTTCAAAATAGTTATTTTGAAAAAAGCCATTCCAAAACACAGAATTGGCTTTTTTTGAAATAATGGGCAGGGATTCCTCCAGGACTGCGTTCTGACCGGGAGCAGGATTCCCCAGATGGGCTGGTTTCCCCACCAGGAAAGGATACACCGGGGGACCGCTTTCCCCACCAGGGCTCTGTTCTCCTGGCTGGGCTGTGTTCCCCAACAACTGGCCAGGGAACCCCAGCAGGGCCACATTCTCCTGGGGGAGGGATTCCCCAGGCAGAGCTGGTTTCCCCGATTGTGAAGAGATTCCTCGCTGGGGCTCCTTTCCTTGCCAGGGAGGTTCCCCAGTGGGGCTCTGCTTCCCACAAGGAGGGAACCCCAGCAGCTCATTTCCCTGCTGGGGTTGCTTACCCCTTCCCCCTCCCCCAAGGCATGATGATCTGGCCCCCCCAGCCCCTCTGTTCCAGCTGGGGGGGGGGGGGGGCTAGGAAAGGACTAGGAGCCAGATCGGGCTCCGAGCTGCTTGCGGCTCCCCACAAACAGCTCAGAGCCTGGTCAATTTCACAGTCATTAAAGCAGCCCCCTGAGGGTTGCCTGCCCCTGGCAGGGAAGGGAGCCCTGTGGTGGGTTCCCTCCCCCCACCAGGGAAGGGAGCTCTGCAGGGGAATCCCTCCCTCTGTGGGGAAACCATTCTGCTGGGGGATCCATTTCGAGCTAGAGAGTCTAATGGAGACTCTCTAGCTCAAAATACTAATATCTACTTTATTTCAAAATAGAAGTCTTGTGAAGACTCACTATTTCAAAATAATTATTTTGATTAATATCAGCATATTTGTTTCAAAATAACTATTCTGAAATAACTTTGCCAGTGTAGACATAGCCACAGTGAAAGACATACTGGTGAAACTAAAAAAGTAACCACACTCATTTGATTTTGGCATCCATTTCAAACCTAAATGTTTCACTGCTAATGATGTTTAATGAATGAACAAAAGATTAATGCTACAGCAAATCAGAAGCCAGCACAGGTTTTTTCTTCTCTTTTGTTATGTCAACATAGAAGTTAACGATCTTATCAGAATAGAATTGAAAAGAATCAGTTCAAAGATATTCTATATATTAGGAATAAAAACTGTGTGTTGATACCAGTGAGACCACAACACAAATAGGTACTGACTTTGAAAACCAAATTATCACTCATGACATCATAACCTGTATTTGCTGATATTTTTGTACTATATTCTTATATCTGAAAAGTCATCAAAAATTTTACAGAGATTATTTCTAGCAACAGCCTCTTTTGACAAAGATTGTCTTATGTACCACTTCCCATCTTAGTGACAGAATACCCTTTTTTCAATAAAACAATGTCTTACCTGGAATAATAGTGTTAAGAAACTATTTTCAGCTGGGACTTAGTACATTTTAGCAGCTGAAAACAAAGAGTCATCACCATGAGCAGGAATTTCAAAAGCACTCAGTATTGGCCTCATTCTTCTCCCTTTCAACAAGTCAAAGGGAAAACTGATTATTAAGCCAATGCTGATAGTTTTGAAAATTCCACCTCACATGACCAGTCAGCTCTCACGTAGATCACCGTTTAAGAATCCCATACAGTATTTAGTTACCTGGTGGAGGGTATTCCAAGGGCCGCTTTGAATAATTTTTTCTATACTTAATGGAGGCATCTTACAAGCTGAACTTTTTCTTGGTCTGCTTCTTCTAATCACTTTCTTTGTTTGGTTTTCCCTAAAAATTTTAGACCATGGTTTGCATGTTTTCATCCATGTTAGCCTCTTCTTTTCAACATCATCAGGTAATGTTAGTGGTCTCTCAGTATATTTAATCACACTCTCACTTTTGTGCCAATCCTCGGCAAACTCCTCCTGAACTTCCTTCATCACAGCCTCTGCTGTTTTAAATGTTTCAAACTTAAAAGATTGCATTTCATATTCTCTGTTTCTAGTATCTGGCTGGGCCTTCACATTCCATTGACTATTACATGTATTGTTTTCCTTACTTGTGATTACATCATTAGTTACAAGACCAATGACTTCTCCATCCAGCAGATTTGTGTTTCTATTTTTGTCAAGATCTATAGTTTGTAGTGAACTTTCTCCTGTATGTGTCACCACACACCCATCTGCATTTTCATTACCTTTTTCATGAGACATTTCTTTCTTCTTAGAGTTTGGTAGTGTCTGTTTTCTGACTTCCGGATTCTCTGAATTGTTTGCTTCTTGTATCTTTCCAACATGTTTTTTTTCTTCTTCGTTCAAATTCAGTACCTGTTTATTCTGTCCCTTTTCTTGTTCTCTTAGCTCATTTATATTTTCTCTCTCTTTTTCTTCTTTTGGGTTTTTTATGTCTTTGCCTCTGTGTTCAGCCACTACATTTATTGCTATTTTCTTTTTTGGTTTTGCTTCTTCTTGTCCTGCTGGTCCAGCCAGCTGTAGGTTCTTTCCTCGTTCAAGCCTCAAAAGTTCTTTCTTCTTTTCATATTCCTCACGCCTCCTCACCTGTTCCATATATGCTTGTTTCTCTATTTCCTCTTGTCTCTTTCTCTCCTCCTTTTCTTTTTCTGTCCTTTCCTGCATCCGTCTCCTCATTTTTTCTTCTTTTTCTTTTGCTTCTCTCTCCATTTTTTGTTGCAGTTCCTTCTTCCTTTTAATTTCTGCTTGCCTTTCATTTAAGATAGGAGCATATTTTCTGTACACCACAAATGCTCTAAATCTAGCTTGGATTTTCACAGCTGCTGTATTCTGCTGCTCTGCCAACCATTGTCTTTCTTTTGCTTTCTGCTCTTCAAAGGCCCTTTTCTCTTCTTCTATTTGCAACTGCAGTCTTTGGATCAATTGCTATGCCAAAACAATTGAAATACAGTTTATTAAACATTTCAATTATTTAAATATTCCCATGTAATTGTAATATGTGAAATAAGACACAAACTTATTCTTAAAGAGTATTTTACTTTCTGTTAATACGGTTTCTTCTAGACTTTGCATGGTAAGTCTGGACACAGGATTATCTTCAGTTTGAAAAGTTGAATAAAAGCTTTGCTTAGCTGGGGAAAGTGAGAACTATTTGCTAATCAAACAGAGAAACGGCAGGCTGAGCCAGATCTAACTCCCTGAAGAATGGCAACGTTCAGAAATTTCAATGTGTTTTCTTTTAAAAAAAACAAACAAACACACAGACAGGTTTCTTCCATAACACGATAAAATCATTCTACTTGATTGCATGTTCCTACATAACAGTGAAAATCTCTTTCAAGAATATAATATCAAACTTTGACAAAAGCTTAAGTGTACAAATTACCTCGTGTTGACTAAACTTTTTTTTCCAATCTTCCTTTTCTTTCAGTAACTCATCTTCCATCATAGCTTGTTGTTGCTGTATAACAAGTAACCTTATATGAATTATATTTAACATATTTCAATATATGTAGCTCACTAAATTAATAGCTGTCTATGAAAACAGCATTTTCCAAAGATACACTAATTTTGTGTCAATATTTGAAATACAGTAAGCAGTTAGGATGATTGGATTCACTATTGCCCATTTGGTCATACACTGAAAGATAGAGTCAGGTCAGCAACTTGGCACTTTACCTAGATAACTGCCATCTTCTTCCTCAAAATCATCAGTTTATCATTGCAAATAAAAGTCATCTAGACTTAAGATTATGAAGAGATCCTCAAAATGAGTACAAACTAACTGAGCCAATGATGTCTAAGTCTGAAACAACAGCTTTGATAGAAATGTGAACTGCCTCTTTTAGAACAATGTATTAACTCAAGTTCATAACCTTCTGAAGCAGAAACATTGTCCATCCTAAGGCTAAATGAAAACTATACATCAAAATTGTTTTGACAGAAAACTTCGGTTTTGATTAAATTAATTTTTTCACAAATGCGTAAATCTCCACAGAAAAATTGATTTTTTTTTGTCAAAAAAGCAAAATTCCCCAACAACAAAATATTTCAGCCAAAAACCTGAAATTTTTGGCTGCAAAAAACAAAAACAAAAAACCACTGAATTCAGATAATCTCTGAACCAGGTGCTTCACGGAAGCTGACGTTCATTTTCATTATGCTCTCATTCTTCTCTATTGCCTGGGATCTCTGATCAGACTACATCTTCTATGATGCAACCACTTCATCATGAGGGAACACTGGTGCACCAGGGAACATGTAACCTGACCAGGGAGAATGGCAAAAACCGGATCACAATAAATCAGAACTACAACTCCCATTCTTGTCCAGGAATATTAACTATATAGCTGCACTATAAATAATGATCAAGCCTAATGATGACAACGTAAAGGTCAGTTTTATTAACTAGCTCACAGCTGATCGAAACAGGGAAGATAAGAGACAAAGATCTACATGATCTATTCTCAGTGGTATGTCTTTTTGGCATCACAAGGTGGGGACACTGAGTTGTGCACAGATGAGAGAGAGTACCTTTTTTCCCCTCTGTTCAGATTTGATCTGTATATTTCATTAGTCCTGATAAATTTAGAGGTATAGTTTAAATATCTTAGTTAAAATGCTACCTTATGAAACATCTCTAACTTCATTCTTTCAGCTTCAAAGTCCTCCTGATACAGTTGCCTTCTTTCCTTTTCTTCTTGTTTTTGTTTTTCCTCTATTTCTCGCTCAAGGTTCAGCTTTTTCCTTTTCTGGTCTTCAAGCTCTTTTTGTCTTTCCTCCCACAGCTCAAATTCTTGCCTGCACCTTTCTTCTACTTCACGGTAAGTAAAGCTAAATGTCATGTCACCATCATCTACAAGAATTTGAGCAAACATCTTTTAGCTAAAAGGTCTGAGCACACAGTAATTATTCATCTGGAATAATTTAATGTAATGAAAAGAATACAACATGAGTAAGAGTTTGTTTCTGCAGTCTATAATGTGAAGTCCTAGAGGAAGCAGAGTTGCTCCAGGAGGTGAAAAAAATGCTGTAAGCAGAACTGAGCTGTTCTAAAATACAGCAATCTGTTATGGACTGCCTACAAGAGGTGGCACTGCACAAAATACCCAGAGTTCTATAAGTCCATCTGCTCCAGTCTAAGGACCTGCCACAAACATGCATGCCCACTATACCAGGATTCCAAAGTGTAGGGCTGTTTACAGCAGTCCTACCTAAATGCCTGCACCAGCGGAATTTTCTCTTAGCCATTTATGAGCTTTTCCAGGCCCAGTACTCAATCCCAGAAGAATACACAGGCCATATTGGAGAGTGACATTCTCACCTAATCTATTCATTTATAGATTTAAAGTGAATAGATTATAAAGCAAATGACCAGTGACCAAAATCTAGGTTCTATTTGCATTCCTACTATGTTTTACATGGAGAAATGAGAGAAATGACACATACAACATTTATTTGCACTGAATTTGGGTATTTAAATAGGAATGACATATGCAAAAATACTGCACAATCAGGTCATGCCTATTCAGATCAAAACCATATTCTCTAAATGCAGCCCTTAATGTAAAAAAAAACCCTGAAATTTACAAACATTAAGTGGTACATTTGGCCCAGGTGCTGATCTGTGGACCTTTTAAATATGCTCAACCAATCAATCATGAAATGAAATTAGCTAAAAAAATATTATTTAAATCATTTGCTACAATGACATTTGAAATAAACTCATTAATAGGACTTTAAAGAGGAACAAGTATAGGTAGTTAAGATCCTGATCCTACAACTGTATGAATGAAGGCATCTGCCTACATAGCTCCAGTTTCAGGGTCTAAATCCCAGTGTAATGTATTTTGTACTGGACTGTCATATCAATTCTCATCAAAAGAACAGAGCAGGAGAAATACTTAATGCAGTAATACTAACATTGTTCTAGTTAGTAGCAGAAATAAATTAATATTAAGGTTGTTTACCTGTGGCAGAGCACTCATCAGCATCCACACTGCAAGTAACTTCTTCACTGATTGGTCGACTCTCATCATCAGGAGTTGCACTGGTCTGCAGTTCTTCATTTTCTATTTCAGACAGTATCTGAATAAAACCAAACATTTTCATGATGAAATGAAAGCTGATGATACTATAACAGGCTTGCCCAACCTGCAGCCCAGGGGCCAGATTCTGGCCTGCCAAAGGTTTTCATCCAGCCCATGGAGTGCTGCTGCAAGAGCCTAGAAGCTGGGGCTGGCCAGGCCCTTGTCAGTTTCCTGCCTTGTGCACAAAACAGCTACAGGGAAGCAAGGCATGGCCTGAGAGCTGTTCAGGCGCTGGATTCAACTCCTTTCGAGTGAGCAGAGGGCAGGTAAAGAGGGAATGCCCTGAGCAGTTTAAAATCCTGACCCGGACATCCTCTCCCCCCCAAGTTCTGCCTCCCATACCCCTAATGCCAGCATCCCTGTCCTTCCCCTGACCTTAGTAGCAAAAACTCTTCTGCAGAGATTGCTACCCATCAACATTTCTGGTAGTGCCAAAACCTGTGATCCTTGCAGAACTGCCAGGGTCTCTGTCCTGTCTCTGTCCGACTCTGTTCTCCTCTCCCTAGCACTGCTTTCCTTTCCTTGAGCAGTGTTTGGCAGGGAGTGAGGAGAGCAGAGTTGGTGGCGTCCCTGTCAGGAAGTAGCTGAGTACTGCCAGCCAGCTGCTCTGCTCCCCTCACATCCATCTTTCCCTCCTCTCCTTTGCCATGCTCCCCTGTCCAGCCTTGCTCCTCACGCTCTGCCTTCACCCCTCACACAGGCACCCCTGCCCCCCTTGTCCTCTATACACAGTGCAAGCAAAAGAAATGCCAAATATCACACTATTTTATTAAAGTTTATTAATAAGATCGATTTCTATGTCTTATCTATCAAAAATTGTCTCACTAGCCACCCGACTGAGAAAAGAATTGCAATGTGGCCCCTCACCCAAAAAGGTTGGACACCCCTGAGCTATAACAATCCAAAGAAGAATATTTCAGATGAGGACACTGAGTCAGGTGCTGATTGCCAGAGCTTAGCATTCTGAAACTCTGGTCCTGGACTGGAGCCTCTAGGCACCAGTGTCATACATTTAAAATAAGAATGCTGTTTTCTAGGGAAAGAAATATTTGGAGTAGTTCCCAAAAGTTTTTTTCTATATTTACAGGGAAATGGTCAAAAGATGATAATTTTTATAAGAAATTGCATAAGTACATTCAGGTAGGATATGTATAAATAAATTGTATTATGACATTAAATAAAAGTGTGCACAACTGTTCAAACAGGGAATCTGAAAGAAACATATCTATTTGAAAACAGCATTGCATGAATCACATCTTCTCAGTTTTCCTTCTTCATTGCCAGGAATTTATTTGTTCCTGCTACTTATTCATCATCTGAATGGTACAAGAAGAATTCTATATTTTGACATAATCCCCATCACAATAAATAATTGTGGTATCACAAATGGGATGGCCACAAAAAAAGTGATCTCTTAATATAAGTAGATTGCATTTTACATAGTGCTCACTGGTAAAAAGAATAAAAAATAAAATATGGTACACAAGCAGAATTGTTTCTAAATACAGGTTTAGGTTTTCAAATGTGCCTTTGGGTATTTGGCACCTGAATCTCATTGAAATTTAACAGGAGTTATTTGCCTAATTCTGTCAGTCTAACTTGAAAATTCCAGGAATAATCCTTTTAACATTAATAGCAAAACCTTTTAACTAAGTCAACTATGTTAGTCAGGGACAATGGTAAAATAATAAATAAAATTAAAAATAAATAGAATAAAAATGCTATACTATGAAAATGACATTTTGCCACTGGCCTAAATTAAATATTAAAAATTGATATTCCAAGTCTATTTAGTCAATTTAATTTTCATTTCCACCACTTAAGACTACTGAATATTTATACCAAATGTTATACTAGCACAATCTACAGAGTAAGTGAAGCACAGCCAAGGACCACAATCTGCAGAACCATCAGCAAATGCTTAACTTTATACACTGTGATCACCACTAGTACCATGAGGACTACTTACCATGTGTAAAGTTAAGTGTATGCATTGGTCATTGCAAAATTGGGGCCAAAAAAAAAAAAAAAGGAACTGTTGATTATCTATAACAACTAGGGAATGGTTTAAACACAGAAGGTGGTTCAAACAAAGAATACCCTTTTCTTCAATGCCTCTGGATCTTCGTTGTATTCAGAAGCCAATTCCGCCAAGTACTCTGAAGCATGATTAGAAACTATTTCATAGATATCACCTGAAGAGGAGAAGGAAGAAATTGGGAACAGACGACTTTATCTAAGTAGTCTAATTCTGATTAATGCTAATTTCTTATTATCTAGCCATAAATATCTGAAGCCTGGAACACAATGTTTTTTTCTTTAAAAGTGTTTACCGCTGGTGCTATTTTGAAAAAAAAACCACAGCTATTTCACATAGACAAACAGGGTGCCATTAACCTTAATTAAATCTAATTAATCTAAAAGCACTGAATATACACAAATAAAATTTTAGAATAAAAACAATTATGGCAGTAGCACAGAAGAACATATGCATAGAAGAAACTCTGCAGTACAAGACACATTTAAACATTATCGAGCTGTAAGGAGGTAGTAAATTTGGAGCAGCTACTTGTATAGAATCAGAAGTATGACAAATTGACGATCCGCTAAAGAACAACATAAGTAGACATATACATAATTCTTATTACTGATAAAATGGAAGAAACTTCCCCTAAAGATAAGGATGCATTAAGAATATTTAACTTTATTCAGGAATAGGTCCCAATTAAAGGGTGTGAAACCTGAAAAGTTCAACTAAACTGGGATGTGGAGCATCAACAACATACGGTAACTTAGAAATTAAAGGCTCAATCTCGTGAGGTGTTCATTTACCTCAGCTTCCACTGATTTGTGCACTCCATAAGATTGACCCTAATTAGAGCTCAGTGTAGAGTTGTGAAGTACTGCTTCAGGGAATGATCACATGAGAAACCCCTATAAGCAGGACTTGTATAGACTCATTAGGTACAAAATTCTAGCAGAGAAATGCTATTTCTAGATTAGGTTCTTACATCTTAGGAGCACTCAACATGTGTTTGGGGGGGGGGGGGGGGGGGGGGGGGGGGGGGGGGGGGGGGGG